>CAOKZL010000625.1:1200000-1818924 GCA_948472985.1 Iguana delicatissima
TTTCTGATATCTGTTTTGCAGGCACACTACACAGTCTTAGACACATGGATGTCATTCATTAGTAATGCTGCATACATTTAGTTTGGACTCTCGCTCTGGGTTCATAATCCAAACTATAGTATATGATACAACCCTCCAAGAAGTAGTCTAACAGTCCTGATCTTCCATTGGCAAGGAGGGGAGAATTGTGGACTCCATGGCTGAGTGTAAGTTGGTGAACACCTGTGGGGTGACCACCACGAGTGACCACCACGAGTGTCCAGTGGAGTTTGTCACTGCAAGGTAGCAAATCCACTGTTGGCTTTCTTTGTACAGGTGCCCTAGGTTGGACAGGAGCTCTCTTGTGCTGAGCCTCTGTCTGAAATAGCATCCCACACCTAGTTGGATTCTTTAAAAACAGGAGAACCTAGAGGAGAAGTACCTGTAAATGGATTTACTGTTCTACAGCAGCAGGTCCCACAGCCAACCTTTTTGTATACTCTTCATGAGAAGCACTTTGAAGTACCCAGGCTGTCTAGCCAAGATCTCATACCAGTGATGGAAATCTCTCTATATAAGTAGGCCTCCTGATTTGCCAGCAGTGGCAGGGGTAACAGTCTCATTAATATGCAAAGCTCAGTCTTCCCCAGTATGGAAGTAAGGAGTAAGTAAGGAATGGGGCTTTATATTACTCTTTAGTCCACATCGATAACTGACAAAACCTGACAGCACAGTTCTGCACATATCTACATAGAAATAAGGCTCACTGGATTCACAGGAACATTTTTAGGTAAATTGACATAGAAAGTATGTAATAACATTTGCTCATATTTTTTACCACTTTCTCTTACCTGTGTGTCTCATCCCGTCTGCCCTTCTTTCAGAATTTAGATGATAAGCTTCTGGGGACAGGGGTTTGGGTTTTCTTCCCAATTAAGTGGACAGAAGAATTTGTTTAAGAAAATACTATCGTGAACAAGCTTCAGAGGGCAAATTCCATCTTAGAAAATCAATTTTCTGTGTGAACAAAATGGAGTTAACACTAGATGCAACCTGCATACTTCAAATACAAAATACATGTTTACTTACAATTGTTTTTCTTACATACAAATTTATGGAGGAATTTAATTTCTTTAATCAATTAAATCTTTTCTTCCATTGCAGGATACCCTTAGCTTTATCAATGCTGAAAAATGTTTCTTATTCCACCTACATCATTCAAGTAGTTGTTTTTACCTTACAGAGCAAAGGGTTTCTTTTTTAATTTAAAAGACTCTCTCCTGACCTTTCACAAAAGGCTATGATAGGGTTAATCCAGCCACATAAATTTCCATGCCATGTATGATTGTAGTAAAGCCTGTGATCCCTTGATCTTTGATTAGATTGTTGCCAGTAAATATCTTGCGATTAATCAAAATGAGTTGTTCTGCATGTAGAATAAGTCACCTTTCCAGATGGGGTTGCATCATCATTGCCTTTTAAAAATATTTATATTTGTTTTAATCCTTTCTTTACCAGACCTGGCTTCTGTTCTTTTGCATGAAATCATTTCTAGTGAAACCTAAGCAAGGGTAGTAAGGAGACAAATCCCAGCTGGATTTGTGAATTTGCTGTTGAATAAATATTGATAGAAATTGCGTGTGTAGCTATTACAGTGCATTTAAAAGAAATCTAAGTGGGGTATGTTTATTTGTTTTAATCTGTTGTAATCTATATGTTGTACTACATAAGCAAAAAAAAAATCTAGTGAGCTTGTACATCTTTTTCTTTCTTTTTCTTTTTATCTTTTTCTTTTTTTTAAAAAAAAATAACCTGATAGTGATCTATGACAGTTACTTTGTCTCTTTTCTTTTCTTTTCTTTTCTTTTCTTTTCTTTTCTTTTCTTTTCTTTTCTTTTCTTTTCTTTTCTTTTCTTTTCCTTCCTTCCTTCCTTCCTTCCTTCCTTCCTTCCTTCCTTCCTTCCTTTCTTTCTTTCTTTCTTCCGTCCTTCCTTCCTTCCTTCCTTCCTTCCTTCCTTCCTTCCTTCCTTCCCTCCTTCCTTCCTTCCTTCCTTCCTTCCTTTCTTTCTTTCTTTCTTTCTTTCTTTCTTTCTTTCTTTCTTTCTTGCTGTTAAAAATGTGAACCTGATTATCTGCATTGGAAAGTCTATGCAGGTTTCCAAAAGAGATGTAGATGACTTGTAGATGACTCAAAAATTTTTTCCTTGAACTGATTTTCTAGAGAATCCAGTTCTTTCATTTTCATGCAATTACATTACACTGTCATGAAGCACCAGAATGGTGTTATGGTTCGGTGTGGGACACTAGGAGACTAGCTTCAGCCATGGATGCTGATTGGGTGCCTTTGGGCAAATCACACTCTCTCGGCCCAAGAGGAAGGCAACGGCAAACCTTCTCTGAATCTCACCAACAAAAACTTTAGAATATGTGCCTTCCAAGTCAGAGTTAGTTTGAAGACACATAACGAAAAAGACAAAATTGTCATGGGTTGATATTCTTAGCAGTTTTGCTAAACATAAAGCAAGAAATTCTTTAGTGTCTGAGGGTGTCCTATGCATGTGTCTAACTTGCGTGGCTACAGCCTCCCCATACTGAACAAGTGGTAGAGAAGCTCCTGCTCCATGGAAGAAATGTTTTCAGTAAGATCCTTTGCAGCTAATCCATGAACATGAGATGTTCATCATATTAGGCATATGGGTTAATAATTCTTCCTTTTTTTTTTTTGTCTTCTGTTCTTTCTTTCTTTCCAGGAGACCTGGAGAGCCTCCCTTAGAAACTGGTTGGATCCCAATCTTGGGAGAGGCCCTGAAATTCAGAAATGATGATACCAGCTTTTTATTGTCCTTGCAACAAAAACATGGAGATATTTTCACAGTATACTTGGGTGGTGAGAGACTCGTTATTCATTTTTCTCAAAGATGTCTTAGTGAATATCATAAAAATACTAATAGAGATTGGTTTTCTTTTTACATTCTTACAAACATAAGATCAGCTAAACTGGTGCATTATCAGTGATAGCATCTAGATATAATTCATGTGACAGATATTTCTTGTTGCTCACATCAGAGATTTTCTTCTGTTAATTTAAAGTTGATGTACAGGGGTGTAACTGCCTTGGTAGTAGCACAAATTGGTACAAAAATATACATTGTACAATATACAAAAATATAAAGGCCTAAATCCTATTGATACTCCCAATTAGTCTTGGTTCATTGAATCAATAGTTGAATGGTAAGTCAACGCAGAAGTAAATCCCATTGGTTTAATGGGCCTACTCTGTTGCAACCAATAATGGAATCCAGGCCGGGATGTATTAGTATACAGATTGTAAAACCAATATTTTATACACATACAATACGTACAGTTGCTTTGAAGCACTTTATACATTATTTGAAAGATATAGCTAGTGGTGACATTTTTTCTGGTTTTATTGGGAATCCGCAACATAAGGGAAGGTGATGTCTAACATTCTCCTCACTGGTTGTAATTTTATTGATATCCCTTTTTGTCCTATAAGCAATTACAGAGCACCAAGGGAGGGTTTTTTTCCCTAAGCCTTATAGCTGATGGAGGTGAGGAAAGAGTAACAAAACTGCAACTAGAGTTCCTAACACCTCCAGAACGCCCCTCCCCATGCATGCAGAAGAGTTAATCTTTACTTTTTTGCTACTCAAAAATAACTAAAAATGTACTATAGTAAAATAATACAAATTCTTCGGTTTGGGTACAAAATAGAGACCAAAGTAGCAAGACTATACATGCCTGAAACTCTTACAATTGCACCACAAAGGTTGTCCCTATTTATAGTATAATCAAAATGTATCAAAGTAATTTATGCCTTAGTTTTTGGAAAAAGGAGTTACTTACAACTTATTATTTGTAATGAGTTACTTTCAAACATTGTTTCCACAATTTGCCCAAGAGTCTTCAATCATCCCAAATGTGAAATTGCTGATCTCTGTAGGGATGGGTTCTAGTTCAGTGACTTACCATATATTGTGTGGATGACGAAGGTTCCAGATTTATTTTAGGTAGGGCTAGGAAAGACTCTTGTCTGGAACCCTGGAGTCAATTTTGTCGGTACAAGCCTAGATGGATGAGTGGTTTAACTGAGTATAAGGCAGCGTCTAGTGTTCAAATAAATATAGAATCTAAAAAGATTCTTTATCAGGACATAGGAAAGTAGCTCATGTAACACCATTGTTTAAAAAGAGAGCCAGGATATTAGAGGTAGGTTAGAAGTACATTGGTTCCAAGTGAATTGGTGAAACACATTATTGAAGATAAAATTATCAGACCTATAGAACAAAAAGTTCTACTGAAGAAAAGTCATATGGGTTTTGCAAAGGTAGGACCAGTCTCACTATCCTTGCATTAAAGGGCAACAAAAAAGATGAAGGGGCTGGAACAAGTCTCTTATCAGAAAAAAAATTAAAGTAAATGAGGACATTATAGAATCATAGAGCTGGAAGAGACCACAAGGGCTATCAAGTTCATTTGCCTGCCATGTGGGAATACACAATCAAAGCATCCTGACTGATGGCGATCCATCCTTTATTTAAAAGACTCCAAAGAAAGAAACTCCACCATACTCCAAGGCAGTGTATTCCACTGTGAGGCTGCTCTTATTGTCAGGAAGTTCTTCCTAATGTTTAGATGGAATCTCTTTTCCTGAAGTTTGAAGCCATTGCTCCATGTCCCAGTCTTAAGAGCAGCAGAAACAAGCCTGCATCATACTTCATATGACATCTCTTCAAATATTTAAACATAACTATCATGTCACCTCCTAACCTTCTCTCCTCCAGGCTAAACATACCCAGCTCCCTAAACCACTCCTCAGAGAGCATGGTTTCCAGGCCTTCTACCATTTTGGTCTCCCTCCTCTGGCCATGTTCCAGCTTGTCAATACCCATCCTGAACTGTGGTGCCCAGAACTGGATACAGTATTCCATGTGGGCTCTGATCAAAGCAGAATAGAGTGATACTATTACTTCTCTTGACCTAGGCACTATATTCCTATTGATACAGCCCAGAATCACGTTGGCTTTTTTAGCTGCTGCATTACACTGCTGACTCATGTTCAGCTTGTGGTCTACTAAGATTTATAGATCTCTTTCACATGTGTTGTGGTCAAGGCAGGTGTCAACCATCTTATATCTGTATAGTTCTTGTTCTTTCTTTCTTTTTTTTCTTTCTTTTTTTACTTCTCCCTGTTGAAGTTCATTTTGTTAGTTTTGGCCCAGCTCTCTAATCTGTTGAGGTCATTTTGAATTCTGATCCTGTCCTCTGGGGATGTTAAGATAAGATAAGATAAAATAAGATAAGATTAGTCTGGCATGACTTGTTTTTGAGAAGCCCATGTAGACATATAGTGATCACAGCATTCCTTTCTGAGTGTTTATAGACTGTTTGTTTAATGACCTGCTGTAGAGTCTTTCCTGGTATTGATCTCAGGCTGATAGGCAACAATTATTTGAGTCCTTTTTTTTAACCTCCTTTTTGAAGATGGTGCAATATTTGCCTGCATCCAGTTTGCTGGAACTTTTTCTGTTTTCCAGGAATTCTTAAAGATTATTGCTGGTGGTTCTGAGATTACTTCTGCCAGTTCTTTTAATACCCTTGGTCGTAGTTCATCTGGCCCTGGAGACTTGAATTCATTTAGCGCAGTGAGGTATTCCTGTACTACCTCTTTGCCTATGCTGTGCTGCATTTCCCCTACCACATCATTTACTCCATTTTTTCAATATTTGCTGTTAGACCTGATATTTGCTCATTGGATTGGGGGACAACCAGTGAAGCTTATTGGGAAATTCAGGTCAGATAAACAGAAGACAAAATATGGGATTTCTTATGATATCATACAGTGATAGTCACCAAAGTGTTTGGACAAAAGTACACAATGTACAGACATGTCCATGAAGGTTCAGGCTATCTACTGGCTGCTAGTCATAGCTATGTGTTAACCTCAGTAACAGAATGTATACAGCAGACCCTCTGGATCTTCAGGCTCCAGATCTGCAGTTTCCACTAACCATGGATCATCATTTCCTATGCATAAAATGGTAGTTGTGTGAATGTGGACATGCTGAAGTTCATGTGCATGTCACCGCCATTTACTAGTATGGGACATAATAATCCGTGACGTTTTTGTTTTGTTTTTTGTGCATCTATGCAATTCCACAAATCCAGATGGCCCACTGTATTAACTCCAGTATTCAACATCAGTTGCTAGAATACATGTATGGGAAGGTGCTGTTTTGCTTATGTCCTGCTTATAGGCTTCCCATTGACATTTTGCTGGCCACTGTAGAAAGACAATGCCTGTTTAAATCAGCTTTTGATCTGTCCTAGCGTACTGTATTACATGCTTACGTTCTGATGTCCCCTTCGGTCTTTGATGAAATCCCTGTTCCGGTGACATCCTACTCATGTCAGAGAATACGTCAGGTAGGACCTTCTTTGTCATGGTGCCATGGTGCTTCTTTATACTGGGAAACTGATTTTGGTCCCCTCTGCTGCCATTTAAACACCCGTCTGGCCCTTCCCTAAACTGCAAACCCCAGGATTCCATAGGATGTTGCAAGTGGAATAATAGCGCTATAACAGTCCAGTGCGGAAATGGCCATTATCTTCAGTGTTACAATTGTGTTTGTTTATAGCGCTCAATTGTTTGCCACTGGAGATGTCCCAAATAGTGGATGCAAAATAGAATAGAAATATTTCCATAAACAAACCATGGTTGAACTATGCTGTACCCTATTTCACTGCTCTGTTTGTGGACATTTATTTAAATTATTTGTAAAAGTAAGCACTGTGGGTAAAAAGCAGACCTGGTGACTGCATCAGTGGTAACAACCCTAGCAAACAGAAAAAGGAGATTAATAATGTTGTAGGTCAAAAGGATGAGGAAATTCTCCCCAAATAATGCCAAAAGTTTGATGTCAAGCTTTCAGTCCACTCTTAAGTAAGAACTAAAATAACTAAACTTCACATAAAATTGACACATTTCCTCCTAAACATTCCAAAACACGTTAGTCATTCTGAATATATCCTTAATAAACTGTTTCTGATTAATTTTTACACACTGTAAAATGACAGTCATGAAAACCAGTTTAGCAATTCCAGCCATTGCTCTCCAAATTCTCAAGAATAATATCTCTTTTTTTGAACATCAGCAAATGAAAGTGAAAAATACTTTACTAGCATAGTATAGGTATAACTGGGTTCCTTCTCTTATGCCTTTTCTTTGTGAAAAAGATTATGTGACACACTTCAAACATATGACAGCTAATTAATTCATTTGTCTCTTAGGGTAATCTCTGTGTGCGCCCAAGTTAGAAGAAATGGGATGTATTTATGATTCAAATTTCACCTTTTAACCTATTGCATTATGACTGCCATGAAACAGCGAGGAGAATAGGTTGAGGAGTTATAGGTGGTATTCTTTCTCTGAAACACCAGGGTTTTTATGATTTTATGATACTTATTGTTTTAACCTTCTCATTTTCTGTTAATATTGAATACTGGAAGCATATAAAAGAGAAAGACCAGTAAATCTGCTTCTGTGAGAATGACTGTGCATCATTATATGAGATTCCAGTATACACAGTATTTCACTATGTCTTTCTGAATTGGCAAAATTGAGGTACATCAAACATTTCACAATGTTAATGCCCTCTCTCTCTCTCTCTCTCTCTCTCTCTCTGTGTGTGTGTGTGTGTTTGTTACTTTGGTTGCTTTAGTGTGCTGCTAAAGGTCCTGTCAAAAAATACTGCCAATATGTATTGTTCTAATTATTAGTTCTCAGAGTAGTTCATTTGGAAAATGCAGAATGATGCCTGGAGTTTCTGGCATTGCCCTAGACTGGTGACGTGATTTCGCTGATTGTTCTTTCCCGAGTGATGAGCAAATGATTGTCATCCTGAAAAGTCTTAAGGGACATGGATGTCATCTTAATAAAGAAATTAAAAAGCACATCTTTCCATGAGAAACAATGTAAATTCCTGACCTGTCGCAGAAAATAGTTCTCTAATTGGTTTTGTGTGGTGGTGCAGCAGAATCGTTTTCCCTAAACGTCATTCCAACGAATCGCTACTGTACATCATTGTCAACAGTTCAGCAAAATCTTCCTAATAAGACCACTATTACATAAATGTGATCATCTTCTTTCCTCCCTCTTCCAACCCCCAAAAGAGTTCTTTTTTAGAAGCCCAACCTATATGGCTCAGTCTTCTAGCTAGGCATCAGCACTGTATAGCTGAAAGTCTCTCTCTTTTTTTCCTTGTTATTTCTCATGAGATGATGTCTACTTCTTCTGAAATGCTGTGACAAATTTATAAGGAGCCAAAGTTAATCAGTGATAGCAAAACAAGTGAGGATCTTGTGGTGCATTAAAGATCAATAAATATATCAATAACATCACACAGTATGCGCTTTCAGGCACTGGAGCCAATTTGGTTAGATGCAGTATTTGTGATGCCATTATTTTATATTTTATAGGAAGGTGGCTCTTTCATTACAATTACCCCATTTATATCCTCGTACTGTTCTAATAATAGATTCCTAACAGACACAAAAACTCCCTGGAGAGGCTAATGGATCCTCTTGTGTGTTTTGGCAGGCAGTATTATGTCTGATGTGAAGGTATCCAATGATCCTTCAAAAAGCTCTACAGGTGTAAAGTATATGGCTGGGGTGTCAAATCATGTGTTCTGGAGAAAAGGTAGGGATGATTTTGATCTGCTGGGCCCAAGGCCCCATAGGTCAGTATAGGTAATGTCCTCCTTGTTGGTACCAGTGGGAGGGGGAGTTGATGGGGAATGCAAGGGAAGGGGAGAACATGCACACATAGTCCACCTTGGCCAGCTTTTGTTGAAAGTTTCTACCACTTCTTTTCCCCCTGCCACCCTCAATTCTATTTATGATTGTTCTTGTAGGAGCCACAAAATCTACAGACTAATCTGAAATTCCTGTGTGGGCTGTCTTTGCTTGTCCCTTAATAGAATGCCATAGTTGTGGCTCTGCAGCACTGCTGCAAGCTGGATGTTGCCTTTGATGCATGTATTTTGGGACAACAGACCACTGAGCTGTAATTCATAAAACAATTAAGAGCAAAGATTAGAATTAAACTACTCAGTACTCTTGTCCTAAGCAAAGCCTAGTGATTTTAGATTTATTTCCAAGTGAATTTATTTCCATATATGAAGTGAATTGTCAACATTAAAATACATAGGGTATGTTATTGTCCTGATTCATTACTAGGCTATTGAATGCTCTAGTAACAGATGATTTTTCATACTGTATGGATCGTCTGAGTGGTTTTGCTGCAAAACAAACTTAATGAAGAGTCAACACAGGGGTTGTAGCAGATGTCAGAAGTTTAGGAGTAAATGGCTTCGTTGTCAATAGAGAGAAAGAATGACATTGAAGAGCATTAAGTCTTCAGGGTTTGTGGGCTTTGTAAAAAAAAATAACTTCTCTTCATGCAATTAAACAGAAGCGCTGACTCTGCTTATTAAGCAATAAGGAGTTTTCCCATAGCTCTGTCATACTGACATGTCTCTTCATATTCCACTCGGGGGAAGAAAGGATTTTAGCATCAGCAGACATTGCCAGACTCGTAAGGAGAACTTCATTAAACTGTCACTGTGGACCTGGTGTAAATGGGTCTAATACTGAAAACAGGCTGGTTTTAGGAAGACTTGTGGTCTGATACCTTGAACTCCTTGGCAGATGTGGGAATCAGCTCCTACAACTGTTCAGACGGACACTCTGACTTGTGAGCTGGTGGTTTGGCTTCCAGGATTTTCAGCCAAGAAACAAAATTCTTCTCAGATATGTTGCAACTGATCAGACATTTCTATGAGTCTGGGAGGAGTGTTTGCTTTTCAGCAGATGAAGAATAAATCTAAGAAGGGCAATGTCTTGACTGCAGGCATGGGCAAAGTAGGGAATGCCATAGAAGCAGTTTTCATAGACAAGAAAAGTAAGTACATGCTGTTTAAGCTGGCATTATAATTTTTTTTAAGTTCATTCATTCATTTTGCTGTGTGGTTTTTAGGCAAGCCACATTGGCCTGTGGAAAGGTGGTGTGTACATTTGTGTTTCAGTCTCTGTGTGTGTGTGTGTGTGTGTGTGTGTGTGTGTGTGTGTGCGCATGTGCCTGCCTGCATGTATGCACCTGTGTCGACATGGTCACAGGCACATATATGTAGACACATAATGTGTATATATTTGTCATTATTTGCCAGCATCTGTTGCTAGACATTTGTACATGTAGATGAAAGGTGCTGGTCTGAAATCCTATCGTTAACCCCAGCTAGAGTAAATCCATTGCATCAAAAACCAAAAGGTAAGTCCACGTATAGGTAAATCCAACAGATACAATGGAGTTGTCTCTAGTTGTAACTAATGATAGGATTCAGGCCTGTGAGGATGACCACTAGATACTATAACAGAAAAATTGTACTTCTAAACAGGCTGATGGCCCAGTCTTGGGTGCATTCGCTGAAGTCTTGGAACTAATGCAACCTAAATGGCACATGCAGTAGTATGTGCCTTATTGTTAAATAGTCTTACAGGTTTTATTCCCTAAAATGTGTCTTGAGGGCAGCTGTTGGAATGAAAATAAATTGTGTTGCAAGCCCAGAATTATAACTCAGGTTTAAAACCTTTAACTGACCATGGAATCCAATCCTAGGCATATTCACTCAGAATTAACTTAAGCCATGTTTACTGGGCTCAGTCCCAAGCTAGAGTGTGTAAGATATCTGGTTTCTAATATAGAGAGATGGTTGCAAATTTTCCCTTGTTGCAAACTCCTTTCATTTTGGAGGGTTTGACTTTAAAAAAGGAAAGAAAAACTTTACCATTTAAAGCAAGGGCTCCAAAAGGCTTGTTTGCTCTATTGCAGTCTAGAAGGAAGTATCCACTTAATGTGTTTTCCTTTTGTAGCATAGCACAATTTGATGTACTACAAAAATACCTTTTTTTGTATTAGAATTCTAATGTCCTTTCTTTTTTCTTTCTTCTGTGTTAATCTTTGAATTGACTTGAACACTGCCTTGGCAAAATGAGGGTTCACTTTCTGGCATGTAATAACTAAAAATCATTCGACAAATAGAGGTGTTGATGTCCTGACACTTCCTTTGTCAGGGATGTATTGCATGAAGCCCAACAGTTGAATGGACTTATGTACAATAAGTGTGTATAAAGACACAGAGAGCAGAGTCCTTGACAGATTGACTTGGAAACAAATCCAAATGATTCCTTGGGGAACATAGTTTTAGGGATGGTATTAGCATGATATAGGATCTTATTATAGACAAATGTGTTCACAACAGGACTGATAGTAAACTATGTGCCCATGCTGGAAGGATGATTTGCTTGAAATTGTGTTGATATTTAAATATATAAGAATTGGGAATTGTTTTGCAAAATGTTGGAGTGGAGATCACAAAGAAAGCAGCTCACATTTTTCATCTGAAAATAGCAGATGGCGGACAGATGGTTTAAATTAATATTAATTAATTTTTAAAGAAATCTTAAATTGTTTACCCTGAATGCTCAAAGTTGGGAAGCTAGCTGACATCTTCAGGTTAATAGCATTCAAAATCAGCTTGTTAAATACCAGAGCAGAGTGTAGTATTTTTAGTCTTTTGGTCACAACTTTGCTGCCTGGAATAAAAAGTGACTCTCAAGATGATTTTAGTGTAAAAGATTGGGTTGTGGCCAGGGGGAAAAAAAATACATTATTGAATAGTTTGGGGCTAAACTTTGAAGACAGATCTTATTTATTACCTCTGTCTATAAACTGTCCAATTATCTGTATTTTTAATGCTTGAAAGGTTGCTTCTACCATTTTGAAAAATTTTGTGTAACAGAATAATAGTAAGCTCTTGCAAGACTGCAGTAGCCAGTCTTATGGAGTGCAGTGGGACTTAGTTAAATGGATACAGGATTTCTGTTTCAGTGGCTTTCCTGTTCTTCTTCAAATAAAATCTTTTGTATAAAAACACTGAAATATCCTAAGTCAATATTACCTTTGAAAATGTAAATGTTTCCCACTCTCCTTTCTTCCATTATTGTACCGTTATGTTTCAGGGCCATCATGCTTTTATTAGAGATAACCACAAAGACAGTGGATGGTTAGTATGTAGGACAGGTCATTTGCCTTTCGTAATAAACTTATTGAAGTTTAAGTTTCTATATCAGACTAGTTTCTAGCTTCTAAATGTCAGGCAGTACACCTTAGGAATGAATGGCTGGTTTGTTTGTTTGTTTTTCTTATTCTGAATAGAAGAGAATGTTTGACAAATTGAACCAGTCATTCCATTCATACTTCTTCAGTCTACCTGTCTAATAACACCGAGTTGTATCCAAAAATTCTCTTTCACAAGCAGAAGCACTCCTTTCTTTGAAAGCACATTCCTTCTGTCAAAGGGAGTTTTTTCTATTTACAGAAATGAAACTTTGTATCCCATTGCTTCTGTTTTTTTGGGGGAACTCACATCTTAATATCTATGTCTTGGTTGTCTCTAGAACCTTCCAATTTTACAACTAAGTTCCACACTGAAGTGCATTTTGCAGCCTAAACCATTGTTCTTAAACTTAGTTTAAACCATAACTAACTTTAGGGTTACTGCTGGGTGATAATTTTATCAGTCTGTCTGGTTTTACAGTATGTAGAATGGCTCCCAGCTCAGACAATGAAAAAAAAAAGTTAGTAAAGATGCCAGTCTTGTGCTAACATTTTGACAGTGGCAGTAGATTCCTCAATGCTCATCACTTAGGAAGCAGAAGCACTTGGAAAAAGCTATGACAGCTGTCCCTTTTGTCCTTCTCCACAGATCATTATTGATGGCTATATTCCTAGGGACTTCATTGCAATAGCGCTCTTGGAAAAATGAGGGAAGATAGATCTGTGTGAGGACCACTCTTTTTAAATGGAAATGGTGGTAGACAATCTCACCAATATAAATCTCACAATTTTCAGTAGTCCAGAAAGGGATGGTTTGCTCCCCCTCACCAACTTTTATATTTTTTTCAGGACTCATAATGGGCATTTAGCAAGGGATGCAGAGCTAAACACCCAACTTAAAACTTATCAAGTTCATTTAAGATATTACTTATTTCAAATATATCTTAACAAGTGTGAAAACTGTGCATTCTTTTGCACACTATATTATATTCAAAGAGTATTTCAGACTTCTAAAGGGTACAAACAATGTAGCTGACACAAGGGAACTCATTTCCATTGGGCCAGTGAAAAGTAAAATGGGAGAACTGATACTTTGTCAATCTAGAAAAATGGGACAAAGTAGAACATCTTGTCACTCATCGCAGAATATGCATTACTGTGATGGAGTTAATGTCTCATCCACATATATTTGCAAAAGTCTTTCGAATAGTATTCCAAATATTTCATCTTTGTAAAAAATGATGCCGCGAAGGACTTATATGACTGAATGTTTGCTTATGTTTGTGGTGTTTTAGTCTGTCTTTCATCTCCTGAATGTAGGAGACTACTGTATCTAAGAGCATGATTTTAACTTTTTTTATACACAATGGCCAAAAAACATGCAATTTCCTCTCTCTCTCAACTGAGAGGGGAGGTTCCAAATGTGTGCCCAGGTGAACGGAATCGATAAAACCCATTCACTACAGTGATCATCTGCTTTAATACCTGTTCACTGCAGTGATCATATGCTCGAACCTAATTTATGATAGTAATAGTATAGGCTTTAGTCTTGTGCGTACTTCTCCGCCATTGGACACATGGGACATATTCTCAAGTATATATGCCAAAAATTGTTTTTCATGGGTAGAATCCTAAATAAATTTACTAGGAAATAAGCTTCAATGCAAATAGTTGGCTTGGGTATATAGAATTTAGGATAAGGGTGTTAGTCAAGAAATCCTGCGAGATGTTTGCAAATTCATCCTCCAGATTATATCGTTAGCCTAAGAAACTGTATCAAGAGGAAAACTAGAACAATTATCTATAACTCATTTGCAAGAACAAGAATGCTTGTCGTAGAACTGGAAATAGGGTAAAAAGTCCATAGTACAGGAAAGCTATAGGTGAAATTGTTGCACACTGATGATGTGTAAGTTAACTATAATAAATAAATGGGTCCTAGAGCAAATCAAGCCTGAACTTTTCCTAGAAGCCAAAATGACTAAACTGAGGTTGTTGCATTTTGGATATACCATGAGAAGACATGACTCATTGGAAAAGCTGATAATGCTGGAAAAAGTTGAAGGTAGTTTAGAAAGACTACATTACAGATGGATTGATTCTGTGAAGGAAATTTGCAAGACCTGATTAGGGCTGTTTTTAGGATCTCTTAGAGGTTTCTCATTTCCATGTCAGTGACAGCTCAAAGCCAACTTGGTGGTACGTAATAACAAATGAACTACTACAACCAATACATTGCAGTGCAGTGATAATCTGTGACTTACTTTCTTGATAAAAGTCAATCTGAAGATAAATAACAGTGCATAACAATTTCTGTGTGGGGGTGGGTGATGTAATCTCCCCCCCAAAAAAAAATATATGGAATATTACTTAAGGAACAATTACTTTCTCCTCATAATGCCTAATTTTATTTACTGTGGTGCAGATATGTTGTCACATCTCAAATTAATCTTTCTCTGAAGGTACTTTCTCTTAGAGTACTGGACAATAACTGTATTTTGTTGTTTGCTGAAATTTCATTTCTTGCAAACTTAAGAAAGATAAGTGCTTATCCCACAATTGCCAACTGAATAAGGCACACAGATTTTTTTAAAAAAGTGTTGGGTTAAATTAGCATGTTGGGTTTGACTGATATATTTTGTTCTTTCAGGCAGATATATTACATTTGTATTGGACCCTTTACAGTATGCTTCTGTAATCAAGAATGGGAAACACCTGGAATTCAGAGAAATTGCAGATCAGATATCAACCCGAGCATTTGACCACCCATCTGTTTTAACAGACAGGTGCCCAGACCTAGAAGAACATGCGCACAGGAGTTATCAGTACCTTACAGGAAAACCATTGGACGCTCTCTCTGACAGCATGATGAAAAACCTCCAAAGTGTATTTAAGGCAAAGTTCTCACAAGTGACAGATTGGAAAATGGAGACAGTGAATAAGTTCTGCTTCTCTATCATATTTGAAGCCAGTTTTAGAACACTGTATGGAAGAGATCCTGGTGCAGATGGCCACAGTGTTACTGATGCCATCGGAGACAAGTTTCTCAAGTTTGATGCCAAGTTTTCCTATTTGGCTGCAAACATACCAGTTGAATTGTTGGGAGAAACCAAGGGAATTCGGAAAGAACTCATCAATTTTTTTAAATCTGAAAATATGGCAAAGTGGTTGGGAGTTTCAGAAGTAATCCAAGCCAGAAAGAATATGTTGGAGATGTATGAGGGGCTTGGAGACTACGATAAAGGAGGTGACAAACTTTTGAATGATTGCTTGTCTTGAATCAGATAATTTACTAGAGACCTTTGAAATAAAATGGCAAAATGGCGACCTTGAACATTTTTAATGTTTTTTCCTAATTGGATAATGATAAAATGTTTTATTCTGAAACAACCCTGTATGATAATTGATTCTCAGTCTTTCTCTGTCTGTCTCTCGCTCTCGCTCTCTCTCGCTCTCTCATACTCACTCTTTTTTTTTTTTGGCAGAGGTGGTAAAACAAGATACTTAATGGTGGTAATGAGAGAGCTTATAACAGAGCTGCATTTCCTCCCTTTATTTCGCCCCCACCCCCACCCTGAAATTACATTTCAAACTATTCTCATTAAGCAGAAAATTAGACTTCAGAAGCCTATTGGTCCTCATTAGCATTCACTGATCCTTGGCTGGGTCTGTGTCCTAACATCTTTTAATTAGCACACTGCAAATCTAATCAGTGTAATAAACGCTATTAATCTTCCTTTTCACTTATTTTCTCCCAGCACATCATTTCGCCTTCATGTGGGCCTCTGTGGGAAACACAATTCCAGCTACATTCTGGGCCATGTATTATCTTTTGCGGCACCCAGAAGCTCTTGCAGTGGTGCGTGACGAAATTGACCATTTGCTGCAGTCAACAGGTCAAGAGAGGGGGCCAGGATTCAACATCCACCTCACCAGAGAACAATTGGACAACCTGATCTACCTAGGTAATTTATTTTATCCCTCCTGCAGAAAAGTAGGTATCTCCCTGTAAACTCAGTTTATCACTCATTCTGTTTAGTGAGAAGGTGGAGAACACAGCTGCTTAATTGACATAATAACAACCATTTACATCAATTATAAATTATGTGGTTTATAGCTGGAGATATACTTGCTGCATGTAAACATAAAAAGCCCAGGTAATTAACTAGGCAAGGTATGGAAAAGGCTGAATCAAAGCCTTGCAGTTATTTACAAAAAGTGTATGCATATTAGGTTTGATTCTGAACATCTGCTGAAGTAGTAATGCATTTCCAAAGCATCAGTACTCTATGGCGAAGGCAGACCTTTGCCAAATTGAAAGGATGTTATTTGGAACAAACAGTTTACCTTCAAAATATAATTATACTTTACAATAATCTTTCTTTTTAAAACAATTCTTTTAAAGTAAAGTGTTCTAATTTATCCTCTGTTGGTAGTTTATTAACAAAGCAGAAAGAGGGGCAAATATTTTTAAGCCAAGAACAGTTGCTTGTAAAAAAAAAGTGTATATAGTGAAAGGAAGCCAGCTGATTTCTGAGTTTATAAATACTTCTGCTTGGGAAAATATGTTTTAATAGAAATTAATAGTAGTGATGGTGGTGGTAGCAGCAGTTTTCTGAAGAAGCAAATTGTCTATCATCCTGACTTTTAAAATGTTAGTTGGAATATGGTCAGTTGAAACATCCACAATGATATGTGGTACAGAACTCCTTTAGGATTGTCACATTGCATGTGAGATTATGTGAACTGGAAAAACAGCTCTTTGTGTATGTATCTGTGCATATAAAAGAATAAGATATGTAAAAGAGTAAGATATATCTGTACATATAAAAGAATAAGATTGCAAATACTAGGTTAAGAATCCTCATAAATTCTTTTAATGTTGCTTTTATTTGGTAGATTTCCTTTGTCCAGTACATTCTGAAATGGTACAGTTTAGTTCAAACTGATCTGTACCACATATCCTTTCTGAATATTTGAACTCATTCAGAATCCTACTGAATAACAAGTAAGTAGCATAGAAAATTGGTGAATGACAAGGAGGCAGGAGTTGTAGCTGTTTAGCTCCAGTGTATAGATGTACCTCAAGGACTGGCAACCCTGGTATCAATGAGTCATCTCATGGTTCAGCAGTTAAAATAATATAAGCTGTGATGCTCAACACAGTTGTGATACGTGATACTAGGTATACACATTGGATTTGTATGAAGCCCGGTGTCCAAGTCAATTTGGGCTCCTTCAAACTAGTTCTGGTATTTTCTGATGCAAAGTGAACTTCCTTTGAAGACAACAAAACTGACTGTGAATTTCAGCAAAGCCTCATCTAGGTTTTATTTCTGGGACAGTGCTTAAGAAAGAGGAAAATCTGAAGCTGAATGACTAAAAAGTCCATCTTCTAATCCTCAAGAGATTCTCTTCCCTCTGTGTTTTGGGTTGAGGCAGGAATGTTGCTATTAAGATGGCCATTCTGCCAATTCTAGCTTTACAGGACCCGCTTCAGGAAAGATCTTGCCAATATCTCACTTCTGCAGCTTGCCTGGACTCTGTTCTCCCAAGCCTCTCTTCAGGACTGATTTAATGAGACTCCAGTGTAGTATCTGCTGGGATATTGCTTTCCCTACACATTGTAGCTCTCTCACACACATTGTAGGTATGTGGGAAGAGTGTTTTAGGGAAAGCTTAGTTCTGTTTCTAAATCAATTTTGGGACAAGAGCCTAGCCATTTAGAGTTTCTCTCCTGGTGTACCAGGGGAAAGGATCACAGCTAGATTGCAGTGCATGTATGGGTGGGTGAGTGGAGGGTGTGTCAGTTCCTTCTCCCTCCTTCTTGAATCCCTTGTTTTGCTCAGCTACTTTAATCAAGAGAGGATAGACCTGAGAGGGAGACAGAAGGAATATAGATGCTGAGCCAAAGTCAAGTGGATGTCAGTGGAGATTCTTAACAGCCAGTGGTTAGGAGGCAAAAAGCAGAAATAAGCATACATATTCCTGTGTTCCTCCTGCAACTGCAAAGGAACCTCCATTTTTAAAAAAAAAAAAAACCATTGTGGCCATTCTTTAATGCTACTGCCCCTGAGAAAACAGGTATGCATGTGCATGTGTACACTTCTACCTCTTTTCCATCCCTGCTATGGAAGGAGGAAGAAGGATGGAGATTGTAGAGGCCTACTTTCTCAGCATACAAATGCTGCTACAGCGGCAATTGCTGCTGCATTCCTTGTTCTTCCTCTTCCTCCCTCAGTGACAGAGACTAGGGTCAAGGCAGGTGACTTCTAGTAGCTCTGATTAATTGGGAATGCAGGAGCCTGGCGCTCCCCAATCTGCCCTACCTATGTACCTGATGAATGTATTAGATTTACTCTTCTTGTTCATCCCACCCATCATTTGTGCCACTGTGAGATAGTACAAGGACCAGCAGTGACTAGTGGTCCAAGCAGGGAGTTTGCTTCATCCTGCTGTGGTGGTATGCTTTAACATGAGGGACCACAGGCTGTCGCTTGGGAGAAATAGCTCCCGCTTCTCTCCAACTTTGCAAACAAAAATTTTGAAACCTCTTCCGCAGCTAATAGGGCTCAAGGGGTCTTGAGTTCAAGATCACACCCCCTTTTTCAACCCCTAAAGGGGAGAAAGAGAGCATTTAAGGCAACAGGACTACCTTGAAATGTGTATATTTGTTAGACTTGGGGCCTTTCCACACTACACTGTTATAGTGCTATTATTCCACTTTCAACATCCTATGGAGTCCTGGGGTTTGCAGTTTAGGGAGAGTCCTTTAGAATTCTCAGCCAGATTGCTCTTTGGCCTCAGTAAACTACAAACCTCAGAATTCCACATGATGTTGAAAGTGGAATAACAGCATTTTAACAGTGTCGTGTGGAAAGGCCTGTGATGTCTTTTATTTGAAAGGCATAGTCTGTGCAACTATGTCGTATGCTTAACATGTCATATGAATATGATATTTCTGCACATTGTAACATCTTTGTGATACCACTAGGGGTTTGAGTTATCAGAAAACTGGAGATGGCTCCTGAATGAGTGTGTAGAGGAGGGAATTTCAGCTGGTGTTGCTTGTCATGCAAGCAGGGAACCAGGGTCATCTGCTGAAATTCTCTCTTCTAAACAACCATTAAAGGTACAAGAACCCTCTCTGGTTTTCTCTCTGGTAACCCTGCTAGGGGTTGTCTTTAAGACTTGGATTTTGGCACTGAAGTCTGAGTGCCTTGGATAACCTGATCTGACAACCCAACTCCTCAATGGTTTGGGTCTTCCATGTCTCTTTATCTACCCTTATTATCCCAGAAGCCCTAGAATCTCTGATTTTTTTAGACTACCTAATCCTCAGAACTAGAATTTTAATTCATCCTTTTCTAGCTTCATACCTGCTTTCCATGTCTCACCACTCATATTGTTTGAACATGTGTTACTCCAACATGTGTTGTTTTGAGTAAATCTTCCCCATAGTTAATTTAACTGGTCTGTGACTGTTTATTTTAATACACTTTTGTTCCTTTTTCATTTGTTTATTCTTGTGTGTAGGTTTATTTGTAGTATAATGAGCTAATTAATTCCCTAGTTGGAGCTTCCAGTTCTGCCAAGAAGTAAAAAGTTATTGGCAGTTCCCTTAAAAAATTTTTTAAAAAATCTTTAAAGGTGTTTAAAAAAAACCACAGTTCACCTATTATTTGTAATTTGGCAGGCTTAATGCTTCCCTAAGGTCCTACCAAGCCTGCTAATATTTTTCAATGAAGATAAAGAGAAAAAAAGTTGTAACTATATGTTGTAACTATGGATCTCCCATTTTATTCAATGGGAAGTACAAACCTCTGGGCTTGTAAATCTTAACTTGGGTTCAGGGCTTAAATTGAAGTGGAGTGGCTCCAAATGTCTCCCAACAGAAGCAGAATATCTTTTAAGGCAAGGAACTGGCAACCAAACCAAATAGTTGGTACACAACTCTACTAGATTGTTCTCTTGGTGTTGTAGCCATAGAATTTCCTTGGAATGAACAAGATTGTTGGCATTTTTGCTAACTCATTACATCCCTGAGTTTTTTTGTCAGCTGAAAATATAGCAGGCTTGCTTTACTTTTGCCATGCTATGTCTGCTCAATGTATCTGGTTTTCTGTGATTAATTGTTATGTTCCTTCAAGTCAATTCTGACTTATGGCAGTCCTGTCCTCGGGTTTTCTTGGCAAGATTTATCCAGAAGAGGTTTGCCATTGCCTTCCTCTAGGGCTGAGAGAGTTTGACTTGTCCAAGGTCACCCAGCCATGAGTTTTCATGGCTGAACAAGCATTTGAACCTCAGTCTCCCAGAGTTTTAGTCCAACATTCAAATCACAATACCACACTGGCTTTCTTATCTGATATCTAGTTTTAAAACACACACACACAGAATGACTAACAAAACAGAAAAATGTGTTTTAAAACCTACAGCAAGATGTTCTATCTTTTGCCCTCTTCAGCTGTTCTGAAGCAAAACATAGGTTAATATGTCTCTTTTGTTTGTCGTTCTAATAAATATATATGTTCTAAGTTGGGGTGGCAAAGTGCAACTCTCCAGATGTTCTTAGACTGCAACTCCCAGCATTCGATGTGGTTTTGCTGTGCTGGCTAGGGCTGCTGGAAAGAGCAACGTCCAGAGGGCTGCACTTTCACCCACTTATGTTCTAAATTATTATTTTCATTCTTCTGGAGTTTCAGGACAGATTCATCTGGAGTATTGTTTGGTAATTAACCCCTCCCCCACATACTGCATCTATGTCCATGAAGGGACCAGGAAGTAATGCTTGTTACTGGTCTGAAATGAATAGAAAAAGACACATGTGAGGCAATTTGCTGGCTGTTCATCTTATTTACTGGTAAAGTAACATCCTCTTATTGTCCACCATCCTTGCAACTTAAATACTGGAAAAATCCACTTTGATCATCTCAAAATGACTCATTGTTTCTAAACTTATTTCCCAGATATTTCAGCTTTATGTTCTTTGATCTGTCTGTACTGTGCATCTTCTCTGTTTACTTTGTTGCATTTTAGTTGGTACATCAATTTATCATTTACTATAAATTTAAAGCAAAACAAGATAAAGAATTCAAAGGAAAAAAGAAAGAGAGATCTGATTAGATTTTATTTGATCCAATGTTGTCTTTTGCTATAAATCCCTAGATTGCAGAATTCTATTTAGCTGTATTGAGATGTTCAGTTTTAAAGACTGCAAAAGAGGCAGGAGGAATAAACTAGACAAATTCTATGCCTTTAGTGCTGCCTTTATGCTAGCTTCACAACCAGCACGGCCAACATGCGATCAGCATTAGTCTGAAGAAATCCAGTCATACCAAGTGGGATACCCTCCATGGGAACAGGAATGAGGGCTTCCAAAGTAGCAGTAGTAGCAGCTGTGTTATTGGTGTTGTCCTTTGCCTTCTTCTTCCTCTTCTTCTTCCTGTTCTTAATTAAATATTTATATCCCACCCTGTAGCCAAAGATCTCAGAGGCAGTATACATTAAAATAAATGTAAGCAATTGTTTTAAAACAATTTCAAATGTGTAACAGTAGAAATGCCATTCAAACAGTGACAAGTGTATTAAGGAAAACAAATGGAAACATGTTAAGACACTTAAAACATATGTATTGTGCATATGTACAAATTGGAAGAAAAATTAGAACCCAAATGCTTTAATAAAATGACATGTTTTAACTTGGTGCCAAATGAAGTCAGTGGCAGCACTAATTGGGCATCTATGGGGAGGGCAGTCCACATCTGGGGTGCCACAACCAAGAAGGCCTTTTCCCATGACTTCACGTAATGTATTATCCTCACTTGAGGGACACAAAGTTGACAAGTGCTATCCAGTGAAAGCAGTGGGAGGCTAAATAGCTAGTGGAGGAGTGAAAAACTAACATCCCTCTGACCTCTGTGAACCTCCTGGGGCTGATGGAAATTAGAATCTAGCAAAATCTCGAGGGTGACAGATTTGCTACGCTGAACTAAAAAGAAGCTGCTTTTGAAATTGGATTTTCTTTTCTCTCTCTTTTTTCTTAAAAAATAGGGACATATGAGAGGACCAAAGGAGACAACTAAATTCAGACAGATTAACTAAAATACTCTCATTGTATGATATATAAAAATAAAGTATAACAATAATGGTTTACAATGCCTCTATTCCATTTTCAGGGAAATATGACATCAAACAGAGATACCCCATTAAAGGAGTATGATGGAAACACTATGAAATCATCCCAGTAGTGTTTGCTTGAAAACTCTGTAAGCTTGATAGGACTTGATTTCTGTGAGTTTGAAAAATGTGTTTCTACTTTGCAGTTATAGAAACATAGAAAATTGTTCTGTGTCAGGTCAGATAGTTTGATACTGTCCACTTTGATTGACAGCAACTCAGCAAGTTTCCGTACAGAAAGAGATCTTTTTCCTGAATTGCCACGTAGCCATTTTAATTGGAAAAGCCAAGTACTGAACTTCTATTTGCAAAGTGTACCTGCAGCAACACTGTCCAGGAATCTTAGGCAAGGAGCTCTAGGCAAGTTTCCTCTGGAGGTAAGAGTCTGTAAGATGCTTTCTGGGGTGGGATGGAAAGCAAATTTTAAAGTACTGTTCAGATACATAGACAGACAGACAGACACACACACACACGCGCACACACACACACACAAAATACATTTTTGTAACATTGGAGATAAACAGTACCATGCAGGGAAAGGGGAACTTCTGCTGGGAAATGTGAACCGCTGATATCTTGGAAAAATTGTGGTTTTAGATTACACCTCTGTCCTGGGGATTCTGAGAGTTGCAGTTCAAAACAGTGACTTTCCAAGTCTGCAATGCCATTTATCTCTAGGTATAAAAGTCAGTGTATCAAAGAAAGACTTTCTTAACATCCTGCCATCCAGTTGTGTTTAGCTTAACACCTATCATCACTAGTCTGCATAGCCATTGTGACTAATTTTTTTAACAACAGTACATTGCATTTTTTTAAAAAAATGTCTATATACAAATATACTGAGTTAGTATGGACAGGTGGTCTGAATATTGGACTAGGAAGATTTTGGCACATGAGGATCTGATTCCCTATTCAGCCAATGAAAACTTACTGGCAGCCCTGACAGCAACTCACCGGTAGACTAGTGAAAACCAATACATTGTATAGTTAGTGACTTTGGTATTGTTGTTCTTGCGTGCTTTTAAGTCATTTCCAACCGATGTCATTTCCACAAAGGTGAACCTACCATGGAGTTTTCTGGGGCTGAGAGTGTATGATGTGCCCAGGGTCGCCAAGTGGGTTTCCATAGCTGAGTGGGGAATCGAACTCTGGTCTCCAGAGTCATAGTCCAATGCTCAAACCACTACACCATGCTGGCTGTCTTTGGCATACTGCTTTAAAATGTCATTTCCCTCCTCACTCCAGAGAGCATTTTACAAACTGCCCTCACAGCCGGACATCTCCCAGGTTCACTTAATCTTCACTGTGCAAGTTTT
This sequence comes from Iguana delicatissima, assembly GCA_948472985.1. Lineage (NCBI taxonomy): Eukaryota > Metazoa > Chordata > Lepidosauria > Squamata > Iguanidae > Iguana > Iguana delicatissima. The sequence continues at coordinate 1,223,671 of CAOKZL010000625.1, forward strand.
CTATGCAGCACAGATTGCTGTGAAATTATGCATTGCTGCATAAATCTATGTTTCTGTTGCAAAAAAAAAAAAAAATCCCACTGGAAAGATTTGTTCAAACATTCAGCACTAAACTCTTCTTTCAGATTCTCTTTAGATCATGGAAATTCTATCCATTTTCCTGGTTTGTGTAAACAACCACATAACACTGTTGGCCATTTGCTCTCCCTGTTAATTATGTTAACAGTTTCTTCATTTCCATTCTTCTCCTGTGGTGTCTATATTTATGACCAGAAAAATAGTTTGAAGGTGGCTTAGCAGTCACCATTAAACTTACAGATGCTGTGTGGCTAGGGATAGACAAATCTATTCGTTTCTATCAGAGGTCGTTTCTGTTTCTGTTCTTTTTGAAATTTGAGACTTTTAAATCTCAAAAGCATACCAAATGAAATTCTAGGCCATTTGTACTTACCAAATTAAACTGGCATGCCTGTTCTGTAAATAAAAATGGCCATGTTATACTTGCTTTCCATGTAGCTGTTAAAAATGAGAAGACTCTTGGGAGGGGTGAAAGTGCCGGCCAATCTTAATTGTACATTACAAATATGTTTGAACATATATGAATTTAAACTAGATTTATAAGAACTAAACAAACAGAGCTCTCTGCCTTGATGGAGGAGCCTGTCAGATTGCCCAACTTTCACATACTTTTAAACTCAAGTTCTTTTTATTTTGTGAAATGTGTGAAATTGGTTGATTTTTTAATAAAATAAATGAACTAAAATAATTTCTCACTCATCTGACTGTGTGATGAGTTTGCACTCGTGCTAGTTTTATGATTTGAAGAGAGATCTTTTCAATCTTTTTTTTTCTTTGAACCTGCTCTTAGCTTTATAGAGGGATATAAACAATATTCTCATTTTTTTTCCTGGTTCTCATGAGAGAAGTTAAAATTTAAAATGTCTGCCTTTTTTTTTCACATTTTAGGATAGTCTGAAAGAGACAGCAACATACAGCCACCCTAGGCAATAAGAAGCCCATATTTTTTGGATTTTTGTCAAGATTTGACATGCAAGCCACAGTTTCTTCCTTTCAGAATATCAACCTGTATGTGAAGAAGGCAACAGCAGGTGGATGGGTCTAGATTGCTCCCTTTCCAATAAACCCTATCTTGAATGCCTGAATATGACATTTTAGTTCATCAGATCTAGGGATAGTTGAGAATTTTGTTCAGTTCATTTTTTGTTCAGATCTTTCCAAAACATATTTCTTTAAAAATTTGACAGAAAGAATTTGAAATTTTAAAAATCTCAATGTGGAGATTGTAGAATTAATAGTTACCCATGTAGACACAAGGCTTTGAATGTGTAGCTCTTAAAAAGCTTTGAATCCTTATTCAACCCTATGGTTGTGTGTTTTTTTTGTGGTTTTTTTTTTTTGAGGTGCTCCAATAGCTATATGCTGGGTAAATGAAACCTTTATTCAATAAATATTGAAATTCGCCAGTGCAGATGATTGAGATTGTTATTCAATTTTTTTTTAATGATGACTTACAAAAATTCACAGGTTTTTCTCTTTTTTTTTGCATGAATTCAATAAGAAAAACTTGAGATGGATATTTTGAAAACCCTCTGAATATGAAAGAAAGTGAAATGGATGGACTTACCATTTCTAACCAAACCCCATTCCTCAGCTTTTCTCTTTTTTTCAGGGAATCTCCATAAAAGTCTAGTCAACTTCTGGCTGTTAATGTGTAGTTTGCAGAAAACATAGAAAAAACATGTCCATTCATAGCACCATGCATACACTGTTGGGTATTATAGGTTGACGTGAAACCTTACTTCAGAACCTGAAACACAATGGTCTGTTGTTGTTTTTTTGTGAGTATCACCAAAATCCAGCAGTTGAAATAGAAACACATTTAGCATTCATTTACGTTTGGTCATGTTTTATTTGCATATATTTAAATCAGTACATACATTCCTATTGTGAATTATTCTTGCCCCAGGGTGTTACTGAATGCTAGCCATTTATATCGACAGGATCATTGCTGAGGGGGAAAAATTTCATCAAGATATAGAAGGAAAAAACAGTGTTGGGATGTAACTCATACTGAAAGGTGTAATGGATGTGTTCTCTTTTACATGTGCATCATATAGTACACTTGAAACCTTTTAGTCCTTAAGAAAGTTACAGGTGAATTTGCCATATGTAATCAAATCACCCTGGATGGAACAAAACCCATCAACTATCTTTCTTCCATACCTTCTTGATACTTATAGGGTCCTGTTATCTATTAAATGCTTATTATAAAATTAACAATTCATTATGCACGGTAAGGTGTTTTTTTGTTATTAAAGAGTTACAGATCAAGATCATGTTTAATTAAAATTAACTTGCTTATGGAAGCCAAATGCACTAATGATTCACAATGACCTTTTATTACCTGCAGTCCCTTGTTTTGGCTGGATGATTGACAGCTTGCTGTTTGGCTACCGTGTTGTATTTCAGCTGACAAGACTTTTCATTTTAACTCAATTTGCCTGCCTATCACAAGCTGGTGGCAGGCCAGACTCAAGTCGCCCAGCTTTGCCTCAGCAGCTTGCTCTATTTCTCATTAGTACGCATTTATTCAGTGGAAATTGGAAGACAAATGCTTGAAGGCATGTGAGCTAAGTATAGCAAATTAGGTTTAAAGACTGAATATTTATAAGTATATTGAAACGGCTTCACTCTTAAAAAAGATCTTGGGTGAATCGAATGCTGGCTATGTAAAAGAAAAGAGGAGAAGGGGGATTCTAAAAATAACAATTTCTATGGGAAGTCTGTGGGTCTCTCCCCCTTTCCTCTCTACATAGAAAATATGTCAACTTTTCTGACAATCCCTGTTTCTGTGGTGAAGTTTCAACATCTCATGTATTCAGGAAATGGGGAGGGGGAAAATGAGGGTCATGTTCATTTGCTGCTTGGTTATCCCTTGGTATGCTTTAAATTGCCTTGTTTGTTCGGCACTAGCACAGAAACAGATGTTGCTCTACCGTGCTGGATAATTTACTGTACCTCATGGTGCAGGATGGAAGGCCTCCCAAGCTACCCAGCTGGCCTGACAGGAGCACCGACTTCTGCCTAGTGAAGTATGACAACAGCAAGTACAGGCTGCAGCTTTATCATCCAGTTGTCATTCTCCGTAGCTTCAAATTCCAGCATCTGTACAGGGACTGTTGGGATACTGCAGTATATGGATGGAGTGGGGGGAGGGCATCCCTTTTTTGTTTGTTTATTTTAATGGTAGACTGCTGCACAGACCCACACAAACTCCCTCCTCCTTTGCTGATCATAATGTGACTCATTACTTTTGTCATCTAAGGATTATCGGCATGATCGCTCAGAGCAAGAGCCAAGTTTGCCTTCCCCCACATAACTGGTACTGGAAGGTAAAACAGATTTGTCATTTATGATCTGACTACTATGCCACACTTTTGAGCTCCATTATTGTGATTAACTCCTGCATAAGATATGCTTGCCCGATTGTCATTTGCAATACCACAGTGGGCAACAGACTGCTACGCTTCCCAGGGAAACCATCAGCCAATCTGATGTGACTGTGTGGCTTGTGCTGTTTCATATAAACCTGCTATCTCAGCAACCTCACTTCCCTGATTATTTTGCTCACTGTTGTTGTTGCTGTTACATTTTTTTTTCTTCACCCATGCTCTCCTCCCCCAGACATACACAGCCATTTGGCTCCTTTGGTGTACCATGGCATTGCATATGTCAGCTACCATTTCCACACAACTGACTAAAATGGGTGTTATCAGCTTCATTTTGCCAGGGTGGAGACAGTCTAGGAGTGGACTCTCTGGACCTTGCCTTTGTAACCACGCAAAGTTTTTTTCATAGCCACAACCAGTGCCAGTTGAAATCTATCGTGTCAGGTGCCTTGTGGCTATCCGCAGTAGAGGCCATGTTCTGGAACCGGAGTTCTTTGCTGGCTTCGTCACCAACAAGCCGATTTGACTCTCCCTGATTATAGTAACGAAGGCAGTCCAAAAGAATATGCACAGCCTCACTGTACGTCACATTGAATCATGGTGCTGGACACACAGAGCTGACCGCAGCCTCATTTCTTTAGACAAATGCACGCTTAAGGAAAAAAACACAACTCTGGCGAGAAAGCATCCAAGGCCACTTTATTTGCTGTGCATTCTGTAATAGATTTAATTCTTAGTGAAAGAACATTTTCTTTATTGTATTTTTCAGATGTTTCCATGCTGGGGTTCCTCTCCTCTCTCTAGTAAACTAACCTTGGGGCTGGGGGTTCAGTGGGTCACCCAGTCTCACTTGAGGTTTCTGATATATATTTTTTTAAAAAAAAAGCACTCCACAATATCAACCATCTAGTTGATCTTTTGTGGGAAGAGAGCTGGGGGAGAGGAGAAAGGAGAGTTTCCACCAAAAAAAAAAAAAAGACTAATTTTCACACTGATGACTCGAAGGAATCATGCTGCCTATTACAGCGCCCAGCCACGCTGGTGGAAAAATAGTCAGTTTTGATTACAAAGTGAGAGATGCAGGCCCAGACAGGAGCTACATGCTGGTATGCATGCTATCAGAATGATTTATGCAAATTATGCATATTATTCCCAAAGGAATTCCTCCTCAAACTGCCAGGATAAATTGCCGGAAATTAGCCATAAAATCTGTCGTGCTAGGAGCAAGAGAGGTGAAGGCCACTGGGAAACCAAGGACATTTGCCTCCTCAAGCCTTCCAAGTTTATGGTGGGGCTTCTGAAAAAGGTTTGGAATTTCTGTCAAGGTTTTACAGAGTATATGGATACTTCCCCCCACACACACCCTTTGACTTGTCAAAACACCATGGTTTACTTGAAGCTCAGCAAACAATGGTGTGATGATGATACTACCAAAGTTTCCTTACTTATATAGTTACCCCACAGTTGATAGTATGGCTATTTGAGCTGATAGTTGGGTAATGCAGTGTTAAAATGTAGCATGATGCTTCTGAAAAACACGCTGAGGAGATATTTTGTTGTTGTGGCTGGCATGTGCTCACCAGCCCTATGAAGTGTGTAAATGCAGAGAAGCATACCTTTCTTCTTCTTGTGACATTTTCAACAAGATTCCAAATAATGGTTTTCAACTCAAAATCCACTACACTGCCTCAAGTCTAACAAAATTCACTTGATCTATCAGTAAGAGCTATATTTAAAAGTCCAGAATGGCAGACCTTCTTCTAGCCCTCTGGGAAAGTTTTATTACCCATTTTTACCCTCCTCCCCACATTTCCTTTCCTTGACTGCTCCAGTCAACCTGTAGATTCCTGGCAGCTGTAGCAACTTCCAACTTCCAATCACCTTTCATATTTTAATGCTTTGGGGGTTATTTTCCTGTTCTCTTCTTAAATTCAGAGAGTGCCATAAATGAAAGTTTACGAATGTGCTCGTCTTCCATGAACATCCGGCTCACAAAGAAAGATTTTATTTTGAAGCTCGAAGGAGATCTGGAAGTCAGATTGCGAAAGGGAGATTATATCGCTATTTTTCCTCCAATTCTGCACATGGACCCTGAGGTCTACCAAGATCCTGAGGTAAACATTCAGCTGGTATTACATGTACTACTTCAGGCACATTTCAGCAGCCCAGCATTTTGTAATATATAGATTTCTTTTTCTTAAGGGGGAGGACATTGCTGTTCTTTCTTGTGGAACAAATCTTCCTACTTTTAGATCTTTTCAAAGTGCCTGTAGGCCAAAGTATTCATAGCTATAAAGAGAGAAATATGGTGATCAGACTGACTGCTGTTCCTCTGAGAAGAACTGACAATTGTGCGTTGACTACCATAAACTTGAGGCTAAATGTGGGCTTTGTTTGGAAGTGGATCATTGGATGCCCAAAGAAGGCTGAATAATAGAAGGTGACTTAAAGAGCAAATAATGTGGGCCATTTAGCTAAGTGCCCCCAAAGCATCATTGACTCTCTAAAGCCCCTGTAATAGCAGTGTCTTCTGAAGCCGTATGCTTTTCCACCTCTCTTTATAGGGATTGGCCCTTTCGTGGTCAATTAGTATGGCATCATGAACTCAAGATTGTGAAGCTCTTGCTTTGCAGTGAAGCTTTGAGGGTAATTGTGTCATCTCCTTGTATTCCACCCCCTTTTCTGAAGCTAAAGTTAATGAATATCAAAGACTGGAAATTAATCCAGCCCAGCACAGACTTAATACAGCTTCAGAAGTTCATCACCTGCATGCAGATTGAGTAGTCAAATTCCTACAATCTTTACAGAGGTATTTTGTTGCTGGCTTGAGGTTTCAGTATGGAAAGAAAGAGAGTTTTATAAAAAAAAGCCAAAATATCACTGTAATGGCCATGAATGCATTATGGGACTTTTTTTTTTACCAATAGTACATAGAATTATCTTTTTTACCAATAGTACATAGAACCTCTGTGTCTAACGTTTTTGAATTGCAGTCAGTTCCAGAAAAGAAAGGGGATATACTGGGTTAGACTGAGAGTTACGTTCCATTGATGGAAGTGAAAGGAGGCAATTTTTGCCAATTTCTCCTCCATTTCCAACCCCTAGTCACCCTTCCATCATCCCATTGTTCTAAAAGGTTACCCAGCTTTCCATAACAGATTACAGGAAGTATGCAGGACTTCGCAAGCTGGCCATAAGAGGAGATTTGTTGGATGTGTATTTTTAGAAAATTATACCACAGATAAAACAGTCTTGTTTCCTCTGTTTACCTGCACTCAGAATCACGTAATACATTTCTGTCTTGTCATATGTCTGCACATTTCTAGGCAGTTTACAAATTTTAAGAGTAGAACAACATAAATATGAAACATACAAGCATAAAAGTGGCAGACGAAACACAGTTAGATGTTTAAAATTTCCAGTTGAAGTGTTAAAAGTCTTTGCTGGCACCTACAAGATAATAAAGTTAGTGAACTGCCCAAGGAATGCCACAGCTTGAAGGGAAAAAGAAAAACCTCAAAACCTTTCCCTTTTTTGAGGCATACACAACCAACAGAGATGGTACTAGAATCGGGGTATCAGCCAATGATCTTAACAGTTTGCTGAGGTTGGTGGAGGATGAAATGTTCCCTCCTGTATGTTAGCAATGGCGGAGGGAAACAGTTTTGTGTGATCTGCCCTTTTTAAGTGAACTGTCCTAATTCTTACTTCCCAGACCAATATGTGGACTGGAGTACAATTATCTGTCAAATTCTTCCCTTCTCAATTTTGGCATGGAGTTGTCACCTAATAACAGCATACAAAAATGCATACATTAGAGGAAATTGAGTAATAAAATGTGTATTAAAGTCAGTAATGTATGAAAATAAATGTGAATTTTCATGTTTTTTAAATAACATATACAGAATGCTAAGGAAATTGGATAGAATAGGATTTGATTCAGTGAATTTGACACAGACCACTCATAGACCAATTCATATCACCCCCCCCACACACACACTGCCACCATGGTTCTGCTACTTGTGGTGATGGGATCTGGAGTATACATCTAGAGCAGTGGTTCTCAACCTGTGGGTCCCCAGATGTTTTTGGACTTCAGCTCCCAGAAGCCCTGAGCATTGACCATAGTTGGAGTGGGTTCAGAGAAAAGCAACAAGGATTAGAAGAGATACGGAGAACAAAACATATTGAAGGAGTTGGTCATGTTCAGCCTGCTGAAAATAAGACTGAGGCCCTTTTCTCACGGTATTTGTCATGCCAAAGGGCCTCTGGAGCGTTGCGCCATTGCGAGGAGCATTTCAGACAACGTCCTCACAATTGTGCGACACTGCCGGGAGGCACCGATCGCGCACTATATCATTTTTGGCTCTTAGCCGAAAATGGTGCACGGTTGCACATTGATCCAGAGTCCCATGCGCACTTACCGTCCGTGCGGAGCTCCAGAGCCGCAGCTGTTGCAATACCCAGCTGTGCTGTGGAAGAAAGAGGTGGAGCTCTCATGCTGCCTGCCACCTGGCAGCCAGCTGCTGCAGAGCAGAAGCAGCAGGGACATGAGAGCCTCACGGAAGAGGCTGCTTGCGTGATCCCCGTGCGACCACGCTGGATGCAGGTAAGTTGTGGAAAGGGCCAGAGAGGTGACATGATTGCACTCTTTAAACATCCAAAAGCCTGTCACAGCGTGGAGGCTGCAGTTTTGTTCTCTGCTTCCCCAGCAGTTAGGCCCAAATCTAATGGTTTTAAGTCACAGGAGGATGGATTTTGATTGAACAGTAGAAGAAATATCTTGACAGTGAGAATGCTTCAGCAATGGAACCAAGTATCTAGAGAGATGGTGGAGTTTCTTTCAGTGGATATCTTCAAAAAGAGCTAGGGATGTTCTAGCTGGAGTTCCTGCACTGAGCAAAGGCTTGGACTTCATGGACTAGGGCGGCTCTTCCGTAGAACTATATAATTCTATGATAATAGTATTTTCCTGGTGTCCTATTTCTGATAACAAAAGAAAGTGCCCAGGAGTTACTGTCTGAAAATACACCCGAAGGCGTTAGAGGACATTTGATGACAAAAACAGCCCTGAGGGTCCACAAGTAGCCTACAGGCTGCTCTTTGCCCACCACCCCTGGTCTTAAGTTAATAAAACACAACTAATAATAATAATAATAATAATAAAAAAAAAATTATTTTTATCCCGCCTCTCCCAAATGGATCGAGGCGGCATTACAGAACATATAAATATATTAAAACATTAAAATGTAGCCCACCCTCCCCACCCACCAACCCTACTATCCCCCTAACACACTAACTATTAAAACAGATTAAAATAAAATTAAAACTAAAAATTAAAAACAAAAACAATTAAAAACAAAGGGACAATTGATGAGAGGCAGTGGAACTAGGAACAGTTCTCTTCACAAAATAAGATATGAAGTTTCATGGTCTTCTAAATATGATTTCCCATGTATCTATCTTCATTTCACCTATACTTAAGACATGAGTATAGCTTGACCTTCTGAAGTTACCAGACTGCTTGTTAACTTAGATCAGAAGTTACCAATTGTGTTTTTGGTCTGCAACTCCTATCAGCTCTAGAGGGCTGTATTTTCCCCTTCCGGCTTCATTTCTTTGATCTATTTTTCCATCTTTCTGACCAAATTATTAATTTTTACTCTCTTTTCTCTTTCAGCAATATAAATTTGACCGTTATGTAGAATATGGAAAGAAGAAGACTACTTTCTACAAACAGGGGAAGAAACTGAAATATTTTCTGATGCCTTTTGGCTCTGGAGCCAGCATGTGCCCTGGCAGATTCTTTGCAATGAATGAGATTAAGTTGTGTTTGGTTTTGTTGCTGTCTTATTTTGATATGGAATTATTGGAACAGAAACAACTTGGATTGGACAAGAGTAGATTCGGCCTTGGAATCTATTTGCCTGATTCTGATATTATGTTCCGTTACAAGCTGAAGTCTTAATATGAAAATCCAGTTGTTGATTGAACATCCTACTGTGATTCATTCTGTCTCTTACTATTAAATTTTGTATGACTTTCATATCTTCCTGGTATATTTAGGTATGAAATTTGCCACATTTTGATTGCTGCTAAGTATTTGAGAATGTCAAACACACTATCATATTTGCAAGGAGCCAAGGTCATTTATGCATGAGGCAAGAAACAGGGGACTTAATCAGGGGTGGGAATAATGTAGTTTTCCAGTTGCTGTTGAATTGCAACCCCTAGTATTACTTTTGGCAATGGTGGATAGGACTACTGGGACTTGGAGTCCAGTTAGATCTGGAGGGCCATACAATTCCCACAGCTAGTCTAAATCCAATTGCTAGTCCAAACTAAAGTACAGCCATTGAACCTGTCCTTGAGAATAAAAATTAGATTTAGGCCATATAGTGCACTCTAAGTGTGACATCAAAAAGAAGTCTCTATGTATGAACACAACGTATTTGGGATTCAAGGCTCCACAGGTACTTACTAGAGATTGTATGATTTATTAATTTCAGTCTGTTTCTGTTCAGCATTAACCAACATTCACGAATTTCTTCATGTTTAGAATGAAAACATTTCTCTACCACCTTCTGGATGAATGGTGGAGGAAGCAGAACAGATATATTGATCCAGGGCTAGCATTATTAAAAGTCTGGGTTTGAGTACTTGCATATTCAGTCATGTTAGTACTAAATTAGTGTTGACATTTCTCTTTTTATTTCTGAGAAAAAGATGCCTCTCATATTTGACACAAATGGCAGAGAGATGCAACATGGAGCTCTCCATATTAGGAATAGTTGTATTATAAATTTTGGTTGGTACAAATGGGAGAATTTCATTTCAATTTATATTTGAATTTGTATACCATGTATTTGTAATTGAAAGCACAGACTTTGCAAACTGAATATTTGCAACTGGAAGATATGTGTGTGTGTGTGTGTGTGTGTGTGTGTGTGTAATGACCTCCAGAGAAAAATCAAACTGACAATTTTTTCCATCCCATATACTGACTTATCAATAGAGTTTCTGACCTGCTGAAAAGAACAAGACACTAAAGCTGGCAAAGAGAGAGGATTTGATTTCTTGGAGATTGTGGTTTTATTTTAGTGATGCGTTTTTAATTGTGTTTTTAATCAGTCTTTTGTGTTTTAATTGTCTTTATTTGATTTCTAGCCTTGTGGGCTGCCTTTAATGCCATTTGTTGGCTGAGGTGTAAATTTGATAAACAAATAAATACTGAAATCCTACATACACTTGTTAAGAAGTCATTGTTATTGAATACAAAGAGATTTCATGCAGGATATAGGAAACTGATTTTACCTCTAACATCACATTTGATGCACCCCTCCCCACAAGTAGCTGTTATTCACACTGTATCCTGCTCTTTCTCTGTGCCATCTACATGGACCACAACTTAGAAATTACTACAGTCCCTGACATGGTGAAGTAGTATGAAGGCTGTTGGAAAATGCTTCCTAATGAAGTATTCTCTTTAGCTCCCTTCACTCATTTGCTATTAGAGCAATGGGGCTTTAGGCAGTAACAGTTTCCTGCATGCCTCCATCCTATACATGCTGTTTCAAAAATGTTCCTGATTTGATCAGTCACCAATTATGGGGATGGATCTAAGTAACAAGCCTAAATACCATTAAAGGCACAAGATCCTTTCTGATTGGCCCTGGTTAGTACTTGGATGGGAGACTGCCAATGAATACCAGCTGCTGTAGGCTGTATTTCAGAGGAAGGAACTGGCAAAACCACCTTTGAGTATTCCCTGCCTAAGAAAACCTGGTGAAATTCATTGGTCACCATAAGTTGAAGGGCAATTGGAAGGCACATGCACACACATTTAAGCAGCCAGACACCATGTGACCAGAAAACCTTCTGGGTGTCTTTGCAAGCACATAAAAGACTCCTCCCTATCTTTCTTTCTCCCTGTTCCTCCTCCCTCAAGATGGTGAGTGCAAGTTTTGCTGAGCTGCTCCTCTTCTTGAAAATTTCTTGTAGTTTGTTAAGGCTTAGGCACTGCATTTATTCAGATGGTTCAGATGCACCTTTAAATATAATTAGGAAAGTTTTTTTTAACTATGAAATTTACATAATGCCTGTTTACTTTACTTTGCTAAAACTAGTCTCAGAGACCCCCAAGAGATTGAGTACTTCCACTTTTGAGCTCTGTTAAAGGAGATTGAGTCTTGAACTGAACAAATCATCCTCTTTCCCAGAAAAGTGGCTAACACTCCAGAAATCTACTTCTAATCCAATAAAGGCATTTTATGTTTCACAGCAATGATTCTAAATAAATGTTCCTTCACACAGAAGGCATTTCTGAGGTCCAAACTCACAGGAAAACATATTCTTGTGTAATATGCCATGAAGCCACACATTCCATGAAAATCTCCAATATAATCAGATTTTTTTTTTCAGGGCCTACATACGTATTTCCATGTAGTGATGTTCAGAACATTTTTGTTTGACTAACGAATGGTTCTCAGTCATACTGGTGATGGTGATGATGTTCAAGCAAGCAAACTTGAATGTTCTGAGTGTGCACTCACTGGGAGAATCATAAATAATGATTCAGAAATGTGTAGTTATAGCAATAAGCCAATTTCTTGCAAATAGGAAATTGAATTTTTGCATGGAGGAAGAGCAGAGTGCCCTTGTATTGCTGCAGATCTCTTCCCCTCAGTGAGCAATTTGTGCATTATGTTTGAAATGTGCTGTTATAGACAGCAGACAGGCAAGACTGTTCAGATCATTTAGTCCTAATAGAGGAATCGGTGTAATGGATCAAGGAAGGGGGAAATTTTCTGCCATCTGAGACCCTCCAGGAGCCATGTGGACTTCCAAACATGCAAAAAAATAAAACCTGAGCTGGAGGGAAGTCCACTTATGGTTTTGACAAACAAATACTTTAAAATCTTAAATAGCATGATACTGCCCCCTCCCTTACCTATTTAAAAACTGAATTGTCAATTTTGGAGACTTCCAAGAGAAGCAGTTCACTTTTTGTGGGGCAGAAAAAAGGCTGGTCTAGGGAGTCTGGAGGGGTAAAAGCCACAGCTGTGGGGCACCATGCTGCCCCAGGGCTGGACTCTTGCTCATGCCATCCAGATTGTACCAGGAAGGGTCAGGGTCCATTTATATGGGCAACCTGAGGCTGACGGGAGTTGCAATCCAACCACAACAGAAGGACCACAAGTTGCCTCCTGCTGCGGACTGTGCTTACATAGGTGCAAATCTCATTGAATTCATTTGACATGCATAAGACTGTACTGCCAGTTCAATATTTCATTTTAAACCATAGTTGAACTGTTGGACTAAATACTACAAAGATACCGGACAAGAGCTGGGAAAGCTGGATGGAAAAAATCACATTCTTCTAAATGCAGGCATGTTAAAAGCAACAGGTTATCTGTTTAGGAGATCATCAATTCCTTGTTGTAACAATCTGGCTGTTTCTCAAATCACTTGAATGCATGTTCTTTTCCAAAAACCCCAGGTTTTTTGGGGGGTGGGGATGGTGTTATCCAATGGGATAGGCATCTAAAAAAATGGACTTTTGCCAGCAATACTAAACTGTACTGGGGGTGATGGTCAAAGTGAAGGCCAGCATTGCTAGGATTGTGTATGTTCCATATCCTATACCTGTCGTACAACTTTCCTGTTCCTATTAGGTGCTGATAGTGTTGGAGGTATCAGTGTACTGTTGATAGTATGATCATGTTGGAGGTTACAGTGTAGTGTAGGTATCTGCCAGGAGAATTACATTATGCTTGCATTATGCAATAACGGTGGAGCACAACATATGTGGATAAATGATTATTGTGCATGGCTGACATCCTAGTGTGCAATTGCAAGGTACAAATGTGCATTCACACGCTACTCTATGAACTTTAATGTGCAACTGCATGCGCCACAGTTATGCATACAGAACTAAACTTACACTGTTGTCAGCTGGATGAGGCCATTGCACACTGTCCACAAATTTCACTCCTCATCCACCTGCATTGTCACTAACAGGATACCAGCCTGCAAAAGGATCTTGTAACACATTTGTGACTGAGAGAAAAAGGTTTGTAGCATGAGTTCATAGACTCAGTACTGTATACGCCGTCAGATGCAACAAAAGCTTGTGCTACAAATTTCTTTCACTCAGTCTCAAAGGTGCTACAAGATCCCTTTGTATGTTGGTACACACTAACAGGATTGTATGTTTTGAGGACACCATTCTGTAAATCCTAGCTTACAACTCAGCTAAAGCTTTACACCCTGTTTTCATGAACAAATGGAACTGTGGTCTCATTACACTGTTGGATTATAGATATTCTTGCATAATTGTATACTGTCAAATGTCTCCTACTACAGTTGTGATAATCTTGCTTTGGCACCCTTTTGGTAGCAACTGTGAAAAATGAAAAGCAGGTATTTGTTTTAAATATGACCTGTGTTTTGATTCACACTGTGCTTTTGGGATTTTTGCATTTTAAATATCATGTGTTGGAATATGAGATGAGAGGATGTAATGGCATTCTGTCAAATATAAAAGCAAAGCATACATCTGATTAATCACAAAACTGTAGCTGAAGTGTCTCTGCGGGAACCAATAACAGAGCATTTGTGAATGTGCAAACGAATCTGTGGCAAAGCACAATTGGCTGGTAGGTGCCCAGCTGCCATTCAAAATCTCTTTCTCTGCAGAAGGAAACAAACTGGGAAGTGCTAGACTGAGCTCCAGCCCTGAAGAATAGACTTGCTGAATCTTAAAATAAGATTTGCTGCAAAGTTTGTGTCATTTAAAACAACAATGATTAGTGAACTACTAAATACAACCCTCGTAAATGCTAAGACTCCTTTCTTTCTAAAGAAAATGGAATTGAAGGTGATCGTGTTATTCTATTAAGAGGGGAAAAAAACCCAAATCTACAACTTGATAATACCTTTGGAGGGCCAATTGGAGTTCCACACTGCTATACAAGCTTCTGGCTTCTGTAGAACTGTTCATCAGGCTAGGAGACAAAAATGGAGGGAGGGATGGAGGAAGGCTGGATGGGAGACCAAAGATTTAACTGGACATCATTTTCAACCACTTGCACTTCCAGTTCAACTCAGTACCAAGGAGGTGAATGCAGCATACCCTGTCCACACCTACTTTTTTTTTTTTAAATGTAGTTTTAAGATGTGGAGTATTCAAAACTTGTATATTATTATGGCATTTTAGCTGATTCTGATTCCTGATTCCAAATTTGTTTGTTCTGTTTTCTGAAAAGTCTTGTAGCTGGGAAAGTCATAGCAAAATCCTGATTTCAAGAATTGGATATAATCTTGATGCTGAGAGAGATTAGGGGAACCTCTGTGCTTCCCACTCACCCCATTTTATTTTAGAAAAGGAAGGAGGAGGAAGGGGAGAGTGAGTGTACCACATTGCCCACTGCAGATCCAGCTTGTGATGCAGCATCACCTGCTTTTCCCTTTTACTCTCCCATTCATCTTGGAAGTGGGAAAAGACCACTATTCCAGAGCTGCTATTATTTTGGACAGGATGATTACAGTGGTAAGAGATTTTCAAACCAGCCCCACCATGATTCTGATGTTACCAGGATTGCTTTATCTCCACTGCAAATTGGAGTGGAGGGAGAAATAGCAGTCTTCGGGGAGGGGGAGTCATTGTGAGATGACAGAGGATTTAGCTTCTTAACCCACCCAAACTCCACTATTCCCATCCCCAGATCTTAGTGCACAAGGAAGAGAGACTTAAACCTGCTCATCTTCGTACTCTAAAATGGAGATGGGAAGAAGTATGTGTGTATACAGTCTGCAGGCACATGCATGCCAGTGTGCTGCATACAGTCCAACATCTGCTACCTCATGGGCCCTCAGAGCCAAATAAAACCCCGATCCCACTAAAAACTGGAAAAGGATGTGAATTAGAAAGCCACTGAACAGTCATCAAAATCATGCCATCCTATTCAGTTCAGTGGCACCTATTCCCTCTTTGCAGAGGACTGAAGCATAAATATCTTGAGGAATATTGAGATAAAATATAAAACCCTTAGAAAACTTAAGGACAGGCTGAAGTTAGCACACCTGAAATTCTGGAATAGGGTAATTAAACATATCTATGCCTTACTTTCTTTTTCTTGGACATCAGCTGGTCTTAGCAGCCCTTAACTTGCCCTAGCAAGGATTAAGAGGTTGTCACATATTTGTGTCAAATCTTTCAATCTAAAAAACCATAATGCTATTTTTTTCTTTCATTTTCTTTCTTTCATTCATTCTTTCATCTTTCTACATATAAGGCTCTTTGTTCTTTCATGTGCTGCAGACTTTAGCCTCATTTTTAACCATTTCAAAACAACATTTGATCTAGCCTTCCTCATTTGCATGATAACAAAAGATTAACATTTATCACAAAGCAGAACTTTACCTATCTGTAACAATGTGTGGATATCCTATTTCAGGGACGCAGAATTATCTGTTTTAATACAACCAAACCATTTAATTCTTTCTCATCATTAATGCTTCAGAACAATAATTATATAAGTATTAAGAGAGATCAGAACATTTTTTTTAGTGACTTAGTTTGTCCTTTTATAGCACAGTTGTCCCTATGACTGGGGTAAAAGAATCCAAGACCAGCGACTGGACTGCATGGGGGGGTGATTGGTGGATGGGCAAATAATGGCCCTAAAATGGCAAAAATCTGAAGCCACCATAGCCAGGTTGGTCCCTCTGCCATAAGTGCATATCTGACATTCCTTCACCTCTTATCCATAAATGCACAACCAGTTGCTTTGATGTGCTGAGAAAGATAGGACAAATGTTGCCCTTTTGATTTTTCCAGACCTCTAAGTGACTTTTGAAACCGGCAACCATGGTTTCCTGCTGGACAGATCAGCCAAAAGAGAAATTATTGTGGCTTTATTAGGTGTTTTGTTTCTACTTAAAAGGCCAGTAGCAGAAGAGAAGCCTATAAGACCACTGATCAATTTCTTATCCTTTCTTCAAAACAAATAGATGTGTTGGGTTGGGGGGGTGTTGTATCTTGCCTTTTAACTAACGTTTAAATAGTTTTAATTCTATAGATTGTGTAACTACTTTTTAAAGTAAATTTTATATTTTAATGTGTGTTTTTTTTCTGGTTTGTAATACTTTCGAAGCCACCTTGAGTCCCATTGTTGGGGAAAAGATTAGATATGAATAAAATGAATTAAAATAATAAAATAAAATAATTCCTACTAGGTCATCCTGCAGGATGCTGTTTTGTCCCCCATGTCATTCAACACCTCTAAAGTCACCCAAAGGAGGCCCTCTTTCCAACCTCACACCCTTTCTCTTTTTTATCAAATTCATTTGAAGTGGAAGAAGTGCTTAGAATGAATGCTCTCCCCAAAAGAGTTTGCCTTATTGTCCTCTTGATACCCAGGGAAGACCAGTGCATCTTCTCATGTTTTTAAAACACTGTTTTAATTCATCTGTTGTTTTTTTCCTCCTGTCTCAGAACTTTCTAGCTTTCAATTAAATGTGTGTGTGTGTGTGTGTGTGTGTGTGTGCGCACGCGCAAAGCTAGATTAAGGTGATCGGGCCCCTGGAGCAGTTCCAAAAATAGCACTCCCTTTCTGTGCATGCATGACCTATTCTAGGGGTGGTAACAAAGACACTAATTAAATGGATGAATGATAAACAGAAAGATAGATAGATAGAAAGAAAGATATACAGTAGCATAAACAACACAAAAATATTTTAAGTATGCAGCTCATATTCAGCCCTGCAACTTCTGCGGGACCAACTGCCTGACTCCATGGATTTTCACGCAGTTACTCAAGTAGCTCACAGAACTCTGAGGATTATAAAAGCATCAGGAGATTCATGAAATGATTGTGGAAGGAGAGGATACAAGCTACCTGTGTTTCCTTCAATTCTGGATCCTAATCTGTAAGGGATCTGGAGCAATTGCACCTACTGAACCACTGATAATCTGGCCCTTTGTGTTTGTGTGTGTGATATCTTCATATATAAAAATGTATATATACAGTACTTGAACATATTGCTTTATACTTTTTGCAATGTATCTTAAGAATATAACAGAAGCATGTATAAAAATACTTAAATAGCTGCTATTCATTCTAATGAGAATGAGGACTGCACTTTGTGTAGCAAAAAAACTACTGGATAGCCAGTCTTCTGTCAAGAATGATCCTCTAGGGAACATAAATTTTCTTTTTTACTATGCCTTCCGTTGATCACTTTAATAAATATTTTCTCCTTCTAAAAGTCTGACTTGCGAGTATTTTGCTAATGGTAGAACACCAACTACATAACTTAGAACATGAATAAGCTCTTTTACTTGCTGTTCTTATTATCAGTCATACTATCCAATAGAAAAATTATTTCAGTTCCAAACTACACAGGACTTGATGTCATCTACCATTTAAAGCATACAAGTTGTGTACACCAAGTGAACATATACGAAAAGGACAGCAAACATCTGAAACATTGAATAAACTGGCTGACATTTTGAAAGTCTGTTAGTGCTAAATGATTAATTAAGCTTTCACCTTTTCTTTATGTTAAAGCTAATTGGTATGGAATGCTGCTGGCTTCTTAATAACTGCCCATTTTACAGTGATATTGTGCTTACAACCAAGGTTAAAAATTAATGAAATAATAGTTCCTCTGTATGGTATTAGAAGCTAATATTTACTTTGACATCAGCTGTTACAAAGTGCCATAAATTATGTTATGCTGCATCTCGGAGAAGTTAACTTTTCAACTTAGTTGAACTTTTAATGCAGTAAAACTACACGGTATTACAGGTTTAAATATGTTAAGATGTTGTCTGTAGATGTACAGTTGTTATACTTAAGAGAAGAATTCAACATATCCTTACAGGATTTCCTTATAAACTCATGGCTTTCCATATTCATTTA
The DNA here is from genome assembly GCA_948472985.1 of Iguana delicatissima. Classification (NCBI taxonomy): domain Eukaryota; kingdom Metazoa; phylum Chordata; class Lepidosauria; order Squamata; family Iguanidae; genus Iguana; species Iguana delicatissima. The sequence goes on from CAOKZL010000625.1 coordinate 1,242,068, forward strand.
TCAAATGTATCATATGAAGCAGATAAGACAACTTACACATTTCAGAAGGTTTATGTAGCAATGTTGTTACAAAGCTTCATCTCTTTATTCTATATCCAAAAGAACAAAGTGAAAAGATAAAGAAGACAATGTGTCCATAATTAGATAATATTGAAAGAATGCTATCAACTTTTTATTACAGATCATTTGTCCTGTTGTGAAGCCTCTTCAAACATTTAATCTGGTCCTTTTCTTACCCCTGATCTATAACTTTCTGATTTTGTGACTGATTAAAATTAAACTTCCACTTTGACATCTACATAGACTAAAGAAACCGCATTTCAAAGTCATGTGTCAATTCTGAATGCAAGCTTGTTTTCTCTTTTAAAAGGGGGTGGAGGTACCACCCCCTTGAACAGTTAACATCAACAGAGGTAAGAAAATCCAAGTTGCTTCATATAGATCAGTAAATGTATTACAGTACCACGGATGATATATCATTCTGCACTTGCCCTTATCGGTTCTCTAAATAGTTGTGGTGTTAATCTTGAGCAGGCAGAAAGTCAATACAAAAGTTATTTCTTGCCTTGTGAACTACTCTAATACCTATTCAACATCATCCATTTTGCCACTTAATTTCTCACTATAAATTATATCCAGAAGCAGAACTAGGAACATTTAAAATGTGAACTGAAAACTAGTCAATCCTAATTAGAATTTTAGGTGTGGCACCTGATCCTTGGAAAGGAAATACCTGCACCTGTAAGGAAACAGTCTGACAATTACTTTTTAGTTTTAATGTTCTCCTAGGCCATATGTGATAACACAAAACCAGCCTCTTAAAGTACAGCAGGCTGTCCATTCTCCAGTTATCTATGTATGCAAGATATAGTTCCTAAAGTTTTCTGCAGTGCTATTGACACTGTGTTTACACTTTTGCATTTAGAGATAGTGGGCAAACCATTACCTTGCTTGTATTCTTTATTGTAGAAAACCTAAAACAGATTGGAACTGCCGGAATGCTACGTCTGGATTCCTAGTCGTAAATATTTAACTTGATGAGGCCCGGATGAGGGGAAAGGCAATAAAAATAGGACATTGTCGCAGATATGAACAGTCTCCCTCTCTCCTTGCAAATCTGGCCGCTTACTGTCAAACTCTCAAGAAGCAAATAGATTCAAACGCGGTTTGATACTTTTGTTATATTGGATTGCACAGGCTCGGAGGAAGTTTACAGCCCTGTTCTGTGTGATTTTACTCAAATGCCATTCCCACAGAGCCTGTGTGTCTGGCTCCTGCGGAAGCGAGCACAGAATTACATCCTCGTATTGTTTCACTCGTGTGACTCTTTTTAAAAAATACAATTAGACACCCTTACCTGTCGGCCCAGCTATTTCTCCTGCCCTCAACCGTGTCAAATGAGTCGCACATCTTAGTTCCTGCGTCTGTGTGTGTGTGTGTGTGTGAATTTTAAAATGCAGCAATAAAAGTGCTTGGAACACATCGTAAATTCACTCGCTCTTTTATTGCACCTCCTCGGAATCGTGCGGAGAGGACAAGGGCAACCGCCAGGCTCCTAAGGGGAAGACTTAACTCCTTCCCAGTCTGGGCGTTTCTAATGACAGCTTAAGCCCATTAGGAAACGCTTTCGCCTAATGGCCGCTTGCGACGGAGCTCATCTCGGGCGGGAGGGAAGGAGAGCAGCCGCTCCACGACCTCTGCTGGGTTCAGCAAACAGACTTTTACAGCCACCCACCTGCCCAGTCTCTCCCCCTCCACCACCACCCCCGGCAGCCCCAGAACTATTCTTGGAGTGATTTGTTGCAGTGGGGCAGGGCGGGGAGGGAAGTTGTCGCGGAATGCATCCTTCGGCTTGGGCTGCGGGAGGCAAAGCAAGGAGAAGCGACGCTGCGCTGGGGCCGGCGGGCGGAAGAGCCTTGCAATAAAAACGTGGTGCCCGTCCGCTTCCACGCCCCGTCGAAGGCCACGAGGGGGCGGTTAGGCGAGATGGCTCGGGAGGTCAACAGACTTCTGCCTCACGAACGCTTTCGCTAGGTTGAAGAACTAAGCGCAGCTCCGAGGGGGTTCTTTTCTTCTTCCCCTCCCCCTTTTTTTCTCCAGACTACCAACTACAGCACACCTCCGAATTCCCCGTCCAGCGTTTGCAGTCCGAAAAAGAAACTCCCTCCCTACGAGCTCTGGAAATGAGAAGGGGTGGGAGAAAGGGTCTGCTTTATTTTAGAATATGCTGTCCTGAAACTTTCACTCCTACCAAGTTGGATAGAAAAAGATAGTTTATAAGGAGACAAGGAAACAGAACACGCCAGCAATGGAAATCATTGCTCTTAAGCCAGGCTTAAGAGAAATCTAGTTTAAGGGGGAAAGTTCGGGTGAGCAATCGCGGGTATACTCCTTTGCCCGGGCTTCCTTGGCTACACTGACAGGCCTTCCAGGGGACTTGGACGTATTTCTGTAGGTATGTCTAGTTTTCTCTTAAACCCCACCCAAACGCGTCCTGCCGTGGGGGCCAGATGCCTTCGTCGCCTAGGTTCCGGGAGCGAAAGGGTGGCTCTGAGCCGAACGTTCGAAGGGGGCGGAGAAGGAGGCGTGTCCCAGCCTCCTGATTGGAGGGAAAAGAGGAGCCGGAGGGGAATCTCTGAATCCCAGGTCAATTAGCAGTTGTGGAGCGGGAGAATGGCTACTAATCGCTTCCAGAGGAGCCGGGGCAGAAGGAACCGACTCTGCGTTCGCCCACTCAGCGCTTCTTCGCATCTGCATCTGGGAAGTTAAGGCGAAGGGCAAATACTGCTTGCAGAAAAGGGATGGGGGAATCAGAAGTTGTATTTAACTTAATTTAGAACCCTGCACATCACACCATTTCAAAGAAACCGTCCTCCCCAGACCTTTAGAGAATCAAGGGCGTGAATTCCGGTCCCCAAGATTTCTTTGTAAAGTTTCTTTTTCGTCGGGCCTTGACTCGTGCAAGGCCGATTAAAAGTTCATTTTATCCCACCGTTCTTCCCCCACCCACCCCAAAAAAGACGAAGGGATGCAGCCCGCGAGTTATTTGATATGGCAAAAAAACACGAGGACTAGCACCTCCGCCCAGTGATGCCAGCAAACGACTCGCCCACCCCGCCCTCCTGGGGAAGCGGGGGGGTCACAGTCCACCCATGCTAATTTCTGCAAAGTTTCCTCGCACGTGGGCAATTCACTTTGCCTCCTTCTTTTTAATTAAAGCAAACGTATTTATGTTCTGATGTTGATATTGCACTGTTAATTACATTTAGAGGCGCCCATTCTGCACCTCCCTTCCTTTCCTCCCCCTCCCCTTCTCCCTTCCTCCTTTCCCCATACCCTAAATCACATTTTCATTAAAGGTTTTAATAAGAAAACTCACTTGGCCGCTATTCATTATCTCATCCTTTCCACGCACCCAAGTTCACTTACCCATCCGTTCATTGATTCCCTTATTCATTCCAGCAGATCCGCTTGCGAGTGACTGCGAGCAGGGATGTGAGCACTCATAATTATTTGTCAAAGTCTGCAAAGTGTATTATCCCTTTTTCTAGCGGTAATTAGTTACCATAGCATCTAATACGTAAATGTGCCCAGAGCACACCATTAACAGTTAAACGGAGGATTCAATTTAACACATGATTATATCTTTCATAAGTCATTACATTAGGAAAGTCAATGTCACTCATGCTGGGACAATCGCGGGATTACAACTGGGGCTAAGGGGAGAGAGAAAGAGAAAGATTGCTTCGCCTTGGCAACCAAGGTGAAAAGGGAAAAGAGCGGGGGAGCTTGGACGGACTTAACGGTCCTACTTCGGAGGGGTGTCTTGGAATGAAACAAAAGCTTTTCAAGAAGAATATTCATTTCTGATTAAGTGATCCGTCAAAGCAGGAAAGGGAGGGGGAAAGGAGTAGCGCTGAGGGAGTCCTAAGAGGGGGACGGAGAGAAAAGAGATCATGCGCAGCGTAATTCTCCAGCCCAGTTCCACGAGCGCGCCTCGAAGGCCGGTGCCTTGTCAGTTCCCAGCCACCGGACCGATTATCTCTTCCTAACGAGAGCGAAGCCTTCGCGAGCGCGCCGGCGTCTCCCTTTGCCTCCGATTTCACGCCGAATTGTAAAAACAAAACTTGTTGGAGAGGGTGTGCGTGTATGGGGGGGGACACTTCAAAGCTGGTTTTGAGCAGACCCATCGCAGATCTTTCCCTCCCCCAATTCCCCCCTTCCCCTCGCTCGTTGCCAAGGAGAAACTAGACTAAGAAGAGATCTCAAGCCGAAGATCAAGGAGGGCTCGAGGCCCGGCTTCTCCTCTTCCCACCCCTCAGCCCCTCCTAGCTCCGAATGGGAACTTCCTGGAATTCTGGGGTTCCTGGAATTATTAAAAATGGCATTTGTCAAAGGAGGCTAGCTCTTATCTCGGCCCAGGACTGTCAATATCCAAAGAGCTCCGCAATAGGTTAAGGGATGCCAATCCAGCTCATCGAGCGCTGTGTCAGCACCCATTTTGGAAGAGTCAGAGACCGTTTCCGCACTAGATTGTTACAGCGCTATTATTTCACTTGCAACATCCTATGGAATCCTGGGGGTTGCAGTTTCGGGAGGGGCCGGGCGGCCCCTCCCGAAACTGCAAACCCCAGAATTCCATAGGATGTTGCAAGTGAAATAATAGCGCTCAAGAGTCTAGTGCGGAAATGGTCAGAGAGAGAGAGAGGTGAATGCTCGTCCAAGAAGGGAAGCCGCAGTTCGGTCCCACCAATATCAAACTTTTGGTCTCCTGCTGGTTCAGAAAATGGATGCGAATGAGAGCAAAAGAACTCCGGGGTAGGCGAAGGCCCGGAGGTGCCTGAGGCTCGCTCTCTCGCTCTCTGCCTCTCCCTGTCTTATTCTCCCCACCCCAAGGTTGTGATCACCCTCACCGTGAAAGCCAACGCCTCCAAAGCCCTTGACCTAACCCACTCAAACTTCCCGAGTCAAAAAGCCCCTGCACCACTCCGCCTTGCGGCTCCTCCCGAAGAGGCTGCTGCCTTCCAAGTAAAAACCCTGATCTCAAGCGGTCCAAGGGAAGATGGGTCACTGACTCAACTGGGGCGAGCTGGATGGGGCTGGCTACCTATGCCGGAGAACCGTGCGTGTCTCGGGCTGTTCCAGGCAGCGAGTTCCTTGAAAGCAAATCCCACGGATCCTCCCCGAACTTGTCTGTCAGGAAGTGGGCAGAACTCTCAAGACGTCGAGAGAGAAAGAGAGAGAGGGGCTAGGGGGGTTTAAAAGCCGTGGAACTGATTTTCCCCGGAGTCCCTTCGCCTGGCAAAGTGGCACCGTTGTTGACCAAGCGACTCTGGGGAAAATCAAATCAGCTCTTCGAAGGAAAAGGTGGCTGAGCCTTTGAGGACACGCTTTTTTCTTTTTCTTTTGCAAAGGGAAATCCTAGTCGCTATTAATGTGCAAAAAGAAATGTGTGTAAGAGGATGGGTGGGTGGCGGTACGGGGGGGGGAGAAGAGCCAGGCTTCTGGCTGTGCTTAATTCCTCATCAGGATGATGGACAGCAGAGACAGAACAATACAAACTAATGGCTGCGTTGCTGATCACTTTACCCCTTGATTAAAGACACCCAATTATGGCGCAGAACAGTGTCGTAATTATGTTCCTTAATCACATCCAGGAGGTCTAATTGCCTTAACGATGTGTTTCATTAAATGAATTTAGGTATTATAGTCGACAGTTTTCATACACAGTTGTTTTCAAATTAACATAATATTAGACATCGTCATGGAAATTGTTTTAATAATCATAATTAGGCGCACCCAGGCTTTGTCTGGTAAATACTGAGAGACGGTTTCTTCGGGCGCCTCGGGGGCCGAGATGCCCACCCTGCCGGGGCTGCCTTCGCCGCCCTGGACAGTTATGAGTCTTGAAAAGTTACAGGTTCTGATTAATTCTCCTCTCCCCTCTTTCCACTCCCCCTTCTCCTTCTCCCTCTTTTTTTAAACACGAAGTGGAGCAGAAAATAATCCTTGCTCTCTCGCTCTCTCCTCGGCTTTCCCAGCCTTCCGCGCCATTTGAGAAGCCGGGCAGGCGAAGCGCTTAGAGGCACCGGCCCGGCCCGGGCTGAGAGCGAGGGTGGCCGGGGGAGTCCAGGCCTCTCTCGGAGCCCCGGGTCGCCGCGCCGCCCGAGACGCGCCCTGGAGGGTTTGGGCCCAAGCCGCTGTCTGACCTGGCCCGGAAGGAGACTGGCTGCTGCGCTTTCCTCGGCCAAGGCGACCGGGGAACGGTTTTCGGGGGCCAAGGGAGTTCGAGCCACTCTCGGAGCGCTACAGGTCGAGGAGAGCCGCCGCCCGGGGACCCTTGGGGATGTCCTTGGCATTCTTCTGAACCGCTGGGCCATGCCAGATTCTGCCCCTCCATTTTTAACCCGGGCATATTTGTCTGCCAATGCGGTGTAGTGGTTTAAGCGTTAGACTACGACTCTGGAGCCCAGGGTGCAAATCCCTGCTAGGCCATGGAAACCCATTAGGTGACCTTGGACGAGTTACACTCTCTCAGCTCCAGAAAGAGGAAAAAGGCAAGCCCCTTCTGAAGAAGTCTTGGCAAGAAAACCCTGTAACAGGGTCGCCATGAGTTGGAAAGGAAGGAACACAACAATCATACTTAGGATACTGTAAGAAATGGTGAAGTTGGCCTGCCCCAGAGACTTCTTAGGACAAACAAAGAAACTTTGGGCCCTTTTTTCCCCCTTCCCGCTTGCAAGAGTCCTGATGACATGGAGCCTTTCCTCCTTTTTTAAAGCACTAGCCAAAACCAAGCAGGCAACAACAAGATCATCTCCCGGTTTTCCTTCCCTTTTCAGCCATTGCCCCCTCTTCATCGCCCCCCCCCCAAGTCTGTCTGAACAGAGCAAAGTAGGAAGGGATGGGTGAGCTTTCCTTTCGCTCCTCTCACAAAGCACAGCGGGATAAAGATTTGTTCAAAATATTTTAATAAAGATTCTTTCCGACATAGATTACACATACAAACCGCCGTACATCGCTGTCATCATCTGATTGACCTATTTAATATATAGATATCTCTCTCACGCACACTTCTTTACACATCCATGACCTGCCAACAGATCCATCACGGCACTCATTTTGCCATCCGAAGCTGACAGACTGAATTTGGATTATCAGCAAGTAGTGAAAAACGCGAAGCCTTGTAGAGGTTGCCAGGGGAGGCGAAAGGAAGATTTGCGGGGCCACGTTGGATTGGCAGGATGAGCCACAATCCGGTTCGGCCAAAGTACTTCGGTTTAAGGTGGCTCAGGCCTCGCTGATCTATCTCCCAGCCAGTCACGTTTAAAACACTGGTTATTTAAGGCCCAGAAGCTAAAACACACTTCGCAGTAGAAATTAAGTCCAACGGACTGAAGAGGGATTTAATTAATTTTTCAGGCTGCGACTCCGCATACGTAGTTGGGATGAAGGCCCACAGACTTAGTGGGACTTACTTCCGAGGAGGGCTGTGCGCTTACTCTCCGCAAGGAGACTAGGTCTCCGATTAGGCTGAAACAGTCGAACCCATCTAATCCTCCATGTCACCAATCATACTTTAGCCGGAAGCAAATTCGACTAGCATCGGTGGAATTAACACACCAAGTAAATGTGGTTAGTATCAGTGTGTAAAAGAACAGCAATAACTCTCCCTGGACTGTTGTATGGCAGTTGTTACACAGCTTCACACCCCAGCACTTCGGTTTAAAGGCGTTATGGACTGGCTGGGGAAGAAATCCATACAAAATCACTTTGAAATCTACTTTCGAGGGCAACAAGTATTCCTTTACTCTCCTGCCTTCCATCATTATTTACGGAGGAATGCACATGAAGAGAAGAAAACCTGTCTAAAATGACCAGCTTCAGCAGAAAATAACGCTCATAAACAATTTTTAAAAATCTCACAAATCTGGCCTTATTCTCTCAGAACACTACCACATGGAAAGGCTTTTTTTGTAAATTCTTGACAAAGAGCCTGATGCCTTTGCTGTCAGAATAAATATCTAGAAACAAATCTTTTCATGCCGCAAAGAGTTTCTAATCACCAACAGTCCAGTTAATTGAGCAATTAAGAATACACCTTTCTTCTCATTTTTGGACTGAAGCGATTTATTAAAGCTCAATTTATTATAAATACAGGGATGATGCAACTAAAAATCCAGACGACCTTTCAGAAGCTTCATCAGCTGGGATACATCAAGATTTCTGATCCACGCGTCCTTGGCAAATCAACGTTTAAACACTTGGCACAAAGTTTAAGTTATTGGGAATTTTAAGAAGCATCTTTTTTTAAAAAAAAAATCACATAAAATCCATGACCTCAACACAAGGTGAGTATTATTGGCGTGAGAGGGCCATTGAAATAAATATGTTTTCCTGTACACAGCATTGCAAAGTGAAAAGAAACAAGGTGCACATTTTTTGAAATTTAAAAATAAACCTGCAGTACTTCAGCCACATAAATAGGAGCTTATTACCTCTTAAAGTTCGCCTTCCCCCAACTCTGCGCACTTTCACAGGCTCTTAAGTTATGAGAAAATAAAAAATACACGCATTTTCAGAGCATTTTTTGCACATGTCTAATCTCGAGAAGTCTACATTTCAAGTTTGCTTATTTCCTGGCTCAGAAGCAACAAAATAAAATAACATTTTAAAAAAACTTTTTAAGTGCCCTTCTTGATTTGTCTGAGTTTTACAATCCAGCTTGCTTCCACCACTTCTATCACTTGCTCACGTCCAACCAATGTCCCCTCCCAGTCCTTGTTTGCTTATAGCAAAAGTTCCCAAAGCTTGGAAGTTTGAAAGAAAACATGTGGAGGACAGAGAATATCATCCCCCCACAACTATTTCTCTTTTGTTCACACTCACCCAAAAACATACACCCCATAATCGCGATTGCGTATGTGTGTGTTTAACCGTCGCTGAGGTCTCAGTTGCACTTAAGTCTCCCCCTTTGCCCCAAGATCATCCCCCTAAAGGCGGCTGCAGCAGCAGCAGGAGTCCTGCCGAGGGAGGGAAGGGAGGATGAAGGGTCACAGGGCGTTTTGCGGGAGTCCAGGTCTCTTTTTAAGGCTTCTCCGTGCACTGTTTGCAGAGACTGGACGAGACGCTGTTGAAAATGGCACATTTCTCCGGGCACGAGGTGGCGGGCGGGAGGCCGGCGCTGAAAGGGTAGCCCGCCGCCGCCTGCTCGTAGGCCCCGAGCGCCGGGTGCAAGGCGGCCGCCGCGGCCGCCGCGGCCGCCGCCGAGCTGGGCAGCGAGGCCGCCGAGATGGCCTGACCCTGGTTGAGATAGGCGACGAGGCGGCGCATCTCGTCGAGGGCCTGCGCCTGCATGAGGATGTAGTTCTTGGCCAGGAGGAGCGTGGCGATCTTGGAGAGCTTCCGCACCGAGGGGCTGTGCGCGTAAGGGATGACGGCCCGCAGCTCGTCCAGCGCGTCGTTCAGGTCGTGCATGCGCCGCCGCTCGCGGGCGTTGATGTTCAGGCGCAGCGCCTTCTGCTCCTTGGACTTCTTCCCGCCGCCGCCGCCGCCGCCGCCGCCGCCGCCGTGGTGGCTGTTGGAGCAGGCGCCGCCCTCGGGAGCCTTCAGGAGGGCGCCCCCGGCGCCCACCACCACCCCAGAGCCGCCACCTCCGGCGGGGCCCCGGAGCAACAGCTCGCAGCGTCCGTCGCTGTCGTCGTCCGGGCTCTGCTCCCCGCCGCTGCTCTCGGCCACCGAGCTGCGGCTCGTCGTGCTCTGCCCGTACTTGACGCACACCGAGCCGCCCAGGGGGTCTCCGCTCACCAGCGCCCCGGCCGCGCTCTCCCTCAGGAGCACCTCGGAGTCGGCCGGCTCGTAGCAACTGAGGGGCGACGGCGGTTGCCGCGGCTCGCGCGGCTGAGGCTGGTGAGCCGCCAGGTCGAGCCCCGGGGGCGAGCGGAAGGCAGACTCCATCCTCTTGGCCGAGGCGCTGAGACTCTTGTGGAACAAGTCCTCATCTGTGGGCAGGCTCAGCGCCCTCTCCATGGTCCCAGCCGGCGGGCTCCCCTCCTCCAACTCCTCCTGCCGCCCTCCTCCTCCTCCCTCGCCCCCCTCCCCCCTCGCGGCTTCTCCTCAGCGCCCGGTCCGAGGTTTGACTCTTGACTGAGGTGGAAGGGGTCTCCCTCAGAGAGCCGCCGCCGCAGCTGCTGCTCGCTCTGTTCCTTCCCTCCTTCCTTCTTTCTTCTTCTTCCCGCTGTTTGAGTCTCTTCCTCCGCCGCTCTCTTCCCGAGGCGAGGCTGGTCGGCCGGCCTCTTTGGCGCGCGTTCTCTCTCTCTCTCTCTCTCTCTCCTTCAGCGCGCGCCTTTCTCGCCCGTCGCCTCGCTCGCTCTCAGCGCTTCTCGCTCCCTCTCACCCTGCGAAGGGCTCAGGCATTGTGAGCTGCCAGCGAGCCCCTCGCACCGTTTATCTTGCTTGGATTCACCTTCAAGAGATTTCCGGGACCCACCAAGGGGTGGCGGGGAGGGTGCGGGGGGGAGAGAGAAAGAGCGAGAGAGAAAGGAAGAGCAGGAGCTCGCTCGCTCGCTCGCTCGCTCGCTCCGACTGCTGCCACTGCCGACGCCGCCCGCCTGTCCTCGCTGCTGCCGCCGCCACAGACGGGGGAGTCTTTTACCTCATTATCTCGCCGCCGAGAAGGTTATTATGAAGAAGGCTCGCCTGTTGGGACAGAGCTCTCTACCCAATCAGGTTAACGTTTTAATTAATAGGATTAAAACGGTAACAAACGAGCCCAGGCGCTAAGCTTGGCCCTGAGTCTGAGTTTTTCATTTCACACCGGTCTGGAGGAGAAGACGACAGGCAGCAGCTCGCGCTTTATAAAAGGCGCCTGCTCCATTATTCTCCCTGCCATCTGTAGGCACAGCTTAACGCATATGTTTGCAAGGCGCTGAGTCCGATTAGGAACCCAACAACTGCCTTTAAAGCCTGACATGTGTGGCGACTTTCACTCCTCAATGAGCACACTTAAAAGCCCCTCGACTTAGGGCGAAGACTGCTCTTTGCCTCCTTCAGCAAATTGCCGAGCGGCGAGATGAGGGTGGGGCGGGGCAAGGGGGTGGGGGTGGTATTCGGGGGCGGGGGGAGGGGTGGGCTGGGGGTGGGCGGGCTCGCGCCGCTCGATGCACACTCCCCCCCCGGCCCGGGGCTGCCGGCGGACTTCTGCGAACTTTGCGCCGGTGCCAGAAGGACGCCCCGCCGCGCCAGCCTTGTTGACACCCAACTCCGCCGCTCTTAGCGAGGGACGGGGCGGCGGGGTGGGGCCGCGAAGGACCCCTTCCTTGGTCATTCGTCGTCGGACTTCTCAGCTAGAGCTCAGCCTATTACTTTTGCTTAAAACACGATTTTTAAAATTTCTCTTTCCTTTTTTTTTCTGTTCAAGGAGTTGTTGTTTTTTTTCTTTATACCTTTTCTTCATGGACTTCCCTCCTTTTTTTTCTTGCCCTTCCATGGGCACCAGGTTCACCTTCCCCCACGTAGTGGACGCGTTTAAAATCAACAGTTAAGATTCAATTGTTTTGCTGGTATGGGTAGAGGGACTGTCTCTCTTTCCCCATTACCGAACTCTCAACTTTCCGGGAATCCGATTTAGCCCAAGATCTTGACTTGGAAGTATCCCTTACTATGTCAACTCCTGGACAAAATCCTTTCCCCAAAAAAGTGATCCCTCCCCTAAATGACGATTTCTCTTTTTGCTTTCTTCTTCATGATCTTTTCTAAAGAGTTTGGCTTCCCGAAATTCAGGATAGATACTCTCCGAAGATAGCAAACTAACGGATTATTTGCGCAATTCAGTGTTTATCTGATCTCTTACGAGCATTTATCCTCTCCTTATTTCCCTTTTGCGACTCTTTTCAAGCAGACATTGTGTAACAATGAAATCTAGGAATCAGAATTCTCCTTTAAAGTATGCTCACTTTATCGTCTCTAAAAGTAACCATTTCTGTTTTTATTCTATTCTCTGTCTCTTTAAAAAGATGTACACATAATACCGGTTTAAGGCTTTTTATTTTTTTTATTTTATTTGGTCTTTATCACATCACTAAAGAATATTTCCTAAAACTTCCATTTAATCGTTCATATGTTACAGAATCACTGAAGATTATGAAATTTAGGGTTTCTCTCTGGTTTCATTAAAAACCTTTTAATTGTGTCTTTCACAGTTGGCCCCAGGTGTTGGACTCTTTTCATTACATTTTGCTCTAATGTGATGAAATTCTAATTCTCTCCTTACCATATGGTTAAATTTCCCCACTGAGAATTAGCTGAAAAAGAAGAAATAATCTATTAATCTCTGTAATAGATTCACAAATGAGGTTTGCCACAGAACCCTTGTTTTTGAATGGCAGTATCAGAACAGTTGGGTGTCTTGTTTCAGCAAAGAAAAGGCGCAGGCGACAAACACTGGCTCCGTTTGCATTTTTTCACCTGGAAAAGAATAAAAAGAAGCCAAGCTGCGCCTCCCCCCACCCCGCGCCGCCAGCCTGTCCTCCTCCCCTAAACTGACTAGGGATTTGCATCTACCGAAGACTCGAGGTGGATACAGAATCACCCTCGAGAAGCAAGTCAAGCCTATGAAAATGGTCTTCTTGGTTATGAAGCAGCGGATGATTCCCTTCTATGCAAAACCCTGGCTGAATCCCACCCTCTTCCATCTTTTCAACCATGCAATCTTTATACGTGGCTCTCCTCACGTCTGTCATGGGGTATTCTTTCCCACTGAGCCATTTTATTCTCGCTTGGGCGCTAAACTGGAGATGGTAGGGAACCCGCTTTTAATCTGCAAAGTAATCCCCCCACCCCGGTTTAACATCAACTTTTGTAACCATTCAGCGACGGAGAGGATGAAAACCTGCTCCCTGCCGGTGGCTGGAGTCTCGGGAAGGTGGAAGACTTCCTAGTCGCTGTACCACTAGGATGCTTCACTAACTCCCTCCCTTCCTCCCCCTCTCTCTCTCTCTGTCTCGTTCTCCTCCTTCTTTCCCCCGCCCTGGAAACTTTTCGGCATGGCGGTTCACCTTGCCCAGTAAGCATTTTGGAAAAGGAGAAAGGGAATTGCTCCGAGGCTGTCCATCACCGTCAGCAAAGCCTTGACGGCGCGCCGCAAAAGGCAGGCCTGCTTAGTGGCATGATGGATGCCGTGTCACTCTTTGGACAGGTGGGCCACTCGGGAAGGAACAGGTGGAAGAAGGCTAAGGTCGCCCCAGAAACAAGGAGGGGTGAAGCGCCGGGTCTTTTCCCGTTCCCAGCGCCTGGCTTCCTCTTGCCTCCTCATCAAGGGGGTCGGCCACTTTCTGATTAAACACAACGTTCCATCCCTCCTCCACGCCTTTGCACCTTTCTACCTCATCTATTCCCTCCTTGCCCCCAGTAAACAATTGCCCTCCGCTCGCCCGCGTTTGCCTCTCAGCCTTTGCATCTCGCGTCCCGACTTTCTCCTCAACCTGGCCCAGTCTGGGGAGACAATGGACGGCTCCCCAATCTTCTCTCTCCTCCCTTCCCTCGAGATCTCCCTCAGCTCCTCAGGAGCAACCTCTTCTCTCCTGAATTCCCCCGGGAAAGGAGCTGTTTAACAGTCGCCACTAACTTGGGTTTGGAAGCCGGCGGAAGAATTTATAGGAAGCTTTAAATGCGGGGCTTATAAAAAATGCCGAGGAATGGTCTTTGTGGTTTATGCACTCGTAAACTTTTGCTGATTGCTTCTGGGAAGTTGTCAGGCATTTAACACTGCATTTATCTTACAGTGCAATGAAAACACATCTGCCCAGTGTCTCGTTACCTGGTTTAATTGTCGAGCAGCCCTATGTCACTGACGGAGCGGCCCCCCCGCTCCCCCCAAGTTCTCATTTTGTCGGTGGCACCGGCAGCCCGGGGTGTGTAGGGCGAGGCACGAGAGGCCTCTGCCAAGGAGCTTACAAATCAAGCAACTTCCCCGGTTAGGCAGACGAAACATAAACTGGCGGTGAACTTTCTTAGACGGCGGGGCGGCGCTTCCATTTGCCGCTGTGGCTGGGAGAATTATTGTTGTGCGCCTTCAAGTCGTTTTCGGCTTATGATGACCCTAAGGCGAACCTATCACGGGGTTTCCTGGGGCTGAGAATGTGTTACTTGCCCAAAGTCACCCTGTGGGTTTCCATGACTGAGCGGGAAATCGAGTCTCCAGGGTCGCAGACCAACGCTCAAACCACTACACCACGCTAGCGTTTTTAGGAGAATTATGCCCCCTCGGAAAAGCAGAGGATTCAGTTCGGTCCGGGCAAAATATTTCCCTCCACACAGGCCCGAGGCCTGGCCCGACCTCACTCCCGCTTCTCACCCACTCAAAAAGCAACCGAGGTTGTGGGACTGGGTCGGAGATCGACGCCTCCTAGGAGCAAAAATCCTTGCACTGTGTCAAAGGCCCGAAGACGACTGGCGCTAAAAGGACATCTTACTCGGGAAGGCTGGGAGTGCAGACAGTTTGCTCTAAGCTACTGAGGATTTCAGCGGAAGGCTGACTGTCTAAAAGCCCCATCCAGTGCCACTTCCTTGGGAATAACGCCACAAAACGGCACATGTATCCACTGAGATCGATAGGATTTATCTCTTGAGTTTTGGGCTGCATTGTTCCAAGTAAGCCTTAAAAAGTGAAGGACAATTTCACAGATGCGAGCTCATTTCTCTTGTCACTGAAAAATCAGTGACTTGAACGTGTGAGGCAAGAACTATCTTGTGTTACCAAACTTCAACATTCTGTTGCAGCCACCTCAGACACAACATAATTCGAGAGGGAGAGTTCACGAGTTCTTTCGTGAGTCAGTAGAGTGCCGACGAGACACCAAACTTGTGAATCAGAACCAACCGGGGCGGGTAAGTCAGAAAGAGGACTTTCATAATCCCTTCCTTCTACTGGGATCCACAATGCATTAAGCCTCTCAGGTTATGCACGTTTGCTTGGGAGTAAGCGCCATTGCATTCAATAAGGCTTCCTTCTGAGTGGACTTGAACAGCACTGAACTCTTAGCTGCTTCAGAAACAAACGACATCACTGGTACCCCTGGAGCACGTCCTCCGATTAAAGTGGCATTTCAGGGAGGCCTCGTAACACGTCAGCGGGACTGACGTTCCCCGGTCTGCGACAGGAATTGCCCCGGCCTCTTCATCCCGAAGTCCTGCAAAAATATCAAGTCTAGGATTGCCGAGGGCGCTGAACACCCGGCACCTCTACCATCAGCCCTAGTTTTGAGCTTGACCCTGTGGGGGAAAAGGAACGGCTAGCCGGGTAGTCCAGAAAGTGGGGCTTCCTTGTCGTCTGCAAATCCCCTGGTGCATGCTTAGGCATAGATAGCCATACGATGATATTTTAAAAAGACGGCTTCCCAGCCACCTGTTTAGTACCTCTCCTTAAAGCTCTCCACCGACTTTGCAAAAAAACCTCACCACTTCTTTTGAAGAACATCAGTTGCTATAGTTAGGAGGACCTTAAAGTCTGCTTTCAAACCGGGATGAGGCCAACTTGAGTTTCTTTTCCCCTCCTTGCTTAGACTTATTTAACTAGTTTCGAGATCGCCTCTCCACTTTGCCAAACGCCTTGCCTGCGTCTTAGAACGCCTTAGGCCAGACACCTTAAAATCGCCACGGATACTGCAATTCCCTGCAGTGTAACTCTCTGGGAATATCTTCTGAATAAACTTGGCCGTTGTTGTGTGCCCTCAAGCCCTTTCCGTCTTATGGCGACCCTAAGGCAAACTTATCACTGGGTTTTCTGGGGCTGAGAATATGTGACGTGCCGACGGTCACCCAGTGGGTTTCCGCTGCCAAGCGGGGTATCGAACCCCGTTCTCCAGGGTCGTACTCCAGCATTCAAATCATCACTACTCCACGCTGGATCAGGTTTTACCGCTTACTGAAGCCAACGCAAGAAATTCAGTCACCTGCACAAACCGTTCCAATACAAGGTGCTGCCTGAGGCAAAGCAAGAAACGGTGTCCTTGGTTCAGCTTTGCCTGGGTGCCTATTAGCTAAAACTGGTCAAATCATGTAGGGCAAACCGAAGAGGGACACGACTAGCTGTCCCTAGTCCTGCCAGTAAATGTTAGGGGAACAAATTACATGATTCACTGCCTTTTCCTTTCAACTTAGATCACTCTCTTGATTCTACTGCATCTGAAGAGATGAGTTTATATCCACGAAAGCTCGTGCTAAAATAAAAATAAGTTAAGCTTAAAGTTGCAGCTACATTCCTTTCCTCCCTTCTTCTTTTTTCTCTCTCTGATCTAGCAGCTTCAATGTCCAAAAGTAGCAACGGCGGTTTACTGGTTGATGCACTCATAAACTTCTTGTTTTTTCCTGTGGGGTTTAACTAGAACGTAGACGACTCGGGCCCTCTAAAGCGCCGACAGTTTTTCTCTGTTCAGCTAGTGGGCGAAGAGAGGAAGAAGTCGTCAGAATCTTTTTGGTCTGTGTATTTACTAATCTTATACGTCTCCTTTCTCCCCTCGAAATGAACTCGCAACAACTTTCTCTGCTTTTCGGTGGAATCAGAACGGGTGGTCAGACTCTAGCCTTACAGTGAGAAACTCTCGGAGTTAAGTATCCTAACGACGACTTAGGTGCGTCCGTGGATGTAAATCACCGTCCCCCGGAGAGGAAGCGCGACAGACCAAGGGCTTCCGGATCCCAAGACTACGGCATAGACTTGGGGAAGGTTGGACTGAGAAAACGACCCAAAGCCTTTGGATCAGAAAGCTCCAGAACAACGGTCCCCACCTTTTTCTTTTTCTTCCGTTGGGAGTAGGTGCTTTGCCGTGACTTTCTTGCCCTCCTAAGAGGTCGTGGAGACAGCGACGCTGACTCTTGAGCGTGGCCTTTTTTCCAAAGTCCCCTAAATTGTGAAGACCACCGAGAGGTGCAAAGTTGCAGGGAAATGGTCGAAAGGGGAAAGATCGGGGTGGGGAGGAGAAGAGCAAAAGAAAAAATGTTTCCTCTTCCTACTGGAAAAGGCTTCGTTCCTCTTCTTCCAAATAAGGTTAAATCAACATGACCTCCGAAGCTGCTGTTCTAATTAAAACAGTCCCGTTAGCTGTGCGCTTAACAGTTTGTGAAACATGTCCCCAAAAGGGGGGGAAAAGGGGAGCCCATGGAGCGAATATGGCCTCTGTAAGAGGGAAACAAATATTTTTGGAAGCCAAAAAACAATGACCATGTTTTACAAACGTACAATATCTACTATACAGAATGGGTCAATCAAACGGATCCATCCATTAGTTACATTTAAGAGAATTTTGTCCCCAAGGTATCTTTAACTGGGCCCTAAATACATCTTTAATTCTTATCAGGGCAAATGGAGTTTGCTGAAGGTCTGGGACAAATCTCAGTTTAACTAGCCGAGACTGAATTTAACCAGGACTACTGCTTCAAGTTCAGTTTAACTAGGGCTACTCTCCTTTAAGTGATGAAATGCAACTGAGTAGAAATGTCAGAAGGACGGAGAAATTCTCTGCAAAATATTAAAAACGGGAAGAGAGTTTAGGATAGCCAAGCCTCCAGCGCTTTGGATTCCGCCCCTTAAGGTACGTTGACCAAAAGCATTGGAGCCACACTTGGGAGTTCATGCAGCAGGTCATTCGCATGCATACCCAAACTCACACCCAGGGACTCACAAACACCCGCCAGAGATAATTTAATTTAGAACCACGATTCATTTTGACAAAGACTGGGCGAGTGGGACGGGTTGGGGAGAGGGTCACAGTATATTCATCCCACATCACATCTTCTTTTTCATATTCCTTTTCACAAATATGCAGGTTAAGGTGTACAGCGTGACAATGAACGCATCGTTTCAGCACCCTGCAAACTGTTCTTCGAAAACGCCTGGAGAAGCTAAAATCATCTCTAACGACAGTACACAGGTAAGCAAAATCTCGTTGACGGAGTGCTTTAAAATAATTTAGAGGCCAAGTGATTGCGATGAGAGAACATCTTCCCTCTCACTCCCCGCGCTGAGTTTCATTTTTGCACCCTGTGGAAATGTGGCCGTTTCGACACATACTAAAGTTACCTAGGAGCACTTTCTTGCTCCTTAATTTCTTTCGTAATTAAGCAAGAAACCTGGATAAGAAACTGTAGCCTATTCCTTTGGCACTCCCAGAGTTTTAAAATCCACAGCTCCATCTGCTGGCAAAATAGAAACATGACTTCATTTAAAAGGATTTAAACCCCTTTGAGGCTAGGGGCTCTTGCATACCACACACTATGATTCCACTTAAACTGCCATGGCTGCCTTCTGTGGATCTTGGGCTTTGGTGAGAAGTAAGAACTCTCTGATTGAAAATTCTAAATTGTTGCTGTTAACTGCTGCCAAGTTTACTTTGTCTTATGGCAGCACTGTGGCCATTTTCGCAGGAGACTGTTATAGCGCTGTGATTCCATTTTCAACATCCTATGGATGGGCCGGCCCCTCCCTAAACTGCAAACCCCAGGATTCCATAGGATGTTGAAAGTGGAATCATAGCGCTGTAACAGTCTCCTGAGGAAATGGCTTATGAATGAGACTTCTAAGTCACCCTATCATCAACTGACCTGTTCATGTCTTGCAGGAACATGGCTTCCTTGATTGAATCTGTCCAACTGCAGTGGGGCCTGTCTCTTTTCCTTCTGCCATCCACCTTGCCAAGCATTACTGTCTTTTCTAGTGAGTTTTGTCATGACATATCCAAAATAAGACAACCTCAATTTAGTCTTCTTGGTTTCTAGAGAGAGTTCAGACTTGATTTGCTCTAAGACACATAGAATCATAGAGTTGGAAGAAACCTCAGGGGCCATCCAGTCCAACCCCCTGCCATACAGGAGCCCACATCAAACCACTCCCAACAGACGGCCATCCAGCCTCTGCTTAAAAACCTCCAAAGAAGGAGACTTCACTACACTCTGAGGCAGCATATTCCACTGCCGTACAGCCCTGACCATCAGGAAGTTCTTCCTGAGTTTCATGTGGAATCTCTTTTCCTGTAGTTTAAATCTATTGCTCCTTGTCCTAGTTTCTGGAGCAGTGGAGAACCAGCCTGTTTCCTCTTCAATATGACATCCTTTCAAATATTTTAAACATGGCTATCATGTCCCCTCTTAACCTTCTCTTCCAGACTGACCCTTCCCCATTCTGGTTGCCTTCCTTTGGGGATGTTCCAGCTTGTCAATATCCTTCTCGAAATGAGGTGCCCAGAACTAGACACAGTATTCCAGATGAGGTCTTACTAAAGCAGAATAGAATGGTAATATTACTTCTCTCGACCTAGGCACTACACTCCTATTGATACAGCCCAGAATCACATTGGTTTTTTAAGCTGCTGCATCACACTGCTGACTCACCTTCAGCATGTGGTCTGCTAAGACTCTTGGATTTCTTTCACAAGTACTGTTGTCCAGCCAGGCGTCTCCCATCCTATATTTGTGCATTTAATTTTTTCTGCCAAGGTGTAGGACCTTATATTTCTCTCTGTTGAAATTCATTTCGTTAGTCTTGGCTCAGCTCTCCAATCTGTCAAGGTCATTTTCAATTTTGATCCTGTCTTCTGGGGTATTAGCAACCCCTCCTAATTTGGTATCATCTGCAAATTTGATTAGCATTCTCTCTATTCCTTCATCCAAGTCATTGGAGAAGATGTTGAACAGCACTGGGACCAGGATAGAACCCTGTGGCACCCCCCTAGTCACTTCTCTCCAAGAAGAAAAGTAGCCACTGGCAAGCACCCTTTGGGTTCGGTCAGTCAACCAGTTCACCTGACAGTAGCCCTGTCTAGCCGACATTTTACCAGCTTCTTTGCAAAAATATAATTGGGAACATTGTCAAAGGCCTTACGGAAGTCAAGAAATGCTACATCCACCACATTCTCTTCATCTATCAGGCTTGTAACTCTATCATAAAAACAGGTAAGAGTAGTCTGGCATGACTTGTTTTTGAGAAACCATGTTGAATTTTAGTAATCACAGCATTGCTTTCTAAGTAATTACAAACTATTTGCTTAATGATCTTCTCTAGAATCATTCTGGGTATTGACGTCAAGCTGACGGAGGCCCTTTTCACACAGGGCAATTAAAACAGTGTAGAGCAACCTCTAACGGAGGTCATCTACACCGTGGGGTGCGCTGGGGCATTTATAATTTTGAGGTTCTACACCTCAAACTGCCCTGAAGCGACTGGAAGTGGTGGCGCCACGTGTTTTTTAAAAACCACTTTTCAAGTGGTTTTTATAAAACACAAGCGTGCGGCCCCGTTCCACCCTGTCGCAGCGCCCCGGTGTATATTTGCAGGCGAGCGCAATTGCGTGCCTGCAGATCTGCCAGGGGGCGGGCTTCTGGCTGGCGAGCTTCTCCGATTGGTGGAGAGCCTCCGCCAGCCGTAAGCTGCCATTTTGGATGCCGCCAGACGCCGCAGGAGCATGGAGCAGCAAACTCACGCTGCTCCTCGTGGCGACAGACTTACCCAGCTTCTGGTAAGCTCCGTTTCTGCACGTTTTACCCCATTTCTCCCTCCATATGTGGAAAGGGCCAGTGTGATAATTATGTGGGTCCCTTTTTGAAGACAGGGACAACATTTGCCTTCCTCCAGTATGCTGGGACTTTTCCTGTTCTCCAAGAATTCTGAAAGATTAATGCCAGCGGTGCTGAAATTACTTCTGCCAAGAAAATCCTACAATAGAGTCTCCTTAGGGTTGCCATAAATCACAAATTACTTGAAGACACGCAAGAACAACAAACCTGTAAATCCCAGTATTCATAGAATAAATAACAGGTATAGTGTGAAAGAGCCCTGAGTTAGTCTGAAGTAAAGTAGGATTCAGGTAATAGTGGACTGAATCCCATGGTTAGCCCAGACTAGAGTAAGCTCACTGAATATATGGAACTTGTTAAGTCAACACTTGGATAAGCCCCATTGATTGCATGTGTAGCACACCATAGCTTGAATCTTATTGGTAATCCCAGTTAGAATAGATTGCTTGAATCAATGGCATTTACACAAGGGTTGATTTACCAGTCAATGTCCTAAATCCTGTTGGTAATCTCAACTACAGTAGATTCACTGAATCAGTGGGATTTGCCTACATGTTGATTCAACAATTGCAGGACTGTGATTAGGATTCAAGCGTAAAAGTAAAACATTTTGATCCTAAAGAGAGATATGCAACACATTTTTGTGTCCTGAGTCTTCCTTGTTCTAGATGGGTCTATATCTCTCTCCAGGGCTTGCTCAAGACATTTTGTTGCCTGGGTTGAAGTAGCAAGGGTATCTTCTGCCCCAGTCACCTGTTATTTTGGTAGCAAAAGAGAGAAAATCTCCCAAGTTACTCTTATCTTCCTTGGCAGTAAAAATAAAATGACAAATCAAACAATGACCAGTTTGCTACCCTTTAATGACTTCTACATTCTACTGCCTGAGGATTCAGTCTCATCCTGCTTGGAAGTAAGCCTGGCCCTAGCTCTCCTAAAGGATCAGAAATGTACAGCCTTGAGGAACTTCTGGACAATTGGTGCTCCAGTAGTGGCAGTGACCAAGGGATGCTTATTACCAACTTGGGACTGCAGCCTTTTCTTTCAGGCTAAAAGTTGGTCTCAGCTATCCATTTCTTTAGTAATCTCTCAAACAGATTACTCTAGAGGGTTCTGCTTGGGCTGATCTTTGAAGGCATCTCTGCTAGCACAGAATGCTATAGTTCATATTAGGATGAGAATGAATTCTATGGAGCATATTTCTATTGTCCTGGTCCAGATATTGGTTACCTATTAGGCCTCCATTTAAAATACTGATGATGGTCTTTAAAGTACCTGGTGCATCAGGTCTATATCTGCTCTCTTCCTTGTGTCTCTCTGTCCTCCCTTCAGCATGTCTATCTTATCCCTGGTGAAACAGGACAATGAGTTCATTCAAATAAAGACAGAGAACTTTCACCAGTCTCGAATTGCTGTCTTATAATTCCCATCAGCCCCACTTAAGGGATTGTGGGATTTGTAGTTCAAAGTATTTGGGGGGCCCTGCCATAATTTAAAGAGAGCAATATCTTCTTTGTATTCTATTGTTTCTGGAAACAAGAATGGTAAAGGCTCGAAGCCACTCTTTTTCTATGCTGATACCCTCACTGCAGAATAATCTACTGAGTGGACCAAGGTTGGCTCCATGCCTGCTGCCTTTATACTAATGTCTTCTAGCAAGCATCTCTTGGTGGGTGTCAGTGTTTGGAGCAGTTATTATCTCTGGACATAAGCGGAAAATTTTGACTGTATTTTTAGACAAGTTGAGTTTTTAGTGGAAGTGAGTGTCGGTGTTTTGTTACAATTAGTTTATGTGTTGAGTACTGTATCAAGTGTCTTATGTCTGGCAGAGAATGCAATAATATGCATATCTAAATGTGGAATGACTGAACAAATGAATAAATGAATGCTATTTGGTGTAATGGCTCATCACTTTCACAATAACTAAAAGTTTGTTGAGATCATCACTGATAATATAGAATATTTGCATACATGAATGTTATGGAAGATGCTGTGTATCTTTTTATCACATGGCTGTAATGAAAATTTGAGAAGAGAACATTGTTAATAGCCTTGAAAAGGTAAAAACAAAAAACAAAAAACAGACAAAACCCAAACTTCATGTGTTTATCCAAGAACACCTCTCAGGAGGTCTTGGGTGCTCTTGGGAGCGGTGTGCAGAAAGGGCCTTATTTTTGAATAAATGTGCATAGGATTCTATTGCATGTGAGAGTTGTGGAATCATTCAATTTATTTATTTTTGTGTAGTGCAGGATAGCAACAACTAGCCTGGGGAAACAACAGTCCAGCCCAGGCATGGAGAACACCTGGTCTTCCGGATGTTTTAGATCACACTTCCCACAATCATTGGCTATGCTGTATGGATCTGATGGGAATCTCAGAGAAAAACATCTGGAGGTCCAAAGGTTCATTACCCCTGATATAACTAACATTAGAGTCCTATATCTCTTCCTTCAATGCTTCTTGCCACAGATCAGCTATAAGGAGACATTCAAATTGTTACAGCTGCCAGGGAAACAAGAACAGCTTAAGCTGAGGGAGGAGGCAGTTATTTCTTCCCCTGGATGTGCAACAGCAGCCAGAGTGCACCAAGGGACACCTCCACATTGACTGAGGGGATGGAATTGTGGCAATGAGACTCCTGGCTTCTGTCGTACACTGAGGAAGGAAGCAGGAAAAAAGACACATCTCCATTTCCTGAAAATTGCATGCTGGTAGAGGCTTGTGCTCCACTGGAATGTTTATTGGATCTTGATAATGGTTCATAAGACCCAGCATGGTGTACTGGTTTGAGTCTCACGCTATGACTCTGGTAACCATGGTTTGAATCCCTGCTCAGCCATGGAAACCCACTGGGTGACCTTTGGCAAGTCACCTTCTCTCAATCTCAGAGGAAGGCAAAGACAACCCCCCCCCGAACAAATCTTGTCAATAAAACTCTGTGATAGGCCCTTGGTGTTGCCATAAGTCAGAAACAACCTGAAGGCACATGACTACAATAACATTTCATAATGATTCATATTATGCTCAATAGTACTACATTTACAGAAATACAAAACCAAAAAGATAGCTTTAAGTATCACTTATAGAAGAATGATGACCCACCAGATTGTAAGGAAGAGAATCCCGCACTTTGTGACAGCTACTGCCTCCTTGCTTCTGCTTCCACGGCATGGCACTGGCATCCCTTGCTTATATGCCTTTCTATCCTGAATGGCCTGCTTGTGAAGATGTGCTGGTTGCACAAAGTAGCTGGCATGTCTCTTTGTCAATCCATTGCTTTGCATAAATATATGTCCATCACAGCTGGCACTTCTTTACAGGAAAGGTCCTCAGGGCAGGTAGAGAAGTATGGTAGTAAGTGGGGACAGGGAGAGAGGCAAGATATTGGGAGTGGCAGGAGGAAAGCAAACTGAGATGGTAGCATTGATAGCAAATGCAGAAGTGAAATTTCTCCTCCTGCCTCAAATGGAGGGAGGGCTCAGCGTAGTGGTAGATAATGACACCCATGTTAATGGATGGTGAATCAACTCCAAGTTTAAAGAAGCTATCGAAAGTGTAGTGCCTGTTGGGCATATCACATTCAAAACCATGAAAAACTTCTTTAAAGGTCAGAGTATAAAGCCCAAAGTAAATTCACCACCATTCATTGACATAAAAACCACCACCCTGGTCCAGCTGCTCCTGCCAACTGGCTTAGCTTTGAACCAGTGTAAAGTTTGGCAGTTATCCTCCTTTGCTTTGCAGTTCAAACCAAAAACCAGGACCTTGGAGAACTCCTGATGGATCTTGCTACATGAGCCTGCTTTGAACAGCAAAGCCTGTGTTGCACTAGGCTGTTCTCTTTGGGCAGTCTTCCAGATGGTAATAATCTACTACTCCCATTGTCCAGGCTGGCTGGGGCTGATGACAATTGGACAACAATGCGCAGAGAGCCTGATTAGGAAATGAAGAGATCGTTGGGAGCTTTTCTGGGGATAAGGCCACATATATGGGCCAGGGGAGCATAGGGAAAAGCTTGAGAGAATGGAAAATAGTCTGAACTTATTCTGTGAAGTGCCATGATGGCACTATATAAAAAACAACAATAACACTAGCAGTCATCACTTCATTTGAAGTTTCCTGAGTATTGTGGGACTCCATGCTCAAGGGCCATGGCAGGCTATAATCTGGTAGACCACTGAACTTTCATTAGCATCAATTGTATCTAAGCAGTCTGAGCAGAGTTAAAAACAGAAAATGTAAATTGCACTGTGCCCGTTCCTTCTAACTGGCACAGAATTTTCATTCATTCCCATTCACTCTCTCTAGCAACAACAGTAGTAGGAGCAATAGTAGGAGCAGCAGCAGCAGCAGTAGTAAACCAAAAGCTTTTCCATCCAGCCTCAGCTCTGCTGCAGTGCTACGCAGCATGGCCGGGCAGGAGTGGAGGCTAAGGAAGAGAAGAAAAAGGAATTGATCACCACCTTGCAGGCAGCCCTCATTGTGGAAGAAAAAGCAGATAGGAAAGAAGAAAGGAGGAAGAGTGAAGGAGAAGGACAGAAAGAATGGGAGGGAGAGTTACCAGGGGAATGCTCTGCCCTGAACTGTTCCTTCCCCTCTGATGCAGGCAAGCAAGCATCCACACACTTCTCCTTCTTTTTCCAATGATGAATCACACAACTGAAACATTTTTGGTTAACATGGATCCATTTTGGGGGGAAAATGAGATTGAACCGGTTGTTAATTTTTTTGAATGATACCACTGAGAAGACACTAAGAATCAAGGCCACTTCACAGGAGATTCCTGGTAAATGAAGTATCTCATTCCATTTAAGAACTACATTTCAAATCCAGAGAAAGTTAAGCTGACCATGGCCATTTCCACCTTACACTGTTACGGTGCTATCATTCCACTTTCAACATCCTGTGGAATTCTGGAGTTTGGAGTTTGCTGAGGCCAAAGAGCTCTGTGGCTGAGAATTCTAAATACCTGTCTCCAAGCTGCAAACCCTAGAATTCCATAGGATGTTGAAAGTGGAATAAATAGCACTGTAACAGAGTATTTCAGAAATGACCCTTGTGTCAGACTAAGTAGCCCAAATACCCTAAAGGCAACAGATCCTGTCTGATTTTGGAAGCTAAGCAGTGTCTGTCCTGGTTAATATTTGGATGGGAGACTGCCAATGAATACCAGGAGCTGTAGTGCAGAGAAAGGAACTGGCAAAGCCACCTCTAAGTATCCCTTGCCTAAGAAAACCCTGTGACAAATTCATGGAGTCACCATAAGTTGACAGGCAATTTGAAAACACATACACACACAGATATCCCATTGAAATCTGTTGGAAAAATCCACTACCACATCAAATTGAAAAACTAAGGAGGACCAACATTCTCCAAAGCATGTCTTTCATCTGGTCCTAGAAATATAATTTTCACCTGACAGCATTTTCAAGACACTGGGTAAGTACAAATAATGCAAGTGCATTTTGCAAACAAAATGTTGTGACGTGCTGAGACGCTATTCAATGTCGCAGTCAGTCATCTGTGCTCTCTTCCAATATATTCTGCCCCTCATCCTCCTCTGTTTTTCTGTACTCCCTCACACCCCAATGTCAGACAGAGTGTACACTCACTGAGTCGTTTCAGGGGCTGCCCCTCAAAAGGTCCTCTCACCCATCTGTGTATACAGTAGTTCTGCAAACCCTGGGGTTCCCCCAGATGTTCCTCCTTGGTTGTGGACGGTGTGTTTTCAGCTATGTAAGGGCTCTCACTTACCTATGAACTTTGAAAACAGGGGGAATGATAGAGTTGTCACACATCCTTCCATGAAATATTAGAGAGACAGAGAGGGGAAGCAGGAAGAAATTCTCAGGCTCTCAAGTTAGAAGCATTCATGAACCCTATAAAATAATTTTATACGTCTAATAATTTACTGTAAACATTATATCTAAAATATGATGCAAGAAATATAGTTATCTGAGAGTCACAGATATATATACAGAAATAGACCCTTTTTTTGAGAATCTGATTTTTTTAAAAGAAATGAAATTAGTTATATTCTCTCTTGTGTCACTTCGTAGTGTCTTACTAAATATTACAAATAATACAGTGGAATCTTTCTTTGATTATTTTGCTAAATACATATTAGAACTTTTTAGTGCATCATGTTTTTTCAGATACCTGATTGTCAGCTTTATATTTCAAGAAGTGTTACTGGCAATTCAGGCACAGTAAAGTGTTTCGCTCTAGCAAGACTCTGGGTCCTATATAACTTTTATAGTCATTATAAAAATAATTTATTGAAAAACTTAAACCTTTTCCAACTCAACTGACTTTTGATTTAAATGTATGTGCTCCTGCTTATGGTAATCAGCAGTACTGAATGCTTTCCTTCCTCTTCTTCTGCTTCCTCTTCTTCTTCCAGAATTGGATTTTGCCATTTATATCACACATTTTGAAGGTGTGGGGTTGCTTTTCCTGAGAAGAGAGTAGATGAACAGCAACAGAGAAATTTCATGCTATCCTCCACTGTTATACCATGTGCAACTGCTGCTTTTATGAGGTGGTGAATGGGAAAGGCAAACCTCAAGCTTGGGGGCCAGATTCATCCCTCTTTGGGTTCCAGTGTGGCTCCTTGGAAATTTCCTATATAGCCACACTCCCTCCCTTTGATAGCATCCTTTGGTGATTTTGCAGCTTTTGTACAGATTCCTCCCAATTCTGAAAGTCTGAAGTGTGTCTCTGAAGGCTAAGCTACTGGTAAGATAAAATATGCTGGCATTTTTGGTCATAGGCCACTTCCGCACTACACTGTTCTAATGCTATTATTCCACTTTCAACATCCTATGGATCCTGGGGTTTGTAGTTTAAGGAGGGGCATTTAAGAATTCTCTGCCAGAGAGATCTTTGGCCTCAGTAAACTACAAACCCTAGAATTCCACAGGATGTTGAAAGTGGAATAATAGCACTGTAATAGTATAGTGCAGAAATGGCCATAGTTACAAGGTGTTCTCACCTCATACATTAGATTGTATGGGTTCCATGTGAGGAATCTTACAACTGAAATTCAAAGCAAAACATGCTTCATGAAAAACATAAAGCCATTGAACAAATTCAACAGAAAGAAAAATAAAACTATATCAACGTCACCAGACAACATAGACTGGATTGGGGACTATGGGATAAAGTCACAGGCACTGGAATAGGCTGGTTGCTATGGAGACAAGGCCTAGCAGAAAGGAGAAGGACAGTGTATTCCCTCAGGAACCCAACTTCTGAATGTTAACAACTCTGAATACAGATTGGATTGGGGAATATAAGGAAAAGTTACAAGTGCTAGAATAGGCCATTTGCTATGGAGATGAGGGATAGCAGCAAGGATTCTCTCAGGAACCTAACCTCTGTACGTTAACAACTCTGAATACCGATTGCATTGGGAAATATTGGGAAAAGTTGCAGGTACTGGAGAAGACAGTTTGGTGGGTTCTTAAGAAGAAAATAAAATCCCGGGCAATGCTGGGTAAATACACTAGCCAAACATAAATGTTGTAGTTAATTTTTTCCCCTTTTAATATAGATGCAAGTGGATTTTTAAGCTTCTAAATGGCTGTCATTACATTTTTGGTTACGTATTTATAACCTAGAGTTATATATTTGAATACAGATGCATAACCTAAAGTTATGCATTTGTATGCAGTATGCCACCTCAGCCAATCTTAACTGGACAGAAGTCCATTCAGCTTCCGACTGGAGTGCAAAGAAGACAGTGTTTGCACCTTGTCCTGCCAATGAACAAGGCTGCAACAACCAGAAGTAGGACCCCTGTTGCAAGTCCTTATTGCAACCTTGATCACTAGTGTAAAGGGGTGGAAACATCCTCCTCCTTATGCCCCAGTTAGAAACAGAATCACTCTCTTTTGGCCCAAACCAACTGCTGGCTCTTAAGGTGGGCTGGGACAGGAGACATAATTTTCTGTATATGTAACAAATCAACGGGTATGGAATATTGGCAAAAATTCCTATTTGATTTCTGACTACATTAGCACTGAAAGTGGACAACTGAAAGCTGAAAACCAGGACATAAGTAAACCGTACAATAAATATGATATGTAATGATCTTATTAAACAATTGTTAATAACAGCACAGGCAGTGATTGCTTATGGGTGGAAGGATCAAGAAAAGTGTGACCTTAGTAGATGGAAGTACTATATAGCAGACTATATGCTGTTTGACCATATATTGGAGAAGAGAAAGTTATATGTAGATCGGCTGAGAGAAGAGAACTGGTCCAGCAGCTGGGAGAAACGGATTGAGTTTGTAAAAGAGAGAGAGGGCTATGAGGATATGGACAATAGAATTAAAATGATATGCAACATAAAGGAAAAAAGAAATGAACTATGTTACATCATGCCAGGTTTGGGTGGGGGAGGAGGGAAGAGATGAAATATAAATGTAGTATGTAATTTCTATGTAAAATCAACAATTCTAATAAAAAATAAATTAAAAAATAAATATATGTAATATTCTTATTACTTTTTTGAAAAAGCAGCTCATGTATAAAGGAATCAGCATATTGAAGAATAGAGTTCCTCTCTCTCTCATATCCCTGCCACAAATGCAAAACATAGACACTAGTCAGTCATTTATTTAAAAAACAACAGGCCCAGTTTTACTCCTTTATATAAGTACATGGCCTATCTCTTTCCTTTCTAGAGACGCGGTATGAAATTTTCCTCCTACACATGCAGCTGCACCACATGTGAAAAAGCTTTCTGCTGTCTTCTACAATTCCTCATTCTAATCCTACCCGTGATATATCTTTGTATCATGCTGTTGTTAACTGGCATAAGGCTGACTCCAACTTCTATGAATGAGAGATGACAGTCACTCTATTATCATCAGCCCTGCTCAGGTCTTGCAGACCCAAGGCCATGGCTTCCTTTATTGAGACTATCCAGCTGTAATATGGTCTTCTTTTTCCCTTGCTGCCTTCTACCTTACAAAGCATTATTATGTTTTGTAGTAACTCATATCTTCCCATGATATGTCCAAGGTGTGACAGTCTCAGTTTAGTCATCATGGCTTCTAGGGAGAGGTCAGGATTGATTTCTTCTAGAACACATTTATGTGTCTCTTTAGCAGTCCACAGTATCCATAAAATTCTCTAGCACCACATTTCAAATAAGATGGTTTTCTTCTTATTAGCTTTCTTCACGGTCCAGCTTTCACAACTTTACACAGAAACTACATGGACCATCCTAAGTTTAGTATTTAATGATATATCTTTACCTTTCAGGATCTTGTCTAGGTCCTTCAAAGCTGCCCTTTCAAGTCCCAGGCTTCTTATGATTTCTTGACTTTAGTCTCCATTAAATTAATGAATGATCCAAGGTATGGAAAATCTCAAACTATTTCAATGTCTTAATTGTCTCATTTAAAGTTATATAATATATATAATTGTCTTCATTTGAAGTTATGTAAATCTTCTTTGGTCATTATTTTTCTTAATGATCAGCTCAGCTCTGTATTTGCACGTTCTTCAGTAATCATTGCAAATCTTTGCCATTTTATGCTACTTGGTTTTATCTGCTATCTTAAATTGTTGTTGTTCCTTTCTCCAGTTTTCGTGTTCCTGTCTTCCAAGAATAATCCTGCTTTACATATGATATGATATGATATGATATGATATGATATGATATGATATGTTCTGTATACATGTTAAACATTGCCTGATCCCTTTACCCATTTGGAATCATTCCATTTCTCTGTATTCTATCCTAACAGAAGCCTCTTGTTCTGAGTACAGATTACTCACTAGGATAGTCAAATGATGTGACACACCCATTTCTTTAAGAGTGATCCATAGTTTTTTGTGATCCGCACAATCAAAAGCTATAAAGTACAGGCTGATTTTCTTCTGAAATTCTTTGGTGTGCTCCATTATCTAACATATGTTTCCAATATGCTTCTTCTTCTTCTTCTTCCTCTTCTGATCCCAGCATGGACATCTGGTATTTTTTGCTCCATACAGTAAAAGTCATTGTAGAATTTTGATCATCACTTTGCTTGCATGGAAGATAAATGCAATGGTCCTGTCATTACTACAATCCCTGGTGTCCTTTTTCATGGGGATTAGAATATATATTGAGCATTTCCAATCTGCAGGCCATTCTTTTGTTTCTACATTTGTTGACAGATTTTAGTTGGAACTAGAGCAGATTCTATCTCTGTAGCTGGAAGTAGCTGTACTGGTATGCCATCTGTTCTGGTGATTTATTTCTCCCAAGTGGTCTAAGTACAGCTTCCACTTCACTTTTTCAAATTGGATGTCCATTTTCAAATGGTTCTTCCTTTAACGAATTTGTCATCTTTTCATCTCTTTTATATAGTCCTTCAGTGTATTGTTTCCATCATCTTTTTATTTCTACTTGGTAATGTAATGTGTTCCCCTGGTGGCTGTATAGTATTCCTGTGCTTGGTTTAAGTTTCCCTTTGACTTCTAAGATCTTGTGAAAGAGGTCTCCCTTTATTATCACCTTCTATCAAAATGCATTGATTATTATAGCAGTTCTTTCTGTCCCTGCTCCCAAGTCACAGTTGCATTCAGGTTTCTATTTCTGTTACCTTTTACTTTCTCTTCTCATCTGTCTTTAATTGCTTGAAGAGTTTGATCTATCATCCACTGAGGCTTCTCTTTCTTTTTGGCTGCAGATAGTATATTTTTGCATCCCTCCCTGACAACGCAATAACCATATTGAAAACAAAACAAAACAAGGGGGTGAGCTGGTATAGAAACAAATGTTGCCAAATAAGGAAAAGACATACTTTAGTGCCTTTCTCACAGTGCAATTATAGCACTGTGATTCCACTTTAACCACCATGGCAACATCCTATAGAATCATGGGACTTGCAGTTAAGGGATAGGTATTTAGAATTCTCAGTAAGACAGCCACACTAACCTACAAACTGCAGGATTCCATAGGGTGCAGCCATGGCAGTTAAAGCATAGTGCTATAATTATACAGTATGAAAGAACCCCTGCTTGTCTGGGAGAGCAGGACATGTATTAGAGTTGTGTCCTAGAGAAAAATTTGGGACAACTGTATTCAGTCTGGAACATATCCAAGCACTACACGTTGGGTAGATATGTATTCCAGGATCCTCTTTAGCCTTGGTCTAGAATTAGCATCTTGAATCATGATCGTGATCTATAGCAGGGGTTCACAGCTTATTTGATGCCACATCCAGTGTTGGTGAGGGAGTTTGCAGGTGTGTGCATACAAAGGACCACATACAAGCTACTTCCAGTCAGAAAACAGCATTCCTGAAGGTTGGTTTGCTGGGATCTGGAAAAAGGTTTCACTGCTTCCATGCCTTAGTAACTTCAGAAGCCAGAGCATTCTCCCCTATAGACCATCTGATTAGAAACTGGGACAAGTGGGTGAAGTCCCATAGGGTTTGGTGGCCACACAGAAAATGCCTGAGGAGCATATGTAGCTCCAGAGCCAAGGTTATATACCCCAGATCTAGAGGGGGGAAAATAAAGCAAAAAAGAAACTGAAACAACTAAATAGGGCAGGTTTACAATGAGGAGTTGTAGAAGACAGCAGAAGGTCAAGAAACATTTTTCCATTGCACTTAAACTAAGTATTCCCACAGTATTAGACAAGAAAAAGAATAAATGAGATGCAAATGAGTTTAAATGCAAGAGAAATATATATAAATAGATTAACAGTGAGTTAATCCTTAAGAATATCATTTGACACAATTTCTCTAAAAAAACTCAAGGGGTAAAGTAAGAAAAAGGGTATATAAAATTCAAAAATCCAAAACAGGAATAAATCACTATAAGAAATAGTTTTGTTAAATCAGATTCTCTGAGGCTACAAGGATTTTCAGCCTGTCCTGTCCTCCATTGAAGAAAGGAATATGGTTGGAGCTGTACATAGAAATGAGCAGCTTGGCTACAATTTCCAAGTTCAGATGAATGCCCATACAAATCTTAGCAGAGCAAAGATCCAGTCTCCTGACTACTAAACATCTTGGAACAACTTTTGGTTCTCAAGATGTTTAGGATTTCAACTCCCCAGCCTGGCTAACGGTCAGGGATTCTGAGGGAAGGACAAAATATCTGAGAACCTTAATCTATACAAAAACCCAAATGCCCCCACTTTTTTCTGAAATTTGCCAGATTCTAATGGAGGAAGAAGCTAATTTTTTGGAACTAGGAAGCAAATAATTTGTGCAGCCTTATAGCTTCACAATACATCCTGTTTTGAATATCTGGAGAAAGCAACTTTAGCTAAAAGGAAGAAAATGATTTTAATTTCTTGCTTTATTTCTTGTGTATGATAGTCCTAATGAGTACTGTATAGGGTCCTTTAACATTATGCAATTATAACACTATGGTTTCTCTTTAAGAGCCATTCCTGCACTCTGTACAGTTGATACAGGAATGATCCAGCTTGGATTTCTCACAATGATATTCATGTTGTGTTACTGCCTTATGTTGTATTAAATTAAATTTACTTGTTGTTGGGAAAAATTCTACATGACTAAATGGACTGAGAGAGCCAGCCATGGTGGAGTGATTTGAGTGCTGGACTACAACTCTTGAGATCAGGGTTTGAATTCCTGCTTGGCCATGTAAGCTTACTAGGTGTCACACTTTCTCAACCTCAGAGGAAGGCAAGGCAAACCCTGTCTTGCCAAGAAAACCCTGTGATAGGCTCATTTTGGGGGTGTCATAAGTCAGAAATACCTTGAAGGCACACAACAACAGATTGACTGGCTCATGTGCAAACTTCACAAAGAAGAGTGAAAATAAAAGCTGAATGAGCCCTGGAACTAACACCCAACTGCAGGTGTTTTCAGCATTGTAAATTTCAGAGGAATGCAAATTTCAATATCCATTCCCAGCTGCAATCAGATCTGTTAGTCAACAGCCCTGCTCTGTAGTTTTAACGTATATCATAATGAACAATTTCATTTACAGGGGACTCTTTCCCACTGCTCCAAATCTCCCACATGCACAGAAGTTGTTTGGAAAAACAAGGAAACTCAGGACATTCCATGGATATCTGAGAGCATGGAGAGGCAAAGTAAAAAACTCTGTGGAAATAAAGGGACATGTTTCACACATCCGTTCTTAATGCTTATTTACGCAGTGGACCATAAGGTGTATTCATATCTTAGAAATTAGAGACAGAATAGACCTTGTAGGTCATTTTATCCATCTGGGAATCCTTCTGCTTGCTTGGACACAATGCTGAAATAGATTTGGCAGAAAGCTTCTTAGAGAGAAAGTGTTTACAATTCCTCTGCCTTGATCATTGTGTTACTCAAGTTTTAAAGCAGCAGAACTTGCTTGAGACCATCTTCCCATGGACATGGCAGTACGTTAAATGCATATGCATCTCATGTTAATTATACCAGTATTAAGTCAAAGTGTCAGAGTGGTGCAGCTGGATTATTTCTTCATGTGGCATAGAGAAAAATGGAGGAGTTTGGCAGAGCTTGGAAGTAATCCTCTAAAAGGCATGTTCCAGAATCCAGTGAGCTGCAAAACTCCGTTTTAGTCTTCTCTAAAGCCCTGGAGAGACACACTAGAACACTATAGTCAGCATGGAGTAAGCTTGTTTTCGGTTGCCCCAGAGACTAGAACACAAACCAGCAGGTTCAAATGACAAGAAAAAAGATTTCACTGAAATATTAAGAACCATGTAAATGTAAGAGATGTTCAACATTGGAACAGACTGCTTTAGAAGGTGGTGGATTTTCCTTCGTTGGATAGCAACTTTCTTTGCTGTTAAAAACGAGAGGAAAATATTATGTGATGATGTGTTGTTACCTCTTAAATTATTCAAGATTAACAAGTGATGTATTTAGCTTGAAGAATAATGATCAATCATTAACACATTGCCTTTTCCTGGAACTGTGGAAACAGTACCTAGGAATTATTTTGAACTTTTTTAAAAAAAGAATCTTGTAAACATTCTAAACAGTGACAGCTTATTCATTTTATATTTTGCCACCACACAAAGGCTAACAGAGGGTGAGATTATCTTGTACTATAGCTGCAGGTGCTATTCTTTCAGACACTGGTAAAATTCCAGCAAATGGAATGCATCAGTTCTAGAGCTTGATTTCCTGGTAACCTGAGGCTCTGACAGAGCCCAGACTGATTCCACTATTAGAGAGAGTGAACCAATGACCTCAGGTAGCAACAGATGTAGAGTGGCAGGCATCTGAATCTTTCTTTGGAACCCCTTGTCCATTTCTCTTTATTGTAGCCATTTTTTGCACCACTAAATTAATTTGTTGCCCTTGGGGGCACATTGCCTCTGTGACGGAACCCTTCTCCAGTTTGGCCCTGTAGTTCCACCCATTGAGTTCCTATCACTCACCTTGCCCATTTCCCTTAAAACTTATTCCTGAGTCTGGTATTTGGGCCTCAAGGTGACCATGACCCCAGACAAGTGGTGGTGTTGATCGGTGGGTTCAATATGGTAGGAAGAGATCAGTTCTCAATAATTATTATATGAAAACATTCAGATAGAGATAAAGAAAACAACAAGAGTAGATTTGTTAATTAAAATATAAACATCTAGCCTTAGGATCATTCCATACACAATACACAGTAACAGCTCAGTTTCAGTCAAAGTAACACTTCTCCCTGAACTTTTTCTGTGTGGTCAGCTCCCAAAATCCCTGTTCAGATCTTATCAATCCCTCTCTTCCTAGTTGGTCCTAACTGAGGCCATTTCCGCACTAGACTATTATAGCACTATGATTCCACTTTCAACATCCTATGGAATCCTGGGGTTTGCAGTTTCGGGTGGGGCTCACCAGCCCCTCCCGAAACTGCAAACACCAGGATTCCATAGGATGTTGAAAGTAGAATCATAGCGCTATAACAGTCTAGAGCAGAAATAGCCTCACTTTCTACCAGGCCCTGTCTCTGTCTTTGACTGGCCCTATTTTAACCATTTTTCAAACAAACTTTTTCCAACCATAACTCTCCCCTCAACAACATCCTGAAGGTTCAGTTAGCTCTTCCCAGACTTGCCCAACTACTGGCTTTACAACCCCATTGGCAGAGCTGAAGTAGAGGGCAACAATTCAGTTCACTTCTGCACATGGAATGATGTGTTTATGTGGCGAGTGGCGGGGATACCATCCTGCTTTTAGCCTCCGATGCCAAAACACCCTGGCCAGGACAAGCCAAGTTTAGATTGGGAGAATGCCTTTTCAGAGCTGTTAACCATGGTGGACAAGGGAATGAGGCATGAGAATCTCCTGCCATTAAATGTTCCTTCAGTTCTCAAATTTCTAGCACTGTGAAGAATGAGCCACTGAAAATCTGTCACATTTAGCACTTTTACCTTTGGTGAATTCACATTCCCTTGGTAACTTTACCTGCTCCCATTTCTTTGGATGTCTAAATGGTATTTCTAAATGCTCAATCAAAGCGCAATCAAATGCTCAAGCAAAGACTAAGAATTTGGGAGCTGGAAGAAAATTCCACAGGAAGAGCAGAATTTCAATGGGGGCAATGCCTTCATTTCCCCCACACTGTAGCTACAATCGAATGTTTTCTTCAGCTCAGCTGTGCTTGAACCCGATGATTCATGAATTAAACAAAGCTAGGACCTGTAGAGATATATGTGTATGTATCTGTGTGTGTGTTACTTTCTCCAGTGCTCCTGTACTATGCCCTTCTTTCCAAACATGCACAAGCAAACAAGCAGGTAGATGCCTCTGTAGCCTGACCTTGCAGTGGTAGGTAGATGGCTCAGGCAGGAATCAGGGCTGCTGGAAGAGGAGGGTTGCCTTTCCTCCTGCAGGAGACATCGCAGAATGAACTAACCAACCAGAGTGGAAGAGTGGCTCCCCAAGGCCAGCTTTATCATCTACCAGGCTGAAGTGACTTCCTTGAGAGGAGAAAAAGCCATGAGAGGAGAAAAATGAGGTTACAAACTGGTCTCTAACAATAATGTTCATTTCTAATGCCCTTATCTCTGAATGGTGATGCAAATTTTTGAATGTGTTGATGTTACTAGTAAGAGGAAATAGACAGCAGGACACTAACTATCAGTGATGTAGATTTGAGTCAATAGGCCCTTTCCGCACATGGGAAAGGAACCGCAAAAAAACGCTACTCACCGGACTTCTTCAGTGTCCAGGCAAGTCCATCAGGACAAGGAGCAGTGCGAGCTCATCACTCTGCTCTGCTCCGGCATCCAAAATGGTGGCTTCCAGTTGGTGGAGGCTCTCCACCAACTGGAGAAGCTCGCCAGCCTAAAGCCCGCCCCCAGCAGATCTGCAGGCATGCACTTGTGCACACCTGCAAATCTGCACTGGGGCGCAGGGACAGAGTGACACGGAGTTGCGCGCTCCATGCTTTTTAAAAACCTCTAAAAAGAGGTTTTTAAAAAGCACACTGCGTGACCAGTTCCGGTCACTCTGAATCGGACTGAGGTGTGGAACTACAAAAAGTAGTCCACCCAGTCCACTCTACGGTGCAGAAGACCGCCGTTGGAGGTCGCTCTTCACCATTTTAATAGCCCGGTGTGGAAAGGGCCTCAGACTCAAGTTGGATTTAAATCACTTCAGTGGCTTGACTTGGACTCGACTTGGCCATAAATAATGCACTGGCTTGACTCAAGACTTCTACATTTTTAATGACTGACTTTATGCCTTGGTTCAGTAACATAACACATTCATCCAGAAATCTTATGACTTTGAACATTGCTTCCATCTCTTTTTGCCTACTAGTCACATGACAATCTCTCTCAAGCCCAAAGCGTGGGCACATTTCTCAGAGGGGAATAGCAAACAAGTTAGGCAATGGGCTTGAGGTGGGCTTGAGGTCTGCTCAGCAGCCTGTCCCCTCTGCATATTGGAGGAGCCTTCTAAAATGTTTCCTAAGAGCAAGACTCACCCCCAGAGTGCAATATGCAGTTCTCAGAGGGGAATAACAAATATGTTAGGCAACAGGCTTGAGCAAGAAGGATCTTTCTTTCTAAATCTTTTGAATCTTCAGTAATGGGGAGTAGGATAAGATCCTATTCCCCACTTCCAAAGCTGCAGATGGCAAAATTGCAAATGTGGAGAGCCAACTCCACTTAAATGGTTAAAACTGAATTTATTTAACTCTATCTAATAATTCTGGAATTTTGGTTGGAGTATAAAGTTAGCTTCCAGACTTGAGACTTGATTTGGAAGTATCTTCAAGGACATGAGACTTGACTTGAGACTTGAAGGTAGAGACTTGAGACTTGACTTGAAACTTGGAGTAAAAGACTTAAATACATCACTGCTAATTAGGCTTTACTTTAACAAAATATTGTGGACTGGACCTGCGTCTCCTCCCTTACTTCATCTTCTACCATCTTCTTTCTTGGCTTCCTTCCTACTTCCTGCAACTGATGTCTTTTGCCATCATGGCAGGGCACACACACAACATCTCCCTCCCTCCCTCCCTCCCTCCCATATACACACTTCCTCTCACTTCTTCCTGCCTGATACACACAACAAGTAATGTTTAGAAACTAGTATGATGGCCAGAATAGTGCCTTATACATGCATGTGTATTGTTCTGGGTGAGCATAAAAAGCTCCTCACTGATTACTTGTTCACCCCATCTCAAAGGTGGGTGTGATATCCAATTGGGTTGCTACTGTGGTGGAAGGCGAATGGGAGGTGACTGGACAGGGGGGTTGCCTCTCATAAACTTCCAGTTTACTCCCAGGAGAAACAATGACAGCACTGCAGTTCCTCTGTCTCATATTCTAGTAAACTGCAGAAGGACAAGAATCAGTCACTCTTGTCTAATTGCCTCTTTCTATCTCACTTTCCCTTTCCTTGTGTGATGGTTCTAGCAATGGTCCCATGAATTTCTAACGGAATCCAGCATTGCTAAACAAAACATGCAGAAAACCTGACCTTAAAAGCTTGGTATTATGTTTTTTAAAAAACAGCCACTAGACAATTTTTTTAAAAAATGAAGTTATTAGCCAAGATCTAAAGAGGGATTATATAGCACAAATGTCCTCATGCAATATTCTTGCGCTACTCTATCTTTGTGGAAATGGCAACGTTGTACAACTGAATTCATATCTGAATACCCATATGCAGTTGTGTCTACATGCACATTGGCACCACATCAGTTTTTGAAACCTTAAAATTGAATGCAGATATAATACATTAGAGAAAAGTATCCTGCTACTTCTGTGGGAGAATCTATGCATGCAGAAGATACAAACAGGCTACCATCTAGTATTTAGAATTTTAGATCCCTTTACATTTTGCTATCTGGTGTTTGCATCTTTAGGATTACAATTCAATTATTTTTTTATGTTCCATTCCCCACAGGCATTTTTAATATATGTTTTTATTAATATTCATCCAAAACAGTAAAAACACTACAATTACATAAATGAATACACGTGAATATATAAAAGAAAGAGGAAAAAAAGCAACATCTAAGCAAATACAAAAACATATGAATCAAAAGAAAGAAAAGAGAGAAGGGAAGGGAAGGGAAGGGAGGAAGGAAGGAAGGAAGGAAGGAAGGAAGGAAGGAAGGAAGGAAGGAAGTAAACAGAAAATAATCAACCTCCCCCTTCTTTTAGATGGAGTATAGCCTACCTCTTGTTCTAATCTCTCTCTCTCAAAAACAAAAAACAAAACAAAACAAAACCTTCTCTCTCCCCCAATTCATACTTTCTAAAACAGAAAGCATATAAACTTTTTTGGTTAACATATCTAACACCATATTGCCATATTTCTTCTCTTGCAGTTTATTATATTCTATTACTTCTTACTTGCATAATAATGAATATTACATAGCAAATAACATTGATACTGCTAGATACTAATTCTACTAATTTTTCTAAATACTGCTAACTGACTTAATTACTTATCTTTTTCACTAGTTAATAGTATAAATCTATTATATATTTGATAATATCCATACAGCCAAATGTATCTGTATCATTACAAACACAATCCAGTGGCATTATCCAAAATCTGTAACTTGTTAAAACTGTGAACCTATTGCATGTTTAATAACCACACTGGTTTCCAAATATATCTATACCTTTTTATATTCTAAAAGCCATTGCAGAATTTATAGATCAATACATCTCTCTTCCTAAACATGTGACTATATTAACCTAGTTTGACCAAATCTTCATCTTGGATTTAACTCCCCACTTTCCTCAAAAACATATTTTCCTTGCTTGCTTCTCACATAACATTCTAAAAACACTACGCTGAGACAGCATCCTTATTTTAGACATCTTTCCACCTCCTTCAGTATAACAGAGTAAATCAGCCCTGACACATGATTTTATAAAATTACAGTCTTGGAACAACATCTTTCTTTTTAACATCCTTCTCACTCCTCCTTCAGGCATGCAAACAGGTTCAACTTGATTTCATTCAGTTTTCATACAAGACCCCATTAGTACATCCAGAGTGTAATCCTTCTTTTACCAACCAAAACCTCCTGATCATAAATCTCCCCTAAGGCAGAATCTCTCTCCATGAACTCTGCTTCTGCTTGCCATCTGGTTTTCATCTTCTTTTGTTTCCATGTCTGACTTTATATCTTTTTCTTTACCTTCTGCATCTCTCCCTCTCATCTCTTGTTTCAGTTCCTTGAACTCTTGCCTCATGATGTTAATCATGCTCTTGAATTCTTCCTGTATTTCCTCCATTGTAAAAGATCCAACTGTTTCAAGGAAGGTCCAATTTTTATTTGGTATAGTAATTATAGAATTAACTACCTGCTCCCCGGAGTCTAGCTAGAGACAGCCAAGAAAGCAACACTAACTGATAGTGTCTGTACTTTCTCACACTTTGATTTTCTTGTTAGAGTTCAATGCCTTCTTGCAAGTAAAATGCAATTCAGTCTCTTCACAAAGTGTATGCCTTTTGTTTATTCTTAGTTCTTCTCTTTTGAAATCACCAATTCAATTTTTAAATTCAACTGTCCCAGTCTCATGAGGCAAAAAGACTTACTCACATCTTGACTGCAGAAAGAAGGCAGCTGGCAAGGCTTCTCATCCATCTTAAAGGTTCTTCATTTTTATGACTTCCAAGGTTAATTAAGAGTTCTTCTTTTAAAAAAGGAGGTTGCTGGCATAAGGCTGTCAGGTCTTCCAATCTATACAGCTGCATTTCACAGCAAGGTCAAGATGTTACTCCCTCAGTCCTTCCCCTTCACAGTGCACTTACTAAAAGTAAACGCATAAAGTAAGTGCATATCATTGGAATTTTGGATCCCAATGGGTAATCTTCTGCTCCCTTTTTATCCAGGGAGCATCCCTCCAGGCATTGGAAGGATACAAAGAGTGAACAAAGGACTGCAAAATCATATGAGACATTAAAGTAATCACACAAAACCAAACAGGACAGAGCATACCACTTCAAACAACTGGTTCTGCATACTTGACTGCATACCGCATACTTGAGATCCAGCAATCTTTCCTTTGAATTAATTAATTAATTAAATATGATTTATTCATGGGATGGGATCATGGGATGAGATGAGATCATGGGATGGGGAAGTGGTTGTGGGTTAGAAACTTTTCCAGTGAAGGGTTTTCTAATCTAGTCTGTGGAGTATCAGGTATTGTATAAAGATGGCATCATTTTAAAGTTTAGCATTCTCTTACTCTATTCTGTTACTTTATACAGAATTTGTGGATGATAGCAATTACCTCAGAGAGGCTACACAGCCTAGTGGTTTGAATGTGGGACTAGGAGTTTGAGAGTGTAATGTTCAAATCCCTGTTTAGCCATGGAAGCCTATGGGGAGGCCTTGGGATAGTCACATTCTCTCAGCCTCATGAGAAGGAAATGGCAAACCTCCTCTGAACAAATCTTGCCAAGAAAACCTCTGACAGGGTCACCATAGGGTTGCCATAAACTGGAAAGGACTTGAAGGCATATGCAATAACAGTTATCTCCCACACAGAGATTTATAAAGATGCATCCAGAAAACAAAGGAAAGAGAGCTTTATAGGTATGCATTTTCATGTAGCTTAGTGATAACTTAACCTCCCCATCACTGATGGAATATCGTAAATTCCAAAACTCCAAATACAGAGAAGTCACATCCATGTCCTTGTTTCTGTATTAATTTCTTCCATCACACTTCATTAATCCTTCACCATATT
Source organism: Iguana delicatissima (assembly GCA_948472985.1). NCBI lineage: Eukaryota > Metazoa > Chordata > Lepidosauria > Squamata > Iguanidae > Iguana > Iguana delicatissima. The sequence goes on from CAOKZL010000625.1 coordinate 1,283,801, forward strand.
CCCTTCCTCCCTAGTTTTCATTTCTGTATATTTTGCTTCCTTTTTCCCCTCTCCTTTCTTTCTGGGAAGTGAACAGTTGACAAACTGCTTTATATGCAGCATGCGTACCATGCAAATAGTGTTCAAATTTAATTCTGCACCAGCTGTACATACATACATGTGGCATGCAAATGTTCCTGACTGCAAATGGTGCTTATTTTTATTTAGAGTTGATACCTAAAACTGTGAATTATTGCTTGTATATGCATTGTTTTGCTTTCAATTGCTAAATTCTATCTATATTAATGAAAATAAATACAAACGTCTGATGTGTAACTGCATTTGGACTCGTCTTCGATTGTTATGCAAGTTTGTTGATAGAGATGCGTCATTCTAAAGGCTTTTCTCTTGAGAAGTAGGGATGGTCATGTATTGATAAGGAGAAAGCAAAAAAAAAAAGTTAATGTCACAGATAGTGACTTTCTTTACACGACATGTTCTTCTTGTCCTGCACCAAATACAAATGCACTTGCTGTGTTCCAGGAGGACTGATTCATTACAAAAATGCTGTCCCTTAAGCCTGTGATCCAGAGTGGCCCAAGATTTTTGATGTCTGATATGAAAGACAAGATGACACACAGACATTCTCGTACTTAGAGAAGCCAAGTAGACAGACAATAGAATCTTATCTCAATACTGGTGAATGAACAATGTCTTCTACCTTTCCTCAGATCAGCAGACTAACTCAGGCCACAGTTGTTTAGAATGCACAGGCCAAGATCCTGCATGGGACATGTAGCTATGATGTCATAGTGATGCTCTGTTTTTCTATCCATCCCCCTGAAACGCATCTTAAAAGCCAGGCAGCTGTAGTGAATGGACAAGTTCTGAGATGATGAAGCAGGGTGCTAAAGGATGACACAGCTAGTTCCCCCCTCAGTGAGCCTAGTGTACAACATCATAACTGCCTATAGGACACCAACCACAGTTGCTAACAAAAGGAGATTCCCATTTCTCCATATTATTGCTGTCTGAGATGACATTCTCATTCTGTCTAATAATAGAGCCAGACCTGATAGAAGCATATTTTAAAAAAAACCCTGCTTCTAAGAATAAATGTGTAGAATCCAAGCAAGCACGCTGCCTATTATCCCAATTCATCTACAGGAGTTGCAAGCACAGAAACAGTTTACTGATCTTTCTATCTATATATCTATATCTGCCTTGCAAGAGAGGAAACATGTGCACAGACAAGTGCCCAGTGTAAAAGCAGTCTAAGATCTACTGAGGTACTGGATCTCAGTACCGTTTATACTATAGCCTATTTGGGGTAGGTGATGGTGTGCAGGATCTAGCTCTTTAATCCTATTCCTTTGGGCTGAACAGTTGATGGTCAGTATCATCACTAATGTCTGTAGCCAGTGATGGCTGCTCTATCAGTAGAACAGTGAATCCACTTCAGTTTTTAATCTGAATTTTAAAAGAACTTTCCAAGGGGCTGGACCAATTTGAGGACTAAGGCTCACCACCATAACTGCTTACTTTTGAAGTCTAGACTAAATGCAAAAGCACTTTTATTTCTCTATTGACACTGTCGATAGTGGTCAATGGCATCTCAAAATGCCCTACTTTTTTGATGGTCAGTGAACATGGGGACACCATTTCACTGAAGTTCTCCAAACAAAATTAAAACCATCAGATTTGGAGCTCATCATTGGCAGTTCTTTTCTAGTTTCTTTCTTGTTTCCATTTGGTATGCATGTGTCTGTCTGTGTGTGTGTAAGTATGTGGCGACAAAAAGAGAGACAACTACCGAAAGTGGGAACATAGCAGCTCTTGAGTGGTGCTCTTTTATCAGTGTTTTGAGGGAGCCACCATTTGATTTCTCCCACAATGTCCTAACCAAGCATAATTTTGGAACATTGTGTGTCAGGGGGAGGGAGATTGGGAAAAAGAAAAATATCATAACAGCTCTCAGAAGAATGCTTTCTGGGAAATTTTGCCTTAGTTTCAGCATGGTGTATTGGTTTGAGTGTTGAACTGGGGACCTGAGAGACCAGAGTTCGAATTCCTGCTCAGCCGTGGAACTTTGTTGGGCGACCCTAGGCAAGCTGCATTCTCTTAGCCTCCAAACAATTCCAGAACTAAAAGGACAAAATAGCTCAAATAATGATTCCCTCATAGTCTCCCAAAATTTTTATGTTCCTTGAAGAGCAGCATGGCTGGTTAGCAGAAACTCTGAATATAAAGATACTTGTCAGAAACAGAGCTGAGATACTTGTTAGAAACAGAGCCATTGTTACCTTTAGCTTCACCAGGACATTTTAAATGAAATTGTTACAATGGATTCATTCACCTATTAAAAAGGGTTTGCGAATAGAAGTTTATCTGCAACATACAATCCTGATATTCAGATAATGTTGAAAGTGATGTGTTTCTTTATTTTTTTAAAAAGAGATCAATATAAGGCTGCAAATGCAAGTAAGCACATCACTATCTTAGCAATGTTTATTGTCCTACTCATCAGAATACAGCTGAATTAAAAAGAAGAAAAATCCCTAAAATTCTTATCAAAGCTTAGAAAAATTGGTTGAAAAACACAACTGGTTCAGTGTTGCCAAAGATATATGGCTAGTACTCAGTATTGCAGTTACAGATTCATAACCTAGAATTATGGATTTGTAGCTGATTTGTATTCAGTACAACTGTGTTAACCTATGTAAATGCCAGTCCAGCTCACCTTAAGAGCCAGCCAATGGATTGGGCAAAGGAAGTCCTTTCAGTTTCTGATCAGAGTACAAGGAGAATGACATTTACAGCCTCCACCCACCTGTGAATGAGACTGTGACAATCAGAAGTATGACCCCTATTGCAGGTCCTTGTCACAGCCTTGCTTGCTGGTAGAAGAGGGTAGAAACATCCTCCTCTTTGAGCTCTGCTCAGAAGCTGAATGGACCTCCTTTGCACATCCTGGTGGCTGGTTCTTAAGATGAACTGGGGTAGTTCAAGTCGGGAGATGCTACTTAGGCCATTTCTGCACTAGCCTGTTATAATGCTATTATTCCACTTTTAACATCCTATGGAATCCTGGGGTTTGCAGTTTAGGGAGGGGCCTTTAACATAACAGGCTAGTGTGGAAATGGCCTTGGTTACACAGATGTAACTAAGTAGCTGATTTAGGATTCCAGTAGTACATTTGGGAATTATCTTTATTTTTGGTTTCTAGTAACTTAAAGAAGGCATTAAAACGTAGGATGCAGCATCTGTGATACCAGCCCACATGTGTTAATGGGAGGTTGCACAGAAATGTTTTCAAGCAAACTTTTTTGTACATATTTTTTGCACAAAAATGTATTGTATGCGAAATACATTTTTTCTGCATGAAAAAGGTTTTTATTTTTTAATGAAAATATAATGGCTGAAATCCTATAGATTAGCCCCAACTTGAGTAGACTAATTATACCAGTTGTTGAATGGTGAGTCGACACATAAGTAAATTCAATTTCTATCCTCTAGTGAGGACTTACAAGAGGATTGCGATGAACAGTTTTGTGTAAGTGGAAATTTTGAAAAAAATAGTTCAGAAATGGAAAATAAAAAAGAAATCACAGACAAATACAAAAAAACAAAACAAAAACAAACCCAACAACCCCCAAACAAAACCACGTATAATCTCATCTTTATTGTTGCTGCTCTTGTGTGCTTTAGAGATTTTTTCCGACTTACGGCAACCCTAAAGTGAAACTATCACAGGATTTTCTGGGGCAGAGAATGTGTGATGCACTCAAAGTCACCCAGTGGGTTTCCATGGCTGAGTAGGAAATCAAACTCTCGTCTCCAGGGCTGTGATCCAACGCTCAAAAACTTTTGTTTACATGTTTGATTGTTTATGAGGTTGTACAGCATAACATACAATAAAAACAAATGTTATAAAAAGGCCTTTCCTAGGCCCAAAATGGTCCACAGAGACTCAGAAATGTGGTGAAAATACCCCTAACCCCTACAACATGTTTGGGGCATTTGGGGGGAAATTTATTCACCTCTGGGTGCTCTGGTGGCCACAAAAACATCCTGAGTGGCACACGCAACCTGTGAGCCACACTTTGCTTACTTTGTTCCAGCTGAACAGGAGCTTTGCTGATGCTTGACCTTCAGAGGTTCGGCACCATCATAGCCCTGAGCAGATTCCCTGTCATATGGCACTGAACCCAGCTGCTGTCCTGGCCCACATTTGAACAGACAGTGAAACTTTCATGGAGTTTTAAGTCTGTATTTCAGATATCAAGAATCCATGGCTGAGATTCTCTGAGTAGTTTCACAGCTGTCCTGCCCAATATCATTTCAGATTACACTGCAATTTTCCTCTGAGTGGGACTGGCACTGTTCTCCTTTTAGTACCATACTTTTCCAGCTGGTGATGAATTGTGATTGCTAAATAATATAATCAGAAGTTTTAAGTGGTGTGTGTGTATGGGCGGGGGTAGGGGAAGAAAAGGCATTAGTTATGTGATAAAGAGAGTGATTTTATAACTGATCTTATTACTTAAAGACCCAACATTATTTTTACTACTCTTTGTCTCCTATAAATTAAGATGAAAGTAGTTGGACAAGGGGAAACTGGAGGGCTGCAGAATGCTTCAGGGATCACGTCTTTAAGGGTTATTAAGCACAATTTGTTTTTGGCAGATTCCAATTTATCTGTATTTTAGCAAATCTCAGGAACAAGTTGTGACATTTTGTATATCTTTATTAATCATTTATTCTGGAGACTTTGTACTTGTTTGACCTTAAGGACCATGTACTGTTTACTTTACAAAATGTGAAGGTACACACTTTCCCCATTGGATTTTGAGTATATGCATCAACAGTAGTTTGAGAGGTTAATTTGCAAGAATAGAGGTACAGCATATTAGAAAGCATAGTTTACAGTGTGGGGGCGGGATGGGGGCTGTTACATACAGCAAGGAATGGCCCTACAAATGATTTGGAGTTTACCTATAACTTCCATAATCCCTTACCACTACCTTGCTTGGTAGTCTGATGGGAGGTGTTGGCCAAAAGGTCTGGAGGGCCAAAGTCTCATTGCTCTGTGTTTATAATGAATTACATTTATGAGGGGGTTCAATGGATTCTTAAATAAAAAGAAATCTGCACCTGCCAAATTCAGGTGCCCTGGTTGTGCTCTTTTCATTCTTAAAGCAAGGAATCCATATATCAGTCATCTACAGTGAAGCCCCTCTATTGTACAAAATTTCCACCCAGCCAAGGTCACATTTACTGGTCCCTCACATACACTAATCTATTTATATACAGTGTAAATTTGCATTCAAGTAAATGAAGGACCAAGTGGCAGCTGAGGTGGTATGGAGATGCCAAATAAGTATGGGCCTAAACATCAGTTAAAAAAACTTTAAACATGATACCACCTTATGAATCTACTAGGTGCAAGAAGACTTTTCAAAAGCCCAGGCAGTGTGCAGAGGTGGATGGTAGCTGTCTTGTCTCAGGGTGGTAAGTGCCTTGGAGAGTACACCTGTGGTTCGAAAGAACAAGCAATGGAGAAATCAAGCCAAATCAAGGTCATACACAGAAGGTACTGGAGTTTGGTCAATGCAGTCTAGGGTCTGAGCATGAAAAGCAGTCTGAGAAGGGTCCGATGCCAGACAGGGAATCATTGAAGAGAATAGTCTAAGAAACAAGCTGAGCATGGAACATAACTTGATGCTAAACAGAAATAGTGGAGCTGTTGTCTTGAAGCCAAAGAGTCAGCCTTGGCTGTGCTAATTTATAGCTAGCTGTAAATGAATACTGCTGGCCTAATTATTCCAATGTATCCTTTCTTAAGTGTGCCAAGGTGTTTCCTTCTTTTTTGTTGTTGCTGCTGCAGTCTGGGTGCAACATCTTTGATTCCTGCTCTTCAGAGTCAACATGGGATGGTGTACATTTCTATGCCGGGGCTGTTGGCCACTTCTGCCTGCTACCTCTGGTTCTGAATGGAACCTGTTATCTGGGCTCTCCTCTTTCCCCACCTCAAAAGAAGAGACCTCTTCCTGGTAGCACATGGCAGAATCTCTTAAATCAATGGAGCAGTGAATCAACACCATGCTATAAATCTAGGCTTCAAAGGAGCTCTCCAAGGTGCTGTACCATATCTAAAAAATAAGTTCAGCACTTTGGAAGGCCAGTCTAAATTTATGCAAAATTCAGAGTGGATTCGCTGCCCTATTGATATGGAAGTCACCAGCCACGACTGGTAACTTGCAGCTCTGGAAGGAGCTCCTTGAAGGAGGTTCTGGCACCTGTTTTGAGCTGGAGGAGCTGCTCTGTAACATCACTTCACTAGATCAATAATTGCCTTAACCCTTCCCCATTCCAGAATATTTACTCTTTCTATGGACGTGGGGTAGTGTGGGACTTGAGAAAATGACTCTTCCTAATTCATTGTCTGTTGTGTCTCTGAATGGCCCTCCTTAAACCACTGTCTGCCATTTGCTTCAAGTTTGGGAATGGAGGTAGAATTAAATTTATGCTAAACAATCATGGGACAACCCATAATGAACCATGTGATCATTTTATAAGTAATTTATTGTGTGGAATGTTGTCCAAGACATGCAAATGTAGATTTCAAGTGGATAGTTAAGCTATTTCTGAAGAACTATTGGGTTCCTTTCACCACTAAATGCCCAGCCATTATACTCTTAGACAGAACTCGGAAGACTTAGATTTTTGGACTGCTGCTTCCAGAATCTCACATTTTTTGGGAGTTTTAGTCCAAAACGACCCTAACTTTTCTAAACTCCATTGGTTTATAATATAAAACATCCCAAGGCATAAGGAAAAGTCACAGATCTTCTTTAAAAGAACAAGAAACACTGGAGACATTGTGGTAAATACTGCTTTCAGGAAGTCTAAACAAACACCAAAAATATTATAATGGATGCAGCTAGTCTCACGGGAAACCACCCCTGTGATCATTGCATATATTGCAAACAAACATCCAAAATGACTGAGTTTAAAAATCATAATGATCAACAGAGATGTATCTGGACCACTTTAGCACTTGTAGCAGCAGTTTTATAGTATATGCCTTTCAGTGCAAGTATAAAAAATGCATGTGGGGACGAAATCAACCCCCCTAAAAAACAAATAGGGGAACATCTCTCTAATTTAAGGAACAGAAGAATGAGAGGTCCTTCAGTCAGCCATTCTGCATCAGATCTCAGGCAGTGAGTGCTGGAAAAGATAACAGTGATGAGGAAGTTCTAATGAGAAAAGAAGTGGAATGGATTTTAAAATTGAAATCTTTGAAATCAGGAAGTCTCAATGAAGACCTGGATCTCTTTTCATTAATGCAAGGCCATGCCACCCCACACATGAGAAGAAGAAAAAAGCGCGGTAACTTTCCAGCCAGATTGCATCAGATATCCTTGAAACTGGTTATACTACATTCTCTAGGCCCTCTCTTTTTATTTGACCATCTGCCAAAATGTATAAATAAGAAAAAAAAAAAAGAGAGAGCGAGATTGTCTTCTTTCATTGCTTATCAGTCCAGCTAACAGAGAGAGTAGATGGGAAACTCCAGAAATTCTTGCTGTTAATTTAATTAATGGTTGATATTACTCTAACACTAAATTAGTATATTTTACTATGGTAATTTATAAGTTGAATATTTTTATTTGTGTTGTCCTTTTGCAAAAGATTTTCAGTTAAATATGTATTTGTGTTTATTTTTAATGTAGCCCCTGAAGAAGGCCCATCAGTTCATGTACAGGCTGAAGTGTGTTGAACTTTTTTAAAAGAATGAATTTAGACCATCAATAAGCATGTGCAGACACATCCTTTTTCTACTGATTTACAATATACGCTTTTCAGTATCTATTCTTCATCCTGTGAATATAGAAAGTTCTGCTTCTGCATTGATGGTCACTTTCCATTTTGATAGGGATTTTGTTTCAGCGTTTCAGCATCCCATGTAGTGCGGTGTTCATTTTCCTTCATTTTGTTTTATAATCGTTAAGATACTCAAACACAATCAAGATTAATCTCAGTATACTATAGAGAAATAATTTTATTTTCTGGCTGATGCCTAGGCTAAGGTGAATGCTGTTGCATCATGAAGCTATTAGGGAGTTTTGTCTTAGGGTTATCAGTTATTTCTGGGATTCTTTCAAACTGTGTAAGCACGCAGAAGCCTAATATCTTCCTGAAAGGACTAAGATGAGCCACAAAATCATTAAGAAATCAATGTTGTTTTTGTTGTTGTTGTGTGCCTTCAAGTCATTCCTGACTTATGGCAACCCTAAAGTGACCCTATCCTGGGATTTTCTTTTCAAGAATTCTTCAGAGAGGGTCTTGCTTTTGCCTTCCTCTGAAGCGGAGGAAATATGACTTGCCCAAGGTTACCCAGTGGGTTTCCACTGTTAAAAGGGAATGGAATTCAAACCCTGGTTTCCAGAGTAGTAGTCCGACATTCAAACCACTATACCATGTTCTAACTTAGAATATGCTTTTCTTTTTTACTGATTGGGTTTTATCTGATTTGCACTTGGGTATGCAGATGTCTGTACCCATTTGGCTAATGAACAATGTGATAACACTCATTTGAGAGATGTAGCCAAGTTGAACAGCAACTTGAAACATTGTTAAATAATCAACAGAGATATTCTCGTTCCAGTTTTGGCCTGGACAGGACAGGCTCAATTATCAGTCTGTCTTTACAACTTTGATAGGTAATCCAATCCAACCATTAGGCAACATGAAGCAGTAGCTTCAGACACAAGGTTCTGGGAGAAGGCAGTAAGCTATTGGTGGAGACAACCATGTACCTAATAGTAGTAGTAGTAATAATAATAATAATAGAAATAGTAATAGTAATAATAATTTCTTATCTTCCTCTCCCTGTGGATTGAGGCAAATGACTCTCAAGCTAGCCTACTACCTTTTGGTTTGGTGGAAGATTCTCCCCATAGCCGATATTAAAATAAAAAGGCGCAATATCATGTCAATTGATCTAGACAGCAAAATGTCTTGGGCTAGCCCTAATGTGGTTAGATAATTTTAGATTCTGTATTTGATGGTCTTAATGTAGCTAAAACTGCCTGTATTCTATATGTGTACTGCTGCCCTGCTGCCAAAACTTGTAATAGTACACACATGCTCTGTAGGTTGAACAAAAATCTTGTCTGACATAGGACAATGTTACCCTGTTTACTGGGGGTCCCGCAAGGGACTCCAATCGTGCTCCAATAAAGGTGGGGGAAATTAGCTCAGAGCACAAGTTAGCAATACGAGAGGCAGGGCAATGCAGTGGAATCTTTAACCCAATGTCTACGGGGTCAGGTCAGTCAAGCAGTCAGAAAGTTTTAACATAGCAAAAATGATGTTTTATTAAGAACAGACAAACACTTAAGACAACACAACCACACAGCTAACTAAGAAATAAGAAATGAGAGTTTTCGGGGGAAATGGGTGATATGACACCTTTCTCGTAGTCCTGAAGAAGTTGCAGATGGAGAGAAGAAGCTCAGGATAGTTCGCTGAGGGGAGCTCGCCGGGCAAAACAGCAGCAAGGCGATCTGGAACTCGGGAGCGATCTGAGGAAGCTCTCGGAACTGGGGGTTTTTATAGGGAAAATATGACTGTAGGCTAGTCTGTACTTGGGAGAGAACAATGAGGTTTGGGCGTGAGACAATGTCTCCGAAAGGTCAGAATTTAGCATGATGAGATTAAGTCTGAATCGACAATAGAATGGCCAGTGTACAGATGCAGTTTGCTTGGGAGGTTATGCATTTAGCTAGTCAAGTTACCTGCTCGAGGCAGGGGGTTCTTTATAGTAGCGTGCATCTTTAATGAAGTGTTTGTCTAGGGAGGTCTCCTAAAGCAAGATCTGGCTGAGTCTGGCTTGCCTAGGTGGAAAAAGGAATGTTCAGCAATTAAGGGCCATGCCTAGCTCTGTGCTTGTTCGGGGGCCTCACAAACACTTGGCCAAAGGTGGCAAAATGAGACCGAATTATGATATCAAACGATATCCAATATTCTCCAAAGTAAGGCTAGCAAACGGTGATAACAACAAGACAATTTAAACACCAACTGAAAGGAAGTCTCCTCCAAGTCCTCAAGTTAGGTTCTAGGGAAAATAACAGAAATACAATTCACAAATAATAGGAATTGTTCAATGCTGAATCGTCTGAGGATGCAGGGACCATGTGTACCTGTTAGGTAGTGATGCCTATTCAGTATCTAGGCAAAAGACAAACTGACAAGGTGATCATTCTGGGAGGGTATTCTTATCTTCAAAATGTGATGACTCTGCTGTGCTGCATTTGGAACTCTGATCCTCATTTTGCTGAATGGAACCCTGCACATCCATCCCAAAGTCCTGTGCTGAGGGCACTACTGCCTTGAATCCATTACTTCTAGTGCTGTAGTACTCACAAATACAAAGCAAACTTTCAGAAAGGACATCAGCACTTAATACTGAGAAAGCAATGTTTTTCATTGATAGTTGGTTCTAACCCCAAACACTAGCACTGCATGGAATGATTACTTTTTTTGGATTACAGCTCCCAGAATCCCCAGGCCAGTTTGGCAGGTGGAAAATTTAGAGAATTATAGGGAAGAAAAGGAACTGCTGCAAGCTCTGACTGACTATTGGTGTCATCACTTGGACTTGGAAGGTGCTATGGAATGGTAACCACCTGCTCCGAAGTCCAATTTCAAAGGGAAATTAGATATGTACATGCAAGGAATGTTCCACCTAAGCATTTGAATGGATTTCCTGGGAGTAAGAGTTGTTTAACACTGAACAGACTGTTTTATAGGAGTATAGACTTTTTTTTTCCTTTGGAGGCCTTTAAACAAAAGTTAAATGACCACCACTCAGGGATGCTTTAGTTTTGTGTTCCTGCATGGCAGGAAGTTGGACTGGATGGCACTGGTGGTACCATCCAGCTCTGTGAATCTATGCTTCTGAGGAGTAGGGATTTGTATAGAAGGAAACAGTTCTGGAATAATTTTCCTAAAGAAAAATGATTAAAATAGTGCTTTTGATTTTGTTTTCAAGATATTTATTTTAAAATGTGTAGTAAATCATCTTTAGCACTGTAAATGACTGGAAAAGTGATGTTTAAGAACCCTGAATATTTGTTTTAATCAGCACATATATTTTTCCTTTTAAAATCATAAAAACATTGGGTATTATAGGGCTCAATCTATAGGTTCAGGAAGAAAATGCATTTTTTAGGCTCGTCTGGACTGCGGAATCATTGAGGATATGAAACTACACTTGTGTAAGGTTTGTTTTGTTGCAAAAGGCAGAAATTAAAGATTGCTTATTTTCATCAGTGGCTGTTAATATTCACTAGAAAAATTATTGATAATCTGTCATTTCTGATGTATACCAGAACCATAGCAGGCACACTAGTAAGGTTTATTTTGGCCTATATACTGGGAGACTTTCCTTCCTGTGATATCCCTGCAATCTAGATATGGTAAGGATTGCCAGGCAAGTAATTACCAGAATAGAGTGCTAAGCAAGCAGTCCCTGTGTCAAAGAAACTGACCTTGTAAAGATAATGAGACAAGGAGAACTCAGAACAGATGAAAGCCAAGAGCACCTACTTTATCTAGTGACAGCCAGGGAACACCTTCATGCTCAATCAGTTCCTGCTAATGAGACAAGATGGGGCAAGATGTTAAAACAGCAGTAATGGGCAAACTTTTTTCCCCAGCTTAATGATGTATAGCTTGGTTAGACAAAATTGTCTTTTAAACTAGGCAGGAACATAAGTGTGAATATAGATGCATAAAGACAGTACTTAAAAGTATTTTGGAGATATTTACAGATTAATAGGAATGATGTAACAGAACCCTGTTGTGGGAAAACAATGAGGATACAGATTTTTCCATAGACTATTTCATGCATTTTTAAGGGGAAAAATAGCTACAATCTAACACATTTAAATCCATTAAAGCTTGCTTAGATAGGTTACTTAAGGATATATAACTTTTTTTAAAAAAAATGTGTTGGATTATGTTTGGCAGATGTAGACTACAACAAAAGATGATGCCAGCCATAAATCTTTGCAGGAACATTAACTGACTGAAGTGTCACTTAAATCTGCCAAGGACCTAATTGTTTGAATAAGAACAAGCAGGGCTGGCCCTATCATTAGGCACAGTGAGGCACTCACTTTAGATACCACATCAGTTTAATCCGTTATTACTGCATTTTTACAGCCAGGAAGCAAGAGAACTGCCTGTGGTATTTTTCTGTCTCATGTTGCTAAATAACCCAGCCAGCTTTAGGTATCATCTGCCCCTTGATTCAGGTGCAGGCTCAGGGGATGTTTGTTGCTGCCTCTCAGGCAGAAAGTTGTCTTGGGCTCACCGTCAAAACAAGAGAAAGAAAACCACAAGGAAACATCTCTACATAGACCAGATCCTACTTGTTTCAGAGAACTGTGGGAGGAGAGTAAATCTTGACAGAGTTTGAAGCGGGATTAGGCTTAACAGCTTTCATGATACAGTGGAATCAAAAAAGCATAAAAGCTTAAATGCCAGGATTTAGGGAAGTGTACCTGGAATTGTGTGGCCACTGCTCACTACAAGGTGGGAGTGGGGGGAATTGTGTAGTCCAAGGAACACATGAATTCTAGCCACAAAGGCCTCTTATGTTACTTCTGGATTCAGCATTATGCAAACTCACTGAGCCTTCCATCACTGATATTTTTCTTAGCTGCAAAGAGAAACATATACCACCAGAGGTCCTCAGTAAGTGCAATTCTATTAAAAGCCTTTTCTTGTCCCTTCAACACCCTATTTTGGCCTCAGATGGCATATGGGAGAAACTGGAAGTGACCTTCTGCTCACTTCTAATTCTCTAAAAATGGGTAAGTATATGGCCTGTGTGTGTCCATGGGATGAGAAATATGGTGGGTGTTGCCTCTGGACCCTTTGCAGTAGCTCAACCTTGCTATAACATCTTGTCTCAAAAGGATATATTGGAAGTTTGTCTATAGTTGACATGACTCTCTCAGTACTGTGTAGGATTCCACAGAGAAGGCAACTGCTTCATTTTAGCCCTATCTATTTCTATGGGGTTTTCATGAAGGGGTTACAGCAATGGTTCTTAAACTGTGGGGTGGGACCCCAGGAGGGTGTGATAGTTGCTCAAGGGGGGGTGCAAGAATTTTTGGGGACATTAAATTATTACTTTTGATCCTTGCTCACTTACTCAGGTGAGAGACTGTCCTATCTCAGTCCTGGCACAGTTGATAAATTAAACAAAACAAACTGAATATCTCCCAGCTTGTTACTTACTTCCAGGTAGTAAGCAACCCACAGGGTTTTACAGCAAGGAGTGTCCAAGGTTAATCCAAGTATTCATCAAGGCATCCTGCAAGGTAGCAGGTCAGATAAGCTCTGATAACTTCAGGAGGGGAAGGACGCCAGCTAAATAGGTCCGAAGCCTAGCACAGCTGTGCCTTGATTGATTCTTGCTGGTTATAAATTCTGAAAGAGCAATGCTAGGTCTCTCTTTGCTGCCTGTGTTGTGCAAAGCTGGGTCTAGGTAAGTGTTCTGTATCTGAAGAGGCAGGACTCTTTGTTGGAGTTGGCACTGCCCTCTGTTTTGTTTCTGGCACTGTAACCTCTCTCTGTGCAGCAGGTCCTGGCATGCCCCCTGTTTCAGTCTCTGGCATGCCCCTTGCTTCAAACTCTGAGTCTGAGTCCATGCTCTGGAAGCAGGGCATGACAGAGACAGGAAGGGATGGGAGAGCAGGAGGATGGAGGGAAACTTAAGGATAAGTGCATCCATCACATGAAGTATAAACTTTATTTGAGAAAAGTTAAACCAGCCAACATTAGACAAGTGATCATGTTAAGTATTATTTTAAAAATTTAAATAAAACTGTTCTAATTTGAACAATGTTATTTCCTTATAAAAATGTTAAAAGATGAACACACATAAATGTGCATGAAAATACATGCACTAAACAAAATGATTTCTATTCATGTTCTACACTGAGCAGGGGGCCCACACAGCATCAGTACATAGATCTGAAGGGGTCACAAGGATAAAAAGTCTGAGAATCACTGAGTTACAGATTTTTAGTTGGGGTGGAGCTCTGACATTAAAACATGGGTCTAGTTATTTTTATCTAATGTATAAAAGTCAAAGCTTGTTTGTCTGTGTCAGGTGAACATCTCATATGGTTGGCTGACTAAGAAGATTCTATGGAATCCTAGCGTTTTCAGTTTAGGGAAGGGCCTTTAGAATTCTGAGCCAGAGAGGTCTTGGGCCTCAGTCAACTGTGACTGTCCTGAGTAGGCAGGTTGCTATGGAGATGAGGCCTAGCAACAAGGAGGAGTACAGTGTATTCCCTCAGGAAACCAACCTCTGTATGTTAATAACTCTGAATACAGACCGGATTGGGGAATATGGGGATTATTCACATGTACTAGACAAGACAGTTTGGGGAATTAGAAACATAAGATCTCAAATCTTTCTAACAAGTATTACCTGTGAGAAAATAAAATCCTGGGCAATGCTGAGTATTATACGCTAGTATGTGATAAAACATCAGAAAGCCCTCCCTTCTGCATCACTCCTTGAAAACATACCAGGTGTCTAAAGAAACAGGAATGGTTGACTGAAGAACTCTCAGCTGAGCTAAGTGTTAAAAGAAACATGTACAGAAAATAGAAGAATGGTGAAATCACCAAAGAGGAATTCAAGCAAATAGCCAGGAAATGTAGGGAGAAGGTCAGAAAAGCTAAAGTGCAGAATGAACTCAGGCTTGCCAGAGACATCAAAAACAATAAAAAGGTTTCTTTAGATATGTCCACAGCAAAAGGAAATGATAGGCTCACTGCGTGCAGAAGATGACCAGTTAATAACGAGGGGAAATGAGAAGGCAGAACTACTCAATACCTTCTTTGCCTCAGTTTCCTCCCAAAAGGATAGATGTACCCAACCTGAGGCATGGGGAGCAGGTGAGGAAGCAAGGGAAATGCAGCACAGAATAAGTAGAGAAGTAATACAGGAATATTTGGCTAAACTAGATGAATTCAAGTCTCCAGGGCCAGATGAATTACATCCAAGGATATTAAAAGAACTGGCAAAAGTCATTGCTGAACCATTTGCAATAATCTTTTAGAACTCTTGGAGAACAGGAGAAGTCCCAGCAGACTGGAGGAGGGCAAATGTTGTCTCCATCTTCAAGAATGGGAAAAAAGAGGATCCAAATAATTATCGCCCAGTCAGCCTGACATCAATACAGGAAAGATCCTAGAGCAGATCATTAAACAGTCAGTTTCTAATCACTTAGAAAGCAATGCAATAATCACTAAAAGCCAGCATGTATTTCTCAAAAATAAGTCATACCAGACTAATCTTATCCCTTTTTATGATAGAGTTACAAGCTTGATAGATGAAGGGAATGCTGCGGACTTAGCATATCTTGACATCAGTAAGGCCTTTGACAAAGTTCCCCATGACATTCTTGCAAAGAAGCTAGTAAAATGTGGGCTAGACAGGGCTACTGTTAGGTGGATTTGTAATTGGTTGACCACCGAACCCAAAGGGTGATCACTAATGGCTGCTTTTTCTCCTGGAGAGAAGTGACTAGTGGGGTGCCACAGGGTTCTGTCCTGGGCCCAGTGCTATTCAACATCTTCATCAATGACTTGGATGAAGGTGTGGAGGACATGCTGATCAAATTTGCAGATGATACCAAATTGGGAGGGGTTACTAATACCCCAGAGGACAGGATTGAAATTCAAAATGACTGACAGAATGGAGAGCTGGGTCAAAGCTAACAAAATGAATTTCAACAGATAGAAACGTAAGGTCCTACACTTAGGCAGAAAAAATGGAATGCACAAATATAGGATGGGGGACACATGGCTGGATAGCAGTAAGTGAGAAAGGGATCTAGGAGTCTTGGTAGATCACAAGTTGAACATGAGTCAGCAGTGTGACACAGCAGTCAAGAAAGCCAACGCGATTCTTGGTTGCATCAATAGGAGTATGGTGTCTAGGTCAAGGGAGGTAATGGTACCACTTTATTCTGCATTGGTTAGGCTTCATTTGGAATACTGTGTCCAGTTCTGGGCACCTCAGTTCAAGAAGGATATCGACAAGCTGGAACGTGTCCGAGGAGAGCAACCAAAATGGTGAAGGGTCTCGAAGCCATGCCCTATGAAGAACGGCTTAGGGAGCTGCGTATATTTAGTCTACAGAAGAGAAGGTTAAGAGGTGACATGATAGCCATGTTTAAATATTTGAAGGGATGTCATGTTGAGGAGGGAGTGGGCTTGTTCTCTGTTGCTCCAGAGACTAGAACAAAGAGCAATGGATTCAAGCTGCAGGAAAAGAGATTCCACTTGAACCTCAGGAAGAACTTCCTGATGGTCAGAGCTGTCTGACAGTGGAATATGCTGCCTCAGAGTGTGGTAGAGTCTCCTTCTTTGGAGGTTTTGAAGCAGAGGCTGGATGGCCATCTGTTGGGAATGCTTTGATGGGTGTTCCTGCATAGCAGGGGGTTGGAATCGATGGCCCCTGGTGTCTCTTCCAATTCTATGATTCTATGATTTGCAAGATTAGTGCCACTCCATATGATAGGAAGTGTAGCTTTAGATAGGTCTGGGAATATTCTATGTTTGATACTACATGGCTCTGTGGTGTCATTTCCAAGATGAAGCCTTGTGTCTGTGTGTATTGGGGGGAAGTATGTGGATTCCTTACCTCTTGGAATAGTTGTAATTTGGGTGAAAAATAAAGAAAGGGAGAAAAAGCCCTCAGATCACCTTATAATTGCACCAATTTGCTCCCCAAATCAGTTGATTTTTCTCTATAGAAATGTCACCAATGGTCCTTTTAGGTGAATTGAAATGATAAACTGAACAGTGGTGGGTAAGAGGACCTTTGTGTAACGACATGGGTAATCCATTATTATTGTTGTTTATAATGATAATATACTTGTTACATTTATGCTGTGGTGTATCTTTAAATCAAAAGTCTTAAAGAGTGGCAGAGTGGAAAAAAGCTTTTTTTAAAAAAAAAAAAAAAAGGAAAGAAAACACAACAGGAATTTCTGAGAAATTACCTAAATAACAAAACTGGGCAAAATAAAGAAAAATGCAGAAATGGGGGGGGTCAATCAGGGATCTTCCGAGCAGGAAGCCATACATGACAGTTTCTTGCTCCTCACAACTGACTTCCAAGAGAAACCACGATCTTGGTTTCCCAAGTCATAATGGACTAAAAAATAGATAATGATCTATGATTGCTGTAAAGCAGGGGTGGGCAATTATTTTTTCCATGGGGCCACATGTCCTGATTGGCGGAGCACCGCCAGAAGCCGCCGGCCGCCATTTTGGGCGCTGCCGAGCGCTGCCGAGCGCCGCCGAGCGCCGCCAAAATTCAGCGGCATTTGGAACGGCAGATCCACACTCTCCACAGGGACGGAGCAACCCGCTCGTGGGTAAGTTCTGCCCCTGTGTGCGTGGCCCCGTTTCGCCCCCCCCCGTGAGGAAAGGGCCTTAGAAAGTATGTTTATTTTGTAATTTCCAATTAGCCTTACACGGGCCGGTCAGAGCCAATCAAAGGGCCGTATGTGGCTCGAGGGCCGTACAATGCCCAGGTCTGCTGTAAAGGAAGGGCAGCCCAACAATCTAGTGCTCACTTCTCCTTGGAGCTGAAGCCAGCTGCTGCTTCATGATGCAGCTAAATTGTTAGAATAGTAAGCAATATCCATTTCCCAGTGTTGTGAACTTCTGATAACCTGCTGGATTGCAGGCTGAGAAGGGATACAATGTGATAGCCTAGACTGATCCAAAACAAATGTATGTGGATATAATATGGTGCTGAATTACACAGAGAAACATCTGAAATGGCTGAAACTCCTTATAGCAAGAAATGTACTGCAGTGAAACTAATCAGTGATGAAATGCACCTAGGCTACATAATGTCTATGAAGGAATGAACTTAGTCTGGAAATGTCTGTGTTTATATCCAGTGCATCTCCAATGAGTGTGTAACTAAACTTATCAAACTTTTCCTAGGAAAATAAATACTGGTTACTGTACTATATACATATACATATTTACATATATTATTAATTTCTTGGTAGGCCAAAGCTTAAGACATTCTTAAGCAGACCAGACTGTACTCCGGATGCACCAGCAAAGTTCTGCTGGCAAGAAATGTAACTCTCTAAGCCTGGAGGTGATGTTACCCAAGTACCAGCATTTAGTCTAAAAATATTGTTTAACCAAAATCAGAAAAGTGCTTATAGCAATTCTGGCACATAGACTAAACACTTCTATAACAACATATATTGATCAACATCAGTCAGGATTTATGCCCCGCAGACATCTAGAGGATGCAGTGAAGGAGGCATTTAATATTTTGCAGAGAGAAATAGTGAAACAGCAAGAAGCAGTGATGTTTTCTTTGGGTGCTCAAAAGCATTTGATTGACTAGAATGGGCTTACATTTTGGCATTGTTGAACAAGATGAATTTGGATGAAAAATCTAAATTGTCTGTTAAGAATAGTCTGAAGCTCTCATAACACTCAATGGTCTAAATTTACAAAAAAAAAAGAAAAAAAAAAGATTTATATAGAAGTATTAGACAGGGAGGTCCTATACCATCCCTCACAATAGTAATCAAACAGCACCAGAACATCAAAGATGTAACTTTAAAATGTGGTGCAGGAAATTGATGAGATAAATTTATATACAGATGATTTTTTTTCCTGATCTGGTAAGTACTATACAAACATTAAAGATCATGTCTGGCATCAACATGAAGTTATGTTTGGAAGTTATGTCATTCTAAATTGACTTAGTATCAAGTAAAATTGAACTGTGCTGGTGTTCAATGTTAATATTCTCCAAAGGGGAGTAGACATGTAGCTACTTGACTGTTGTGTAACAGTCCCAAGCACAATGTGTCCTTGATGCTCACCGTGCCGTGTTGCACAATGGGAGGTCATATTACACATTGGGTGTAATTTGGAGTCTTGCATGGTGCCATGTTGTGCATCATTGCAATTCACTAGCATTGCAAGCGATAGAGCTCCACAATCATAAAATTACACAATGCAGGATCTTGGTCCATGTTAGTAGAACTGCATCAAAATATATTACAATTGCAACAAATCTAAATTAATGTGCATAAATGTCCTACTACATACACAACAAACTATAAAAGTAGAGTCAATATTTATGCTTCTTGAATATAAAATATCTAGTTGTAATATTCACAAAAAACTCTAATCAGTTAGTGAATCAAAACCATAAACTAATTGCTATATATATGGAAAAAAAACTTCAAGAGTGGACACATCCAAAGATTTCATTGCTAGGAAGGCTGGCAATTATAAAAATACGTATTTTGCTATCAGTTTTAGTTTGTTCTAAGTTGTACCACTTAAAACCTACTTATCAAAAAGTTAATCAAAAGTTACAACAAAAAATTATAAAATTTATTGCTGGGAGTGAACATATAGATTTGTGAAGAATGTCAAATATAGTTTGACTACCAAAGGGAGGATTGCAATCCAGTACCTGAAGAAATACTACCTAGCTTTCCAGACAGCACAAATAGTAAAATTCATAAGAATAAATAATCATACTTCTTGGGTTCATAAGCAAAAAGAAGATGATAATATATCAGCACAGTCAGTAATTTTTTTTCTGAATGTACAAGAAGGAGCAGGGCAGAAATGCTAAGGCTTTTGCATTTGCCAAATTATTTGCCCCAGCTATATCTACCTTTTATCTGTCTCTTGAATGTCTGGAATTGAAAAATAAAGATAAATTTGACCAATTCACCTCTTGAAAAAAGTGGATTATTTACAGAACAAGAGATTATGTTGTTCAAAGAAAGCCTAAAGCAGTAGAACTACAAATAAAGTTAGAGAACAAGAATGTTACATGGTGGCAGATATTGCCCATCTCCTCATTTGCAATTTATCTACACATAACTGTTGGATCTCCACGAACGCTAACATAATTTGAAACCCAATACATAACAGAAACAATTAAAACAGCTGGATTATTATCAGAGACAGACAAAACAGTAATGTAATGATGCTTTGGTAGGCAAATCAGGTCAAAACTAGTGTGGAAATCTGACCTACCAGTAGTGATTTCCAAAGACCATTGGAACAGAATTAGACCCCCCCACACCAGTAAGTTTCAACAGTAGCAATAGAATGTGTTCTTAAAGTAGTCCACAGATAGCAAAGATGTTGAATTAAAGTTTCTAAAATACTCAAAAAAGCTTCTGGAAAGGATGTGGAGACAAGGCTTGCTGGAAGACATGTGGCTATGATATCCCAGAGAAAAAGCTTTTTGGAAGAAAACAAGAGCATGGCTGTGTCCAGTGACTGATTGAACCATCTAGTTGACACACCATTACTCTTCGCCATCTTCAGTGGGGACAAGGAAATGGTTTTGTTTAAAAATGTTGAACTGTACTGTTGGGCAAGTTCTGCATGGAAGCTGAACAAACTTTGCAAAGTCTTTCCTTAAGGGCTCGGCTTGATAAAGTTGTGGTCTGTGACCTGCCTGAAAAAAAATAACTTACTATTTACGATTATCTGAGGGGAGATAAAAGAAGATGGTTTTATAGTAATCTGGTTGCCATCTCTCCATTACACTATGGATTGTCTTGAACATGTGGACTGATAAGAAATCAAGTAGAGTTTTGGAACAATACCTTTTGACACATGCATCTGACGAATCATAGAATCATAGAATCATAGAAATGTAGAGTTGGAAGAGAGCACACGGGCCATCCAGTACAACCCCCTGCTATGCAGGAACACCCTCAAAGCATTCCCGACAGATGGCCATCTAGTGTCTGCTTAAAAACCTCCAAGGAAGGAGAGTCCACTACACTCCGAGGCAGCATATTCCACTGCCGGACAGCCCTGACCGTCAGGAAGTTCTTCCTGAGGTTCAGGTGGAATCTCCTTTCCTGCAGCTTGAATCCATTGCTCCTTGTACTGGTCTCTGGAGCAGCGGAAAACAAGCCCACTCCCTCCTCTACATGGCATCCCTTCAAATATTTAAACATGGCTATCATGTCCCCTCTTAACCTTCTCTTCTGCAAACTAAACATCCCCAGCTCTCTGAGTCTATCCTCATAGGGCATGGCTTCCAGGCCTCTCACCATTTTGGTCGCCCTCCTCTGGACTTGCTCCAGCTTGACCATGTCCTTCTTGAATTGAGGTGCCCAGAACTGGACACAGTATTCCAGATGAGGTCTAACCAAAGCAGAGTAGAGTGGTACCAGTACCTCCCTTGATCTAGACACCATACTCCTATTGATGCAGCTGAGAATTGCATTGGCTTTCTTGACTGTCGCATCACACTGCTGACTCATGTTCAGCTTGTGATCTATGAAGACTCCTAGATCCCTTTCACACGTACTGCTATCCAGCCACGTGTCCCCCATCCTATATTTCTGTATTCCATTTTTTCTACCTAAGTGTAGGACCTTACACTTATCTATGTTGAATTTCATTTTGTTAGCCTTGGCCCAGCTCTCCAATCTATCCAGGTCATTTTGAATTTTGATCCTGTCCTCTGGTGTATTAGCAACCCCTCCCAATTTGGTGTCATCTGCAAATTTGATGAGCATGCCCTCTATTCCTTCATCCAAGTCGTTGATGAAGATATTGAACAGCACTGGGCCCAGGACACAATCCTGTGGCACCCCACTAGTCACTTCTCTCCAGGATGAAAAGCAGCCATTCGTGATCACTCTTTGGGTTCGGTCGGTCAACCAATTACAAATCCAACTAACAGTAGCCCTGTCCAGCCCGCATTTTACTAGTTTCTTTGCAAGAATGTCATGGGGAACTTTGTCAAAGGCCTCACTGAAATCGAGGTATGCTACACCCACAGCATTCCTTTCATCTATCAAGCTAGTAACTCTATCATAAAAAGAGATAAGATTAGTCTGGCATGACTTATTTTTGAGAAATCCATGTTGACTTCTCGTGATTACTGCATTGCTTTCTAAGTGATTAGAAACTGACTGCTTAATGATCCGCTCCAGGATCTTTCCAGGTACTGATGTCAGGCTGACTGGGCGATAATTATTTGGGTCCTCTTTTTTTCCCTTCTTGAAGATGGGGACAACATTTGCTCTCTTCCAGTCTGCTGGAACTTCTCCCGTCCTCCAAGATTTCTCAAAGATTATAGCAAGCGGTTCTGAAATGACCTCTGCCAGTTTTTTTAATATCCTAGGATGCAATTCATCTGGCCCTGGAGACTTGAATTCATCCAGTGTGGCCAGGTATTCCTGTACCACCTCTCTACCTATTCTGTGCCTCATTTCCCCTGCTTCCTCACCTGCTCCCCAACTGCCAGGTTGAGTGCTTGTATCCTTCTGGGAAAAAACCGAGACAAAGAAGGTGCTAAGTAGTTCTGCCTTTTCCCTTCCCCCTGAGAGTAATTCTCCATCTTCTCTGCGCAGCTACCCTATCGTCTCCTTCTTTTTCCTTTTGCTGCGGACGTATTTAAAAAAGCCCTTTTTATTGTTTTTAATGTCTCTGGCCAGTCTAAGTTCGTTCTGTGCTTTAGCCTTTCTGACCTCCTCCCTACATCTCCAGGCCACTTGCTTAAATTCTTCTTTGGTGGTTTCCCCCTTCTTCTATTTCCTATACATGTTGAAGAAGACTTAACTCTATTTACTCTTTCTCTTTTTTATTAAAAATTTTACATACATAAAACAAAACAAAAAGCAAACTACCAAACCAATATATAATAAAGACAAACAACAAATCAACCTACATATACAATTATACTAAACATACAAAAAAATGTATACATATATACCATACTAAAACTAAACTAATAATCAAATTATACTAAGCAACAAAAAACTACCTCTAATTAAAAATGGCTCCTACTCTTGTTGCAAACAGCTCCAAGATACGAAAATGTACTTAACTTAAATTCATTACTTTCTACTGTTTTAAATTTGTTGCTCCTTTTGTTTATATTCTATTATATTTATATAATATATTATATTGAACAAGTTCAAAATCAGAATCACCAAATCACCCTCATTTGTCCTTAAAAATTCTATTGAACATCTCTAATCTAATCTAATCTCTAATTAATCTAATCTCTAATTTCTAATCTCTAACGTCTCTAATAAATTCTTCATCAGAAGTTCCGTTCAGTTTGGCAGATAATTTATCCAGCTCTACAATTGACACCAGTCTATTAAACCATTCAGTCATTGATGGGATCTCAGTTTTCTTCCAACACTTTGCATAGACAAGTCAGCAGTATATATTCTGATATTTTTTGTCAGTTTTAACCTCATTGCTCCAAATTCCTAGCAAAAAATAATTTAGGTATGTTAACTATTTGGCATTTCAAAAGTCTTTGAATCATATTCTGTATTTCCATCCAAAACTTCTTAGCCTTTTCACAATTCCACCACATATGATACAGATTCCAATATGTTCTTGACATTTCCAACATCTATCTGTCATGTCTTTATACGTTTTTTACAACCTCTCTGGTGCGAGATACCACCGCATCATCATCTTATACAAATTTTCTTGAAGATCATAGCAAAGTGTTACCCTGACTTCTGGCGGTCCCGGGAGGGACACCCAAGTGCCCTCCAAATTATCAAGTTGGGAATTAGTCAAAAGAGCACAAGCTAGCACTACGGGAGGCAGGGCAACGTAGCGAGATCTTTTACCCAGCATCTACCGGGTCAGGCCGAGTCAAGGAGCAAACAGAGGTAACTAATAATAATGATTTTTATTGATATACAATCAAACACGTGTATGCAACACACTCACACAGAGAACTATAGAAATAAAAGTTGGAGTGGGATAGAGGGATTTTAAGAGGAGTTTTGGTATGGGAAATACTGCACCTGTCCTGAAGCCCAGGAAGTCAGAGGAAAAAGGTCTGTTGAGGTAGCGTTCTCAGCACAGGGCACTGAGGGGAAGGCTCATCGAACAAAGCGACAGCAAGGCAGGATGGAAGTCAAAAGCGATCCGAGGAAGCGCTCAAAGTCAGGGGTTCTTATTGTCAACGCCAAGGCCTGGCGAGCAGCCAAAGAAGACGGCTACAGGTCTCTTGCAGATAAGGTAGGGAATAAATTAAAGGGCTTTACTTCAGCAGAACAGAACAGGAAAAAATAGCAGTAAATACCGGCAGCAGGGAGACTCCCTGGCTGTTACGTCACAGCCAAGTGAGCACACAGTCAAAGTCTGTTCAAATGGAAAAGTTACCAAAGCTGGTCCGAGATCAAGAGGTGGCGACGTTCCAGCAGGTCGGGCAGCATTTCAGGAGGCCAAGCTGGGATCCACAACAAGCACTCTCCCCCAGAATGGACGGTTGTGAGCCGACAAAAGACCCAAGGCTGAGTGACTGCTTTTATAGGCAGATCACTCCTCCAGGTGTTATCGCAGCTGGACCCTGATTGCCTGGCATTTTCTATTTAAACGTTCTGACCTCCTGAGAGCATTCTTTTGCTCCCGATGCTGCTGGTAAGTAGGCACCCGCTCTTGAATCTCACTATCCGACTCTTCTGGCTTGGCTGGGTCTGGGGCAGCCCCTGGCCCTGCTGCTGGGACTACTGGAGCCAAGGGCTCTGTGCCTGGGGCAGCCTCGGGAGTCGGCTGTGCTGGTGCAGCAGGCTCCAAGGACTCTGGCTCAGACTCAGAGCTTGTGTCCTGGAGTTCCAGGGTCCTGACACTTATAGGGGAAAATGCGGCTGCAGGCTAGTCCATTCCCGGGGACAACAATGAGTTTTGGGCTGGAGACAAAGCCTCCGAAAGGTCAGTGATTTACATGATTGAGTTACGACTGAATTATCAATAGAATAGCCAGTATGCAAACGCAGAGTGCTTGACAGTTGAGTATTCGGCTCGTCAAGCTGCCTGCTCGGGGCAGGGAGTTCTTTGTAAGTGTGCATACGTAATGTGGTACTTGCCTTGATGTCTCCTGAAGCGGCAGTCTGGCTATTTCTGGCCTGCCTGTATTAGTTTGGAATATTTCAGCGATTAGTGGCCGGGCCTGTATGCGTGCTTGTCTGGGGGCCTTGCAAGCACATGGGGAGGAAAAGGTAAAGGAGGCCAAATTATTGATATCAAATGATATCTAATATCCCATGAGCTCGGGCTAGGAAACTGCGGTAACAAAAGTATATTTTCAGTTTCTTTCCAAAGTGTTTCCCATTGACTCATGGATATATTGTGACCAAAATTCTTGGCCCATATATTCCTTAATCTGCTCTTCTTCCATGTCTATTTTCAGCAAGAAATTATATAATTTGGCAATCAGGTATCATCATAAGTACAAAACAGCACATCAAATTCTGATTTGTCCTTTTCAAAATCTTTATTCTTTTCATCCTCCATAAATCTCAAATAGTACTGCCTATGTCAGTGGTTCTCAACCTGTGGGTCCCCAGATGTTTGTGGACTTCAGCTCCCAGAAGCCCCAGCCACTATGGTCAATGCTCAGGGCTTCTGGGAGCTGAAGTCCACGAACATCTGGGGATCCACAGGTTGAGAACCACTGGCCTATGTGAAAGCCATTACAAGCTAAAACCTTCTTCTTGTAAATGTTGCAAGGATTTCATTTCAAGACTTCTCTCTGTCTTCTTTAGTAAATCTTTATATGTCAACCAACATTGGTCTGCTCTCATTTCTGTTTTGTAAAAAGCTTCTTGTAGAGAAATCCAAAAAGGTATTTTTGTACACAGTCTAGTTTTGTATCCATTCCAAAGTCTTAACATAGCACATCTAATATGCTAATTATTAAAGGTCACATTGACCTTATCTTTGTCATTCCATAAATACATGTGCCATCCAAGAAGACTTAACTCTATGAAAGCTTATGCTACCAATTTCTTTTTCAGTTAGTTCCAAAGGTACTACAAGACTCTTTTGCATGCTTATCCAGACTAACATGGCTATATCTTTGAATTCTACCTTTTGACATAGTCAATTATAATTGGAAAAGAGTCCCAAGAGCAGTCTCTGTACATGACATAACTGTGTTAGGTAGAAAATGTGTATGTTGTAGTTGTTGACAGCGCTAATTCAGCTAATTGTTGGGGGAAGGGGGCACTGCTGTTTTAAAAATAATTTAAAAATTGCTCAAGTGCTACTGGCAGGAGGATGATGCAGGCTGTACATTGCAAGGCCCACATTGCTAGTGTACCAAGTTAAGTGAAGGTGGTTAGGGGCTCAAGTGAATGACTTTTGACTATTATATTCCTTTGCCCAGCGTTATGCTACTAGTGAGTATGTGTGTTTGAGAGTGAGGAGAACCATGGAGAGGTTTTTTTTCTGATATAAAATGACTTTAACAATGACTTCCACACCTGTCATTCTGGTGGGCCTCAACTGAGTTGTTAGTTTCAGTTAGCCTAGACAAACCAAAACACTTGCAACTAGGTAAGTCAAAACTTAATGAAAGTTCCATTGATTCTATTGGCCCTACCCCAGCTCCCAAATGTAACAGAAATTTCATTCACCCATGCTGTGATTGATCACTGACACAATGGACTTCCTTCTCCCGACACAACTGTTGCCCAATAAAGTTGATTTGGGGAGTGGATTGGCAATAGTGTCACAATCATAAGTAAGTTGTGATCATAAATATGGAACCGTTAAGGATGAGTGAATCTAGGTAACTGAGTAGTTGATGTAAAGCCCTTGGTGAACATTTAGGGCTCAGGTAATAAACTACTGTCTTGAACTGGATCTCTTTTCTGTCACCACCCTTCCTCGAGCCTGTAGGAATGTTCTTGTGTACAAAAGAATTCATGCACATAGAAAAACAGGGGAAAGCCTACTGCCTTCTCAGTGGCAGTATAGTTTTCAACTGGCAAGGGGACTTTTTCAAAATTGTAGTGGAAAATTGAAGCATGTAGTTCTCCACTTGTATCCTGAAGTAGTTTGTGTATGCAGAATTCAAGGATTTTTGATGGGGGACTTTGGACTCCCTGCAGTTATTACTGTACAAGGCTGGATAAGCCATAATTAATTAATTGACTTGGCACTCATTTTCTGATTTGTCCTCCATGCTATTTAACATAAACATGAAACTGCTGTCTGGAGTTTTGGTCTGGGGCCATCAGTATGACGATGGTCCTCAGCAGTACTGCTCCTTTTGCTACACCTCAATCCAAGGAAGTTGTGTAAGTTCTAAACTGGTGCTTGTCATCAGTAATAGACTAGATGAGGGTGAACAGATTAAAACTTAATCCAGAGAAGACAGAAGTGTTCCTCATCAGTTAAAAGGAAGAGTAGGGAATAGGGATGTACAGATTTACACTTCCCCCTGAAAAGACAGGTTTGCAATTTGGGTATACTCCTGGACCTAACCCTGAGCCTAAAAGCCCAGGTTTTGGCAGTGTCCAGAAGTGCATTTCCACAGTGAAAGCTTGCATACCAGTTGCACCTGTTCTTGAGATACTGGATCTGGCCATGGTGGTACATATATTAATTATGTTGCATTTGGATTACTGTAATTTGCTGTTTACATAGGGCCTTCCGTGAAGAGTGATTGGTCCAAAGAGTTGCAGTCAGATTGTTAACTGGGACTGGCAGTGGGGGCACATAATTCGTTTGTATTCCAAGTGCAATTCAGAGTGCTGCAAAGCCCTATATGGCTCAAATCTAGGTTATCTGAACAACTATATTCCACTATATGAGCCTATTTGTGCCTTGAGATCTTCTGGGTAAGTCTTCTTTCTGTTTTGGTCCCCTCCCAGGTACATCTTGGGGGAGTATGGGAGAAGGCCTTCTTCCCAGGTTCTGAAATTCCTTTCCTAGAGAGTTTAGACTGGCACCTTCCTTGCTACCTTTTTATAAGAAAGTGATGACCTTTTTGTTTTGGAATATCTTTGTGGAGAGACTGCTTTGGGGGAAGGCCTTTCATGTTCTATGCTGTTTATATTTTTTTGTTCTTCTTTTGAATGGCTGGTTTTTAATGGTTTTCAATTTTATGGGTAGTTTAATTATATGTTTTAATTCTGTGTGATATAACTTTTTAATCTGAATCTAACATTTGTAAACTGGCGTAAGTCCCAGATCGGAAAAAGGGAGGATGTCATTGTCATCATCGTCATCACCACCATCATGCCCGATGTAATTAAGGTGGATTTTGGTAGCAAGGGACAGATTTCATCTTCTTCAGAACTGTAGCCACTCTGTGATCTGGAGACATAGATTTTGGGGGAAATATTGTTCCATTCTGACTTAAGCACCACAAGGAGACTGTCAATCAAAGTCTCTGTGTTGAGGCAGCTGAGTTTAATTCATGACAGTTGATGTTGAACTGTGTGTGTGGAAGGGAGAAAGGTAATTATGTTCAAATTTCCAAAGAACGTAAGAATGACCTTAAACCTCCTGTGGCATCAACTGCCAAACAGAAAGCGTCAATTTCACTTCTTCATACTTCCTTTTAAAAATAATAATAATGTGAGACTTTTCGACAGGGAGATATCATTCCCGAGGCTTAACCCCAGGGAATTTTGAGCTCATCAATTCTCAGAAAGTTTTAAAAAGTTAATATGAAGACCCAAAAGCTACTCAATACTTTCCTGTAGGAATAGGTGAGAACTGTAGAAAGATAGTCATTTAGGGAAACAGTATATCTACTAAGATCTTGCTGGCCAAATGGCATGGTGTAAACCTTTGTGTACTTATGTTGCTTTCTGGGAGTGACAGGGCTGTAGCTACTTCTTTACCACTGCGTGCACATGGCAGCTGAAGGCTTCCAGGTGCAGCTCCTCCCCCAGCCACTGACTGGTCGTGGAGAAAGTCTCTAGGGATGGTTCAGCTGCACTTGCGCATCTGGTAAAAGAGAAGCAACCATCACATCATGGATGAGGTCAAAAGCTGCTACTGTTTCTTGGCTGTGCCATGGCAGCAACCTCTGCAGCCGATCAATGGCCAGAGGGGAAAGATGCACCTGGAAGCTTCCAGCCACCCTTGTGCACCCAGTGATAAAGAAGTAGCTGCTGTCCTCCTACTCCCAGGAAGCAACGTAAGCACACAAAGGTTTACACTATGCCATTTGGCCAACAAGATCTTAGAATATGTACTCCCCACCTCAAATGACTGTCTTTCTACAGTTTTCATCAACTTCTTTCTCACCTACCCCTACAGAAAAGTATCTAGTAGCTTTTGGGTGATGTTGTATAAGTTTTTGTACAATGAACGTCTGCATGTGTTCTTGTGCAGCAACTTTAATAATGCTCATGCTAGCGTAAACTGGAGTTATGCCAGTTTAAGGCACTTAACAATATTCTGGCCATTCACCTTATCCCTGCCAAGGGACACCATTTGAGAAGACTGAGACAAGTTTCATAGACTACATATACTACAAAAGAATCTTCTTCTGTTAACAAAGTGGATGGTGTTGTACAGGATTAAATGGGCCTATGGTTGGGGTGCTTGAGGAATGGGAGATTTGCATTGTTGGAGCTAAATGAACTGATCAGCTCCTGATCCATGATTTTTCCAACTTGTTGCCCTTCTCATCAGTCATACTACATCTAGCATTGCCTTGGCCAGATTCTGTGGATCCAAAAACGGTTGAGATAAATACAGTAGCCCCTCAACTTTTGCAAGGTTTTACAGTGCAAGCCCCTCATGAAAGTCAAAAAATTGTGAATAACTCCCCCGCCACCCGAATGAGTGCGTCCCTTCCCATTCCTTCCAGGACTCCCCCCCCCGCTCCATTTGGCCTGTCACCCACATGCCTTGTCTTTTTTCTGCCCCTGTGGGTAAGAGGCAAGCCAGCAGAAGGGAAAATACTTCCCCCAGCTCTGTTTGTCTGCCTGTTGCTTGCATGCCCAGCCTTCTTCCTGCCCACACAGGCAAGAGGCAACAAATTGGAAAGGAATACACTTCCCCCAGCTCCATTTGCCTGCCTGTTGCTCGTGCACCCTGCCTTCTTCCTGCCTACATGGGCGAGAGGCAAGAGAATGGAAGGGGAGAAGCTTGCTTGCATGCACGTGACCCTTTCCCTCTCCTATTCTCTTGCTTTTTCTTGAGGTGCAGAGAAGGAAGGCAAGTGCACCTGGCCAAAAGGCCAGGGAATGGAAGGAGGAGAAGAGGGGGGTAGGCAAGCGGGCACCTCTTGAATAATCAAATTCACAAAGGTCAAACCCACAAATGTGGAAGGAGACCGTATATTTTGAAATGGATAATCTAAGACAGAATACTTGAAATGCTTATTTTTGAATCTCTCTCAGAGTGTAGGTACAGTTCATGGCTTTGGGGGGCAGGAATAGAAGTGTTAATTGCAACTCAGTGAAGTGAGCTGCAGTCCATGAACACTTACACCAAATAAAACTTGTTTGGCTAGTAATATACAAAGGTGTAAAATGGTTTATGCCTATGGACTGAACTTTTACACTGCTGCACAATGCAGGTATTCACATTTTGGGTATGGAAGTGGAGTTTTGCACACAGTGCCATTGCACATTTATTTGTGGTTTGATGAGTACTGCACATAGATGGGCATCACACACATATATCTATGTGCAATGTGCATTTAGTCCCAATTCATTAATAAGACATTTTTGTACAGCTCCCACATAACTTCTTGCGTATAAAGTTATGCTCCATCTCCCTGATGTAGGATCTTGGGCATTAGTCTTTATGATGACACAAAACTATGTTTAGGTTTTGCATCCACAGGCCAGTATGATGTTCCCACTGAAGGTTTCTGTAATGAAAGGCATTACATTTAGCCATTTGGAATACAAATATGTATAAAACTTTTGGCACAGCATTTAATTTTTTAAAAAATACCACAGATGAATGGATTCATGAATGAACATGTGTGAAAGTAACAGAAAACAACGTGTTCTTCCCTAGGTACCAGGCACACTATATATGCCAAGGGAAATGTCCTTTGATTTTTTTAAAAAAGATAAGTATCTAGCTTGCATTGGTAATATTGCTAAAATTTGTTTTGATGTGTAAAAAGAGGGAAAATAAAATTATAGAAACATAGGATAATTGAGTTGGGAGGAGTTCTATACGTTGAGTCCAACTCTTTGCTCCTTGCAGGAATCCATTCAGACCATCCGCAGCAAACAGCTGTCTAGCCTTTTTTTAAAAAGACATCCAGAGAGAGAGGTTCCACTATCTTTCTAGGTAATTGGTTCCTTTGTTGAACTGCTCTTATCTTTAAGAAGTTCCTTATAATATTCAATCAAAATCAATATTCCTGTAACTTAGAACCATTAGATCTAGTCCTATAGCAGAGAACAAAGCCTGCCCTCTCCTCTCTGTGACAGACCAGTAGATATTTAAAGACTGCATTCTTGTCATCCTGCAGTCTTCTGTTCACATGCCCAGCTCCTTAAACCTTTCCTCATATGTTTTCTTCTCCATATCTCTTGTCATCCTTATTGTCCTTCTTTGAATCGCTCCAGCTTGTCTACATCCTTCTTAAAATGAAGCATCCAGAACTGAACACAGTACTACAGTTTAGGCCTAACTAACACAGAATATAATGGGGTTATTACTTCCCTTGACTTCGAAACTATGTTTCTGTTAATGCAGGCTTAATTAGCATTTGCCTTATTTGCTGTGCCATTACACTGCTGGGTCATATTCAGTTTATGTTCAACAATAATCCCAAGGTCCTTTTTGCTTACATTGCTGCTAAGCCAAGTATCCCCCATCCTATAAGACTCCATTTGATTTTTGTAGCCTAAATGTAGAATTTTGCATTTGTATCTGCTGAATATCACTCAATTTCAGCTCAATTTTCTAGTTTATCAAGGTCCTTTTGAATTCTGTTCCTATCTTCCAAAGTGCTAGCTACCCCTCTCCCTGCAAGCTTTGTGCCATCTGCAAACTTGACAAGGATACCTTCTAACTCATCATGCAAGACGTTGATAAAAAATATTGAGGAGTGACTGTCCCAGGACAGGATCCTGTGGCACTCCATTTGATACTTCTTTCCAGTTTGAAGCATAGCCATTGATAATGACTTTTTGTTGATGGTTTTCCAAGTAGTTATGGATCCATCTCATGGTGTTCTCGTTTATTCCACATTCAATCAGTTTTCTAACCAAAATATCATAGGGAACTTTATCAAATGCTTTGCTGAAATCCAGATAAACAACAACTACAGCATCCCCACCATCTACTAAACTAGTGACCTGATTTTTTAAAAAATAAGATTAAATAAGATTAGTCTGGCAGGATTTATTTTTGATAAACTTATGCTGGCTCCTACTAATCACTGCATCATAAACAGGATTCTTGCAACTGGTATTGAGGTCAGACTGAGTGATCTGTAGATCCTGAAGATCCATGGATCTTCTTTTTTCCCCTTTTTGAAGAGAAGGCCAATATTTGCTCTTCTTTAATCCTGTGGTGCTCATCTGTTCTCCAAGGTTCCTCAAAAATGATGGCAAATGCTTCACAGAATACATCAGCAAATTCCTTTGGTATTCTGATATGCAGTTCATATGGCCTGGCAGATCTGAACTTTTAGGGTAGCTGGTTGATTCATGGCTAGTTCCTTGGCAATTTTCAATTATGATCTAGATCTCTTGCCAAGGTTTCTGCTGATCCATGAATGTACACAATTCTCTTTTGTGAGAAAAAATGAAGTGAAATAACAACTGAATAGTTCCGGCTTTTCTTGATGATCAGTTAGCATTTTATCATCTGGTGGGGTTTAGACTTGGTGGGGTTTAAACTTGGTGGGGTTTAGACTTGGTGGGACTCAGAACCTCCACGAGGGTGGGGGACCCATTAAGATGGTCCACCCCAGAAGGCTTATGGATACAGATGGATTCCTGATGGCTCTTGGGGAATTTCCTGCTGCTTTGACAGGCAGTCCTGTTGAAGTCCTGGCTGATTTCTGGAGTACAGAAGTGGCCAGGGTGGTGGACACGATCGCCTCCCGAGCATCCCCTCTCATGCAGTGGAGCCAAGCCATCCCCCTGGTTTTCCAGGAAGCTAGTGGTGATGAAACATGTGAAAAGGAGACTAGAGTGATGTTGGCGGAAAACTCGGAATGCATCCAACAGAACACAGGCTAGAGCTTATTTGAAAGCCTACTCTGTGGCAATAGAGACAGCAAAGGCAAAATTCTTTTCTGTCTCTATTGTGTCTGTAGAGAGCTGGCTGGCAGAGCTGTTTCAAGTGGTTCGGGGTCTTTTATACTCAAGAAACCCAAGAGAGGAAAATTGAGACCATTTGATGGCCCACTGTGAACAATTTGCCTGGCACTTTACAGATAAAATTATTTGGAACCTTTCCAACCTGGATGCCATGATTGATACCAATCATGTGGATGTAACTCTAGCCTCTGCCTGTCCATTGATAATGAATACTTTTTCAATTTGTACAGCCCAAGGATGTGGACAGGATCCCTGGAGATATGAGAGCCACCACATGTGTGCTAGATCCTTCCCTGCTTATTAAAAAAGCCAGAGGGGGACTGGCCGAGTGGGTAGAAGGTGTGGTTAATGCCTCCTTGAGACAAGGTAAAATTTCAACTTTTCTCAAGGAGGCTGTTATAAAACCACTACTAAATAAACCATCCCTTGATCCCATCATTTTGGATAATTACTGCCCCATCTCTAATATTCCTTTTCTGGGCAAGGTTCTGGAGTGTGTGGTGGCCTCTCAGCTACAGGGGTTTCTGGATGAAATGGATTATCTTGATCCATTTCAATCTGGTTTCAGGCCTGGTTATAAGACTGAGATAGCTTTGGTCGCTTTGGTGGATGACCTGTGCTGGGAACTAGACAGGGGTAGTGTGTCCGTGTTGGTTCTGCTGGACTGGTTCAGTGGCTTTCAATACCATCGACCATGGAATCCTTCTGGGTCGCCTTGCGGGGATGGGGCTTTGGGGCACTGTTTTACAGTGGCTCTGTTCTTTCCTAGAGGGCTGAACCCAGAAGGTGGTGCTGGGAGACTCCTGTTCAACCTCCTACCCTTTGGCCTGTGGGGTCTCTCAGGGTTCAGTCTTGTCCCCCATGCTATTTAACATCTACATGAAACCACTGGGAGAGGTTGTCTGGAGTTTTGGGGTTCGCTGTCATCAGTATGCAGATGACACCCAACTTTATTACTCCTTTCCACCACAAGCCAAGGAAGCTGTCTTGGTCTTAAACCAGTGCTTGACATCAGTAACAGACTGGTTGACAAATTGAAACTTAATCCAGACAAAACAGAGGTGCTCCTGGTCAGTAGAAAGGCAGATCAGGGAATAGGGATTCAGCCTGTGTTAGATGGGGTCACATTCCCTCTGAAGACACAGGTTCACACCTTGAGAGTGCTCCTGGATTCAACTCTGAGCCTGGAAGCCCAGGTCTCAGCAGTAGCCAAGAGTGCATTTGCACAATTAAGGCTTGTGTGCCAGCTGCACCCATTCCTTGAGATGTCAGACCTGGTCATGGTGACACATGCCTTGGTTACATCCTGGTTGGATTACTGTAACAGGTTATTTGAAGGACTGTATCCTCCCCTACAAACGAGCTCGGGTGTTGAGATCTGCAGGAGAGGCCCTTCTCTCGGTCCTACCACCCTCACAGATGTGTTTGGTGGGAACACGGGAGAGGGCCTTCTCAGTGGCTGCTCCCAGGCTCTGGAACTCCCTGCCCAAAGAGATTGGCACCCTCCCTGCCTACCTTTGGGAAAACAGCTAAAAACATTCCACTTCCAGCAGGCATTTTATATGTAATTTCTATTAGTGCTGGTCATTTTAATTGTTATTTAATTGATATTTTAATGTTGTTTTTATATGTATTTTAACATGTTTTAATTATTATTGTAGTTTAATCTTTGTTTTAATTTTTGTATATGATAGTTTTTAATTGTGTTTCTTTTAATGGCTGCAAGCTACTTTGAGTCCTCTTGGGGAGAAAAGTGGGATAAAAAATAAAGATCATTATCATCATCATCTTTACTGAGCAGTGACTCAATCCTTTCTTTGACCATTCTTTTCCTTTGAATGTATCTAGGAAAAACATTTTTTTTTCCTGGTCCTTCTTCCTTAACCAGTCTCAGTTCATTCTGGACTTAAGCTTTCCTTATTTGATCCCTGAAAACTTGGGCTAAACATCTGCACTCGTTCTTGATGATTCATCCTTCCTTCCATTCTTTATACATGCTTTTTTTTTTACCTCCTCCTTGAGTTTGTGATATAGCCAACATTGACTTTTTCAGATGTTTTCCATTTTTCTTCTTCCATGAGATTATTTGTGATTCTGCTTTTTGGATCTCCTTCACCAAGAATTCCCACCCTTGCTGGGTTCCCATTTTTATTTTAGCATCTCTAGTCATGGAATTCCACCCAGTATTTCTCTCAACTTATTAAAATTTTGAAATCCAAGATCCATGTTTGATTGCTCTTCTCTGCCCCATTCCAAAATTTTGAATTCTAGCATTAAAAGGTCCTTTCCCCCTAAAGTACTGATTACTTTGATTCTAGTGACCAGCACCTTTCTATTGGTTAGAATCAAGTCCAGAACTACCGATCCTCTTGTATGTTGAAAGCAGAATAATAGTGTAGTGCGAAAATGGCCCTAGTAGATAACTGAGAAATTGAAATCCCCCAGAACTACTAATTCTTGAGCCTTTGATATTTCTGAGATTTATTTCTGAAAAGTATCAGAAATGCTCTTTGCTGTCCATGACTAGGGCAAGTCTTTGTTTCCATTCAGCTGCCAAAATCTGAAATGGTGCCTCCA
This sequence comes from Iguana delicatissima, assembly GCA_948472985.1. NCBI lineage: Eukaryota > Metazoa > Chordata > Lepidosauria > Squamata > Iguanidae > Iguana > Iguana delicatissima. The sequence goes on from CAOKZL010000625.1 coordinate 1,319,527, forward strand.
TGACATGAATCTCAGAGATCAGCTCCATGACAACATCAATTATTATTTGTTATCTAAAAGCATCTTCTAATTGTTGCATGGGTGCTGTTCGTTTTTTTTGATGGGGCCGCAAAAATGGGAGGGAGAACCTTGTAAGCATATCACTGATACAGAAGCCACATGAATTTTCAATATGTTACATGTTGCTTATCATGCTTCACAGGTAGCTTTGTAAACTCTAGTTAATTCCTTTTTTCCCTACTATCTAAGTAAGATTTTGTTTCTTCCTCCATAATCATCTATTTCTTTCTATTCCTGAAATAATCTGATTTTTTTCACAAAATGATATTTTGGTTGTCCACTTAAACAGCATAATTCATAAAAATGACATGATTTATTTCATTTCTGGGCATTTGTGTTTGTGATATATGCTATGATGTCAGAAGAGGGTATCTAATATACTCATCTTCCTTCTGATTCACTGCTTGGTTTCCAGTTATGTTTCTGATTGGCAGTCTTCAACGTCTCTTTCTTTTCTTCCTTCATTGGTTCTTGTCAGTTGGTAAGTGTTTTCTACGTTAAGTATCAGCCTCTTTTTTAAAAAAGTAACCTAAGTGAGCAGTGAGTATGGTAATGCCTCAAGGATGCAGTGCAAGCCTCTATACTTTTTACTAATCTATACCTATGCTTATTATTCTATACTCTATACCCTATGTTGTCGTTGTTGTTGTTGTTGTTGCACCATTAGTGTGTACACAGCTCTCTACATAAAAACAACAATAAATGTACCATTTCACTTTGCTTTTCATGTGACCAACTTGTAGCCTGTTCTCTCCCTCCCGCTGAGATCATGTAGTCAGAGCAGCATGTTTTCATCCCTGAATTTTTAAGGCATGTAGACCTTTTCAAACCAATGACCTCTGGTTGTTTCACTTCTTAAATTCTATACAATAGAAATATCACAGAGACTATGAAAATGAAAAACCAGCAAAGTTAAAGGCAGGATCAGGAACAAAAAGGAACTGATTAAAATATTTGAGCGGGACAACTGAAAAGTTTTTGAACAATAAAAAGAACACAGCCCACAATCCATCGCAGAAACGCTTGCTACAAAGTAACCGGACAAAGGAAATCAAAAGCAGCAGTAATTTGTCTAACAATTCCTCCTCAGAGCCCACTGATAGGAGCCCTCTTCAGGTAAAACTTGCTATAGGGTTAGAAGCAGCGGTGGAGCTTGGCGTGTGTGGAGGGGGGCGGGAGGGGGCATGACCACTGTGCTTGAGGGTGTGGCTGCGGTATGTAGGGGCATGGCCAGGTCACATGGGGCGTGGCTACGGGCCGAGATGCCGCAGAAACATTGCTGCCCAGGGCAAACCCCGCCCCCCGTCCCTACGCGACTGATTAGAAGGTTAGGATTAAAAGATTCTCAGACCCACTCCATCCCCCTTTCCCCAATGCTCAGAATTTTCACAGAAAACTGAACTTTCTAGTGAGCTGAGCTCAGAGGGAACAAGGAAAGCTGAGTGGGGCGGCAAGATGACATCATTATCAAAAAGCCACAGTGTTTTACCCCTGTAGGCTCTGACTCCCTGAAAATAAATAATGGCACTTAAGTGCACCTAAGATTGCAGCCTTTGAAGACTTTTCCTTTCTGTTGTTGTGTTAAGTGACGTTTCAAGATTCACTTTTTAGGGCCTGAGACACCCTAGCAGTTTTTCTTTTATGGAGGTGTTGGACAATGCTGACACAGCACTTTACTACCATTGCTAATATGCATGCTAATCATATCAATTATGCCAGCTGATATATCACACACAGTCCAGTAGTTTAGAGAGATGGCAGTAGGGTTGGGTTTTATTATCACAAAGTCCATTGCTAGCATTGGGCGTTTTTGCAGGGGGCAGGGAGGGAGTAGAAATGATATCAGATCACCCAATGCAGAGTAGAAGTCTATCAGAATGGCCTTTTGTAATGCGTGCATTGTTTAGATAAGCTGTTAGGATCTAGCAGATATGACTTTAATTAATCTAGTCAATTCAAGATTCCTTCAATTTATAACACAAACTTGTTTTTTATATCAAAAGAAACTGTATCTTGCAATTTCTTTTGCAATGAGGTTTTTTTAAAAAAATCTTATCTATAACACGACAAATTGAGTAGTAATTTTGTTTAAACGTGTGAAGTATGTTCTAAGGGGGAAATGGAGCATGAGAGCTGCAGTATGTATTTTGACCACCAGAGGCCAGTCACAGAATGCTCTTCTGATTTGTATTGAGGAAAGCCATTCCCCTTTTTCTTGGCACAGTAATGATGTTTGGAGTTATCTCAGACCACTTTGGGATCTAAAGAATATTTTACAGAGCTGTAAGTATACATGATCCTTTCTGTTTCAAAAGATGATTCATTAATAATATGCAGTTTACATAAGAATCTTGTGTTTATTTTGTATTTGTTTGCATTCATATTTAGACGTGTTAGAGAGCTGTTGTCAGTGAGAAAGGGTTATTTATAAGTTAAAGAAAAAACAAACAAAATTTGGTGTAAATTCAGTTATTGGTCCCCAAAATAATAAAGTCAATGAATCAAAGGAACTTATACAAATGCTGACTAACCAATTTTCCATTGATTCAATGAGTGTGCACCTTTTGGGTCTAGCAGTGTATAGAAGGCTCTGTGTAACAGGCATGGACATCCCTAAATTGGGGGCTATCTGGACAAAGTGTGGCCTGGGGCTTGGGCACAAGGACCTTGCAAGTCTGGGTTGGTCATCTTTGACGTCTTCCCATCCAGCCTTTTCTTTTCTTGTTATGGAAAAAGGGTGATTTATTCTTTACTGAGATGTTATTGATTTAAGACTGTAAATAGTTCAATTCTCTGTTAATATTCACTTTTTGTATGTTTTTAATTGTATGATTTTTCAAATTGTGAGCCTCTTTGAGTCCCAATTTTGGGAAGAAAGGATGGATGATGATGGTGATGATGATGTTGGTGATGATGATGATGATGATAATACAACTGAATTTAGGCCGTAGCAGAAGGAACTGGAAAAACCAACTCTGTATTCCTTGCCTAAGCAAATCCTTTGAAATTCATGGTGTCACTGTAAATCAATGGGCAACCTGAAGATGCATGCACACACACAATGCTTACATGCAGACTCCTTCCAACATAAATTTCATATACAAAAAATCTGGAATATCGCCATTTTTAATATATTATCAGTGGTATCATTATGTCATGCAAAATAATGCGAAGAGATTCATTTTTAAAAGTTTTTTTCTTAAATACTTTTTCAACAGCCTTTTTTCTTGAAGCCCTTTTAAATATCAGCTTATCAGAGGTCTCTTTAGATGTGCCACAGTTGATTTTTTTTTCATTTAAATAGTTAACAATTCTATCTTTAATATTTCAGTTTTACCCATCTCCTACTCTTGAGCTCTTTTTACTTCCAGAATTCCTTATTATGGAATCCTATCCAATTTTAACTGTCCTCTTTGAAAGTAATTCTCTTAAAGTTTGGAAATACATAGCCAACTATAATAAATTTTCATATCTGTTGCTATCGCCAATTGCAAGATGACACTGTCATTTCTCCTCACCCCCAAATTCCCAGCACTTCTACTTCATCAAGTTCCTTTCCTGTTCCTTTTGTCCATTATCTCAACGACGATGCTATCAGCAAAATAATAAAAAAAATATGTTAGGCTTTCCATTCTATATGAGACTTCCATTTAAAGATGTTGAGGTAGCTGAATTCTGCCATTACTACCATGGCTTGCCTCTTTGGTCATTTCCGCACTACAGTGTTATAGTGCTATTATTCCACTTTCTACATCCTGTGGAATTCTGGGGTTTGTAGTTTACTGAGGCCAAAGAGCTCTCTGGCTGAGAATCCTAAATGCCCCTCCCTAAATTACAAACCTCAGGATTCCATAGGATGTTGAAAATCGAATAATAGCACTGATACAATCTAATGGCGGAAATGGCGGAAATGGCCTTTGAAAGTTATGTCATCTGTTTCAGGAGAACATCACCCACATCTTCCAATTGATTGGACTATCTGTAGTATATCACCATAATTACAGTTGGCCCTTCACATTCACAAGTTTTAAGGGCTCAGGAACACTGCAAAAGTGGAAAAACTACAGATATCAAATATGTATGTGTGTCTGTGGGAAGGAGACCAAGGCATGGTGGAGGGAACAGGCACCCAGGGTCCAAATCAGGTCAGAGAAAGGGGGGCAGGTCAGTATGGTGGTCTTATACTTCATCTCTCTTGCCGATCTCCTTGCTTGGATGTGGAGGGCATCAGGGGAAGATTTATGGGGTGCAAGCTATCTTTAGCCAGTCAGGCAGTGGCTGGTGGAGGAGGAGGATCAGGGTCAGATTTTTAAAGGGCTATACAACCTGATTGGAACTGCTGAGAGAGAAGGTTCCCCAGGAAAAGAGGCACTTGAGGTCGGGGGGGTAGGGGTTGGGGGAACTTGCAAATAATCAAGTCTGTGAGTGTGAAACCTGCAAATGTGGAGAGCCAACTGTATTTCATTTTGTTACTCTTGCCTTCTATCTTTTCAGCAGGCTTTTCATGCTCAAATTCATAGATTTCTGTGTATAGATTATTTTCATGTAACACTGCTTTCACTAGCTGTCTGTTATGTCTGTTCCTTTTAAACAGACATGATACTCCTGTTGTAAGTCTGATCCCAACAAGTCTCAGGTCATTTCCACACTAGAGTGTTATAACGCTATGATTCCACTTTCAACATCCTATGGAATCCTGGGGTTTGCAGTTTCGGGACAGGCCAGCCAGCCCCTCCCGAAACTGCAAACCCCAGGATTCCATCGGATGTTGAAAGTGGAATCATAGCGCTATAACACTAGAGTGTGGAAATGGCCTCAGTGGTATATGTTCTACTTACCTCCCCATGTTACGATTTCAGTGTCAACCTCTTTGCTTCCTGTGACCCATGCTTTAGGGATAGGAACCGTGTGTCTCTCCAGATGCTGTTAAACTGCAATCACCAACAGTCCTCTCTGTGGCCTATGCTGGCTAGAGCAACTGGGGGTTCTGATTCAACCACATATAGAAGACTGAAAAATTTTCACTTTTCACTTTATAAATAAGCATTGATGGCAATGGGTACTACACCATCTCTATTTCCCTTGGTATATTTATGTATAAACATATGGTCATGACCTCTACTATCCTGCTCCATCCTTTATCATACATGCTGCTGTCTGCCAATGCCAGGCTCACTACTTAGGTCTGGACTTTTGAAGTCCCCTTTGTGTTTCTGTGAAGTAAATTTCTTCAACAGAGTTTTGCTTTCAAATCCAGCAGACATTCTGTCCCAGAGCATCTTTTAATCAAATTCCATAAAGGAAATGCTCCAAATGTTACAGCTATGTTCATTTTGGTCACACCCCATATGTTGTTTATTCAAATGAGAGGAGTTTGCAGGTGGCCAATATGTCAGTGAAGTTTTAATTTAAATGCTCAGCTAAAAAAGAAAATAGCAATGTATAACATTCTTTTTAGCATCCACAGCAATTTAAGACAAGGTCATAATAGCATGGTTTAACAATAACTTCCTCCTATACTTAGACCTGTCATAGTTATATTGATTTTAATTTCTCCCTCTACAAATAAATATCATGATGGCTAACAACACTAAAATATAAGGTAAAATACAAGGTTATGATTAAAATATAAAAGCAAACAGTTAAATCAACAAATGTGGCTCTTTTTAGTGGGCACAATTTAAAATGGCTTTTAATTCTGTTTGTAATTTCATTCTAACTTTTATATGTTACAATGATGTGGAGGATTATCTGTACTTGTTTGAAGTTTTTCAGCTGCCTTGATTCGCAGGGTTGGGAAAAAGAATTGAAATAAATAAATAAAACAAAAGCACACAGCAATTAAAGTGTACTTCAGCAAACAGATGAAAAGCCAAGAATCTGTCAGAAGCAACACATCTTTGCAAGCTGATGGAAGGACAACCAGGAAGGAATTTGCTTGGCCTCCCATTTCAAGGCATTACAGCATCTGGGAGTAGCAGCTGCAAAGGTCTTCTCCAACATTCCCTCCAAATATACTTCTGAGGACACCATGTTATAGGGAAAAATATGTCCTGAAGATTTTAAAATCAAGGCAAACACCTATGGGCAAACTCAGGCCCTTTTCACATTGCATTTGCCGTGCAAAAGGGCCTCCAGAGCATTGCGCAATTTCAAGGAGGGTTTCAGACGATGTCCTAGCAATTGTGCAATACTGCTGGGGCCAGCAGGCACTGATCATGCACTATTGCATTTTCGGCTTGTAGCATGCATCGCTCCAGGGCCCCGCAAGCATTTACCGTGCGTGCAGAGCCTCTGGAGCTCATGCTTGCTCCCCCAGTGTTGCCTGGGAAAATGCCTGGCTGAGCTGCGGAAGGAAGAGGTGGAGCCCTTATGTTGCCTGCCAGCTGGCAGGCAGCCCCTGTGGACCCAAAGCAGTGGGGACGGGAGAGCCTCTCACAAGAGGCTGCTTGCATGATCCCCACACCTCAGTGCCAAGAAAAGGTAAGTTGCGGAAAGGGCCCGAGTCTTTCAAACAGCCTGGTGCCATGTCACAACAAAGTTGTATCCTCTGAAACTTCCACAAGGAAGTCATGTGCTTCATTTAACTAGCCCCAGCCAAATAATCTGTCTGCATAATTTTGTACCAGTTAAAGTTTCCAAATACATTTCAAGGGAGGTTCACCACAGAACCTGTTACAAAATCCACATAGGATGTAACCAAGGCATATGTCACCATGATATATCTTACATCTCCAAAGATAGAAGCAGTTGGTACATGAATCTTAGCTGTGCAATTGCACTCTTGGTTACTCCCAAAGACTTGGGCACCCAGATTTAGAACTGTATCCAGGAGTACACACAAACTACAACTGTAATAGATAATCCCACACAAGACCCTCTAAATTCTTGTTCTGCCTCTTGACTGACTAGGAACACCTCTATCTGTCTAGATTAAGCTTGAGTTTATTCACTCTCATCCAGTATATTAATCAGCATCAAATGTTTATCAAGAATTGCATTTCGAGTCAGATGGAAAGAAGGAACAGAGTTGAGTATCATCAGCACATTGCAGGCCTTGAATACCAAAACTCTGGATAATGGCCATTTCCACACAGCACTGTAATAGTGCTATTATTCCACGTTCAACATCTTGTGGCATCCTGGGATTTGCAGTTTAAGGAGGGGCATTTAGAATTTTCAGCCAGAGAGCTCTTTGGCCTCAGTAAACTACAAACCCTGAAGTCCACAGGATGTTGAAAGTGAAATAATAGCACTATAACAGTGTAGTGTAGAAAGGACCTGACAAGTTTTTTGAGTTGTTCTCTGAGCTATATAAAACACAGTCTTATGGTATATATGTTCATAGTGAAAGGCATCTGAATTTTCACCAACCTTATAATATTAAGAAGCAGAAACAGAAGAAAAAGCACAAACATGAGTCAGCGGTGTGATGCGGCAGCCAAGAAAGCCAATGCAGTTCTTGGTTGCATCAATAGGAGTATGGTGTCTAGATCAAGGGAGGTAATAGTACTACTCTATTCTCCTTTGATTAGACCTCATCTGGAATACTGTGTCCAGTTCTGGGCACCTTATTTCAAGAAGGATATTGACAAGCTGGAACGTGTCCAGAGGAGGGTGACCAAAATGGTGAAGGGCTGGAAGCCATGACATTTGAGGAGTGGCTTAGGGAGTTGGGTGTGTTTAGTCTGCAGAAGAGAAGGTTAAGAGGGGACATGATAGCCATGTTTAAATATTTGAAGGGATAACATGTCAAGGAGGGGGCGGGCTTGTTTTCCACTGCTCCAGAGACTAGGACAAGGAGCAATGAATTCAAACTGCAAGAAAGGAGATTTCACTTAAACCTCAGGAAGAACTTCCTGATGGTCAGAGCTGTTCGACAGTGGAACATGCTGCCCCGGAGTGTGGTGGAGTCTCCTTCTTTGGAGGTTTTTAAGCAGAGGCTAGAAGGCCATCTGTTGGGAATGCTTTGATGTGTGTTCCTGCATTGCAAGGGGTTGGACTGGATGGCCACTGTGGTCTCTTCCAACTCTATGATTCTAAAGCGGAAGTAGGAGGAGATGCTCTAGCTTTTGACACCTACTGGGTGTATTCAAGAGTTATTTGCACTGCCAACAGATTTTGCTTTGATCGTTGAAGACATAAAGGCTACAACTTGAACATTTACCCATGAGTAACTTCCATTGGACTCAGGAGAACTTACATAGTGCTTGGGTTGGGCTGTAAATCTGCTAAAAGAACACTGGATTATAGCAGTTCCTCCCCATAAACAAAAGCTTTGCCATCTCCTAACTGTACTAAATAAATCACATGTTTGATACCCTGAAAGCCAATGGTTGACAATGCCAAAAGACAAGTGTGTATGATGATTTATAGCTTTAGTAAGAATTTTTCATGGTTCTGTTTCAGAATCAAATCACAGTCTGATAAAGACAAGGTAGTAAGTTTTTTCCACCTGCTTTTCTAGGTTCAAAACTACCCCAGGACATGAAGGCAAAAATATATTTTCTAAATTTACATAAAATGAGACTTTCACAGATGGGCAGCACATGGTTCCCATAAGTCCAGTGCGAAAATTGCTCCATCACTTGTCATTGTACACAGTCTTTTCACATTTCTGGCAGCACACATCTTAAACAAATAGGAATTGAGACAAGCAAAACAGATGGTTGCACCGCCCGTCAAAATGAAGGAACGTGTGGCGGGGGGTGGCGGGGAAGTACAGAGAAGCACCTCCAAACATTTTGTGATGATTTGAGAATAGTTGCTTCATGCCTGACATCATTTGTCTTTATCCTGGAGTAACAACAGATAAAGTAAGCATGGGATTCAGTAGCAGAACTGTCAGAGGTAGTAGTTACAGTGAACTCAGAGGGCCCTTCAAAGTGCTGGTATGCTTTAAAGTTCTTGGGATTCTTTAAACTGCTTTAAAGTGTTTGGAGCCGGAGCCAAAGCCCTGCCCTAGCCTTAAGCTCTTCTATTGAACCCCTGATCCAAACGTCTTCCTCATTGGAAGTGTGCTATCCAATGAAAGAAGAAGCTCTGGAATACCACTCAAGGTGGGCTATTGGTTGTAAAGTCAGAATGAAGATGGATGCAGAGTGTTTACTTAGACTCCACAGTCAATACCCCACTCCCAGGCCCTTTCCAATACCATATCTCGTCATCTTATGATCACGATCCCATCCGTGCCTATGCCAGGAAGGAAGCATGACAAGAACCCTCCCTTCCCCACTAGAATGGCTCCTGTTGAAGTGAGCGTGAGTGACATGCCTCTTCCTTCCACAGCACAGCAAGGATCTTTCCCGTGCTGTGCTGGGGCAGGAAGTTCCTCCATCATGCTTCTAGGCCTTCGTCAGGGCAGGTAAGTGCAGTAGCATCACAGGATCAGGGGTCATTGACAGAGAACATCCATCGATGATTTGCTGCACAAAATCACTCTGGCTAGTGACACAAGAAGGACAGAACCACAATGATGTCTTGCGAAAATGTCATTGTGATCCTGTTCCTCTCACGTCCCCATGCCAGGACATCATGTCCATGCGGAAAGGGCCCTAGTCACATACATCATGTCTTTTATATGCATAAGCCTCTAACATGACACTCCACGCATCTGATGAAAGTGATTACACTCTGTGAAAGTTTATGGTACACGATATCCATTAATCTTAAAGGAACACAACAGCTCTTTGTTGTTTTTCGCTACAAGACAAACTAACATGGCTACCCCTTTGAAAATGTCATCTACCATCTTCTTCACAGGTGCATGTTGTTGTATATCTTCTAATTGTTTCTGACTTATGGAAACCTTAAAGTGAACTTATTATGGGATTTTCTTGGAAAGATTTGTTCAGAGGGGGTTTGCTTTTCCCTTGCTCTGTGGCTGAGAGAATGTGACTTGCTCAAGGTTACCCAGTGGGTTTCCATGGCTGAGTGGAGATTTGAAATCTGTTCCTCAAAGTCCATAGTCCGATGCTCAAACCACCACACCATGCTGATTCTCTTATAAATGGATACCTGCTCAAATAAAACATTCTTACTTATTCAGGCATTAAAATGCATAATGTTAATTTCTAAAAATTCTGTTCAGTTTTTAAAAATGACATTCGTGTTTTCTTATGTCAGGACTTACATATCATCTATGCTTCTGTGATGAAGGACAGTAGACATATTTTAAATTAATAAATTTTACATAGGAATGATAATTTTAGGCAGATGGGAAAAAATTTTTCTCTCCCAGTCATGTTTTATTGTAGAGTTCACACAGATCTTGATCTGCAAGATTGGTACACTACAACATTGCCACTTTCAAAGCTCTAAGCAGTCATAGAATTACAGAATCATGGATCTGGATCATAGATCTGGAAGGGACTACAAGGGCCATCTCATCCAACTTCTGGCCATGCAGGAATCCATGACTAAAACTCTCCTGAGAGATGGCTATCCAAACCTCTGATTAAAAGCCTCCAAAGTACAACAGTGTCACAGACACTGTTTGTCCATTCCAAGCAACAGAGTGCAGGGTCGGCAGGAACCCGTTTACAGTCAAACAGAGACACTAACAGTCAGTACAACTTGCCTGTTCACGGTAGGAAGAAACATCATCAGAAACAATCCAAAGGTCCAGGAATCTGGCAGCCAACAGGATCAAACAGTCTGGGGTCAGAAAATCCATTCAGGCAATGAGCAGGGAATCCAAAGAACACAAGACAAAGGCCAGCAACACATGAATTGTTTCTGTTCAGCTACTGCCCTGTGCCTTCCCTAAGAAGGCTGGAGCCAGCTGGCTCTCATTCCAACCTGATTAGCTCCTGGTGCATTTGCTTCTGCACGTTCTCCTTCATGGCTGCTGTTCACTGGAGGAAGTGAAGTTCTGGCCCATGACAAAAAGTCCACCACACTCCAAGGCAGGCCATTCCACTGTCAAACAGCTTTTATAGGAAAGAAGTTCTTCCTGGTTTAAGTGAAATCATCTTTCTTGTAATTTGAATCTATTCAATATCTTTATCAATGATTTGGCTGAGGGAATAGAGGGCATTCTTATCAGATTTGCAGATGATACCAAATTAAGATGGGTAGCTAACACCCCAGAGGACAGGATTAGAATTCAAAATGACCTCAACAGATTAGAGAACTAGGCCAAAGTGAATTTCAGCAGGGAGAAGAGTGAGATACTACACTTAGACAGAAAAAAAAGAAAAAGAAATGCATAGATATAAGATGGATGACAGCTGGCTTGATCACAGTACATGCAAAAAGGATCTTAGGCCCTTTCCACACCATACTTGGATCTTGTGATGTCCTGGCATCATACCAGCAATGCCATTGTCAGGATTGGAACATGTCCTGAATGGTCCCCTCTGCACCCGGCTGGCTGCCAGCACATGGTAGCATTCAGGACATGCTCCTTCCTTCTGCAGTGCAGCCAGCCTCTTCTGGTGCTACACTGAGGAAGGAAGAGCTTTGACGGTGCTTCCGCCTTTCCTGCATGGCCCTAGCTGACACAATCATTGCATGAAAGGGGCTTGTTACCAGATCTTTTTCTGTAATAGTATAATGCGTGATCACAATGGCTGAGGACACAACAGGAGTGGGGCTGCAACAACATCATGCAGTAGCACACATTGCAGACCAGCTTCAATGCGTCCCCATGCCGGGATGGGGCCATAGTGCTGAAATGGCCTAGGAGTCTTAGTAGACTATTGGCTGAGAATAAGTCAACAGTGTGATGCAACAGCTAAGAACGTCAATGTGATTCTTGGATACATCAGTAACAGTATAGTGTTTAGGTCAAGGTAAGTGGTAGTACTACTCTATTCTTCTTTGCTTAGATCCCACCTGGAATACTGTGTCCAGTTCTGGGCACCACAGTTGAAGAAGAATATTGACAAGCTGGAACATGTCTAAAGCAAGGCAACCAAAATGGTAGAGGGCCTGGAAATCATTCCGTATGTGGAGAGGCTTAGTGAGCTCGGCATGTTTACCCTGGAGAGGAGAAATTTAAGAGGTGACATGATAGCTGTGTTTAAATATTTTAAGTGATATCGTATGAAGGATGGAACAAGCCTGGACATGGAGCAATGGCTTCAAACTTCAAGAAAAGTGATTCCATCTAAACATTAGGGAACATTTCCTGATGGTAAGAGCAGTTTGACAGTGGAATGTGCTGCCTCTGCGTGTGGTAGAGTCTACTTCTTAGAAACTTTTTAAACAGAGGCTGGATGGTCATCTGTTGGAAATGTTTTGATGGTTTGTTCCTACGTGGCAGGAGATTTGATTCAATGGCCCTTGTGGTCTCTTCCAGCACTATGATTCTGTGACTTGATAAATCCAATGGTTTGTATTTTAGTCTCTGCAGGAAACAGAGAACAATTTCACTCGATCTTTTTGTGGTGTTTCTGACCCTAAGGCAACCCTGTCCTGAGGTTTTCTTGGCAAGATTTGTTGCGAGTGGGGTTTCCTTTGTCTTCTTCTCCCTCTGAGGCTGAAAGCGTGTGACTTGACCAAGGTTACCCAGTTAGTTTCCATGGCCAAGCAAGGATTCAAACCCTTAAGACATTAAAAGTAAAGCTTAAAAAGGTCTTTTAAAAAAGATTGCAGCTCCCCAAACCCCAGAGCCAAGGTGAATGGAGGATTCTGAGAGCTGAAATCCAAAATGCAATGTTCATAAACTCTGCCATTGATATGGAGATTTGTGAAGCAAGGAGACATCTGGCACGGAAAGGAGGAAGTCCTAGAAAAGATTGCTGAAATAGCAGAAGAACTGTCCAGCTAGACACACAGAGCTGAAATCTAAACTCAACAAGATAGCCAAAGCCTCAAAGGCTCCTCCCTAAACTGCAAACTTCAGGATTCCATAGTATGTTGAAAGTGGAATACTAGCACTATAACAATCTAGTAGTCTAGTGTGGACATAGCCTATGTTCATCTCAACTTATGGATAGGGAAGTGAAGAATCTTTCAGTATTGATTTTCTTTTTTCCCCCAGATTTTACCTGCACTCATGCCATTCTGTTTTTCATCTTACAATGGTATCTGTAATTTAATGTTCACATTTCTCTATGCATTCCCTCTATTGACTAACTCACCTGTGGATATTTTTCAGTGAGTTTTAGCCCTTTTGTTGTTAAAATGGATGCATAGTTCTGTGGCTATTTTATTTCTCCAAAATACACTGCAGACCTCACAAATAAGTGCATTTCTATGGCAAGGGCCATAGAAACAGTGAGTTTCAGGAGATGCAAAATAGACACTTTCATTGAGAAATCTGTCTGTAACAAAATTATTTTCCATCCCAGTCTATGAAACAAAGGCAATGTTTTCAGAAGTTTGTCCTCAACAATCAAGTGGAAAGCTGTTTGAATAATGTACTTGTCTTAAAATATTTTGATCACAAGATGGCAGCATTCAGCCAGTTTTATGATCAAAGCCTTGCATGTTAGTCATAGGTGGTTTGCTTTTGAGTATGAAAACTCTGAATACCCTGCCCAAATAGTCTCCAAAGGGAAGAAAAGAATGTGACAAAGCCCATTCCTGTGAAGGCTTTTTAGTTCATCAGCCTGCAGAAATTGCTGGAATTGTATTCCCTGTGGGGTTTTGTTGCATTTATCCAACACCATTTCACATTTCTTATTTTTTCAAGTAACAGAAAGTTCCAGGACAGCTCCCTGCTCTACTGAATTAATGAGATTTGCTCATATGTTGATTTAACAGTCAACATTTGATTTGATTAGTTTTCTCTAGATGGAACTGATCAATACAATTCAGACCTTAGTGTGCCTTCTTGGAATAAATGAGGCATATTGTATAAAATGTGAATGAGTTGTAAACTAAAGGCTTGTAGTGCTGATCTGAAGCCTGTGTTAGTTTATAAAGGAAACCTTGCTGCAAATTTTTTCTCCTGTATCAGCTTTTATAGCCAACTAAAAAGTTGACAAGTGTTTCTCTGTCTCTATTAAAACCCCAAATCAATTGTTTCTCCACTTTCTTGGCCGTAGATTCCAGGTTTCTTCACAATGTATTGGTCAAACTACTTTTAGAGATCCTCCCCACCCTACAGTTCTGGGCTGGGCAGCCTGGAACCCTTGGTCTAGTGTCACATGGCCTTCCATTTAATTGCAACAAAACAAAACAAAAACCTGTAACTGATCAGTTTGGATGACTGAAAGAGGAATCTATCCCTTCCTCTGCACCCTGCTTGGTAAGGAAAATGAAGGAGAGACAGGTGGCAAAGAGAAAAGCTTGGAAGTAGCATGTTACAAATAGCAACACTACCTTTAACACATTACTGTTGGTATCACAGGACACAACCAGGATTTTTACTTTTAGAAAGTAATATGGGAAAGTACACAACATCATTTTTTCTTTTTAAAAAATCTCTTTATTCTTGGGGCAATAAGTTAGAATATAAGCTGTATTAGCATTACTGTGGCTGGCATCTGTTGGTATCTTATATATATATATGTTCCCTAACGTATGCACTTTTTTTTTTTTTTTTTTTGGCCAACGTATAATATCTGTATTCAGATGAAAGTTACAGAAAATGTAACCTTCAGCTGACAATGCCACTGCACAGCTTGGTTTCTTACACGTTACACATTGTTCTTTGATTGGATGATTGCACATGGTTCTGCTTTGTACATTGTGCATCAATAGGTAATGTGCTTTTTTTGTTGTTTGTTCAGTATCACAGTTCTGTGACACAGCAGTGTAGTACAACTGAGGAATAACTCTGTGAGCATAAAGTTATGCTATGTTTTTTCGATATAGCATCTAAGCTAATATTTTTAGAGTAGGGAGGAAGTTACATTCAGTATTTACCTACCCCTAAATATTTCTTGAGAGGTCAGTTAGGAGGATTTAGAGGTAGTTTGGGTCATTTTTTAAATCTTAAATTTTATCTGTATTTTTAAAAAGAAATTCATATAACCATAGACTCATAGAGTTGGAAGAGACCACAGAGGCCATTGACTCCAACCCCCTTGTCAAGCAGGAATACACCATCAAAGCATTCTTGATAGATGTCTGTCCAAGCTCTGTTTAAAAATTTCCAAAGTAGAAGATTCCACCACACTCTAAGATAGCATATTCCACTGTCAAATTGCTCTTAACAACTAGAAGTAATAGAAGACTGGAATCCTCTTAGCTAAATATGTAGACATGTGTTACATTGTTGGGTTGTACTCTGATGGCCATTTAGTGGCCAGGGAAGGGCAGG
This sequence comes from Iguana delicatissima, assembly GCA_948472985.1. NCBI lineage: Eukaryota > Metazoa > Chordata > Lepidosauria > Squamata > Iguanidae > Iguana > Iguana delicatissima. The sequence continues at coordinate 1,334,804 of CAOKZL010000625.1, forward strand.
AGGCATCCAGTCACTGTCTGGTTGGATGTCCCAGACATCCTTTGGAGGTCCAATAGGTCAGAGTGGATTGGCTCGCATCTTAATGACATTATGCATTGCAGAGCTGCAGCCAGAGTTCTAACAAGGGCTGGTTAACTCCTTTGTTGTTACAGCTCCATTAGGTGTTGATCCCTTTCTGGGCAAAATGCTGGTGATGACCTATAAAGCTTGAGTCCAGGCTAGTTGAAGGACCACATCTTCCTTTAAGTGCCCATTAGAGCTCTGAGATCTTCTGGGCACCAGGGTTCAAATCTCCTCTTAGCCATGGAAACCGACACTTTCTCAGCCTCAGAGGAAGGCAATAGCGAACTCCCTCTGAACAAATCTTGCCAAGAAAACCCCGTGATAGGTTTGCAATGGGGTCACCGTGTGTTGGAAACAACCTGAAGTCACACAACAGCAGCAACAACAACATTAGATTCTGTGCATACAAAGACTCCTTCAGACTTGGAGCTTTGGACATTTTATACCCTAAATATTTTGGTATTTGAGTTAGAAAAAAAATCACACAACTCACACTATGCAAAGTATTTTCAACCTTAGTACATGAATGCCAATGTATAATCCACACTAATTGTATTTATTGTGAGTTTAGTCCCCTTGTGTTATAATAAAATATGGGAATAGTAAATATTGTCTCTGTGCTGAAGTCTGTGTACTTTTTGAATATAGTTTTCCATGTAATTTCTATTCAGAAACTCCGAATTTTCAGTTTATGCCAGATGTGTTGATTGGCTGGCTAATTTAGCAAACTTGCGTAATTGAAATGTAATAGCTTTCTGCTGACTTACCATACTGATAATGGTTATGAATGAAGAGATCTGTGTTTCTTAATGACGTGAATCATCTGAAATGCACACTTCATCTGCAGAAATAACATGTTCATTTATGAAAATGCTTTTAATCATCTGAAATGCATCAAAACCATTTACTATGTTTCTGAAGTACAGGGAAGAATGTGGATTCTTATGCAGTCAAAATGGCATCATTGGCAGAAGAGGGAGTTTTCAGTTGGCTTGAGATAATTCCCAAAATTTTCAAAAATATCCCATCAAACATATTTAGCAAAAGACCTAAAGTGGGGAAGAAGCTCCTTCATAGCCCAATTAGAAGTGAGCATATTCATTAGCCATCAAATGTTAATTGACTGATGGGGGAGGGAAGGTAAAAGAAATAGGTGTTGGGAGGAAATGGGAATATCTTGATGGAGAACTGGTTGGCTGGCTGGCTGGCTGGAACGCTGAAAAGGAGCACTCAATGCTGCAATATGTTGTAGCTTCCATGTGTTCTTCTTTATTTTGAAATTCATTTTTAAAGAGTTCTTGTTTACACCTTTTTCATTTCCAGAGGAAACCCAACACACTTTCCAATACGAACAAAAAGCAACCTATGCAACAAATTTTATATACAATTCTCCTTCCACATTCGTGGGTTTCATTCTCGTGGTTTTGATTATTCACGGTCCCTTGCCTCCCTGCCCATTCTCCCCCTCCCATTTCCTGGCAGGGGGGCCTCGGAGGTACAGGAGAGAGAAAAGGAGGAAAGACTGTTTCCTTCCCCACGCAATCTCTGCCAGCTGCTGTGGGTGTGACTGCCCCAGCGAGGGATGGGTGGAGGGTGAAGGCGAGGACAGATCCTTTCCTCCTGCTCACCATCTGTCCACCCGCAGCTCCCCAACCAATTGCCCGAGTGGTGGCAGAGGGGGGAAGATGGTGAATGGCAGGAAAAGATCTTTCCTCCCGCTCACCATGTCCCTGCCCACAGCTCCCCGAGTGGCAGCAAGAGGAGGACATGGCGAGCAGAGAGGAAAGATGTTTTCCTCTCGCTCGCCGTACGCCTGCCCACAGGTCCCCGAGCAATCATCCGAGTGGTGGTGGTGGGGACTTGGCAAGCAGGAAGAAAATATCTCTTCCTCCCACTCACCATATGCCCAGCCACAGCTCCCCGAGTGACTGCCCAAGTGGTGGCAGGGAGAAGACGGCAAGTGGTGAGGAAAAGATTGTTCCTTCCAGCTCACCATGTTCCCACCCGCAGCTCTGGTGCAATCTCCCCTACTGTGGTGGGGAGGGGGTGAAAAGGAAGAAAGAGTTTTTTCTCCCTCTCCCAATTCCTACTTGCTGCTGGTGATGGCCAACACGGGAACTTGGGCAGGGGCCTGCAGCAGAGTGCAGGGAAGGTGGAGTTCTGAGAGGAGAAGTTATTCACAATTATTTCACTTTCGCAGGGTTCTCTGCACATATCCCCCGTGGAGGTGGAGGGCCTACTGTACAGAGAAAAGACCAGATGGCATAAGTATAGTAGATGTGTCTCTAACAATACATTCAATAACATACCACATTTGTATTTAACCTGTCAAAACATTTAAACATAAATTGCTCATGAATTGAACATGCCACTTACTAACAACAGACTGAGATTTCACTCACAAGATATCATGTCCACCTATTCCAACACCTATTTCAAACCAGAGATGAGCAACTCTTTCAGAGTGATCATGGTTGCTGAGGGATTCTGGGAACTGCAATCCAAGAAGTACTTTCCCATGTGCTGGCTTTTGCTCATGAGTAATCTATCAGTTATGGATAGGGCTGAAATCAGCAGTTGTGGAAACTGGTCTTCAAAGTGAAGAGTGACACCTTTTTCTTATATCACTTACATTTCTCTCCTTTTATCATTGTCTTGCACTGGTTTTATTTTCTTCCCATTCAACACACTGCCAGCCATGCTAGCTAATGGCTCTAGTATCAGTGAGTAGTAACTCTGTTCTGGATTCTAGCCTGACTTTTAAAATAAAGCTATCCAAGGTGCTGAAACTGTTTTGTGGGATAGGGACTGGCACCCTGGATAGCTCTTTTAAAATTTGGACTACATTCAAAACCCCATTGACCACCAAGCCACCAGCTGCAATTGGATGTCAGGAAAGAGACACATGGCTTTTGTCAAAGGTCAGAACTGATTGCTTTCAGAAGGCTTTGGAAATCAAGCAGAGGGCTTTCTGTGTTCCTAAGCCCAAAAGTTATCCATCGCTATTGTAAACAATAAAACCTAGAAACTCATAGTAGAGATAGAAACATACATCAATAAAGATACAACATGATCAATCAAATACTTCAGGGCAGTAATGTAAATGGACAACATTACACAAAATTTAACTGAGCTGACATGTGACCAACATAACGTACACCCTCATTCTTAGAATGCTGCTGAAGTAATATTGGCTGTTTTATGGGAGCTGGATAACTAGTTTTTATAGTGACATCTGATTTAGTTTTTTTAAGAAAGAAAGAAAGAAAGAGAGAGAGAGAGAGAGAGAGAGAGAGAGAGACACTACCACCACTTTTATTTATGATAAGGTGTCACCAGGAAGTTCTCAGACAGAAATAGAACTTATGTAATGGAATGTATACCTTCTTTAGCTTGGCATTTTGTGGTTCTCCATTCTGGTCCTTAAAACATTCCATTGTATTATCCAAACTAGTTTGAAAATTCCTATCAAGGATTAATTCAGGCAAAAGCAGTTTTGGAAAGTCTGGCAGTTAATTTTCCACCCCTAGAACCTCTCATAGGCTAAACTAGACCCACAAATAAAGAAAAAATGAAGTCAAAATTGGAAATGCTTGAAGATCTACTTTGCTTTTGGGGTGTGTGTAATCTGTTTAAAGTCTAAACTAACATTTCTGAAGGCTCTCAGGTGCAGTAAAATCACTGTTTGGTGCAAAAGAAAGCTATTTTAGGTCAGTGAGATGGTGGTGATGGTAGTGTTCGTACACATGCCAGCCCTCTGAAATGGCTTTTTGGAAGGGAGCACCTATGCACTATGGCTGCACATTTTCCACTCCTAATTGATCCTTGCATTATCTCAAAGGTTCACCTTGGTTTAAATCACTGCTATGGAAGTAGAATCTAAGGAAAAAAGGGGGATTCTCAAATTCTATGTGTTCAGCAAAGTCATTTCTCACTCTGTTGGATTACTGTCCTGGCTTTCAAACTCTGCTGTAAAATCTTGTTGCTCCAGCAGTTTGTACATTCCCTTGATCTTTCCTCTGCTCCACTTGTCCATTTGCCACTGGATAAAAAAACACTCTTCCATTCTTGAATGAATTCAGGAAAAGCATATACTAAGATCTGCAGCAAATAAACCCACTAAAGCAGAGATCTGAACAATGTACCTCCTCCCAGATGCTGGATTTCTATCAAGCCTCTCCATTGGCTGTGTTGACTATGACTGATAAGTGTAGCAGCCCAACAGCATCGGGAGGGCTGTGTAACCCTGTGGTAAGAGTGAAGGGATGTAATAACTGGAATCTGGTGTGGTTCAGCATAGTGTAGTAGTAACCCATGCAGAACTGGCCATTCACCACCCCCTGGCTTTATCACAGAACCTCTGCAGCCCTCACATGGCTGGTTGAGAATGGAAGTAGAGAGGGAATCAAAGAAGCATCTGGCTGTATCCTCATAGCCAGATGCAAAATGATTATACCATGTATTGAGATCCACCAAGGTCCTTCAGAGGTCTCAGTCAGTGGTGTAATCATTTATGTCTGACTACAAGCACATAGCAAGATACTTCTCTGATCCTCCTTCATGCCCAAGCAGCCATGGATCAGCCTGGAGGTGTCTGCAGAGGCTCTGCAATAAATCCAGAGGCATGGGTTGCGGAGGAATTCCAGCTCCTGCAAAGATCATAAAAGACATATGCAAACATAAAGTTGACTGACAGTCTGTATGCCACTAACAGACATCAGCCAATATGTGCTGATTTTGCCTTCTCCCAGCATCCCTCCCTCCATATCATGATGTGTCAGGTGGTCCCCTAACCATCCAGGGCAAATTATTTTTAGGTTTGGAAGTGGTTGCCAAAGGGAAGGCAGCATCACTGGAAAAAATCACCCATCTACTTAGCAGGCACATATTTTTTTCATGAGGAGATCCTTTTGGAATGTAGCACAGATGTATCAAAAATAGCCCTCACCAAAATGCTTCAAGTACTTTCTTTTTAAAACATGAAAACAGTGACAAAGGACTCCAGCAGATGTTCAGCGTGTTTATGCAATACTTTCCAAAACTGGAATGGATCTTAACTTGCTTCCATAGATATGGCTTAATACTATTTCTAAAGTAACTTCTGAAGTAACTAGTGGCATAGTTTTGTGGGGCATAGTTCTGTGTAAGATCTTCAGTGCCAAAATGCTTTAAAATAAACTCTTCCTGAAGGGGACTCCAGGAGGGGGTCGGTCTACATATCCTTAAGACTCTATAAAAGTGTTAAAAGAAATCCTCCAAAAGTGTATGGCAAGTCAGAGTGTTTTGCAATATGCTGCGCTAGCAAGGCTCAGCAGAGTTTCTGTCTCCAACACAAGGTTAGGTCACAGTGTGCATTGTTGCTTGAGATGTTTTGTAAACCATTTTCTGAAATGTAAACAAGGGGGAAGTGAAAACTACAGCAAAACCTCAGCGAAGGAGGGGCAAGAGGAAATGTCTTTGTGTGTCAGAAATGCTATAAAATCACTCTGTTAATTGTGCTCAGGGCTCTTGACTCTTTCTGGAAGCAATTCCAGTCAAGCAACCCAGTCATTTCTTTTAATAAACTCTTTTTCCTTACCTCACTGCCTCTATGTTCCCGCTAACTAGAGGGGAAAGCACACATCCCAAAAACCATCCTAACACCCCCAGAGCTATCAAGAGCATACAAAAATGTACTGATGGACTGTCTCAGCTGTCCTGGGCCTGATCAAGCGGATGGTGGCCAGGTGGAGACTGGAGAGCACGAGATCACACTCACTGTATCCGTCTCCCAGCCATCCTGGGCCCGATCGGGCCGAGAGTGGCCGAGCAGAGACCAGAGTTCTGGGAATCCATGAATCTCACGAATCTCAAATCTTTTGAATGAAGATGCATAGATTCTGCAAATGAAATCAGGAAAGGCTTGAGGAAGGTCTAGACTGATATATACTGAAGGGCAGCATGGAGAAGATGTTGAAATACTATAGTATCTAGCAGCATTTTTTAAAAGTCCTCATACAGTAACTGATTTTGAAGCAAGAGGCCCTCATTCAGATCTTGCCTTAATCATTAAAATCTTTATTGACTTTGTTGTCTCTCTTTTGTTCCATGTTTCCCAGGTGTGGGAACTATGTAGCCCTTTTGCTGTCCAGTGCAGACGCCATGGAGCCCCTCCTCCAGTCCTTCAAACTTCCAGCAGCAGCCACATTTTAGCAGTTTTTTTTTTCATTTAGAAAATGCCTCCTCCCACTCCATAATGCCCCCAAACACCTGGAAATCCCTTTTCTGCTCCCCCTGCCCCCCACCAAAGCTCCAAAGACAACCAAGGGAGAAGAGACATCACTTCTACTCAACCAAAATAGAAACTACAACATAACAATATGGCCCTCTGGAGCTCTGCAGGAAGCCAAAATTATACTTTGGGCTCTGATGTGTGCCCACACCTGGTGTAAGACATAGAAGTCTTACTTTTGCACACCACTGGAGCAGTGCACAAACTTCAGGAATAATTAGGCTGAGCTTTTGTGTGTTTTAGGGTTATCCTCATAAAGGCCAGAAAGGATACTGTGGGTCATTGCTGGGTTTCCCATAGGGATGGGATGAATCCAGAATTTTCCGAATCTGAATCCAGATCTGAATCGCTGGAAGGTTGTGGGAATCCACAAATCTCACGAATCTCAAATCTTTTGAATCCTTTTTTTAAAAAAGGGTTTAAAAAGCAAGCGAAAAAAGAATCAAGTTGAAAGAGAGATTTTTTTATTACCTTGCAGAGAGAGGCAACCACAAGGACAGGCAGCCCAGTGGGCAGAGGCAGCCCAGGGGCACAAGCAGACAGCCCCAGTGGGCTCAGGCAGGCAGTGCCAGTGACCACAGGCAGAGAGCCCTAGCAAGCACAGGAAACCCAGTGAGCACAGGCAGCATGAGCCAGCACAGACAGCTCTGAGAACAGACAGCCTTGGTGGGCAGGCAATTATATGCTCTGATTTTCGGGTGCCCAGGGGCCTGGTGGCCAATCAGGCCTTTGGCGAGCCCTGGAGGTGCCAATTTTTAATAAAAACAAACTTGGCGCCTCTGGGGCCCAACAAATTGGCACCTATGTGGCCACCAAAGGCCCCACTCTCCACCTGGCCACCTTCCACCTGATTGGGCCCAGGATGGCTGGGAGACAGAAACAGGGAGCACAATCCCATGCTCTCCGGTCTCCGCTCAGTCACCCTCTGCCTGATCGGGCCCAGGATGGCTGGGAGACGGATGCAGGGAACACGATCTCACGTTCACAGGTCTCCAGTCAACCACCCTCCGCCCGATCAGCCCGGATCCACCAAGTAGGCCCTCTGCATGTCCAGGACCTATTTTGGTGGAGGGATTCGGATCCGCAAATCTCGAATCCTTATCCAGGATTTGAGGATTTGAGGATCTGAGGATTCAGTTGGCCCAACCCTAGTTTCCCAGATCCCAGTTCCTGGCCACCCTTCTCCAGTCTTCAAGACAACAGAAAGGAATCTCAGAGTAAGGATGCTACCTTGAAAGTGTGTGTACTTTATTTATTATGCTTAGCTTCTTTTGTAATGGCATTGTATGCACAATGATTAGTATCTTGTGTTAATTGATATCACCAAGGGCTACCCCTTGTAACATCACCAGGGCCCCTTCCTGTGATATCACTAAGGCTCGTCTTTAAATCTCAGGGTTTGGTCCTGATATTTTAGTACCTGGAGTAGTGCTGACCTGGCACCCCTACTCATTAGCTTAGTCAGAATTGGCAACTTGTGGAAACAATATGGGTCTAGCTGGATCTATATCAAGAGTGGGCAACTGCCAGGAGTTGCAGCAGGTTCTGTTTTCCCCCTGCAGCACCCTAGAGGGCCATGTCCTATCTTCCTCTACCCCACTGAAAAATTCAAAAGGTCAAAAAGTATTTTATTTTGCTTCTACAAATGCCAGTAGCTTCTTCCAGCCCTCTAGGAGAGGCCGCTGTCTATTTCCCTGCATCTGAGGGGGCTTTTCCACCCATTGCTCACCTGTTACAGGTTTCCAAGCAGACAGTCACTTCCTAATTAGAAAAGGCGGGGGGAATCTTAAAAAGTGAAGGAAGGGCAAAAGACACCAGTATGTAAGTGGTTTAGACAGTAGCATCTCCCAGAGGCTTTGAGTACATTATTGACCATTTTGAGACCAAAAGGGAAAAAAAATGAACCTCTAATGGGGGGAAGCAGGGACCCTTGGCGGCCACAAATGGGGTTGGAGTTGACATATGACTGAACTTCACCCATCTCTGTCCTGTATCTACAATGGAAACAGATGAAAACAAGAGACAAGTTCATTGCTAGTATCTTCAATATTGACTTTCAGCTTCCAGAGAAAGATCCTTATTACTGAAGCAAACAGTCACTGGTCAGATGTACTGTGGCACAGAAGGGCAACTGTCAGAAGTTGACAGGCTGAATTAGCTTCTGGAAGGCTTTGGGGAGTCACTGAACCCTCTTGCAAAACTCCAAAATACTTTTAAACATCTTTTATGATGCGTGGGGGCATTTGGCTGGAGTCAATATGCCTAGAAGTTGCATTCTTTCTCTTTTTCTTCTCCTTTATCTTCATCTTCATCTTCATTGGTATTATTACACTGTTCTTTTTTTATATTTTATGGCAAGCTGTCCTTGAATGTATTATTCTTAAGGTCAAGAGTCAAGATATGTATATATGTAGAGAACCATCATGGTATAGTGGTTTGAGCATTGGGCTATGACTCTGGAGGCCAAGGCTCAAATCCACGTTTCTCCACAGAAACCCACTGGGTGACCTTAGGCAAATCACACTCTCTCAGCCTTAGAGAAAGACAAAGACAACCCCTCTGTGAACAAATCTCACCAAGAAAAATCTGTGATAGGTTCACCTTGAAGTTGCCATAAGTTGGAAATGACTTGAAGGCACATGACAACAATGTATGTACATATGTGTATATGTATGCATGAATAAATAAACCCTATAACTTGGAAACTTTTCTCAATAATCTTAAAACAAAGGACCACTGTGGTCAATGCAACCTGATGGTATTCAGATCTTTTGAACTATAGCTTCCTTAAAACCCAGCCAGTATGGTCCTTGACCATGTTTGGTGAGTAAAGTGGAAGTTTAACATAACATGACATGACATGACATGACATGACATAACATAACATAACATAACATAACATAACATAACATAACATAACATAACATAACATAACATACATGATAAACAGCATAACATAACAACAACATGAAATAACATGAAAGTATTGGATTAAGGAAGCCTGTCTTAAAGTGCCTGATGGGATGGAAAGAGGGTATTCAAGTGCTCAAATAGCCATGAAACTCTTTGGGGAATCAATATTTCCCTCTTAATGTAACCAGTTCCACAGGGTTGTTGTTGAGGATAAAAATGTTTTGAAAAATTTGGAGGAAAGGCAGGGAATAAATGTTATCTGCAGGAAACTTCTCATCAGTCATTAATCAGAGACAGGAACTGTGTGTGTCTTCAAAGGCATTCCTTTCTTTACTACTACTATTTCTTTGTGGATAAGGTTCTACATTTACTGCTTCTAGATCTGGCTCCAATGAACAAAAGGGCAGGCTCCATATACATTTTTCAGCCAGAGATAAAAAAGATCCTCTTCAGCCAACATTCCATGCAGAGAAGCTGACGAGACAGGCAAAAGTTTTGGGTGGTATCTTGTTTCCCAGCTGAGAACATCAAGGTTGCTTCTGTGATCCATACAGCTCCAACATCTTCCTGTTGCTTGCAAGTTTCTTGTGAAGCTTGCAAGTCTTCAGATATTATTGGACTGAAAGTCCCATGAGACCTAGCCAACAAGTCATTAGTAAGGGATAATAGGAGCAGTATTTTTTTTTCAAAGACTCTCTGGTGGACCTCAAGTTGCCCTCCTCTGCCCTGGTCAATCTGAGAGGCTCACAGGTTTCCTATTTTTATGGGCCTCAGGATGTCAAATACTTGTGTTTGGACAAATACTTGCAAATATACATGATAAGAAGAACAATATTGTCTTATTTTAATAGTTAGTCTTGACACACTTACCCAAAAGAGCAGTAAACGTGTGTGAAATATGTGTTCCATGTTTTGCCTGTCTCTTCCAATGGCCTGCAACATCCAAAGTTCAAAGGAGCAAATGCTACTCTTTCAAATTACAGTGGAATTTTTTTTTATTTTATGAATCTTGATCAGTAGCAGTAAAATGCTCTTCCTTTTTCTCTCCCTGCTTATTCTTTCTCCCCACTCCTCTCTGAATTCACTTTGTATTCCTCATGAAGGCTTATGTCACTCTGATATGGGAGATGAATTAAGTGGCACCAAATGTTCAAGCTGAACTCAAGTAGAAAATAAAATCGAAGTCACTTGTGTTTCACTTCAATCGTGCTTACGTTTCATTTAAACAATTTGGCACGGACTTCCCTCCCTTGACATTTAAATACATGCAACTTTAGAAATGTGGTAAAGTGAAAAGTGCATTGAGCCTCGAGTGTGAGGAGAGAGAAAGTGAAAGACATGTGTTGCATGGTGTACTCATAAGCAGAGTGGACAGCTGTTCAGGGACTTGGATGCTTCATTGGCCTGCAAAGGAGACCTTGGAGAGCTATATCTACTAGTGTACCTCCTTGACCAATTTCTTTCATTTTTTTTTCCTCAAATGACCCCATATGCTCTACCTCTGTAGAGGGGTAGAGTTCTCCTCCCCCTTTTGGGTTCAAGAGAGAATTTTAACAACAGGAATTATTTGGAAGTCACTTATGCCACCTATACTTTTGTGGCCCTGGGAACCACAAAAACAGCCCTGAGGGTATACACAGTCCTTGGGCCGTACTCCTATGTTACAAGCATTTCTGAACTGGAAGAAATTCCCATCTACACTCTAATAAATACTTGCATTTAAAACACACAGCATGGTTCTAAGTATCACAGAGGAGATTCCATAGCTTGGTGGTACATGCAGAAGATGTCAGATTCATTCCTTCCCCTCCATAATCAAGACTGGGGAAAAAAAGACTTCTGTCTGAAACCTTGGAGAACTTCTTCCAGTCAACATAGACAACTTTGAACTGGGTGTGCTAGATCTGGTATAAGGCAACATTCAGACTTCCTGTTCTTTCACAACTGAGTTCTTCTCCGTTCAACAGATGTTTTTGTGTGGTAAGCATTTGTAGGCTTGCAGTCAGGTCCAGCAGTCCTCTGGCTCCAGGGGAGAAAGACTCCATGGCAGGAAAGCTGCCAAATTCAAAGCCCAACTGGACTCATGCCAGCCAGGGCAGAAGGAAAGGAAGAACACTTTTTCTCTGCCTCCTCTTCTTTTTATGTTTTTTTAAAAATCACTCCTGTTAACCCCCTGCCCACATTTTGGAGATGTAACTGTGGAATAAAGGGGAGTATGCATCTGGCAGATCAAGGCCATTTCCACACTACACTGTTATAGTACTATGATTCCACTTTCAACATCCTGTGGAATTCAGGGTTTGTAGTTTACTGAGGCCAAAGAGCTTGCTGGCTGAGAATTCTAAATCCCCCCTCTCTAAACTGCAAACTCCAGGATTTCATAGGATGTTGAAAGTGGAATCATAGCACTATAACAGTGTAGTGTGGAAATGGCCCAAGAGCCTCTCCCAAATCTATCACTGATATATATCCAGAATGTCACCTTTTAACCTGTTGTTGGCATGTGCTTTCAAGCTGTTTCTCACTTAACAGCAACCCTAAAGCAAACATAACATTGAAAGAAAGAAAGAAAGAAAGAAAGAAAGAAAGAAAGAAAGAAAGAAAGAAAGAAAGAAAGAAAGAAAGAAATTTGTTCAGAGGGCTTTTGCTTTCCTCTGAGGCTGAGAGTGTGTGACTTGCCCAAGGTTACTCAGTGGGTTTCCATGGTTGAGCAGGGATTCAGACTCTTGTCTCCAGAGTTGTAGTCCAAAGCTCTAACCGCTACATCACTATGGCTCTTTTTTAACCCTTTGAAATCCATGGCAGATCTCTATGGGCAGATCTTGCTTACCATGTTGTCCAATGATTTTTGAGATGTATCTCCCACCTGGGACTGTAGGACTCCACTCTTAATCGAATTACAATCATCTCCTTTACTTAATTTGTCCAGTAAGCTTCTGATTGAGGAGGCAGAAAAAAAAATATCTTTCCTGTATCAACTTACTGTTGAATATGCACATTAACTCTCTCTCCAGACATAAGCTGTGTTGAGTCAAAATGACTTCATCAGCTTGTAGCGTGATAAAATCATCACACAAGGTGAAGAATACAACTTCATAGTCCCACCATGGTGTAATAATCCTTGCAGGATTTTTGAAGATTTGGTTTAACTAAGAAGATGGCAGAGTGGGAGTTAAACAGGACAGGAATCATCAACATGATAGTGGAACTTCCATGTCACGGGCTATAATTTGTTTTCAATCTCACTTGATCCAGATTTTGCTATGATTAAATGACCAGCATCAGGTATACAACATTCATTTAATAAATTTAAAAATAACATATAAAAGCTTAAATCTTTAATTATGTAAAGCATAATTCTTACATTTGTTATGTAAGCATAGTTCTCAGTGGTACACATAAAATTTTCAAATCAGTTACTCAGGATCAAATTGAGGAGACAAAACTAGCAGGATGACACTATTGTCTCTTATTTCTTAAAGAGTATTTCCTTTGTTCCAACTTACTCCATTCTATTGTCTTGGCCCACTAATAGGTACAAAAACAAATTTATAAAACAAGGCTGGAGAAGGTGGTTCTCCAAATATTGTTAAACTGAATATCTCACCCACCAGCATAACTAATGATGAATGATAATGAAAATTACAATTGCCGGAGCTCTGAGATAATAACGTCATTCCTTTTCCTGTAACAAGTGCTGCTTAGTCTCTTTACATCTTCCCTACTGGCAAATGGCCATGGGAACATCCCTAGGGCTTGGCAGCTACCTTGGAGGAATGGTACAGAGCTATCTGGGTACAGTGTTATGATCTTGCTCCACGTGCCTTGATGGCACTGTATCATGGTAAGACATTTAGTTGATGTGTCATGCTTCTAGTGTGTCATCCTCCTTTTCTTCCATTATCAGTAACTGAGGCTCTACCTCAACTTACCATCCCATGTAGGTAGAAGCAAGATGGGCCTGTCATTGGGTTACTGTAGTATGAGGTGGTGGTGGTATCCTCAGGCAACAGACTCTGGGAGTCAGCAGAAAATGCAGAGGAAAGAGCCCTGCATCAGTCCCTTCAGGTGCAACGAAGAATCCCTTTCCATTTTCAGCACTCCCAGCAGCATTCACCTAGCAGGCCGTGGCTTTTGTTCATGAAGAAGGAGGGGAACTGTCTTGTTCTTCAGATAGCAAAATGTCTTAGAAGCATGACTGCTTCTTGCAGCATAGATAAGTTAGCCAGGGATGTAGCTATGGAGTGGGGTAGGAATGAGAGCATTGCCCTGCAATCAGAATGCTGTCTCCAAAATAAAATATCCTTTCAGTGAAACTGTGGAGAGTGACACACGGAAAAATTGTTCACACCTAGAACTCTTATATTTGCTTTCTTTGCATTCCCTTGGTTATTTTGCCTGCCTTTATCTTTCAGCATCTAAACTGTATTTCTAAATGCTCAATTGACATTTCAAGTTACTGCAATGCTAGAAATTTGGAGATTAAAGGAAAAATTCCTTGGAGAACTGTGCCCATATCCCCCTATAGCTACCCCCTATACTCAGCCCTCAATTCAGAGTATGTGTTTATATATCAATTCATGTTTCTTTGCTCTGTTCATCTCTTATTTTTAACAATATTTCAGATCACAGTTCCTTGAAGATCTTTGAGATATTCCAAAATGCAACGATTTGTTACGGGTTGCTTAAATCTTAATGCTTAAGTTCTAGCTTCACAGCCGAGAGCCAATATTGCTCTTCTGTAGCAACAGAGATGTTGTGTTTCCTCTGCAGGAATTTTCATTATGTATCTGTAAGATGCGTTCCAAATGCTTCGCACCGCCCCAGCATCCCCAACTTGATCTGTTCTCCATCCCACCCCACATATGTTCCAAATGGTAAGTGGCTTTCAGAGATGTATGGGTGGAACAAGATTTCTAACCATATTCCTGTAATGTCAAAGTATTAACTGTTTCATGGTTTGCAATTCACAGCTTACTGCAGTTCACAGCTTACTTACGCAGTAATAGAGAGAAAAACTCCACAATGGTCTAAATTCTATTACTCATCCTGAGTGCAATAGAACCATTGAATCAATTGCATTTCCCTGTGTGTCATCATTCAACAATTGTCTCAATTGTCCAACTGTAGTTGGAAGCAACCAACAGGTTCTAGTCTAGTCTTTTGTTTGTTGAACAATAAAATTCCTCCTGGCCCACCAGAAAGAATTTCTGCAAAGTGAATTAATCTGCCATTTGAATCTGCTTTCTTTCTGCCTCCTCCACATTCTTTCTTCTTTTCTGTAGTCTCTGCTGGCATTCTTAGAGTCTAATGATATTTTTGGTCACTGTATAATACTTATGGTCCAACACATGCTCCCTATGCATGTTTACTTGTAAGTCAGCCCCACTGCATCCAATAAGGGTTTTGCTGTTGTTCATTCCTATCAAGTTGGCTTTGGCTTATGGTAATGCCAGTGGCATATCTAGCGTAAACAATGCCTAGGGTGAGTGTAGAAGTTGCACCTCTACCTTCTTACACCTACCACCACCACCACCCTTACATGCACAGCTTTTTTGCATCTCCCTGGCATTGGTGCCCAGGGCATGCACTCTATTTGCCCCACCCTAGATACGCCTCTGGGTGACCCTATGAATGTTCCCTGGCCATCAAAGTTCCCTGGCCATCAACAGCCCCACTCAGGCAGATCCATAGCTTCCTTGATGGAGTTCATCCACCTCTAATGAAGTCTTTCTCTTTTTCTGCTGCCTTCAACTTTACCTAGCATTATTGTCTTTTCTAATCAGTTTTTGTCCAAAGAGGTTTACTTACACATATAGTAGTGTTGCACGTCCTGAGCTAATAATATTACTAAGAAAAAATGGAATTCTCTGGTGTAGCAAAATCATGGGGTCCTGTAGCTCCTTGGAGAAAAACAGGTGTATAATGGTATAAGCTCATGCCAAGATAGGAAACTGTTTGGCCCTTCAGCTGTTTTGGATTACTATCCTGCAACATATACCCTTGAGCATACTAGGCAGGATTTCTGGGGCTTCTAAAACATCTGGAAGACCACATCTTCTCCACCCCATAATAGATCTGCTCATGTTTAAGATACCACATGACTGTTTTTGCTTCACAGGCTATCATGGTAACCCTTCTGGGAATTGCTACTTTAACATATGATTCTTACACTTGATCTTAGCCAAAAGGCCGAGAAGCTATGTCTAACATATTACTCTTATAGCTTCCAAATCTGACTGTCTTCACGGTTGGAATCCTAAGCCTGCTGAATAATTGACCTTGATTCAGGAAGGATGTTCTCAGTTTAAATTTAGAAGCATATTAAACCTTGTCTTCTCCTTAAATGATGGTGATGATGATAAAAGACACAACAAGAATTTGGAATTTCTATAGCCCATATGGACATGTTAGCTACACCAAATGGTCCTCCATTTGAATCCATTATAACTTTGTGCTTATCTAAATGCTTATCTTAGGCTGTAATCCTAATATACTTGACTGGGAATTAGTTTCACTGAACTCAGATGAACTCACTTCTGAGTGTCAATGTGTATAGGAATGCTTTGTAATAGTATGGTCATCCTACGCTAGTCCACTGTGTTGAATGAGTTTCAGGCCCAGGTCAGTCTTGCAACCTGAATCAATATTCCTTTTAAGAATATGTTATTATATATTTTATTGTTAAGATATATTAAAACTGAACAGTGTATGATCTTAAAAAACCTTTGCTTCTTATTATAAAAGGGATTAAGACCTTAGTATCTTCCATATCCTCAAATCTGAAGGAAAAGGAAATGTTGAAATCAGAAGGCCTTCTTACAGTAACAGACAGTTTTACCTTCATTAACATGTAAGTTATCATCTCAGCCTTAATTTTAAAAATGCCCTTTTCCTTTGGAATGTTAAAATTCTTCAAAATGATATAAAACTTCTTCTAACCTCTTGCCCAGAATTTGTGCTTAAAATAATGCTGTTCTTTGTTTTACTTACCTTGTTGCATTCTGTTAGCTTTTTTTGTTGTCTATTTTTTAAATTTAATTTTATATGGTGACAACAACTCATCCTGAGAGAATTTAGGAAATTTAAGTTGATAGGAAAGCTGGTGGCTTTCCTATCACTGAAGCAGTGCGTCTGATCCAGATTTAAGTCTAATGTTTAGAGGAGCTTTTCAAGGTGCCATCACAATTCCCTAATAAGTGCAGAACCTTGGACAGCTCATTTGGTTTTTAAACTAAAACCTAGAGAAGACTCACTGCTCCTCTGACATGGAAGTGATGACTGGTATCACTGCCTCAGGGGCTTTTTCCTCAGTTTTGTATGGCTTCTAGTCACCCCCCACAAAAAATGTTGGGCAAATAAAGTTTATTATCTGCTTCCAGCAAAATAATGGCAGTGCAATACTACGAGACAAAGCACGTTCAGATACCCAACCATTTCCATTTTGATTTCTGTCCAGTATTTTTTGTGTGTTCAGGGATGGTGTTGCCCATGACAAGTTAGAAAATTGCCAGAAAATTGTCTTCTGGACCTACAGAATGTGCACACCTCTTCTCTGGGAGAAGATGCAGTTACTCTAGCATTCCTACTCATTGTTTTCAGTCTTCTTCTGTGGCTGTGGCTGTGACCTGTGGAATTCTGATTTTGACCGCTACCAGGCAGGGGAAGCTAGAGGACAGCATGTGGAATTAGTAGCCTGTGGTGAACAGTTGCAGTACCTACATAACTGGAATCAGTTTGTTGAAATGATTACTTCATTGTCAGATTCTAGAGCCCGTTTTTTATTGCCTGATAATGCACTGTTTCTTACATATTCTTACACAGACGTTTTCACACAAAAGTGACTTGTAGGAGTTCTCCAAAACCTTTAAATAAGGTGAGAAATCAAAACTTTAATTAGTTCTGCGTATTGTGAGGTTATCTGTGAGCTTGAGAAAACAGGTTTTATTTTGGAATTCTTCTCTTCTTGTGCCAACAGGCAACTTGAAGGAACGTAACCACATGTATAGAGATTCAAAGTAGCACTTCTTTTAAAAAATAAGAATTTTATTTTATTAAAAATGGTTTATTTTAGACTTAAAAGGAGGGTTTTTCTTCTTCTAGCTTTTATTAAGCACAGAGGTACCACTTCTGTTCAGACTCTGCCTGTTTTCTTTTATTTTGTATATTGCTTCTGAAACACAGTTGCAGCTTACATTATTTCCATCTTCTGGTCAGATCTGTGAAAATGTAATGCCCTTAATATCTTATTGGACTTAGTTTTATTGAGCTTGTGTATGTGGAGGAAAAATGAATAAACTGCAAAAGCAGCTCTGATGACTAATTTGTTTTTTGCTGATCAATCAGAAGTGTACAGTTTTATGAGTCATATAGTCTTCCACTTCACAGCTTCATCCACTAGTAGGAAATATGAACCAATGGGAAACCAAGGTTTGATAGAGATGCAGACCACATCTAGCTCCCAAAGTCTGTGGGTTAAATAAGTGATCAGTGCTATGCCTGGCACATACATGGGCCAGGGATCTTTGGAAACTGTGAGCCCATGAAAGCTAAGGGGGCAGAGAGGTACAAAGACCCCAGTTCACCTCCTAAAGGTCTCACACTTCAACCAAATGGTAACAACAACAACAACAAACCACTTTTCCAAGAATAATCACAGGCTATGATTCCACTTTAGTTGCCAGGGCAACATCCTGTGGAATTGTGGGGTTTGCAGTTTAAGGAGTGGTATTTAGAATTCTTAGAGAACCAGTGTGTTGTAGTGATTTGAGTGCCAGACTAGGATTTCAGGAGAGCAGGGTTTGAATTCTAATGTGCCATGGAAACTCAGAGGGTGACCCCAGGTAAGTCACACTCTTTCAACCTCAGAGAAAGACAATGTCAAATGCTATGATAGGTCATTGTAGGTCAGAAATGACTTGAAAGCACACAAGAACCACAACAATACAATAACATTTAGAATTTTAGCCAGAAAGCTCTCACATTTAACTAAACTACAAACCCCAGGATTCTACAGAATGTAGCCATAGCAGTTCGAAGTGGTATATCAAGCTATTACAATTGTCCCATGTGAAAGGGCCCCATTTTGGAAAGGCCTAATTGGAAGTAGAATACGGAATGAGAAAGGAGCTATTTAACTGAACCTTGCTTCTTCTTCTTCTTTTTTTTCAGATTATGCTCTCCAAACTTTCTGTCTTCCACTGTGTGACTTCAAGTGTATACCTGCATTCCAGAGCCTGGACCAATTATTTTTTTTATAACTCCCAGTATCCCCCAGTAAAACCATGGACTGTCAAAAGCCAATGGCTAGCTTGAGATTCTAGAAACTGCAGTCTAAACTGACTTTTCTGAGCCCTGTTTCCTTCATGTATATGCTTTGAAGACTTATATAATCAAAAAAATATTTGGATGCTGTGTGAACATGTGTGTGTAACATAAATCCTCTATAAAATTAGAGATCAGAATAGAGATAGCATTATTTGACTTGTGTCTTCTATACTGCTGGCTCTGCACAGCCTGCTGAAAGGGGCACCATTCTTTCTTAATGGCAATAATAAGTGGATGAAATAATGAGAAGCACTGACCTCTCCAATGCCTTTAGTATTTGGGAAAACTTCTCTTTTTTGAATTATAACACCCAGAATCCCCCAGCCAGCATGACTCATGGCATTTATAGCTCCAAAATTCATTTTCCAACTTCTGACATCCCCTCCTCTCGCCTGCCTGCCTGTGTCCATCCCAAAGCTATCCTGTGGACTTCTACAAGTGCTTAACTATGGAATGGTGGGGAATAAATCTAAATTAACCAATTTGCAATGTTGGTTGATATTTCTGATATTCATAACAACAGATATTAAGCACTGTTAAAAATGTAAACCATTGTCCAAAAAATGTCATGATGAAGGCTAAAGCCCTATGTATGCTTGTGAGGAAGTCCTACTGAATTCCTTGAAGCTTAACTGGTGATAGGTCTGTGTCAGGATATTTCAGAGAATGAATAAGGACAAAATCTAGGCCAATGAATGTTTAATAGAACAATAACAAATTTCATGGTATCATCAATCTAAAACAGTAACAAAACTGACTGGCTCAGCCCAGGCACAGCACAATCTACAACTTGGAATACTGACATCACAATTAAGGGAGTTTGTGTTATTGTTGTTGTATTTATTTATTTGTATCCTGCTTTTGTCCTAAAATTTGGACTCGGAGCAATTTACAATTTAAAAGAACAAGTTGCCCATTATAGCTTGTAATGCTGTGAGAACAGATCATTTGACTTGTTTTTTCTTGAGAGTAGACTTTTTGAACTCCATAGCAAATGCCTATTGAAACTCAGAGCATTTCTGAAAGCAGTTTGTGATACAATATGGAGTGGGTTCTGCCATTCAAAGTGGGTGAGGTAGAACCAAAAAGGGGGGAGAAGGTTACTACTGGTTATGGGCAAATGCAATCCATCAAGTGACCCTGGAGTAGTTAATAAAGCATGATGATTAAGCTCCAGAGTCTGTAATAGTCTTAAGATGGAGTGTAGAAAGAGTTATGCAGAACTAATGAGATTAGCCTCTGCTGTTTACTAAACAGGTTTCAGGTTGCACCAAGAGCTGTTGGGATAAGAAGCAATAATGGCTAATCCTCCAATTTTTGGGAAATGTAAAATCGATCTGTTACTCAGACCTGTCTCAAGCCCTAAACAGGGCTCTCTAGTTCCCCATGGCTTTGGATGCACATTGTATTTCTCTCTCTCTCTCTTTTCTCTCTCTCAGTCACACACACACACACAACCTAATGCAAAGACTTATTTCTATGGCTTATAAACTAGCCCCAAATCTGTGAATAATAAATGGATTTGCAAGGTTTTTTTTAATGTTACATTTTCCTTTGCAATACAATCATCACTTCCAAATAGAAAAATGAAATGAGCATAGATGCATACTGCTGTCTCCTTCTTTCACTCTTGGGAGCTTTCAGTTTGGTAAATACACCTTCATCCAGCACAGAGTTGGGGGAATTTGAATCACATAAGTTGCTATTTTCCTAGCAAATTTTAACTAGAAACTTCCAGAAAATGGAACTATTTGATACCTTCTGCCTAAAACGTGCAATGTGACATCTGTGTCATCAAACACAAATTCAGGCTATGTTTGTGTAAGAGTGTTAGGAGGCCCCCTTTCATATGCTCTCACAGTTCTTTCATACACTGTCACACTAGAGAAAGAGGGATTTATAGTGTAAGGAAGGCTCATCTGTTGGGTAGTACACGTGTTCCACACTCAGGATACATTGGCTGGCATCCTATGTTGCAGTTAAATAATTGTAACCTAGATTTACAGATTGATAATTGGTCTATAATCAATAATACTACATGTTCATGATTGCAGCACTATTGACACTGTTGGAAATGCCCCCCTAAACCTGCCTTAAAGCCAACAGTCACACCAAATTATGGAGACTTGTTCAGCTGGCAATCAGAGTGCAGGAGGATGATATTCCCAGCTCCCTCCCACCAGCAAGTGAGAGTGAGACAATCCGAAGCAGGACCCTCATTGCAATTCCAGTGTCAGTAGGAGGGGCTAGAAACATCATTCTCTTTGTACTAAGATCACCAGCTGAGCACTCAGCTAGATAGAACACACTATCACTCAATGTGGCTGCTGACAGTTAAGGCAGATTTGGGCAGGTGTTGAGCCAGAAGATGCAGGCAATGTTGGTGACGTAGGATACTGGCAAGCTTTAAAAAAAGGCATGTTGATGGCTTTTGTACCAGGAAAGGAGAAAGTATTTCTAAGAATAGTCTATAATAAATCTCTTCTTGTGAATTTGTGCTGTATTTAGTTGTACAACTACACCTAACATTGCAAAACAGAAAAATAGAGTGTCAACTATTCATACGAAGTGTAATGATGATTCTGGTAGATTTGGACCTTTTTAATTCCTTCTCCTTTGAACTATCAGTCAATATAGTGAAAAGATGATGTCCAGCAACAAATACCTAAGAATTATGTAACTTTTTAAAAACCTCTCTTAACATAACTAATTCAACCAGAATCTTTTCTCTGATTACAAGATGTATTGATGGCAGCCAAGGCTGGACAGTTTAAAAGAGGGATTTGATAGACTCATGGACATAATATCTAGTATCAGAGACAATGTGTTCCTCAGCTCCCCAGTGATTAGGGCCTATGGCCAAAATCCTGTGAATAGTTCTGACCATAGTAGATCAGCTGAACTGAAGGAATTTACCTATGTGTTGACTCACCATTCAATCAAATGAATCTACTCTAGTTGGAACTAATTAAGATGATCCTGACCAAAGATTGTGGTATGGCTATTACATTCAAGCCCTGCATACTGG
Source organism: Iguana delicatissima (assembly GCA_948472985.1). NCBI lineage: Eukaryota > Metazoa > Chordata > Lepidosauria > Squamata > Iguanidae > Iguana > Iguana delicatissima. Next base: position 1,356,406 of record CAOKZL010000625.1, read on the forward strand.
CTTCCCATAGGCATGTGACCGGCCACTGTGGGGCCAGAAGGTTGAACTAGATAGGCCGTACATCTGACCCAACAGAACATATCCCATATGTTTACACTCCTAAATAGTTACTTGGGAATAAGTTACACTGAAAAAAAAAATGGCACTTTTCATCTTGCTTGGCATGAGGGTACAAAGCACCTCCCTCCATATGTTGTTTGCTGAATCCAAGCATCACTGGGGTAAGGGGTAGCAATAAAAACTTTTCACATGGCCCCTTGTCTACGCTGACATACAAACCTTTGTCTCACAGGTATACTATCATGAGCCATTTAAAAAGTTTCTTTAATTCTGAAAGTATTGTTACCTATTGTATTATTAGGATCCAGTGTAGAGTAGTGGTTTGAGTGTTGGACTACACCCCTAGAGACCAAGGTTTGATTCCCCACTCAGCCATGGAAACCCACTGGCTGACCCTGGCCACATCACACACTCAGCCCCCAGAGAACCCCATAATAGTTTCACCTTAGGGTTGCCATAAGTCAGAAACAGCTTGAAGGCACACACCACCACCACCACCACCACCACCAACAATTGTTTTGTTACTTATTGTTACAATTGTATGTTACCTGTTATAACAATAACTTGAAAAATGCTCATCCTTGCTACTTTTGTTTAATAATATCCAGCCTGATATCCTTAATGAGTTAACTATTTTGTAACTTAGGTATTGCTCATCAGTAAAGGAATTATGCTGTTAAAGTCTTGATTTCTTTATTATAGTGGAACAAAAAGGTTGCAAACTTTAGGACAATTAATGTTAAATATTTATTGATTGCTTTCATTGTAAGATCATGAATGAACCCTCCCTGCACTGGCACTTCCTCTGGCAAATTTCTACTCAAAAGAAAGAGTGGGTGACTTTTACCATGCTTTTCCCATTGCAAAATCTCTGTATGTTTTGGTCAGTACTAGCCTGTTGAAACTTCTTTCAGCTTCTGCCACAGTTGCCAGCAATGTCTAAACAATCTGTAGGGTGATGTACACCTCACTGAAAATTAATTGTAGCTGTTTATTCTAAATTTCATTTAATTATATAAATGGAGATAGTTCATATTATTTTTAAAAATTAATTTTGGGGCTTTTTTTAAAAAAAAGATGCAACATTTCACAGGTCCTATGGGAAAGAATGAAGTGTAAAATAAATGTTATTCGCTTTTTTGAATCTGTGCTCCAAAATACAGATAGCATTGCACAAAGCCATATTAAAATCATTCCTATGAACAAAAAGCCTCTAGTTGGGCTGTACCATCCTTGGAATGCATTCAGGATGAGTATAACCTCATATAGCACGGGCTGATCATTTACTCCCTATGTCCTATAAACTGAACAGGGGTGTTTTTGTTCTGCCTAGATAAACATACCCTCCAGCTGACCTGATTTTGCAGGGACAGTGTCAGGAACTGAATTCACACACACAAATATAACAGTGCGTAAACACTATTTATTAGGAGCGTGATACATAGTATAGGACTTCAGTGAGTGAACTGGAGGCAATTAGGAAAATTCAAAACATAAAAGGCAAAGAGTTTCTCATCCTGCCCGCAAGAGACCTTGAAGTTCTGGTTTAGCCTGGCAGTGCTTATCACTACATTCCTAGCTTTGTTTATCTAATGGTCTCTGGTTCTCATACCTTGTTACAAGCAAGCTGCTACTTAACTCCTACTACATGTCCCATAACTAATATATGGAGGGCTGCCTGACATCCAGTGTCAATTAACCATCTGTCCTCCCACCTTTTGGCTGCTTTTAAAATGTCCCAGGCCATTTCCACACTAGACTGTTATAGCTCTATTATTCCACTTTCAACATCCTATGGAATCCTAGGGTTTGCAGTTTTGGGAGGGGCCGACTGGTCCCTCCCGAAACTGCAAATCCCAGGATTCCATAGGATGTTGAAAGTGGAATAATAGCGCTGTAACAGTCTAGTGCGCAAATGGTCTCAGTTTCCCTCTTCTCCTCCCCACTTTCTTCCTTTCAGCTTCCTTCAGTTGCTGCAAACTGAGTTCAGAGTGCAAAATAGTTTGCACTCAATTAACTTAGCATGGGAGAAGGGAGAGGAAGGGATGGGATCTTGTCCTTCCCAGTGGACAAAGGAAAAGGCGAACTGCTGTAGACTCTTCTAACTTGCATGTTCTTCATTATTAATAACTTTAATCATTTTTATCGGACTTTGATGTTCCTTTAGCCAAGCCTGTTCTGGTTTTCATCTAGGAGATACTGAAGGGGATGCAAACAAATTAGGTCTTCAGATCCTAACTAAACAACCAGCAAGCCTTACTCTCATTGTCTCAAGGTGTTTTGCTTTACCCATTCCACTAGGGGTCCCCCTCATACCTAAGCACATGGAATTCTGGGACTTGTAGTTCTTGATATGATAGACCATATTGCAAAGAGGAAAACTAGCTTTCTGTCTCTTTTTCTCATATATCATTTAATGTAATTGCACAAGCATGTGCCCTGTGTTCTAGAGAAACACTGAGGCTGGGCCAGGAAGCCCATTGGTCTGGAATGTTTCTTGAGGTTGTAATATTGCTTCTAACTGGTTCAGCAGCCTCATAGTATCAGGAAAATAGATACAGAGATACAAAGAAAATAATTTTCTATAAATATCTTCCAGCATTATTAATCTTCATCTTTTCCCCCTTACATCAGTGGGGTTTACAGGTTGGGCCAGGCTTCTCTGGAATTCCAGGACTTGATAAAGGGTACCCTCCTCCCATTTCCCCAGCTCTGGTTGTTGGACCAGGGCTCTAAACTTTCCTTACCATTGGCTATGCTGGCTGGGGCTGAAGGGAAATGCAGCCCAACAAAACCTAAAGGGCATCTCTTCCAGGTACAAAAACAAAAAACAAAAACAAACAAACAAAACTCCTATATCTAAATGTAACACTACTACAGCTATTAGGGGATCTTGCTTTTCAGGGCTTGGAGAAGTTGACCTTCTTAGACTACAGTTCCTAGAATCCTCAGCCTGTGGTTAGGGGCTTCTGGGAACTTTAGTCCAAACAGTTCACTTTCCCAAACTCTGCTCTATATGACCTTAATCCTGTTGTTTAGTCCAGCTAGAGTAGACCCATTGTGTTAACTATTGAAAAAAGAATCAACACTTTGGTAAATCCCATTGATTTAATGGACCTGTTCTAATTGCTGCTAATAAATACTAAGAGTTACTTCAAGTGTAATGATTCATGTGTATGTATGTATGTATCTGTATCTGTATGTATGTATGTATCTGTATGTATGTATGTATGTATGTATCTGTGTATATGCTCATTTTTGTTTGGACCTTGCTGTTCTCATTCAAAAGGCTCTAGGTTTTTTTACTGTTATTTTCGGTTTCCTTTTCCTCATGGCCATTTAAATTAAGATCCCCAAGGAGAAAGGAGACATGAACTGCGGAAAAACGCGTAAACAAACTGAGAAATGTAACCGACGTTCCTCTCTTAAGCCTCTCCTAGCCCAACGTCCTTATGTTTTTCAGTCATGGGGCCCGGCCCTCTCCATCCAGCCCTGCGGTTGTTTGTCCCACGGCAGTGCCAACGTTCTAGAATGCGACAACATTTTCCGACGTCACAATCACACTCTACCGCCGCAAGGTAATAATAATCAGTCCAAGGACGCTGGCCAGCCTCTGCATCTCTGTTGGCACTTTAGATTCAAACAGCCAGTGAGCGGTTGGGGGAAAAAACTTTAGTTTCCCATTCCGCAGCTTTGGTTGATCTGCAGCTGGTTTTTCCCCTGCAAGTTATCGGGTGCCCCATTGATTAATGCTGTCCTTGCTCCCTTTTAGGCAGCAGAGTGCGCCATCACCCAGTCAACTGCTTTGCGCGCTGCTGACCCGACTTTTCGAATGCTGGAATGAGAAGGAGAAAGCAAAAAAGGGAACAGCCTGGCCGGCCAGCCTCTCTCCAGCAGGGCATTGCTTCAGTTTGAGCAGTTCAAGGGCAGCCCTGCGTCCGGCAATTCTAAAAGGTTTTCCTGTTTGTTAAAAAAAAGCACGATCGGATTGCTTCCGATGACAAAGGACCCTATCTGGAGCGCCTCTTCCTACTCTCCTCTTGTCACCAAGAAGTCTTGACTGACGGGGGACGGAAGGTTATATTGCATTTAATGAAGCGGGTGGCTGATCAGCACTAGACGGTTATAGTGCTATTGTTCCACTTTCGACATCCTACGGAATCCTGCGGTCTGCAGTTTAGGGAGGGATCCTCCCTAAACTGCACACCCCAGGATTCCGTAGGATGTCGAAAGTGGAATAATAGCACTATAACAGTCTAGTGCGGAAATGACAGCAGCATTTAACGCGCCGGGAGCCGGATGAAAGGCTCTGAACGTTAAAACAAAAAGGCAAAATCCTGGAGTTCCTAATTTGATAGGAAAGTCTGCGATGGAGGCGGACAGGGATGGGGGATGGGAGAATAAGAATCCTCCGAGTCGAGAAGGTTAAGGCTGTAATGTCGTACAAAGGTATTTCGGAATAAGTTTCACTGAATGAAATGGTTCCACTGAATGAAATCCTTAGTTACTGTTGTTCCAGACTCAGTGAATCAATAGAATTTACCTGCGTCTTAACATTGTTGTGATGTGCCTTCAAGTCTTTTCGACTTATGGCAACTCTAAGACTAACCTATCACAGGCCTTCTGGGAAAGATTGGTTCAGAGGGGATTTGCCATTGCTTTCTTCTGAGGTTGAGAAAATATGAATTGCCCTAAGTAACCCAGCCAGTTTCCAAGATTGAGTCGAGATTCAAACTTGGTCTCCTGGAGTCCTAGTCGAACCTCCAACCACTACGCCAAGTGCTGATTTACCATTTAGCCATTGAACCAATGGTTCTACTCTAGCAGCTGGATTATATTGGGATTTACTATGGGCTACGAGGTGTATGGGGGCGGCTCTAACTGTGCGACCTCTTCTCTCTGACCCTGGTCATAGCAGAAACTGAAAACAGTTCCGTTCCTGCTAGAGGGAATTGAGGAGAATTGTGATCTCTTCTGCTTTCTTGAAAAGATTAAAAGCGGCCACGGGTCTCATCGTTCAAACGTTAAAGTGTAGCCGCCCCACACAGTCACATCAGTTTCATTCCACTTTTAAACTCTTATAGCCCTATCCAGAGGAATTCTGGGATTTGCAGGTTGATGAGCTGCTTGAAATTGTCTATAGACAAGGACTAAGAGAATTTCAGGAGATGATTCTAACCACCTCACCAAACTACAGATCCCAGGATTTCATCAAAGGTAGCTTTCACAGGTGAAGTAAGATGAAACTGCATGTGTTATGGAGATGCACAATTAATTCCGCTTTGCTCGACCAGTATCGTTTCAATGGGGTCTACTCATCATTAAGCAAAAGACAGTGAGGTAGGTCCAACTTGACCTTGTGGTGCCACTCAGAAGTTGTAGTCACCGTTCTGCATCTGACTTCCTTGTCTCATCCTCTGCACCGCCGCCACTACAAATCCCAGACTTTCACAGTTTGGTAGACCTGGAATACCTGCAAGTCTTCTGCACTAGACTATTATAGTGCTATTATTCCACTTTCACTGGCCGGCCCCTCCCTAAACTGCAAACTCCAGGATTCCATAGAGTGTCGAAAATAGAATAATAGCATTATAACAGTATAGTAAGGAAAACGTCCTGGACTCTTGTCTGTTTCTTAATCACCATGGGAGGCTCAATCTTTTGACTGCGTTCGTGTGTGGACACGATGCGCCCAGTGCAGGTGACTTTCTCTTGTCCCTCATCTATTTCTTAGGATTGTTCCATTTTAAACTTGCCAGTTTACCCCTTAGCTGCGCACCTGTTTTATTTTGACAAACTGATCACTATGGTTTAAAATGCAGAATCAGGTTGGACGAAAGGAAAAGAAGCCAGAGAACCAAACCGTTTCCAGTGCAAATGAATTGTTTAACTATTCTGAAATGAGAAGAACTGCTGGACGAGACCGTGAAGGAAAAACAGATGTAGTGCTTTTAGTTTTTGACCAGATGAGCCGGCATTACAGATTATGAAGACCTTTAAAACGTTAGGATAGCTGGCTGAACGGGCAGTGCAGCCTGATTGTGACGGTTTGGTGGATGGCTAATGTCCGAATGAATGTGTTCTCCCTAGCGTGTTTAAGTACAGTTGGGCAAACTTGACTGTTCAAAATCGAGGTAATGATATAATAATCATAATGACCATAACAACAATGGCAACACTTCGAAGACCAACAAGTTTAAGTTGGCACAAGCGTTCGTGGACTTCCGCCCTAATGCTTTTGTCAAGTAAAGCTTAGTATTCTTTAAATTATTACAAAATTCCGTTGCTTTTGCTGCAACAGACTAACAGGGCTGCCTCCCTTGTTGTTGCTACCGGCCTGGTTCATCAGCGTGATCCTAAGTCTTTTCACTCCAGACTGCTCTTTAGATGGGACTAGCCCAAGTTAATGGCGCTGCGGCGTTTGGAAGTTTCCATACCCTTGAACGGTGGTTAAATCCCGCTCGCGATGGCCAGAGAGTTCCCTCCCGACTCCAGAGGGCATTACTTTTGCATTTCATAGCAAAAGCTCATCTTAATTCTTTAACAGGCTACCATCTGGGGCACAAATGCCACTTGATGTCTTTTGGATTTACTCCCGAGCAAATGCGTGAAGGATTAACTGGTTGGCTGCGGTGAAATTGGCAATAAAGAAATTTTAATATGGGTCCTGGACAGGAGGTCTGGGCGAAAGAACGGTTTTCGCCAGATAGGCCGCATTCGGTGGCGCTTCCCTCTTTTCCTGTCCCAAGCAGCCCGCAGCTGTGCTTGCCGAATCGGGATTTTGTAGTGTTCCGGTTCAGATACCAAGCGGGTAGGCGATAATCCGCTTTCCTGTACTTTAATCCAGATTAAAGAACAGCGTGTCCTAGAGGCACCTGGCCTTCCATTACCGGGTGTGTCGTGGTTGTTTGTCCCACGTCTATGTCTTTCAGGCCTAACTCTGGGGCAGCGTGTCCACCGTGGAGGCTTTGCGCCTGAAGCTACAGGACACCTTCCAGAACACAAAAACCAAGGACGGAAGACGGAGCTAACTGGAGACGACCATTTACCAAACTGATAATTGGTCTATATAAAAGAAACCGGTGAACGATCATCTGTATTGTCCTGCCCAGTGGTGTTGACAATCTTACTACGCTTGGTCAAAAATCCAAGCAAGGGGCAAGCTTTTCCTCATTCTTTGGCAGTGCAATGCAGAGGAACCACTTACCAAACTGTAACATGCAAGTTAACGATCGCCAGTATTCATTCCCAACACTAATCGGAAAACCAAGAGCCAATGTAGGTTCTGTATCTATCTGCCATTAGGTACCACTCTCTGTATAAAAAGGGGCGGGGGTCGCTGTTCTGATTATGAACAGGGAGCTTACCATACAGTGAAAGGAGTCCTACCGGTATACGATCGTCTCGGCCTTGCCTTTGCAATTTCTATTACATAAAACACTCCCATGTATTTCATGAATGTCTGAGGATGGGTTTCAGATAGTGGGTCAACTGTATGGAAGCTTTAGAAGAGGTGGGTGATGAGGCCGTCAACTTCAGTGGGACGTGAGCTGCTGCCTACGGTTCTCGTTAGAGGACGCCAGATCGTCGAAACGTTTGCTACAGCCAGGTGCATATAAACCTACCCCAAGCTTGTCAGGCAGGAATCAATCCCCAGCCCCTATTAAATCTCTCCTCTGGGCAGCCTCGTTTGAGAAATTGACTTCAGGACCGCGGACAGCTCCTGGCTTCTGCACCCCTTCCCGTCTACGCCAGACAGTGACAGTTTAACTCCTTTTGTTCATTCGCTATCTTGAGGCCCAAGCTAACAAAGACATCTATAGAAACGAATGTAGGGAGACTATCTCTCGATCTCCGCCCCACACTTCTAAGCACTCTTGCGATATTTTGCCCCTGTCTCTTGTAGTACACTCCAGCCCCGTAAGATTACCCTCATACAGCCTCTAGGTTTTCTCCTGCTTTGAGAAGCCAAAAGGTCTTGGAGCCAGGCTCCGTTTCTAGGCCCAGGTTACAGAGGATGAGCGTACAATCAACAAACAGAGCGATGTCGTCATCATATCAAAGGTGTTTATTTCCCTTCTATCCTCTTTACACAGCGTTTTGATCGGAACCTGAGAAAGAACAAACAAAACCTAACTTACCTCTTCTTGGTAAGCTCTCCCCGCCACCCCCCCGGCTTTGAATCAGAAGGCAGCCGGGTTTACAGGAATTGTACCGCTTAATGCCACCAAATGGCGTATCGCTTTCTCGGTGGAAATGCATTGCCTTAGACGAATCTGCATTCCGTTCGTTCAGATTTTATTCTTTTTTTCTTTTTAAGTAAGTGCGTTCAATCAGCGGTTCCTCGTCGCCTTCAAGCTCCGCTCTTGGCATTCACCGCGTGCCTTAATTGTATGACATTAAATCAAGGTCCGCTGTGAACACGGAGAGGCAGCGCCTCCGATCTCGCTTGCTCTCTGCAGACAAAATAGCCAGCCTCCTTTCAAAAAGGAACGCGACACCTCCCCCCATCGTGCTCCTTCACCTTCGGCCCCCATTCATCTCTCAACCCCGGCTTTGAATTTGAGGCCGCTTCCGAGCCCATCTGCCAGCTTCACCGGGCGGGAGTCCGTTTAAAGTGTATGTCTGGCTTTTAAAGCCACATCCCTAAGCTGCTCTAATGTGGCCAGGGCGTTTTTTCTTCTTCCCCCTCCCTTCCACCACCCGCCCTTTTCTTAAGACCACAGAATGACGGGGCTTTGCCCTGATTGCTCTTGAAGACTACCGGATTTTGCCTCTCGCTCCCCTCGCCTCCGTCACAAGAGCTGCCCTCTCCTCTAGCCATTTCTGCGCAGCAGGAAAAATCATTTGAAACACCTTCTCTCTCTACACACACACACACACACACAGACACAGACACACACACAGTCACTTTTGGGATGGTGTGATCTGCTCAGATGAAAGGGTTAAGCTGAGCGCTGACTGGTTTTCTAAAACGGAAAACATTAACTAAGGAGCACCTGCCCAATCCCCGGAGACTTTGGACGGCTCATCTGGTTTGGCTACAATGCTTCTGTCCTACGAAGAAGAAGAGGAGGAGGAGGAGGAAGAGGGGGAGGAAGAAGAGGAAAAACAGGAAGAGTAAGACGTCTCTGGATCAGGAATACTGCTACTCTGGATCAGGAATACTTCACTGAGCAGCCTGTAGAACGATGGATGCTCAATCCGGATTGGTTCTAATGGCTGAAGCAGCGCCTGCTGCGCTTTTGCCGGGACTCAACGCGGTCAAGGGCCGTAGGAAACCAGTTAGGAACCTAAGCAAGCCATCCAGCGCTGCAGGAGGCGGCTCTCCGACTTTTCTGCTGACCAGGGTGTTTGTCAAGCGCAGCGGTGCGCCATTCAGGTCAACACCTCAATGGAGGAAAGCGGCGGGGCTTCGAAGTCTCCGATGACGGTAATTCCCGAGCTCTGGCTGCCGTGAAGACTCAGTGGGAGGAGGAATGGCGCCTGGGAGGCCTTCCGGATCCTCCCGATCTCCTAAGAAAGAGAAAGAGAGCGAAGAGGTTAAGGGCAGGCGGATAGGGAAGGACCAGGCTCGCAAAGACCTCCGTGCAAACGTCGCCCAACGGCCTCGAAAAGGGGGAGAGGGGGAGGAGGGTCGGGAGGAAGCGGGGGTCAGAGGAGGGGGATTTAAATCAGCAGAAGAGAAAACTAAAGGCAGGGTCTGGGGAGGTACGTTGCATTTCCCGAGCTGCCCTATTTAAGAAGAAATTTGGCATTTCCGTCTCTCAAGACATCAGGCGCGGCTGGGACAAAGCGGATCCGCACCGGCCTCTGAGCTGATTCTGGGGACCCCGGAAACGGGCCCGAGCGCGATCCTGTCCGCTTACCATTACCGAAGCTAATGTCCGCCCCTTGGTTTCTCCCCGCCCCATAGAGGCCATACATTTGCACTCATCAAACACACACACACACACACACACACACACACACACACACACACACGGCGGAAGGAGGGAACGGAGAGAAACCCAAAGAGAAACTCCAGCCCTCCCATGAATTCGGTATCAGGCACGCAAGAATCCCCAGACACCAAAAACTTGAGTCCCTCCTTTCTCACTCATGCCTCCAGAATTCCCTCTATCCCTCCTCAGGACATAGCGAGAGAGAAGCCATCGATCGCCACATCCAAACCTCCCAGTAAGCCCCGTCCTCGACGGCGGACTCCCAGCGAGCGCTCTTTCCTGCTTCCCAAGAAAGAAGAGACGGTCCGGAGCGGTCCACCTTGCGTGTGCGCGCCCTTCGCTCGCCGCTCCAGAATTAGGGATTAATGGCTTTCCAGCCAAACAAATAAGGCATCTGCCTCCCGTTCAAAAGGATTACACGGGGCTGCTGACGTCACCGGGCAGGCAGATGTTGGCTCCCAAAGTCCTGCTCGGCTCCCCGCGCCCTTGAAAACGGCCGGCGAGAGAGCCCGGAGCGAGCCGGAGAAGAGCCCCCGCCGGAGCCCAAGCTCGCTCCCCTTTTCCAGGGGTCAAACCCTCCCCCTCCGCCCGCGCTGCTGGGACTCACTGAAGCCTCCGCCCCGCTCCTCTTTCCTCCTGTGTAAAAAAAAGAAAAGAAAAAGGGCGCCCTGCCCGCCCCCTCGAGCTGCCTGCTCGGTCCGTGGCTGGCTGGCTAGCTACCTGGGAAGCCTACCGGCGATCTCCTTCGCTGCGAGCCCGGCGCCTGCCGCCTCCTCCTTCTCAGACCTGACTCTGACCTCCATTCTGGCTTTGACAGCCACATCGGGGCCCACGCCGTGCCCAGCAGGGAGAGCGGACCCTCCCCTGGCGGCCTTCATCCGGTCCCCAGAGAAGGCGGCTTTCTGCAGCCCAGCACCGATCCCTGCCCCCACCCCACCCCACCCCACCCCTTGGCTGCCGGATTGTCCTCATTTACCGGCAACAGAAGGCTGTCGACAGCTCCAGCCTCTTTTGCCCCCCATCCCTGCCATGAAATGAGAACAGATTTGCTTTAAATACTCCAGGCGAGAGAAGGTGGGGGGAGGCGGGCGAAGGGGGGGAGGGGCAAAGTTGATCGCAACTAAGCCTGCATTATATAAAATCCAGAGTCCTCCTTCAGCACAACGAGGAGAAGGTGGGGGGGGGAGGAGGAGAAAAAAGAGGGTGTTTTGTGGAGTAATTAATGTAACTGCTCTAGATCCTCCAGATTACTGTGGCAAGATTAATGGAGATTCTTCGACCGGAGGAATAATGTGGAAAGGGGAGAGCGGCACACTGGGAAGGGGCACCCTGAGTAATTTTTTTAAACCTCGCATTTGCGCCAGACGGGTGGCTAAGTCTTGTTTATTGTTCGGAAAAATGATCCGGAGAGCCCACATGTGACCTCTGAGACATCTGCCTACCCCTCCCTCATACACTTGCCCACTAGACACTACTGCCCTTTCCCGAAATGATCCAGAGTTGACAAAGGTAACTCCGGGGTAAGAGCCCTTCCTCCTCAGGGGATTGGTGGCTGTCAGAGCGATGACTCGCCCAGGGCAGATATATGTGCAGCTTGCCCTGAGAAGCTCCCCTGGAGAAATACTGGCTGGTGTCTGTAATCACCCAAAGAAAGGAGGGAAAATGTAAGGTTGGATGAGGCAAGCCTACCCAAAGCTGCGACCCCAAAGCGGTCCACTCCGTTGGGGGCCAACCAGCTGAAACCAGAAACCCGGGAGACAGTAATCACGCCCAAATAAACCTTCAAGGTCTTCCCGAGGAGTCAATCTTCAACCCCCTTGGCCAGAAAGTCCTTACTCTGCAGCCTGTAAGCTTCTAGTTTCTGGTTCTCACTGGGATCCTGGCTTTGTATATCAATCCCCCAAGCCAAGCAAACGTGGGAGCTTCCAGAAATCCAGGAAGGCAACCGCCATATCTTCTGAGGCTTCAAACCGGACTAAAGTCCAGATACAGGGGCTTCCAGAAGGCGAAGACGTCAGCAGGGCATCTCGTTTGCCTCTTCGGTCTCACTGGAGAAGGCCGGGCGTCCGCTTACTCGGATGACAAGAGCCGGAGGGAGCATCACAACCTGAGACAGGTTTCGGCGGCAGTTCGGGGATGCGGTACTGTCTCTTTGTGTGGGTTAAGAAGGCCTGGGGAAAGCTTCTAAGTCCTTGGAAGAAGAGGACAAGGCGCATTGAAGATGAAGGGGGGGGGGAAGAAGCGTGATGAAAAAGCGAAGACGAGCGCTTTGCCTTAAAAGGCTGGGCCGTCACTTCGCTGCGCATCTCTCTAAAGTCGATGACTCATCATCAGCGCCGTCGCTTCGAATCGAACAATGGTTTCCATCACTCGCTTCCAACAGCTGGGAGAAATGGACCTCCGCATCCCTGGCCCCGCAGAAGAACAGTTCACCAATCCAGAGAGGGTCAGTGGAGGCGGTTCTCTCTGCCTGACATTCGAGGGCTTGCTATTATCTTTCTCTGTCAGGGTGGCATTATTTTTTCCAATTGGGGAAATGGGCCTCTTGATAACATCTATTTAATTTATACCAGTGTCACTCAGCTAGTGAAAGAGCTGGTGTGGAGCTTATCTTTTGTCTTAGAATTTGCGAGCGCACACACACACACACACACAAAACGCGATTATGTAGCTGTTCAGAAATGCACCTTGGGCTGATTTATCCTTTAGAGAAGCACTGTAGAGTCTCTGACTACCCTGTATGGCACATAAAACAGTTACATGTGACGGTGTGTCTTTTGGGGGGTGGGGGCGCAGCCAACACAGACGTTCAAGAAGGACAGTCCCTCCAAGTATATTTCTCCTCTTGTTTGGAATGATAGGTAACAGGACCATAAAGCTGATATTATTTTAGGGAGATAATCTTAGTTTCATATCCGTTCGCTGTCCATGGTTTTGATTTCCATGATGGGCGAGGGAAGGGATCCATTTTAAAGCCTGCTGTTGGCATTGCCTTGCGGGATTTCGATTGTTTGTTATCAAATGGCGAAACAAAATTCGACATTTCTTTGCGGAAGTTGCTATTTTCTTATAAACAATAATTAAAGTGAAGGGAAATATTTTATGTAATTTAACACTAACCGTCTTAGAAATACAACTGAATACTTGGAAAAAGATTGTCGGGAAAAAAAGTACTGTAGAATTTAGTTGAAAAATCACTTTTCTAGCACCTGTCTTTAAAGGATAAGATATATGGGTTACCAGCATCCATATTAAACGTTCACAACTTCGATACGTGCAGAAAAATAAATAGCACAACTGAAAGGTTGAACGTAATGACGAAGACTTTGAAGAGGTGGCATTAAAAAAAAAAGTTTCTAAAGCAACCCAAGTCTTTTCAGATATCATTTAGAGATGGGGAAAAATAGCTTTTGATTTGCTACGAAAGCATGGATTTCTAGCACGATTTGGAAAGCTACGAATCCGGAAGGACAGTCTACCGGATGGTTATTATTTCCGCCCAGCTGAACGCCTCCTATTATGCAACATCTTTCGGGTCCGTGACAATTAATTAAGCAGTACCAACACCAGCATCAGCACCAGCACCAGCACCAGCAGCAACAACAAAACAGCGAAAACAACGACAACAACGAAATCCTTTTGGTTTTATAAGAGTCCATCTCTCTTTGAAGATTAAAGATGCAAAGCTGTACGTAAAATCGCTTTCGAGAGCGCTCGATCGCACATTCCCTCACTCAAAGTGCGCCCGAGCGGGACGCAGCGCCTTGAAAGGAAAAGCGTGTTATTTTCCCCTAGACTGCGAAGGGTCTTCCATTCTCTCCAACGGGAATGTGACGCTCCTCCTGTTGGAAGCGGCAGGGAGATCCTTCCTCCGGACTTCTCTCCCACCAAAGAGGGGTCTAAACCCGACGGATTGTCGTTCCACAGCCTTCATTTTCTGCAACGCAGCCCTACCGACATGACCCCCCCAGGTCACTCCTTCAACCTGCGCTGGCGGAGAAGCGGAGCAGGGCCTCTGGCCCTTAGCTTAAGAGGCCAAGGGATGGGCGCCTTCTCTCGCCCAGCACCAGGAGAGAAGAATGGGGGAGGGGAGAAACAGAGATTCTCGGTGCGGTTTAGAAGACATCTCTCACCATTTCCGCACTACACTGTTATAGTGCTATTATTCCACTTTCAACATCTTATGCAATCCTAGGGTTTGCCTCTCCACTGCAAGAAGCTTCTTCCGAAACTGCGAACCCCAGGATTCCATAGAAGGTTGAAAGTGGAATAATAGTAGTATAATAGTGTAGTGCAGAAAGGCCCCCAGTCTCTCCTTCTCCCTCTCTCTCTCCCCGGCTGCAGCTCCGCGCCTTTCTCCCTTCCGGAAGGACCCGGTCTCTTCCTCCTCCTCCTCCTCCTCCTGGGCACAATGGCCCCTCGCCATCTTCCCCCGGCAGCATCGCCTCACAAAGCCGCCGCCGCGCGGCTTCAGTACCACACAAAGGAAAAGGGCCGCCGTCGGAATGTCCCCGCGTCGCCCTTACGCCAGCCAGCCCCACCGCTCGGCCTAGCGATCGTCCCCCCACCCCCACCCCGGACAACGGATCCGCGGCACGGATCTCGGTTTCTGATGTGCCGGTCGGAGGCCGCTCGCAGAGATGCAAGGAGATGGTTGAGGGAACGGGGGACAGAAGCCGAGCGGCCATTGATCGGACTGGGTTTTAGGAAGATCCATGTAAACTAGGAGCAAGAGGGAGAGCACAGAGAGGGAGAGGCGCGGGGAGGGGGTGAGGGGAGAGAAAGAAGGAGTCCTATTTGCGGACGAACCTTTCTCCCCCCCCCGCAACAATTTTTCCTTTTCACTGCTGCATTCCTTTAAGCGCAATGCTGCCACCGGCTCCGGTGCAGATCTTAACACCGCCCCTTCTGCGCCTGGCGCAGGAAAGCCCGACCCCCCCCCAGCCAGAGCCGGCGCTTCTCCTCTTGACCACCCCGACGCCGGTCCCAATCACCCCAGACAGACCTTGACTTGTCCGTCCACCTGCGCGGTTCCCAGCGGGAAGGGGCTCCCTGGAGGACGACTCTGCGGCCACCTCCTCCCCGTCTCGCCCGGGGTTCTCCTGGGCGCCCAGCGGCTCTCAGCAGCCCATCGGTCAGGCCGGGCAGCGGGCGGGCGGCTACCAGCTGCTTCTCTCCCCCCTTCCCTTCCCCCTTCCTTGCCGCCCGGCGCGGCCCCCCCAGCCAAAGGATTGCTCAGGAGGCGGGCACGAGGGGGCCGCGGCCGTACTTACAGCAGGCGGGAGAAGCTCGCGTAGTCCCAGGGCACCGGAGAGGAGGAGGAAAGGCGCCTCCGCCTGCCTGGAGCTTGGATGGGGTGGAAAAGAAAAGGAAGGCAATGCGGGAGAAACCGCCGCCAGGAACTGGTAGGAAAAGGCCGGCGGAGTGGGTGGACGCGCCGAAGACGCCAGCCGTGCCCGCCGCGGCTCCTCGTCGTTGGACATCCAGCCGGGAAGCGGAGCGAGGGAGGGAGGGAGGGGAGAGGGAGGGAGGCTGCGTGCCCGCCCGGCTCCTTTGGTTGCGCTGCAGCTGCTGCCGCTGCGGACGCCGCCGCCGCCTCCCCTCCACCGCGCTGCCTTCTCCTCCCTCCCTCTCTCCCCAATCCCGGCCTCCCCCCCCCCGGCGTCCCTCGGTTCCTCCTTTTTCCTTCCAATAGAGGGCAGGTCGCTTCCTGCATCCTAATCAGCGGCAGCCGTCCTTCCCTCCCTTCGGCAGCCACCGCGGTAGCCACCCCGCGGCTTCGCAGGCACAAAAGAGCAGCTCTCCGGCGCTGCCGCCCGCTTCTCGACGCGGTCGCGGCCTGGCCTTAACGGAAAGGGGGGGGCTGCGCAGGGGAGGGGAGGGGACGGGAAGGGACAGGAAAGGGGGCGCTTTTCTTTTTCCTTCTTCTCTCTGCCTCTCCCTTCCCCGCTCTCTTTTTAGCATAATGAAATCGTGGGTGTTACCTCCTTGAAAATATCACGTCAAGTTTGAGTGCCCGAAAAATTAATCGCTCTGCGTGCGTGTGAGCGCGCGCCCAAACACAAACACCCGAGGTCGCGCGCGGGCGCACGCACACATTTTGCGAGCGCTCAGCAATCCCTCCTCCTCCTTCTCTCCCCCTCCCTCTTTCTCCCCCCCCCTCCGGCCGCCGCTGCAACCCGCAGAGGTCACACAACCGCACAATCCACAATTACTTTCCAATAAATTCCGGAAAGCGACGCAATCTCTCCGAAAGGATTACAAGCTTTTCAAAAAATGAGGTTTAATCTTAAATATGCATGTGTGGGTGCACGATATTAGATTCCAATCAAATATTCGGGATTAGAAATATATTTATGTATTAGAACGCCTCCCTCACCCTCCGCCTGCGCCGCCGCGTTATTTGCCGATGAAGGAATTAAGGTTTTATTCTTGTTTCAGATTTCTTTATTCCAAAGAGACAGTCAGGTTTCAATCTCGCCTTTAAAAACTACGCTCCGGATTTTACTAGGTAAACACACCTATCCCCCGCGATCATGTTTTTCGTCTCTTTGGGAGGAAAAATAAAGTAGGATAAAACATTATTTGTCGCAAACCCAAGATATAACAGAAGTACCACACTTGTGTTGGCGTGGAGGGAGTTTATTCTCTTTCACTGTAAAAGACGTTTGATTGTAGCATCACGCGCATGCACTCGCGCACACCGGCTGAGATAGGACGGATACTGTCCGCAGCGAAAGGTAAAAGCGGTTTGCGAGGCTTCTGGGTGCAGCTCCCCGCTTGCCCACCGGCCCTGGAGAAGTCTGTCTCTCTGGGGCCGGTCGGGGGTTCGGGTGAGACTGGCTTTTTGCATCGGTGCCGCTTAACCGCCTAGTTCATACGGAAGCTGGGGAATTCCAGGGCGAGTGAGTTCTCTCGTCCTCCCACGAGGACAGGAGATGCTCCAGACTGGCTCGGGCGGCAGTCGCCGGACTACTGAGAAGCTTCCCAAATCGGGATACATCTGCAGGAAAAGGTGGGGAATTAGTGGGTCTTGGGGTCTTGAAGAGAAAAACTGGAGACTAGCTACTCTAGCGGCGCTCTTGTGTTTCTCAAAGCAAACCTCTACTCGGTGAAAGGCAATCGACAGGGAAGAGAAATACTCAGCGGCGCTTGTCCCAGAATTGCAAGTGGGGTCGACCACTGGAGGCGAGGGTAGAGAGAAGATGGGTGAGGGAGACGGGAAGGAAGAGAGGTCACCTTTCTCAGTGGTGCCTCGCAAAAACCCTGGTTACATAAAGTTGTCCTTTTGCGCTTCCTTTGCGCGGTACAAACCTCGTCCCCACCACCATCACGCCCCCCATCGCGCCCCCCCCAGCCGTCATCTCGCTGATTCCAACTGCACGGGCTCAAATGGGTTCTAATCCGATTCTAGAGGAGATTAAAGAGCCAGAGATAGCTGCATTTAGGATTACCCGAACGAAATGAAGGCATCTAATCCCCCGTCGCTCTCTCGCCTTCTCCGCCCCCCTTTCTCCTCCCACTGCATCTATTTTTTCAGCTTTAGCCATGATCTCGCCTCCTCTCTCGCTCGCCCTCACTTTACCTTTGGCTAAAATAAATGACAATATGAATTTCTTCGAAGAAAAGGGAGCCGGACTAGAAGGAAGCCGAAAAGCGCCAGTTTATAGGTTAGTAGCAAAAAAGAGAAAACCGACACTCTCTAGAATAGATCAGTTTTAAAATATATACCATAAGCTGAGAGATCGCTCGAAAGAAAACACAAGGCTGTTAAGAAGGGACGGCTCCTCCCGAAGTACTCGCTGACTTTCACAGAGGAGGAATATTTGCGCGGCACCAATGGGGCTGTCAAGATCTCTTCTCCTTCGGACGTTGGCAAAAACCTCCTCCATCTCTTCAGAGGAATTGGCCACGAGGCAGAAGCTGATGAAATGTTTGAACTTTCAGCCCTGCCCCACAAGTAGGGGCCTCCGGTGTGTGTATGTTTGTCTGTGTAAACGCCTTCAAGACACCTGTGGACTTAAGGCGACCCCGTGAATTTCGTAGGGCAAGGAAGGAAACACTTAGGCAAGGAAATACTCAGAGGTGGTTTTGACAATTCCTTCCTCCGAAATGCAGCCTACAGCATCTGCTATTCGTTGGTGGTTTCCCATCCAAGTACTAACCGGAGCTGACTTTGCTTAGCTTCCAAGCGCAAACGGATTTTTAGGCGATGTAGAGACTCCCTATGATCATTTCATCTTCCTCACGAAATCCAACTGCTTCCACTGCTCAAAGGCCTTCAATGGGCTAAAGAAGCGCTCCCTCCTAAGGTGCCAGGCCAACACAACAAATCACAAAACAAGTCACCGCAAGAGTGGGAGTGTATTGGCCGTGACACGCCGCGGAGAAGGGGAGCAAAAGAGGTCATTGCCCCTCCAGGCAAGAATTTTGCCTCCCCCAGTGAAATTTCTCTTCACTCCCCATATTTCTAGCATTTTCGAGAATGAGACAGTGAAAATCTTCCACACTCAGGATTCTAACATTTGCTGTGTTCCTCTTATTCCCTTGGTTACTTTGGCCATTTCCGCACTAGACTTGTTATAGTGCTATTGTTCCACTTTCAACATTCTTTAGAATCGTGGGGTTTGCAGTTTAGGGAGGCCTGGAAGTTTGCAGAACGCATAATGGATTTCCATGGTGGAGCGAAGAATTGAACCCAGCTATCCAGGATCGCAGTCCAGAGCTCAAACCACTACACCACACTGGGTCTTATCTTTCTTTGGATACCTAAATTTTGTTTCTAAATACTCAATTGAAGTTTAAATTACTGCACTCCTAGGAATTTGAGAGTGAAAAATACTGAAGGGGCAGAAATCTTATATGGCTTCACTCAGGTGTGCACGTGTGTGTGTGGTCTTTTTTATTTTTGTCAAAGGGAAAATATATATAAATCTCCACTCAATGTGGAAGAGCCAGATCTGTAAAGAACTGGATTGGAGGGGAAGAGGCACAAAAGTATAAATTTCATAACAGTTTGGGGAGGCGGGGGAGAAGATAGGCACTCACTAGCTGAACAGCTGAGCGCAGGCCTCTTTAGGGAGCGTTTCTGTCGCAACCTTGCCATGCCTTTGAGAGGATCTGCAGCCCGATCCCACCTCTATAGAGCCTCTGGTTAATGATGCGAGGGGTTCATCCTAGGCCGTAACAATTATCCTGGGTTTGGGAGGAAATCTCCTGATTACTCTTCTCCGCGTTGCTTCTTTTCCCTTCCACCCAAGGGTATGCCTGATTAAAACATCGCCTCCTTCACCTTAATTTGAAATACCCACAGCCATCATGGTCTGTAACAGCCCCTCCCAAACCCGATGAAGGTCCATTTTCAGGCCCCCAGACAAGAACGCCGACCTGTCAAGCCAGCCCGTCGACACGGCTTCGCTTGAGCCCCGCCCCCGCCCTTTCCAGATGTTCACAACGCCGCTGCTCCGTCCTTCCCGTCGAAACTCCCCTCTGGCCGGGAGCGACGTCGCGGGGTGCCTGTTTATGATAATATAACCCAGCCTAGTCCGCTGATTATCGAGCGACACCTCCCTCCCCCCACCGATGGCAGGGAGGGGGAGGGAGCGGAGCCTGAGAAGCCCAAGGTGTTCTTTGTTGTGTCGTCACAGGGGATATTAGCATATCAATAGGGAAGAGGCGCGGGGGGAAGGAGAGACAGCAGCACCGCGTTCCTCCTCCCTCCCTCCCTCCCTCCCTCCCTCCCTCGCATCCGGAGGCGATCTGAAGATCCGCAAAGGAGGAGCGTTCAGCTTTGCGCGGGATCTCCCTGCCATCCTCTATGATCCATCGGCCAGGCGGAGCAAGGTCAGTGGGTGATCTCCCCAAACCTTGTCGACGCTTCCTGAGAACCGACGGCCCAACACCTGAGCTCATCCAACTCCTCGGCGGTGTTCCTGCTGCCTTTTTCCTCTCCTCCAAGGCTATCTTGGATCGGGGAACCAGATTTGGGCCTCCCCCGGCCGTCTCAGTGCTCTTCTGTAAAATGGACACATGGCTGATCGATCGTATTCGGTTAGGAGAGTAAAGCATCCGGGAGGGTGTGTGTGTTCATCTCTAAGAAAATATTCACTTTGTTCAGGTTTCTACTGCTCCCCGTCCCCCGAGGCTCGAAAAACGAGTCATAAGTTTCCATCTCAAGAGGAAAGAGCAGCAGCAGACTTCAAGTTAGTTCTAATAAATAGACATCGGGCGACGTTGGGGCTCTCAGTCAAGCACTTCTAAGACACGGAAAAGTTAACCGCATGGGCATTCCCTTAGTCAAAGAAATCGCCCTTAAAATGTGATTTACTCTGGCGCAATACTCGGATTTCGACGATTCAAGCCTCCTTGCTCCGTTTTAGACAGCAGCCTCAGGTTCCAACCTTGCAACACGTTCAACTCCGCCGATCTTACTTCTGTTGTCGACGTTTTAAAGGATGCCATTGTCGCTTCTCCCCTTCCGGGTTGCGCGGCATCCAGATGTCATTTAATAGTCCCGCAGCCGACCTCGTAGGCTTGCACTTCTCCGTCACCTCTCTCCCCTGTTTCTCTTGATTCCAGTTCCACGCTAAACAGATTGTACTGAAGGCGGCCAGGCGGGCGAGTAGTTGTTTCAAAACAAGCTGGGCAAAGGAGACCTTGCTCTTTGGGGCTGCTGCACTCGTATGGAATCTTTACTCATACTGCTCTGCTGATTGCAACGTTTCCTCAAGTTCTGTTAAAAACCATCTTTTTCTGTTGAAAAGAAAACCGCCAACAACCCTGATCCGGAGTGCCTTGCAAATCAATGTTGTTTAGAAATGAGTGTTCAACTCAACAAGCGCCCATCTATACTCACCGGAACCCCGGTCTATTGAGATTGGGGTAGGTGACAAGAGCCACTTCCGCTGGAGACTGTTATAGTGCTATGGTTCCACTTTCAACATCCTATGGAATCATGGGGTTTGCAGTTTAGGGAGGGGCATTTAGAATTCTCAACCATTGAGCTCTTTGGCCTCAGCAAACTACAAACCGCAGAATTCCACAGGATGTTGAAAGTGGAATAATAGCACTATAGCAGTCTCCTGCGGAAATGGCCAAAGACAAGCTTCTAGGTGTTTTTTCGGCAGAAGGACCCACTGAGCTCTATGGGACTTACTTTCAAGTAGGCGCATACACCATACAAAGGATCCAGAACAAGTGAACTGACTACAGCTTCATATAAGTCAATGTGAATCCAACCTATGCGTGTTTACTGGTAGTCAGTACTGCCGGGTGCCTTCCGGCTTACTCCGAGCCCCAAGTAACAATCTGCCCCTCCCCAGAAATTTCAAACCACTAGTTGTACTCCAAAACATCCAGAAGCCTTCAGGCTGCCAATCTCTTCCCCACCCCAGTTCCCAGGATATTATCCTTCGTGGCCTATTATCCAACGAATCCCAGTTTTCCTGGATCGGGGCCAGCATTAGATAAAAAGTATGACTAGGTTCACACGTTCAGAAGAAGACACGAATCAAGCAGGAAGCCACCACCACCTGAATCTGTGAATGACTTTTTCCCTACCGCTACCTAAACCTAACCATCAAATTGTACTCGTCTTTACTCAGCACTCCTTCCGCGCTGCTCATTTCGGTGAGACTTACTCTCGAGTAAGTGGGCGGGCGATTGTCTCTTCAAAGCACGGGTCAGAATCTAGGCACCTGATTTGAACTCTGGAGGTAGATCAAAGAAAAGTCAATCTCTTCTGGGTAGCCACCGGTTTCACACTTACTTGGGAGTAAGCGCCACTGAAACTACGACGAGTGTACTGCGAGCAAAGGGAAGCAGGAATAGGTTACTGTGCTTTCTTGGCTACCGGGCAAGAAGTCTTAGTCCCCAGTTACACTGTTATACTGCTATTATTCCACTTCCAACATCCTATGGAATCCTGTGGTTTACAGTTTAGCGAGAGGTATTTAGAATTCTCAGCCAGAAAGCTCCTTGGCCTCAGGAAACTACAAACCCCAGAATCCCACAGGATGTTGAAAGTGGAATAATAGCACTATAACAGTGTAACGTGGAAAGGGCCATAGTGTGACTTTGTGTATAGGACTGGGAGGTGAAACACAGGACAAAGACCCCTACCTTTAACAGTTGTGTAGAAGAGGGAATTTCAGCAAGGGTTGAAGATCAGCATTTCCTGAAATTCCCTCTTGTTATCAGCAGCCCAGTCCACTCCTACTTAAGATGGCCCTATGAAAGAGAGACACAGCAGTTAAAGGTACAGGAGACTTGTCTCCTGTTTTAATTGGCATCCATATTTGTAGATAGGACAAGAAAATCCAAATTTGGCTCCCTCAGAGTCGCAATAAAATTAAAGATTCAAATCTCTGTCGGATGCGGATGCTGTCCTGGTTGTAACAGCAGCCAGGCAACCGCTCCTTTTCAGAGAAACCAGCCTTGTTTGTAGGAAAGGCCTAAGAAGCCAAAGGAAAAAAGGACGTTTGTAAAGGCCTCCCTGCTTTATTCCCAGTATAGCATCCGGGTCCCAGAGCGTCCTGTTGTGATTGTAGGAGTAGCAGAAGAAACAACAACCAACACCATTTTGACCTGGAAAAGGCCACCAACTCCGTGTGCTTCAGTTTTTATTCAAAGAAATGCAGAGAGGAGGGGAAAATCTTTCCGCCGACTGAATCTGTTTCTTGAAAATCCAGGTTAACAGGCATTAAGGAATGGGAAAGGGGGAAGGGGGAGCAACCTTAAAGACTGCGGCTTGCTGCTACTGCTGCAAAAGTTCCCTTTCTGACTGGGATGTGAAAAGGAGCTTTACATTCGCTGTGAAATCTCCGTTGTTGTTTGGCAAACAATGGGCGACTGGAAGGCTGAGGGGATGAATAGGCAATCCGCAGGATGCGTGCGGGTCAGTGCTTGGGGTCTCTGTCCTAAAGCCCCCTTTCTCAGCTTGCCACAATAAACTACCCCGAGGTTTAAGGCTTTGCTGGGTCACCGGCCATCTTCTATTATTCAACACTTCACAACAACAAAAAAAGGAGTATTAATCAGCGCTGACCAGAGGGCCCCTTGGAAACAAGAGAAGCAGAGAGAGAGAGAGAACTCTGAACAGGCCCTGCTTGAAAGCAAGATCGCCCATTGGCACTTTGGACCAAAGTTTTCCACCCACCCCTTCCCTTTATCATAACAAAGCTTCCCAAATCTGACCACAGGAGAACTGGACTTTGTTCCTCCTGTTTCTGGCCTTCTCTCTCTCTCTGGGCTCTGAAGATGATGGAGACTTTGTTGCACAGTAAGGATGGCTTTAGGTCACATTGCCCAGGCCTAGCTTCAAGCTGAGATTGGTAGGACTGGAAGGGTTTCTGAACAGCCTCTGTTTTGGTGAGCCGGTTAAAGTGGAAAGAGGGTTGTGAGTGTGTCTGTGTGTGTGTGTGTGTGGGTGGGGGAAATACCCTTATGCTGTTGCTTTGGAGCTGATGGATGAGATGTCATCCCCGGACTTGTCTGAGGACTTCTGCTTTTCAAAGTAGGACCAGAGGTAGTAGAATATGTGGTTTCTTTAGTGGAGAGGGGGCAGCATGAATATTTCCTGAAAAGATTCTGTGAAGTATATTTGGCAATATCTGGAAGATTTTTTTTAACACGTTGAAGGGTGAAAACGTTCATTATTAGCAAATTCAGAGGCAAAATGTGCCACAAGGGATTTTAAGCAATACTTTAAAACATCAATAAGTGACTGTTTCTGTGCTTAGGTTTCTTGATTTTCGATCTAATTTAAGGCAGAGATGTCCTGCTCAAACCAGGCAAGGCACAGATTTTTATGGAGATATTCTGTCTTGCTTGTGATATATGAGTAAATAATTTGTTGATGGCTATGTACAAAAAAACCGTGAATGTTTATTTAACTTAACCTGTGATATTTGCTTCTCCCTTCTAAATACAGCTCCTTAGAAATCCCACCGAATTTACTGTCAAGGAAATGCCTAAGGCAGCAGTCCAGTCTATACATAGATAGAAGAAAGCAGCTCCCTTCAACAACATTGGGCTTACTTCTAAACAAACAAATCTTGGAGTATTTTGTACACATATATAACCTTGGGACTAAGCCCTACTAAATTGAGGGAGACTTATATTCAAGTAAACATGCATAGGATTCCACTGTGTGTTTAGTTTGATGGGAACCAAGCTTTTTCTCCTCCCTTTTTTAAATGGATTTTTTTCTTTCAAAAATTTTCAGCCAGATCTAGGTTGCCTGGGCTCTGTAGGTGTTGTTCAACAGTAGAGGCATAGAAGTGCCTAATGAAATAAGCAATTTGTATCTATTTATCACTAACAAGTGAGAAGAGGCAGTAAATACCAAATCACCTCTGTTTCTTCTGTGGGGAGTGATAGCCTAGGTAGAGAGAAATTGCTTTCTTAAAAGATGTTTTAAAAAAGTCAGCAACAACAAAAAGATGGAGATTGTTTTAATTTTGTTAAAGTAGCCTCCCTTTTTTTAAAAAAAGTTTTGTATCAGTGATATTGCTTGATAGCTAGACACTCAGAAAAACTTAAGAAAGAAAGTGCTTCCATGATTCTATGAATACATAAATTGTTATAGTATGCACATTCAAAGTTTCTGAAGGAAAGAAGTCCAGAGAAAGGGTTCACTGATGAAGGCAAAGATGGTCTTCTACAGCACCACCTAAGGATTTCTCCTAATTTGCACTGGAGACAAAAAGACTTGCACCAATTATAAGATGTTTCATCCAGTTCTTACAGCAGTAGTATTCTGTGGCTCTTTTCTTTGGTCCTCTCAGGACTGTGTGCTTCAGATTTTGCAGAAGCTGACATTTCAGCAAGGGAGGAATCAAGTGTTCTCTAAATTATTTAGAGTCTGGGATTAAAGGCCTTAATGCTGAGTGTTGACATGCTTTCAAATGCAGTCTGAGGGAAAAAAGTTTTGTATTCCTTCCTCTCTATATACACTTTGAAAATAATTTTGAAACGTACTGTGAATTGTTCTCAGAATTTATGCACAGGGTGGATGAATAATTCTTTTACAAGTCATTCTCCAAAGGAATTAATAAGACTATTTAAAATACAACCCAAACCCATTACACATAGAGCTGTGGCACCTGTAATGTCATTCTTTAGAAGATTAGTTGCTTTCTTGGGTAGTTGTTAAAAATACGATAGCCCCATTCTTCTCTGTTGGTTTGGTATACCAAATGTGCATTAATTCAGTACATCTTCCTATTTTCAGTGTTAATCTTCTGTGTTTGGAAGCTTTGATCCTGTATACCTTGTCTTCCCGAACTCCCACTGACTTCCTTCTCATGCATACCACAGAATGCCTGTGACAGTTAACCGCAACATTTAACCTTCTAATTTAATGTTGATAAATGTCAAATTCTATTTCAGCATAAGGCTTTGGGTTGGTGATCTAAATATGTGTTTACTTAACTGGGATATCCTTCTCTCTTATACTCTCTTTTCTTTTCTTCCTTTTGTAAAGGCAAGTTACCTTATCAGTCAGTTCTACAATAATGGTATACATGATTTGCCATTCATTCTCAAATGTTGTAGTACAAGAACAGATTGCAATATATTTAAATAGGGTGTATCCTGGTGTGAATTTAATGCATGGTACCAGAATGAGATTCTCTTTGACATACTATTTAGAGCTAATATTATCTTAGATAATGGGCAACTTTCCCCAGGTTTGCTGACAGAGAAAAGGAAAATGTCAAGGTTAGGTTTTGCAAAGTGTTATATTTGATTAACATTCATATGTTCTCCTAAATTAGTGAGATTATTCCCTTTTACTTGTATTAATATGCCATTTTATAAGGTCAGATTTTACCACATTTTCTCATGCTATGGAGTACTGTTTTCTATCAGTGGCCTCATCAACTTCAAAGTGCAGACTTTCACTGTTGGAAGGAATGACTGTACTTGTCCCATAGGGATGTATGGGAATACTTGTAGTATAAAGAGAGAAAGGCTCCTCATATATTACAATATCCTCACACAATTCTCTAGTGACATAAATTACCCATTCCTTATTCATGGAAGATGTCATTAATCAAATAGTGCCGAAACAGAGATGTGCACAAAGTCATAAGTAGGGGGATTGTACCAATGTTGAAAATGCTGAATTCAGATGTGAGTTATCTGAAACAGCTCTGTGTGTCATTACTATTATTTTAAATAAGGCATGGAATTTGGTGAAGAAACTTTGTGGTGGACAGTAGGATTTGATGTTTAATGGGTTAATGCTTCATGGGTTAATTGATTAAATCAAATAAAATACTCTGATGGGTTGAAAAGGTACTCTCTAATGATGTAGTAACAAGATTTGTAAAAACAATGAGTTGCACCCACTTATGATTGTGAAATATTGAAGAATGGTCCCACTTGCTTAAATGTTTGCTATCCATTCGAAGCCTCTGTACTATACTCCAATATTTTCTTGAGTCTTCCTCAATTGCCAGGAGCAATGTTTAAGGAGGCACAGTTGGTTGCATAGCATAGGAGAGATCAGTGACAGCGGATGTTGTTATTGTTGTGTGCCTTTAAGATGTTTGCAACTTATGGTGATGCTAAGGTGAACCTATCACAGGGTTTTCTGGGGCCAAGTGATGCATTCAAGGTCACCCAGTGGGTTTCCATGGCTGAGTGGAAAATTGAACGCTGGTTTCCAAGGTGGTAGTCCAATGCTCAAACCACAACACCATGTTGGCTCTCACTGACAGGATTTCAAACAGAATTGGTTTCTGATAGTACAAACCTACCTTGGTATACAATCCATACAACCCATTGTTGTTGATTTCAGACAAAGTAATATTCAACAAAAGAAACTAAGATTATTTGTCCACCTAGACAACCACTGTCT
Organism: Iguana delicatissima; assembly: GCA_948472985.1. Classification (NCBI taxonomy): domain Eukaryota; kingdom Metazoa; phylum Chordata; class Lepidosauria; order Squamata; family Iguanidae; genus Iguana; species Iguana delicatissima. Next base: position 1,383,274 of record CAOKZL010000625.1, read on the forward strand.
ATTCAGATTGGCAAGACCTCCAGAAGCAGTACCTTCTTTTTGACTGGAGGTTCCAGAATCCCTATTAGGAATATATTTATTAGCAGGACAAAAAGCAAATCAAGCCCATGGAGTAGGCTTCTAAAATTTATAAATCTCTTCTAGGTTAGGACAAACAGGTTAGGACAAAAAGAAGGTGGTGATGGTAATAAACCTAACTTGATGTCACTATGAAGTCCTATGATGGAATGAGGGAGGCAGGATCTGCAGACATGTAAATGAGGCAAGTTTTAGGTTTTAGCAGAGTAATTTCCTAGAAATGCTGGGAGCAGGGAAGGCTTTCAGCCCTGATTTTTGAAACTGTATCACGGAACTATAGTTTTTCTCCTTTTAAAATATATGGGCTGAGTGCCAACAGAGAAAAGGCACTCTTCATTTCTCAAATGGGAGGGGATTAATATTTTTAAATACTTCTTGCTGCAACATATGCATTCCAAAAATAAAACATAGCTTCCTCCTTCCTCAAAGCAGTTGTTTAATTCATAGTGAAATGTATTCAGTGAACAAATCAATTAATTAACAGCATCATTCTATGCATGATCACTTAGAGGTAAATTCTGTTCTTTTTATGAGGCAAGGTGGTATAAAACTTGTTTGTTTTATCAGCAAAATTTTCTTTAATATTTAATTTAATTTTCTTTAATATTTAATTAGGCAACAGTTCTATGGTTGATGATATCCCACCACCCACAAACATCTGCAACCTATCAGAGATGCTTGAATTTTAAAAGGTCATTTTCTGAGGCCATTTCCACAGACACTTCTACAGTGCTATTGTTCCACTTTCAACATCCTGTGGAATTCTGGGGTTTGTAGTTTACTGAGGCCAAAGAGCTCTCTGGCTGAGAATTATAAATGCCACTCCCCAAATTACAAACTTCAGGATTCCATAGGATGATGAAAGTGGAATGATAACACTATAACAGTATAGTGTAGAAATGGCCTGAGTCTCTTATTTTGTAATTTTTTTTATCACCCTTTCTGATGTATTACCTTTAAAATGCTGGATTTTATTCAGACTTAGCTATACATACAACAGTCCTATGACTTCAGTGGGTTTACTCTAAGCACAATGAAGCCTATATGCAGCTTATTGGACTGTACACTGAAAGGTTCTCTCAGATTTGTTGCAACCCTTCATAAGACCAAATCTACACATAGGTGAGAGCTTTCTGGAAACTAAACATCTGAAGAACTGTCCTGATTCCAGGTAAAAACACTTTTTCAAAAAGTAGTGGAGAAAGAGGAGAGTGTAGTTGTTACAATTAGTAGATACCTTTTTAAAAGGGATTCTAATTGCCTCAATAAAAATTAGAATATACAATAGTTAAAAAGAGAGCAATTTATTTATAATATCAAACATTATTTGGCAGCTACAATAACAGAGAACTACTTGGTAGCCAAATTAACAGCAATCAAAAGGCACAATTTAAACTAACATTCCACTTCAAGTGATCTATCACCTATATTTCTATCTGTTTGATTGCTGAAATATGGTGCTGCTGTTATTTTGCTACAACAAGCAGTAGAAAAGAGTGGGCAAAAGGACTGTTGGACTGGAGATACCTCAGTGCCGTACAGGGCAGGAGTCAGCATGAAGCATCTTTGGGAGAATACCTGGGTTGTGTCTCAGAAGGCCCACTGTGAGTCTGATCTGAATCCTTCTTGACTAATTGATTGATCAATTGATTAACTGCCTGGTACTACCGGAAGTTATACATCTGAGTGGTTTGACTTGCTTCAGGTCCCTCTTTTAATCCCCACACAATGCAGAACCATGGCTGAGATCCTCCATTGGGAGTTGTACAGTTCTGTATAGATGGAACTGTACAGTCCACTGCAAACTCAATCCTTTAGGCTGCTGCAGCCTGTCCCTCAAACATGGCAAATTACCAGCTCTGGAGGAGCTGCAGCAGAGAAGCATCCAGTCATGTTCTAATAGCTAGATGCCCAGTGAAAGGCATCCTCTAAGACCTCATGAGGGGTCTGGCAGTGGTCCTGGAGGTCAATCTCATTTCTATGTGTCCAATTATAGGAAAACAGCTGGATGCTTTCCACCACCCCCTGCTCTTCACTGACCAGTAAATGCCCTTGCTGGAGGGGGCTGATGCAGCTTAAAAGGTGGGATGGGGGAGCAAGTTTGGTCATTGTGTGGTAGCCAGAGGATTCTGACTTTCTCAATGACCAAGAAACTGAGTTCTACAGACCTAAGTTGGACTTAAATTTATATAACTCACCAACAGAATACCAGTGTATATCTGTGGAGGAACTGCTACTCAGAAGGCCAGCAGTCAGTGACCCTGCTGGGTACGTTTGCTTGGTGAGGAGGTCAAGATGGGACAAATGTGTTGTTTTGTCCAGGGCCAGCCATGACTGACAATCTGTCACTAAACCCAGGGCTCTTAAATTGACAAACAAATTTCTGTATTAAAACCAGAGCTTGGAAAAGTTATGTTTCTGGACTACAGCTCCCAGAATCCCACAGAGTTCATGTTGGCTGGGTGATTCTGAGACTTGTAGTCCAAAAAGATAGTGTTCCAAGCTCATATTGAAAGCTAGTTTACTCTGACTGGGACCATTACTGACTGCAGGTTATATCTGTTTCCAGATTCAGAATGCGGACATGTTTGCCTTCCAAGACCTCCTGATTCTTGATGGTTGTTTAATGTCCCCAGAGAAATGGATTTCACCTATGAATCCAGGCATATTCCATACTTCAAATGTTTCTATGATAGAACCTGGTGTTCTCAACATATTTAGGAGCTTTGGCCTAGTGAGTGGTGCTTAAATTTGGTGGTGCTCTTTCCTTATGCAGCCACACAAAAAGCTAGTCATGATACCGTTAGATCTGCTCTGCCCTCTTTTTGATACTGGAAACTGAAGAATACAGATGCTCTCATCAGTAAAGTCAGGGCTAGTCTAAGATATTTTAGGGAGGCTGAACTGCAAATGGCCCTGAAGTAACCAAAGCCAGTGAAAAATATAGAATCTTGTGGCTCCCTAAAAGACTAAGTTTTTGTGAACCTCAGCTTGCTTTATTAGATGCAGAAATGAGCTGGAGTTCATGATGCTAATAAGACTGACTAGTCTTTAAAGTGCTACAGGACTCCTTGTTCTTTTTGCTACAAAGAGACCAACACAGCTATGCATCACCCCAATGTTTGCAAAACCAGTCAAGTTATTTTAGTGTATGAGAAACAGTCTCCCCATCTGGCATGAAACACATACAATAAAAACTAACAATTGGTCACCTTTCATGGCATTCAAAATATCTGCTGCCTGAACATTGCCTCACCTTGCCTAATGGTGGGCAGACCTGTATGCCAGGATGAGAACATTTCACTGAATCCTTAATTTCACTTAATCTGAATTTATTTTAATGGTGAAATTAGTTTTTAAAAGAGAGATTAGGTTAATTAGACTTGCTCTGTAAGACCATCCTAGCTGCTAGGTGGGGCAGATGTTACCACTGCACTGGAAAAGGGAGAAGGCCTTTGTGGTGGCTACTCCAAGTTGTTCTGTCATAAGAGGCAGAAAATTCCACAGACACCTCTCCCACCCTCTGGAAGTGACAATACAATGATAAGAGAAGGCCTTTGTGGTGGCTACTCCAAGTTGTTCTGTCATAAGAGGCAGAAAATTCCACAGACACCTCTCCCACCCTCTGGAAGTGAAAATACAATGATAATAAATAAAATAACTAGCTACTTGCTGCTCTTTTCAGGTACCCTAGATCTACTATCTGGTTGCTTCACTCTATCTATTGATAGGGCCTGGCCTTGCTGGCTGGGTTGCTCAGCAACAATGTTGGAACAGCAAATAGTATGAAGGAAATCTTTTCCAGTGGTACACAGCAGGTAATAATGGGCATCATCAGGAAACTACCCAGCTAGACTGCCATCCACGTGGATGGGGGTGTGTTATAGCAGCAGTAACTTGGCCCCTGCATTATGGAATCCACATCAGCCATGTCAGTCAGGAGAGGTGAAGGTGATCCCAAAGATGTGCTTGATGGTCGGGATATAGCTATTGGGGAGGGGTGACAAAATAAGGGAGTTGCCTCACAAATAAGAATTTTGCTCCCCAATGAAATTTTTCATCAGTTTCCACATTTCTTGCACTGCAGAGACTGGAACACTGAAAACTGTTCGTGTCTAGAACACTTATATTTGCTGTGTTCACATTCACTTTTTAATTTTCCCTGCTTCTTTTCTTTGGAAAGTTTCATGATGTCAGAATTCTTATTGCAGAGGGGAACGCCCTCATTTTGTGCCCCTCTCTTTATTCCTGGTACATTTTAAAGATTTTTCTCTCCACCACCAGCAGGAGAATTTCTTGAAAAGGAAGAAGGGAAAGGAGACTTGAGATTCCTGCTTTTGACATTTGGCATATTTCTACACAATGGGATCCCATCTCACTATTACCTCAGATAAATGTGGCTAGAAAGGTGCCTCTATGGCCTCATATATCCAGGCCAAAAGGTGATTGAAGCTGCAGATGTCATAGCAGCTTCTGAGCTGATTTGCTATTTTTTCCATGTGCAAATATCCACATTTCTACTGTGAGCAGAGCACTGCATATTAAAACTCTATGGCAAACAACAGCATCATTAAAAAAAAAAAATCGGGCAAGTGTTACAAACTATTTAAAGGCATACAGTACTTTATCTCCATGCCAAGTTCCCTGTATGTAATAGTGATTAGACTTTTGGCAATGTAAAGTGTGTTCTGTACAGATTCTGCCTCAGACCAGAGAGCTGCTACAAGCAGTTCACCGGCCTCCTGCTGAGGCTTTTGAGAGAGAAAGAGAGGCCCCTTGGGCCCAGACAAAAAGCCAAGAAAGCAATGGGGGGTCAAGGTCAGGGGAAGAGGGCCTCAAGCAATGGGCCTAATGTTAAAACAGCCAAAAAATATAAAAACTTTTGGGAGGAAAAGGGTATTGGTGAACCGATAGGACACAGTTCTTTATTTCCACTTGATCCTTCCTAGGAATTTGGACAGCAGCTCTGCTTTTGACAGTGAAGCCGAAATATTGCCACCCAGTCTATTTGCTTTCAGTTCAGAAACATGTGAAGTCAATTTATATATTTTATAAATATTTCCTTCATAAGATTCCCTTAATACATACTGCCAGCCGTTCATGAAGCTGTGGTTTCGAATGAATCAAAGATCGTGTAATGTTTTTGTTTTTGTTTTCACTGAAACAATGAATGAATCTTTGAGTAAATGTTAATGTTAGCATGTTAAGTCAACCTCAGGGTTTCCAAACTCTTTTTTCCTTTCCCCACAATTGCTTTCTCTTGCTGTTATTCAGCAAAGGCTTTTTAGGCTGAGGCCTTTAAAATTCTGGCCTGGTAGATGATATGGCAAAATCCTTGGCAACATAGCAACATACGTTGTGTCATGTATGTCCTACATTTTGAGGTTGGAATGGCTTGCATCTACCACAGCAGATTCCACAGCTAATACACATCAATCTGTGAAAGTGTCCAAAACTCTGTCTGGTCCTGTATCAAATGGATTTCTGTTTCTAGGGACCAAGGATGTGGACAAGGTACTCAGTTGGGTCCAGTCAGCCATGTATAATCAGCCCTCCACATTTGCAGGTTTTGCTTTCATGGATTTGATTATTTGACAGTTTCTCTAGCTCCTGTCCCTCCACCTCAAGGGCTTCTTTTTCTAGAGAAACCTTTCCTCTCAGCAGCTCTGATCAAGCCATTCAGGCCTTTAAAAACTTGCCTCTGGTGCCCCTCCTCCTCCACAGGCTGCTGCTTCACCAGCTAAGGACAGCGCACTGCCTGATTTCTCAGCAGCGCAAACTCTTTCCTGATGTCTTCATACACTCAAAGAAAGAGATGGGCAACAGAGAGGAAGTACAGGGCCTCCATACCAACTCACACTCTTTCCCTGGACTGATTTGGACCCTGGTTGCTTGCTCTCCTCCATGCCTCAGCCCCTTCCCACAGACACATACACAGGCTTTGTATTGGTGGTTTTTCCACTTTTGTGGGGGTCCTGTGCTTCTAACCTTAGTGAATGTGGAGAGTCAACTGTATATGTTTGACCCTGGTCTCTCAGACTTTATTACATCTGTCAGGGAAGAGACAATCAGCTGGGTTTGTCTTTAAGGCAGAAAGTTGTAGTGTGACCACTCTTGAAGAATCATAGAGTTGGAAAGAAACTTGATATCTGTTTAGTTCAACCCCTGATATGCAGCTAAAGAATTCCCAAAAGATGGTTTCCAACCTGTTTAAATGCTTCTGAAGAAGGATAATCCACCAATCTCTGAAGCAGCCTATTCCACTGTTGGATGCCTCTTATAGTCAAGAAGTTCATCCGGTTGTTTAGATGGAATCTCTTTTCTTGAAATTTGAACCCACTGGTGTATGAAACAGCAGAAAACAGGCTTTCTCCATCTTGTACATCAGTGGTTCTCAACCTGTGGGTCCCCAGATGTTTCCATACTTCAGCTCCCAGAAGCCCTGAGCATTGACCATAGTGGCTGGGGCTTCTGGGAGCTGAAGTCCACAAACATCTGGGGACCCACAGGTTGAGAACCACTGCTGTACATGATGATCCTACAGTGATTTAAATATGGCTATCATATCATCTGTCTGTTTTCTCTTCCCCAAGCCAAACATACGTAGCTCCCTTAGCCACTCTTCATAACACTTGGTTTTTAGAACTTTTATGATCTTTGCCATCCTTCTGTCAACACATTCCAGTTGTCTAAATCTTTCTTGAACTATGGTGCACAGGACTGTACGTGGTCCTGGGTTCCAGGTGAAGTCTGATCAAAGCAGAATACACTGGCACTATCACATCCCTCAGCCTGGATGCTATACTCCTATTAATGCAGCCTAGAATGACAATGGCTATTTTGGTCACCACATTACAATGTTGATTTGTGATTAGCTTGTGGTTTAGTAAGACAACTTTCCACATGTACTGTTTTCAAGGTGTCACTTAATCCTTTGATGTGGAAGAGTATAAGAATACATCCCAGTCCTGAGGAACATTGCCAAATGCTGGTCAACTTCAGGCATTATTATATGGAACAGATTTCCTAAAGCCCTTTCAGCTTGTATTTAGGCCTCTAGTGCTGAATTGCCCTGATCATCCTTTGAGATGATTTCTGACAGAAGGACAATGGGAGGTGAGAATGGAGAGTGTCACCTTGTTGGTCCTCCTTGATCTTCTCATGCTTTTCCATACTATTAGTCATTTCATCGTTCTTGAGAGATGAGTATGAATGGTATAACATTGGTTTTGGGTTGGATGTAAATGGAAAATAGAGCTTAGTGTCACCAATATATTGAATCCCCAGAGGCTTTCAGTTAATATTTAAGTATATATGATGGCCTATTAAAAATAAAATAAAACTGTAGTTCAAGCTTGCAGTCAGATCCTATATATGCTTGCTTGGGACCCATTGAATTCAATAGGATTTTAACACTCAGGTTTTGTTTGCTAAGTTTGCTAATAATTTATAATGCATGATATATAGTGTTGAACAATGTCTTGATCTCGTTGTGTCTTGGACTTATTTGACTCAAAGAAGTGGGATGCAGAACAAGAATAGCTAATGAAGTTGTAGGCTGGGCCAACAGAAACACAATGTTCACATCAAAGGAACAAATGTTTCCAATGTTACCATGCCATTCTGCTTTGGTCAGATCACAGTTAGAATGCTACAGTTTAATAAGGATAGAGACGAGCTGGAGTGTGTCCAGAGGATGGTGACCAAGATGAGAAAAGATTTGGAAACCAAGACTTGTGAGAATATTTGACAGAGACGAAGATATTTAGCCTGGAAATAAGAAGACTGAGAGATGGCATGATAGCTTAAATTGTTCTTCAGATATCTCATAGAAAATGGAACAAATTAGTCTTCTGCTCCAGAGGGTAGGTCCCAAACCAGTAGACTCAACTTACATGTAATAACATTTCCACTAAACATTAGGGAGAACTTAATGATAGAAACAAATGTTTGATAATGGTATAATCTGCTTTGGAATTGGAAACATTCTCCTCCACTGACAATTTTTAAACAGAAGTTGGTGGGTAATCTATCAGGGGTATTTTAGTTGTGGATTCCAGCACTGGAAGAGGCTTGGGCTAGATGTCCCTTGGTGGTCTTTTCAGCTTCACAGTTCTGTCATCCCATGCAGAAAACACTTTTATTCATATCACATGTCCAATACTGTTATCTGTATCTTGTACAAACAAAGCATGTGTTCTACTGTTAAACTACACCCCAGCACTCATGAGAAACTTTATAATGGGCATACAGGACTTCAGTGAAAAAGATGGAGGAGGGGACAGGACACACATCCTGTACATGGGTTGAATCTGATGTTACCTGGAGTACATTGGGACCACAGAGACATGTCCATATATGTGTATGTTTGTGCACACATACACACACACATAGTTTCTCTCACATTGTTCTTCCTACACAAATGCTTCTCCTCACATGCACATATACAACACTTAACGCATCCCAGTACATAGGAACTGTTGATATATGCAAGCAGATGAAAGTCTCTTCCTTTCCCCAGTGCTGTTTGTTGAGATTAACGGTTCTCCAATTCCACTAGAAGCAGGAAAATAGCCTTCCTAGAAGGGCTTGGAATACAATCTTCACCCCCCACATCCAGGCTTCAGGAAAACATGGCTTTGGGCAGCCACTGAGGGCCAAAGGCTATGGATGTGTGAGGTGCAGAAAATCTGTGAAAACTGAGGACTCCTTCTTGTGTGAATGGAAGCATGCAACAGCACCTTTGTATCATAGCTAATATGTACTATCTCCCTGTGGATCCGTTTACCAGCAATGATAGCAAGCAGCCAGTGTGGTAGTATGCAGTAGCAATAGCATTTATTTCTATACTGCCTATCAACTAAGTGTTATCTAAGCGGTTTACAATGTATTTTTAGCTAATTGCCCCCAACAAGCTGGGTACTCATTTTACCGACCTACGAAAGGATGGAAGGCTGAGTCAACCTTGGAGCCTGACAGGATCGAACTCACAACCTTGTGGTTGCAGTACTGGCATTTAACCACTGCGCCACCAGGGCTTATTGCTTGCCGTGATAAGCAGAGAACAGGATTCCAATATTTTACATGTGTTAAGCTGATGTGTTAAAACTCCCCAGTGCTGTTGTTGATATACACAGGACTCATTCCTTAAGAGGAGAACCAGTGTGGTGTAGTGGTCTGAGCATTGGACTACAACTCTAGAAACCAGGGTTCAAATTCCTGCTGAGTCATGGAAACCCACTAGGGGACCTTGGCTAAGGCACACTCTCTTAGCCGCAGAGGATGGCAATGGCAATCCCCCTCCGAACTAATCTTGCCAAGAAAACCCCATGATAGGTTTGACTTAGAGTCACTGCAAGCCAGAAACAACTTCGAGGCACACAATACCAGCAATACCCTGAGAAAGTGAACAAGCTCCAGCTGAAAATGCAAAACTTTCTAGTACTCAGCTGCTCATAAAAGGCCTGTCCATGCACTTTATGTTTCTTCAGCAGTGGAGAAACCTGAGCTTCATCTCAACATTGGTTATTTGGAATGACATAAGGACATGTGACCTCTACAATGATATTGTCTTCTCCTCAGAATGTGAGATACTGCAGTGATGATGAAGAAGCTGGAGGGCAATGAATTCAGCAGTGAAAAGAAAAAGCGCAAGTTGTTTATAGCACTAGCAGGCTATTTAGACATAAAAATTGTTTGTTTTTAAAAGTATGAAAGCTAGACATACACTGAATTCTCAAAGGGAATTTTTATAAAGCAGATATCAAAAATGTGTGGCATAGCACCAATCTAGAGACCCTTTGGTTTGGTTTCATCAGAATAATTCCTCAGAATGTAATTGAGCAGGTTATATGGAAAAAAAAAACACCTGTGTTTTTCTTTCCTCCTCACAGTACTTATCTGTATCTATCAGTAATATGTTTGCATTTTGCACCTATCAGTTGCATTGGCTGATGGAAACACTTGTATTTGCTGGCGTATAAAATGCACCCCATTTATACACAGGCAAATACTATTTGCCCAGTGTATAAGATGCACTGGCGTATAAGATGCACCCCATTTTCAAACAGTATTTTTCAGGAAAAAAAATGAGTCTGATATGCCAGCATAGGGTACGTTTCTATCTATTTGATTGGGTGGCCTAAGCTAACAATTTTTTTCAAAATTTCTTTCAACTTCAGTCCTGTTTATATGTTCTAACTCTGAAGCTAAATTTTACTGGATGGAAGGGAAAGAACCCTGCATCAAGGGTGGGTAACTTGGTTACATTTTCCCTGTGAACTTAATGGCGATCGTAACCATGATGCCCTCTTTTGCGCCACTGAAATTCAGTGGCATTTGGATGAAAAAAAGTTACTTTTCCCATTTAAAGCATGGCGCATGTGAGAGTACACAAGTTATACATTCTCCACATGTCTTGTTTTGAGGTGAACTACCTTTTTTTCCTGCTTGTTTGATTTGCTTTTTGGCACCATGATACTGAATTTGGGCAAGGCAAATAGAAAATGCAGCACCAGGGCATTTAAAGATCAGCAGGTATCTCTCAGCCAGATTTCAGCAGTGCAGCAACAAATTCATGAAGATAAGCAAAGGCTACAAAAACAAAGGAAGGCTACATGTGTCCCTTAAGCCATGTTGCCTTGCCCTAGATAATGAAGGACCTTTCCTTTTCAGCTTGAGTTTATGGATTACAGGTCAATGTCAGGGTCATAATGATCACCAACAAAATTAGGAATGAAAAAAGCACAATTTTAAAGAGCAAGTGAAATGACATCTCTTTATTTATTGTGATGGTGCCTTAAAAAAATTAGTCAAAGATACTGAGTGCTAAATTTTAAGCAATGTGCTGATATGCAGGAATAAATATGATGCAAGCTGGACTTGTAACCAAGAAAGCCGGGTACAAAACCAAGTGCAATTGGGCAGCTTTGAGTAAGTCTTTTCTTCACCTACCTTGAAGGGTTGTTGTGAATTAAAAAGCTGCACTCAGAGCTCTCAGGAGGCAAGCAGAGTTGTAATGTCACCCCTCAAAATATGTAGCAACAAGCAATAAAGCAACCTGATAAAATCTTAAAACATCATCTCTGAATCATAAGCCTACAACAAGTTGGCTGAAATCACACTTTAATAAATTATGAACCTTTTAAAGACCCTTATCAGGAGGAAGCATTTTTTAAGTGAATGAAATCAGTGTAGATAAACAGAGGAAGACATGCCTAGAATTATGGTTCCTTGTTTGAACCAGAGGAGAGACAGAAGTGGATGAACAGACTTTAAGTTCAATGTTTGAAAGGAAACATGTGTCGTTGTATACAGTGAGTAGCTGGTGAAGATGTAATACTATTTGCTACCTTTTTGATGTGTCTTGTTTAACATTTACTTTGTATGTTTATTCAAATGAGACAGGGCTTTTGTATATACCTTACTGAATGAAATGGGACAGTTCTAGGACATAAGCGTACCAATGATATAAACTATAGACATTATTCTGTCAAGGTGACTATGAAGCAGGCATGCCTGGATGCTAAATACACCAATAGACACAATCAATCTTCTGCTAAATTGTTTTGGTTGCTATCACTTGATCTCCTCACATCTTAACAACATTGAAATGCCATGCCAGCCACTAATCCTGAGGAAAATCTAACCTAGTTTGCCTTGTGCAGATTAAGGCACAGGAGGAGGTAAAAAAGCATTTGAGCGGAAAAAGTATCTGTTTAATTATTCTCCATTGTAGTTGCACCTATAAAGCAGGGTAGTAGCTCATCACAAAGATGAGGCCATTTTCTCTATAACATTGCCATCAGCCACAAAGGATATAGTAGACTTACAGAGAAAATGGCCAGATTGCTGTGGCAGGCCTCTGAAAATAGCAACAACAGTAAGAAAAATAAGATTTCCTTGGTTTCTCTTCAGATAGTACAGTAATAATAATGATATTCTCCATGGCTCAGCAACTGTAAAGAACAATTCAATGAAAGGTTGTGATGGATGTTAACATGCATTTAAAAAAATTCAATACATATATAACCTGACTGTCCTCCAGCAACTGCACAGTCTTCCTTCATATTTTTGCCATCACAAAAATCAGGTGAGTTTGGGTAGGCTAAAGATAGTGACTCTTAAGTCACTCAATGAACTTCCTGACTGAATGGGGATTTGAATCCAGGTCTCTTCAGTCCTAATGTAACACAAAAAGCCAGATGTGAGTAACTTCCAAAGGTCTGGAGACTGTAACTATTCCCCCCCTCACTAGATTATAGAGGGCTGTGCTCGCTTCAGGCTCACCTGATGCCCCCCTCTATTTTTCTTTTCTTTTTGCTTTCTTTTCTTGCTTGCTTGCTGATTGATTGATTGATTGTACACAGAAAGGTCCCTCTGAGAACATGGGGTCAATATTGCTGGGGGGGGGGTTGTTTGTTTTTGGTGGCTGGGAGAGGGTGAGCTCTTTTAGTTGGAAATTTTTTTTGGGAAAAACGTCCTCCTGGCCTAAAGAGCCTTAGGCTGAGGGGGAAAAACCCACATATCAAAATTGCCCTCCACATCCCCTAGAAAGCACATCTGTCTTTCCTGAGTAAAATAATATTGTGGGTGTTGGGGACGTGGGTGTGTTGGAGGCTCACAGAAAAAGTCTGGGGTCTTCCTAGCCTATGGACCACACTTTGCCCCCCCATCAAAGGTAGCTTTCTGCCCGTTGCTCATATGACATCCAGTACCCATGCCATCATCCAAATTTGATGCTCGCTTTGGGAGTGGAAAAAAGCCACAATTTCCCTTTGAACGAGGCACAGATGATGCACTTGCAGGCATGCAACAATCATTTAAGGAGCAACACAGGGCTATGCAGTCTGGAAAGACTGAGCAGCTTTAGGCTGCAGTCTTCAACTCACTGATGTGGAAGTAAACTCCAGACTTTTGAGATAGCATACATAGGATTATACCATTCGTAACAACTATATTTCACTGCATTACACATGTAGCATGTTGCTGAGTCTTTCCTTCTTTACTTCCAGGGAGCGGACATGGGCCAAATCTAGATCAGAACCACTGTGAAGAGGTAGGGGTAGGCTTATCCTTTCATCCATTTCACCCTGGATAAATGCCTTCTCCCACAGAATCTTCTGACCCAGAGTTTTAGTGGAGGAGAGAATTAAGTCGGGGGAAATGTCTGCAGGCATAAGATTTATGCCTTCCCTAACTGTGCTTGCGGGTTGCAAAGCCTATGTGTGCTTACTTTGCAGGAAGAAAAGGCACAGAGACTGAGCTGAACACTACGTTTTTGACAGACTGTGTAGTTTAGGCTCACTCTTTCCTTATATAAACTAAAAGTCTGTTTAATTTGGTCCCCATCTGTAGAAAAAGAGGAAAACAAAAGCGATGACAGGTGCATCTGATTTAAATTCACCAGTAAATAGTTGGAATGTTACTAAAATGTTTTTTTGTTGTTGATTAATTTATGACCATTACAACCAAAACTACATCCTGAAGCGTCCTAGTGTTGTGACATATGCTGTGCATGACTTGCTTTTCCTTACATAACTTTCAGTGATTCACTGCATATTACATTCACCTAGAATAAGGCAAGGAAAATATGCACAGGTATAAGTAACTCCCATGTAGGACACAAATCATATATACTGTCATTTATGAAATGTATGCCATTTTCTTCTCGTGGAAAGGACTATACCATGAATCAGTGGCCCTACTTTGTAGTATGTGATATATTTATGGCTCACCTGTAAGGTTCTGGCCCCTAGAGGGCACTATGAAGGTCACTCAACTGGTCCACTAGGTCAAGACTTCCCTAATGTTCTCCAAAATAATCTGATGTCACCATCTGTGCAGAGTGCCTGCTGCCAGACAGTTGGGAATTAGAGATATCCTTACTAATCTGTTGGAAATTTCCTTGAAATCTGTTGGTAGATCAAAAACTGCAGAGCTTGGGAAAGATATTTGTTTGGGCTAAGATTCTGATGCAGGTGGGTAAATTACGAGAGTTGCAGTCAGAAAGTAACTTCTGCAGGCTCTACTTTAACCCATCCCAATTTAATAAACTTACTCAACATTCCACTAATTTCTCTGTTTTCTCCTGAACTAATTCTAACTTTCTCTATCCCCTAAATCAGTGGTTCTCAACCTGTGGGTCCCCAGATGTTTGTGGACTTCAGCTCCCAGAAGCCCCAGCCACTATGGACAATGCTCAGGGCTTCTGGGAGCTGAAGTCCACAAACATCTGGGGACCCACAGGTTGAGAACCACTGCCCTAAATCTTCTTACTGTCCATCTCAAACCCACTAATTCCACATATTCCAGAATCAATAGTCACCAGCCTCTGATCCTATTCCCACCTCTAAGCAATCTTCTCAGCTGATTCTAACACAAGCTATCATTCCACATAGCCACTGCACCCTTCTGTTATAGCGAGTTAACCTGCAGTCATTGTCTATATCAGAATCTTAACAAAACCTGTGCCCTCTCGATGTGTTACACTAGAGTTCCTCTTATCCATATCCAGCACGGCTAGGCTGGATTGAGATTACTGGAGGCACAATCCAATACATCCAGAAGGTGCAAGTTTAGGAAAAGTTGCCATAGCACATCTCAATTTGAAAAGTCACAGCAAATCAATCCAAACCTCTAGCTGTATCTGGAAGTTTTCAAGTTACCATGCCTTTCAACATCAGCTTTGATCAACAGGAGACATATTAAGTCAGTAAGACTTATTATGCAGATATATTTTCATTGTAGCAAGCCTTGGTCTGAAAGTTGCTCAAGTTACTAAAAGTTCTTGTAGTCAGTAAACTGTGCTTATACTGAAACTAATTTTAGGATGGAGTGTGAGACAGAAAGATAATATCTCTTTATATGTAAAAGCAATCCTCACACCCTCCAACATTTCACAGATGAAAACTGGGACACGTGTGGCCAAGCAGCATCAGAGTGTAGCCAACATGGCAAAACTTATTAATGAGGAAGAACAGATAAGCTAGAAGTAGCTCCAGCAGTTTGCTTTTGCCAGAGCCTACTGTGGTGGACAAGATTCTGCCCTCCTTCTCCTCTCCTCCTCTTAAGTTAATTGAGTGCAAATGCACTTTGAACTCAATGTGTAGCAATTGAAGCAAGCTGAGAACAAGGGGAAAAGTGGGCGGAGCAGAGGGAAACTGGGATATTTTAAAGTGAGACAACCAAGAATTAATTGAGACTATCCCTGTCAAATCAGGCCAGTTAGAGGGTATGAACCCTCTGTTTTGAAATGATGCAAACCTCCCATAGAGAAATTACTCACCAAGATTACAATAAGAAGTGGGATCCCCCCTCCCTATACATGTGTACACATCTCTAGAGAGAATGCACGGAAACAATGTCTTAAAAATTATGGTGATTAAATTTTATTTTGCCCAAGAATGACATTCTCTGGAGTATATGTGAAAATGAAGATGAATATGCAGAGATCCATTTGGTTGCTTTTGTGCCAGATGGCCAGTTGCAGAAGCTGAACTAAGCTGAACTGATTGATTCATTCTTGCCATACTGCATGCTGGCATTTACCAGAGTTCACATCATTCAAACCCTAATGTTTTTGGTGCTTTTTCACTTTCTAAGGATGGCTTGTGTCGCCCTAATTTCCCCTCCTTGCAGTGTTCTCTAATCCTTAAGGAAATAAATAATTTCCCTCAAACTAAGGGTTTTGTACCTCCCAGCATACATCTAGAGTCATAATAGAGATTTAATAAGGGGAAGCTAATGAAACATGATAATGGATAAAATACAAGCAACAATGTTGCACGTAACACATAGATACCAAACCTTCTGTTGCAGAGCTTTAGGTCTGTGTTGATCATGCATAGAGAAGTCACTTGAGAAATTTACCTCTTTTCTATCTTACTCGTTACATAGGGAAGGGTAGGGAAACCTCTTCCAGGCTGAGACCCAAATTCAGTTTTAGAGAAGTTCCGGGGAGGGGTACATGACAAGGTTGGGTGAGGCCAAAAACAAATGGACAAATGACCAAAAGTACCAGTCCTTTTTAACTTAAAGCTCTTAGTGCCAGTAGCTAAGCCTTAGAAGACGTATTTCCACCTTTTAGAATAGGGGGAAATCATACAAAAGGTAGGAAATTATCGAACAGTGGTGTTGTGCAGAAAGGGATGTGGCCATCTCAGGACTCCAGAGGGTCAAAATGGAACTCAGAGTGTTGTTGCTGTTATTGTTGGTCTTCAAGTTGTTTCTGACTTATGGCAAGCCTAAGGTGAACCAATCATGGGGTTATCTGAGGCTGAGAGTGTGTGGGGCTCTCAAGGTCACCCAGTGGGTTTCCATAGCTGAGCAGGGAATCAAACCCTGATCTGCAGGGTTGTAGTCCAATACTCAAACTGCTACACCATGCTGGCTCTCAACTCAGGGCCTGAGGTTTCCTAATTCTAATATATGGCCAACTTGGCAGGTGTTGCTACCTCTTCCTAAAGTTCTCAGACTTCAGGGTCTGGCCTCTCTTCTCCAGTCAGGGTGAGAGTGGTCTCTTAAAAAATGTGTGTCTATTCCTCATTTGTTAGCCTTAATCTTTTATGGCTGAATGGCAAACTCTGTGCAACTGTGACTGATACTTAAGTTATTTAAAGCACTTAATGACAACAAAAGGGCTTGCCCTCTGGGACATCACAAGGAGTTATACCTTAGGTCACAGGTTTTGGTCCTGAAATTTCAGAGCCTGGAATGGTACTAACCTGGCAATCCTATTTCCTTGTTTTCCTTTCTTTCCATGCAATGGGCATCCTTTGAAATATTTTAATGATATATTCTAGTTCCTGGAAGATTACTTTGATCGAACATGATTATATTCTCAGGCCATTTCTGTACTACGCTGTTACAGTGCTATTATTCTACTTTCAACATCGTGTGGAATATGGGGCTTGTAGTTTACTAAGGCCACAGAACTCTTTGGCTGAGAATTCTAAATGCCGTTCCCTAAACTGCAAATCACAGGATTCCATAGGATATTGAAAATGGAATAATAGTACTGTAACAGTGAAGTGTGGAAATGGCCTCAGTCTTAGAGAAGGACTCAGGGAGAGAGGGGAAGAGAGAGAGAGAGAATGGAAAGCTTATTAAAAATAACATAAAAGTGGGACTGAAAGGAAATCCTCTTGTACGTAGCTTCCACTCATCTGCAAGTAAAAGACAAAATGTATCCAAGTTTAGGATTAATTTGAAAACATGATGGCCATGATCCAGACAAATGAATAATGAACTCTTAAGTAACATGATCCATAACTTGGATTTCCTCTCTTCAAAGCAGCTATTGTGCCAAACCACAAACAGCCTTAAAAGAGACAAGAGAGGAATGAAGAAGATGACTGTTGAAAGTAAAGTAAAGAAACAACAGTGCACACACAGATCTATCATATGAGGCCTGTGACTTGCAGCCTACATTCAACCTCAGAGATGTGCATAAAGCAATGGTCTGTGTGCATATGTATGCATGCCTAATATTTCATCATGTACTGTTTAGACAACTCAGTCCATGAACATGATCTTCATAAGGACAGACCATGTCTTACCTTAAATGTATGTTTACGTTTAAATTAGCAGCTGTGTCAGGATTAGATTCAGAGTACTCAAGGAGGGGACCAAACCCTTCTCATGATCCTTTCCTTGTGTAACTCATCAGTGACAACTTCCTTGTGCAGCAAATAGCACTGTGGTGGTGGTGTGTGGGACTATAACAAAATGTTAGTGGACTCCTCATACTGAAATATAGCAGGATTATTTTTTTAAAAAAAAAAGTCTGATGTGACAACTTTTAGTCTCTGCATTTTAGGATATAATGGTCAAGCTGTGTGCAAGTTGCTAAGCATCTGAGGCTTTTTTTAAAAAATGGGTTGAATCCAAAGGTACAGTCAGCAAGTCTTCTCCTTATTGCAGGCACCCACCCTACCTGCCATAGTTTGGGTTTCCTAACTCTCAGAAATGGGCTTTGGGGACCATAATGAGGTAGGAACAATAGTGGTGTCCCATTCTGTAAGCAGAGTTCTGTTCCATTCTACTTTCAGAAAGAGCATTAGAATCCAAGGCTATGTCTTCAGGTTTTAAACACCAAATACTACCAGTTCCTCAAGGGAGGAATGATAGCTCAGAGATAGCAGCATATATTTTATATGATTTCCTGGCATCTCCTGTTAAAAGGATCAGATAAACAAGGGATGGAAAATATTTCTGTCTAGTCTGATAACCAGGAGAGCTGCTGCCAGTAGGTGGCCAGGTTAACAAGGAGGATAGGAGTCTCATAGCTTTCAGAAAAACAAAGAACACAGTGCAGTAAATAGAAAATGGTTATAACAGGCAAACAGGATGCCAAGTACTACTTAAGACTAACATTTTTAAATTTGCTGGAAAATGCAACTATTTGTCTGGTAAATAAGTCTGTGACTTTACAAATGTGAACATATAATTCTGTTATCTACAGTGTGACTGTATTATTACCCTTGTAATAGAATTATATATAACAAAGAAATACATATTTTCCTTTTCAAAAGAACCTATATTTTATATTTCTAGTGGCTTTAGTAGCTCTATAGGAGGAGGACTTATTTCAGCAAGAATATCTGAAATTTTCTCTTACACAACTATTAAAGGCAATTAAAATAATTAAGCTTCACAGAGTCACCCTTCACATACCAAAGGATTTAACAAATTCACCAATAGGCTTTCACCACAGTCAGTCAAGGGAAACAGAAGTCACTTATACAAATAATGCAGATAACCAATGATCATTTCTCATGCTTTGCTTATCTGTGAATTTTCTGAGGCTAGCTCTTCCTGGAAAAAGAATGCTAGATAGATGCACGTTGATTTAGTCTAGGAAACTAGTCTTTATGGACTTAATGACTTCATGTAGCAAAGGTGTTTCACTTCCAATGAGAGAAATTTTCTCTCTCTCATTGTTTTATGATAATTGTAAACTTATGACCTTATACTTCTAACATTTGTGACCTTGTGATTTACAACCTTATAATTCTAACATTTACCCATATCTTTTCTTAGCACTGAGGGATTTATATTTAAATGTCACGTTTTCCACAACTGAATTTTTCAAATCTCAAATTCTTTCCATCCCATTTACGGAAAATGTGAATTTTGGCAAGGTCTCTCTCTCCCTCTCTCCCTCTTTCTCTCTCTCTCTTTAAAGAACCAAATGAAATTCTTATTTACCGCACCTAACTAAATTCAGTATCCTAGCAAGGAAGGGTCTATGTGATATGTTGGCAATGCAACAATGCTGAGTGTTTAAAGAGTTAAATATGTCCTAGAGAGATCCACAGTGTAATGAGTGTTTCAATGACCTAAAACTTCCTCACAGTCTGTTCACCTATTCTAAGCACTCTGATATTGTTAGGAATGAATCCATCCAAGTCCTAAGTCACTTGGAATCTGGTTATTTGAAGGAATGCCTTCAGTTGCATGGGTCTGCCAAAACCTTATGGTAGGGGTGGGAAAAGTACAAGCTGAATGCCCCATGATGTGGCCCTATGGCCCTATTTTTGAAGCTGCCAAGTCATTCAAGAATTTTGGAAGACTTACTCAAATTCAGTAATAATGCCACAGCCACATACCCTAGAGGGTTTGCAGCCCAGTTATGCAATGTTTTTGTCCCCACAAGGTCTTGTAACCACTGGCAGTTGTCCATCCTGAACGATGGATTCTGACAAAGACTTTCTTCTAGATCACCAACCCCCTTCATGTCCACACAATGAAACTAGGCCTAATGTAAGACAACCTCAGCCATGCTGACTCGAAATATTGTTCTTAAGCCATTTCCGCACTAGACTGTTATAGCGCTATTATTCCACTTTCAACATCCTATGGAATCCTGGGGTTTGCAGTTTAGGGAGGGGCCTGAGGCCCCTCCCTAAACTGCAAACTATGACAGTCTAGTGCGGAAATGGCCTTAAAGAACCTTGTCTGCTGCTAACTTGGATGTCCCTTAAGTGGCAGACAATGACTTTGTTTAATCTGCTCAGACTTTCTAGGATGTTGTATTACTGTTTCTTTCTTTTTTTTTTTAAACTATTTGTTTGTTTTACATTCCTTCTTTCTCCCAGCATGGTCCCCAAGATGGCACACAGCATTTTAAAAGTACAATACAATTTAAAAACTGTTAATATGGAAATTAAAATACAAACTAAATACAGTGGGCCCTCCTTATTTGTGGTCTCTGGATGTGTGAGTTTGAGCATCCATAACCATGTCCTATCCTATACCTGAAATGGTGGTGATCTGATGTACCTGCAAAAGCATCCACATGCACGTCACCACCATTGAATATAATGGGACACAAACATTCAGGAATTTTGCTGTTTACCTGGGTTCCTAAAACAGAACCTGCACATATAGGGAGGTTGCATTGTATCTATTTAAAAAATACAAATTAAAAACAGTTAAAAACAGCATTAAAAACAAGTTTAAAAGAACATTAAAAGACACTTAGAAACATAATAAAATAAAAGCAGGTTTATACATCTCTTCAATTTTATTGACTTAACATGGTCGCTGCTTTGCAATTTTATGGTGATTTAAAAAAACTAATTTCGTGATCTAGCTGATCTGTGTTTATTATTTTAATTGTATATCATATTGTAAAGTTTACAAGTGGTTTATAAATCCTTTGAAGGATGGGAATCTTCATGGCATGGGACTAATTTTTGCTCTTTTAGGGTCCCAATCCCCCTTTCTAGGCTTCTCCAGGCAATCATATTAATTTCTGCATAGCATCAAACTTTGGTGGTTTCCCTACCTTTTGTACCTGCTTCTTTCTCCTATTCTGAAATGTCTTACCTAAGGTTATTAGCCTTAAGCCTAAAGTCTTACCTAAGGTTAGTAGCAAAAAGAGTTTTAAGCACTGGCATTTTATGTCCCACTTTTGTCTTTGGCTTCACTGGCATGTAGCCATAAGGACTTCTTTGAAAGTGAATATTGACCTTAGCCTGAAAGAGCTTTCCTACTTTTGGTTTACAGCAAGGATTGGCAACTTCAAACAGTCTAGGGGCCTATTTTCACCTCCTTGTTCTCTGAAGCAGAATAACCCAAGCTGCAAATACAGGATGGAGGTCACACATGACCCACTGATTGCATTTCCTCACCCTTGCTCAAAATAAAAGGAAAGAAGGAAAGAAGGAAGGCAGGATGGACAGAGATAGAAATGGTATTACGCAATCACTGGATGTAGTTAACACTGTTATACAGTGTTCTGAATGCACAGGGGCTTCCCAAGTTGTAAGCGATTTCTCTTTGTTACAACTGATGAATCAGATCCAACTCCACTGATCACTTGCCCCTAAAACTTCATACATGTGTACAAAAGTCTGTGGTGCTCCAGATCAGAACAATGAACTATAGCCCTGCACCCACTCACATGCGTATTTAAATCAATTAAAGGAAAAGCTTGTCAAACATGAAGGCCATCTAGCCCACACAAATGGTTGCATGATTGCAACAACTCATGCAATCTGTGGCCATTTCTGCACTAGACTGTTATAGTGCTGTTATACCACTTTCAACATACTATGGAATCCTGGAGTTTGCAGTTTAGGATGGGGCCTTGGAAGATTCCATAGGATGTTGAAAGTGGAATAATAGCACTATAACAGGCTAGTGTGGAAATGGCCTGCGTAAGACGGACTCATTCTGACAACAGCTGCAGCTCCTGCACAAGCATAACACTAGTGTAGAAAAACTAGATGGACATCTGGATGGGTTTTTAAATAATGACAACCTCTCAGAGAAATGCTGTTTACATGCCAATCTATCTAACTACTTAATAGTAATATTCAAATACTCTTGAAGAAGCCATTGACTGACTTTTCTGAAGCTGATCTTCAGCTAATATGTTCAAGGGAAATAACAGTTTAGCAAAGAAAGTGAGAAAGAGCAGATGACAATGATCCATAGAAAAGCTGGGTTGTTTTGTTTTGGCTGGGAAAGGAGAAGAGTTTTCTTGTTCAGAAATGTTTGGTCCATATGTGTAACCTTCACTCTTGCTTAAGAATTCCCTGGGCATCTTTCCTGCAGTCTAACCTACACCAGTAGGTTAAACTGAACAGTCAAAAACCTCAGACAACAGGATTGGAAAGGATTAAAAAAGAGGGAACCTACAGTAGTTTATTGACCTAGGTTTTCACCTTAACTTGATTTGATCCCATAATTACTTTGAATAGAATAGGGCTTACAGTCCTCCTTAATAACACCCCATGCTTTTTTTATTCTATAAAGAGCTTTGCCATTCATGTGGCCTCTTTCTTTTCAGATGTACAGATTTGTTGCAAGGAAGAATGTGTGTGGCTTTTCTAGCACACCAGGAGAGAAAGCTACCTAATGTAGTTCTAGTATTCCTGCATATGCAAAAGTACACATTTCAAAGAAACATGAAAAAAAATTCCAGACAGATTTTAATTTCACATTTTTTTCTTCCTTTCTAAACAACAAAAACTATATGGAGATAGGTATATGCCTTAGAAACATTTTCTCATCAGAATTTTTAATTTTTTTTATAGACTCTTTAGAGTTCTGCTCCCTTAGGTGGAATTGTTATAGATACAGTGATGTTCTCTGTTTAATATGTCATTGTTTTTCTGTATGATATCCAGAATTATGATGCAGAATTAAAGCTTAATCAGAATGATATGTAGGCAAAATGACCATATATATGAAAACTATGTACTACTATGATTAATAATTGAAATTCCTCTGCGTTCCATAATACCACTGCCAGCTACTGATAAGGTCCTTCAGATGAATAAAATGGGTGGGGGGATTAATAATTATTATTATGCATATTTGAGAGGAGTTACAGTCATTTAATTTCTTAAATGAATTAAAAATATAAGATCCCAAAATGTCAAAATGAAGAAATGATTTCTTCTGCAGTGTTATGTACAGTGAAACCTTGTACACGTTTACTCAAAAGTAAAATCTATTGTACTTAATAGGGCTTATTCGATGGTATATCCTTGTTCTTTTACCCTACAATTTATTCTTAAAGAATATTAAGAATGTAACCATAACCTTCCTTTCTTAAAGTAATTTTTATTTTTTCCCCACAAATTACTGACACTATACTCCAATTAAAATTCCCTGCAATTTTATAAATGCATTTCAGTCTTACTTTCTGTTCAGTCCTATGAGTATCTCAGAAATAAACCCTACTAAGTTTAATGAAATTTGCTTCTAGATCAGTATGTAACTTAAATGTATTATTTAGGATCATGTAATAAATATTATTAATATGTTGGGATGAGAAAAGAGACCTGTTTGTCTTTTGCCCATATTCAGATTTTTTAAATCTCTGGGTCTCTTTGTCCTAAATCTAAAGTTTGCAAATTTTGGAAAAATTCTCAAATATTAACTGAAATGAAGTTTTTCCCTATGTAGTAAACTATTCAGGGGTAGCAGCCGTGTTGGTGATACAGAAAAATATGACAGATTCCAGGATCCACAGAACAGTGATACCTTTATCAGGCCCACTAAAGAGAATGAAATAAATCATGCAGGCTTTCAAAGCCCCACTGGCTTCTTTGTTGGACAAAGGTGTTAAAAATCGTACAGGAGAAGGGGAAAAATGAGAAGAATCACAGGTCTACATTTTGTCTTGAAGTGCTGCTTTAGTTGTCAGTTAAGATGGTCTGGAAGTATATCAATGCAAGCAAAGGCCAAAGAGTTATGGCTTGTTGTTTCCCAATTCCTACACTGCCAAAGAAAAGAATGGTTTCTCTCCCGTATTGGTATTCCTCCAGACCACCTTAACTGACAACAAAAGCAACATCTTCAGAAAAAAAGGAAAGGCCTGTGACTCTAACATCACTTTTCTTCTTCTCCTGTATGATTTTTAACAGCTTTGCCTGCTGAAGAAGCCAGTGGAGCTTTGAAAGATTGCATGATGCATTTTGTGTTTTTTATCATTGTTTGGTAGGTTTGGGAATTCATTGTATTCCTCTGTGCAGCAGTCACATTTATGACAGGTGTAGCTATTCTCAACACAAAGAAGACTACATTGCATGTGCCTGCTTGCCATATAAGTGTCAAAAAATCAAGGAGAAAAAGGGGAACAAGTTGCACTCCCAGCTGAACACTAATGTGGTTGAACAGACAATTCAAATGTAGATTTTTAAGATTTATGGACACAAGCCATGGGCCTGGATGGAAAATCTGTCACTTCGTTTTCTCCTGTATGCATATTATCAACAACTAACTAACTAACTAACTAAATAGTTCTTTCCAGCCTGAATTTTTCACTTTGTGAGATTAGTTAATTTGACATACTATTATTGAAAACAATCTGAAACAGTATTCTCACACTTCCCTACAAATATGACATTGTGCTCTGGAGTTTAAAGCTTGCATAAGATAAACTTTATTTTTATTTTTTTATCTACAGAGAGGAGAACAACTGTGAACAGATAGCTTAATACTTTGCTTTTTCACTGAATCTGCAATTTCTCTCTTGCAAGTCACACTGTTAGCAGGAACAATGGCTGCAACATGTGCCCAGATTTTTTAAGTTATTGTTTCATTCAACAGTCCCTCAACAGATTACCAAATAGATGGTAATCTAGCCTGATGAAGAGCTCTGGAGAGTTTAAAACCTCACCACATTTGTCACATTCTGGTGATCTTAACACATATGCTACATAACCTTGAATTTTGCTTCTAGGTTTGGATCACACAGCTACTTTTTGCTTTTTTTTTATTAGTATTCTGAGTTTTTACGTGTGCTTTTGCTGCTGTTGCAACTGGCTCTGCTTATTCCTTTTAATGAAATCGTATGCCTATACCGCCCACTATTGTTCCTGGTATTCATCTTTTTCTTAAATTTGAAGGCTAGCAGCAATAAGTGCTGCCCACAGAAGCTCTGCTAACAAAATGGCTATTGTACAATTTGCTAGATCATATTCCAGATTATTAACTCTTTTTGTCCTTCAGTTTTTGTTTTTGTTTTTTTGGGTGGAGGGAGAAACACATCTTTAAAAAGCACACTTATGGTTAGTAATACATATTTTTTCCCTGTTGCTTTTGCAATGCAATCTAACACCCACAAACATATATTTAAACTATGGATCACTGAGCTTTCTCCAGTACCTTGGTCATTACCCCTTTCTTATCCTTAATGACAAATGAGTGGGTTCATGGCAAATAGGTTGCAGGGAATCTTATAAGCTTCTTATAATGTTTTGTTGTTTTTTATGGGAAACAAATTATACCCCCCCCTTTTTAAAAAATCACAGCTTGCAGTCCATGCTGAATCTCTAACAGATAAGATTTCCCCACTACAGTTGTGTATAGTGTTATATGTTGCATCTTTCAAAAGCAAAATGCATAGAAAAATAGTATTGAAAAGAATTGTATTTGACAATGGATTTGCAGCTTTTTTTTTATGAGGTTTCAATGCAGGGACAGGGAAGGAAAGGCACTGCATACCATCTGGTTTGAGTTTCCATCCTAGTGGGCCTTTTATTTCTTTTTCTCATCCTAACTGCTGTTTCTGTGCCCCCCCCGCAAACTAAAAGAAGGCTCCTTTAAAAGTCTGTCTGATTAAGGTTTCTAGTACTGCTCTGATTAAAGTTTCTATGATTTTGATGGGCTTAAGTCAATGTCTCACCAGTGCCTCCCCTACAGACTTAATTTGACTAGACTTTATAGGAAGGGACATTCATATGAATAAGCGAGTGAGCATTGTGGTCATTAAGGCTACAAAAGATTTCATTTGTGGAATCTGAAAGGGCAACAATGACAAGAGTGTGAAACTGTTTTACTCAAAAGGGCTACAGAGAGGTTGGCATATCTTTAGCCTTATAATTGGCTACAGCAAAGTGCCTGCTCTCTCCTCCCCCTCCTTTGACTATTGTCTAATGAACCTTCGGCTAAGCGTCTGGCTGGCTTTGGTTGGTAAGTCTTTCAAGTTGTGGCAGTGCCTGATGACTAGGCAGTAATATTTCCCCATTTACTCTGATCAATCATCTTTATTTCTTGTATTAGTAAAAAGGGCAAGTTGCATGTGGGCATTTGGGCTGCCTTCCAAAAACAACACTTGGGAGAAGGAGAGAACTGGAATGAGTCACTATAAAGTGGAGTAAACACCCAGAGAATGCACAAAAATGGTGCAGTAAGCAGCGCACCCCCGTCCCGCCGAAAGACTTGGTTGTAGATTATGCATAAGTGAGGGGGTCTTTTCTCTTATAAGAATCTTCTTTCTTTGTAAAATCCAGTATAGACAAATCTCTCGAGTCCACTTGCTATTTAGGCCTTCTCAGTGGTGGCTCCCAAGCTGTGGAATCCATTTTTCTGGAGGTTGTAAACATTCATGATATGGCCCTTTCAACTGTGCTATAAAGTACTGGTTTATAGACAAGGCTTTTTATGCAATTTATGAGTACTTTTTTTTTATTTTATCTGGATGCATATTGTTACTGCTTCCACATTTTTCTATTTCTAAATTGCTTTCATTTTATAAATATTTTAGTTCAGATTGTTGTCCCTTGCTTTATGGACATTTGATCTTGAAAGGAAGGTTATAAATCTCTTAATAGAGACATAAACATGAAAATATAAAGCTATGCAGAACTCTTGGGCTTCTGCTGAATTTTTCACAGCAGACGGTACCAGCCATTCAGAACCCTTGCTCTACTAGGACTGTGAGTTAAGCAAAAGTGAAACAAGATGGATGCCTTTCAGCCAACAGACAAAACAGGAAGGAAACTGGATATACTTCCTCCTCCAGGCTTAACCTGGATCTCTTGATGTAAGCCAGACTTTCATCACCTGTAATCCTGTGAATATTTTGGAAAACAGCTTCCAAAATTCCTGACTATTGATTATGCTGGCTGGTGTTCATAGGTGCTAAAATGGAAAACATCTAGAGAGCACCAAGTTGAAAAAAGTTCCTGCAAGCTGGGAGTGGAGCTCTGTTTTCACAAGTAAAGGACTGCAGGGATTCATCCTCTGAGCAGACTTCTTTCCCACTAAGTTAGGGGTATTGGATTTGTTGGACATATTAAGAGTGTGGGTTTAGGCTAGGGATGTGGGATGCGTTGGACATATCTTTCTTGGTCTCTGATAGGCTTGCCAGGTCAGGACTATCCCAGTTCCTGAGATTTCAGCACCAAAGCCTATGACCTAGTGGCACTCCTTGTGATGTCACAGGAGACAAGCCCTGCTGATGAAGCAATGAGAAGCCCCTAATGATCTCATTAAGCACAATACATTTGCAGTACTACAGCTTCTCAGAGTATACCATTCAAACAAACAAACAAATTTAACAAATGAGGAAAATAAATATACACAACTGTCAAGATAGCACACTTACCCTGAGATTCTTCTTTCTTACCTTGAGAACTAAAGAAGAGTCAGTCTTAAGATCTGGAAAATCTATCCCTGCAAGCATTTTGGGGGCAGCACAATTTCTGCAGTGGCTGCTTACTACGAGTTGAGAAGTGATTTGGCTTTAGCATAGGAAGTGGTGGTGGCTGGCTCTATTTGTTCTGTTTAATGCCAGTGCATGGCCAGAAGCAATTGATGCAGCTATCTGAGAATGGAGGCTGTTCTATTAGGGTAAGTGAGGCAAAACCTCACTTTCAAGTTCAAGCTACTCCCAGCTGGCCTTTTCCTGGCTGCCCCATTTATTTATTATTCTGTGGGGAAGCACACTGTTCCTCCTAGAAGAGAATAAAGTATGATCGTGTGGAAGTGTATTCAACCAACATAACAGACTAGTCTTGAGTTCTGTTGGTTATTAAATGTCTGGGTCCTGTGTTGCAGTGTTGTTGCTAGGGAAGGAAGCAAAACCAGAATGAGCTGGCTCTTCCTACCATTGACCTTAGCTTCAATTTCAACTTTTCAGCCTTCTCTTGGCCAGTCCTGAAGGGCAGTAGTTGTCACTGCTTTCTGAAACTAAGGAGGGTCTGATTCTGACCACTAGTTAGCAGGAGGACACCTGGGAACAGTCCACACTTCCGTACACTGCCCTAGAATCTTTGGATGAATATCCATTAAAAATTCTTGAAATAAACAAATTAGTCCATTAATTTGTCTAATGTGCGCTGTCCTGAATTCCATAGAAGAACAGTAGAATAGAAACATAATAAAAATAAGGCCCTTGAAGCTGCAAGGGAGTAATGTTGTGTTTACAGACTCTGTGCATGAAACTGGAAGGAATGGTGCTAGGGCAATGGAAGCCCCCAGGAGCACAGAGTTCTGACTTGGTTCTCTTCACTAGATCCTTTCAGCTGTGACAAAGAATTGCTCTTTGCACTTTAAAAGGCTGCAGCCAGTGAGTAGAAATTAACCTCTGAGCATTACAGGCTCTGAGATCAGGCTGTTTCTATTTGCTACTGTGAAATCTTTTCATTGTTCTCCCTTGCTCTGCTTGCATTAGATCTTTAAAATGTCCAAGAGTAGTTAGTTTGTTACTGTGTTTATGCTTGCAAGAGTTCTTGAAGTAGATCACTATACTCACCCTATTAAAGATGGAAAACCAAGCATGAAAGCCAGCTCAGGCAATCTGTTAACACGGTAAAATCATTTCTCAGTTTGCACCTCTTCTAGTTGAAGGTTTGATTGGTCTCTCTTGAAAATTCCTTTTTCTGAATATGACAAGCATGCCTCACTGATAGGGTTACCTGATGAAATAAGAGACATTGCCCCTTCTGGACAACCACTAAGAGTCAAGAGCCCTGTCCCTTATTTCACTTGGCAACACTACATGCTGACATTTTCATGGTCAATGTGCTGAGACACATTTAGACATGCAGACTTAAAGTGGTAGTTTCCAGAAAAAGCATCACTCCTTGATTCTATTGGTTGCATATCATGTTCTCAAAATCATTCTCATTAACTAAGTGACTTTCATCAAAGTCACATCATGAATGGATGGAGAAGTGGAACTTAAATCAAGTGTTCTTGATCCATTTACCCTCATGATAGCTGTTCCAGATCTGTCTCTGGCTTGACACTGGTTGGCTGATATCTTAGTCGCAACAGAAGTCAGTGTGTCCCATGGTTTTTTGTTCCTTTACTATAAGACAGTGGTTCTCAACCTGTGGTCCCAGATGTTTTTGGACTTCAGCTCCCAGAAGCCCTGAGCATTGACCGTAGTGGCTGGGGCTTCTGGGACCTGAAGTCCACAAACATCTGGGGACCCACAGGCTGAGAACCACTGCTGTAAGATGTCCATAGAAGCTGTCCATAAGAAGGACTATAGATTTGTTATTGGGAGGTATATTAACAATATAAATAAATCAATAATCTACCTCTTAAAAGTAAGTAAAGCAAAAGTGTCTGATACATTGAAAGAATAAATAATTTCTACCATGAATTTTCAGATTTAGCCAAATGGATTTTCTTCCACCTCACAAAGCTGGTTTTCCTACAGTGATGGCAATAGCATGCTATGGATGCCTACCTACACTTATATATTTCTGTGAAATGACATTTTCAAATATAGACTACCTTGACCCCTGGAGAAAGTACAATAAACTGCCTTATTCATTTGTGTGATTTATGTCTCATCCTTCTCCCAAACTGGGACTCAGAGTGCTTTACATATAAATAAAAACAAAATAGCTAAAACAATATGTGGTTCAAAAGTTAAAAGCATTAAACAATCAACCCAATTAAAAACTTACGTTTAAAATACTAATATTAATTTAAAACAATTAAAAACACAAATAACACATTATCTTTTTAAAAGGACACTCACAAACAGCCCAGAGAATATAAACACATAAGAATAGCTATGTTCAGTCAGACTAAAGTACCATTTATTCCAGCATCTTGTTTTCTTCACTGTGTTACCAGATACCTCTGGGAAGTCCAGAGTAACTCTTTCTCATTATGGCTCCTAGTAGCTTTTAATACTTTTCTATCTATGTGTACAGACTGCTAGGTAGTGGTGCTAGGGGCTTCCATGTCAGCAGCATAGTCCAGGTTTTAGCGCAAACATTGAAGGAGTTATCCAAGGTGCTGAACTCTATCACCAAATAGGTACAGCACCGTGGTTATCTTCTTTAATGTTTCATCTTAAGCTCATAATGGATTCACCGTCCCACTGACATGGAAGCCACAAGCTGGCACTGCTCCTAAATGGCCACCAGTATTAACCTTTTATACATGCAGGTAAGGTAATGCCTGTGTCAACGCCTGTGAATCCATCCCTGTTGAACAAGCTTGCAAAAACAGAATGGAAAACAGAGGTACAAGCCCTTTTAAACAAACACACAGCTGTCATGAAAGCAACCCAGATAAAAGGTAGGGTGAGAAGGAATGCTCAGATATCACAGTGTTCTATATCTTTCAAATCAGCTCTTTCAATGCATTAAAATAATAATGATTGCAGAGCTAGTCCAAATCTCTCCAGCAAAATATTGTGCACATTTGGAGGAAAAGGGGTTGCATTTTTTTCTGTTAGTTGATAAAAGCAAGTGATTAATTCTTTTAATCCTTTTTGAGTATTGAAATATTTCTTCTAATATTAAAGGACATCTATCCCCTAGAAATTGCATTAGAGATAATTTGTTTAGTTGTATCCAATTTGTATATTTCTATATTGCCAAGATTTTTTTTTTTTTGCTTTTGCAAATCACTTTATATGTTATTCAAGAAGAATATTAATATTGGTGTCAAGAAAAAGCATTTTTCCTCATTTCCAGACAAAATCACAATGTGCATAATGATATTCTTAAAGTTGCAACTGGTGAAATACATCTTGTAGTTTATATGTGATTTTTTTTGGAAGTGCAAAAACCATTTAAAACATCTTTCAAAACAGGAGCTCTCTCTCTCCTCTCTCTCTTTCTTTCTTTTTGTATTCAAAAATTCTGAATTACAATCTCTTCTATTTGTGGCAATGTTCAAATATTGTACATTTGGAACTTCCTTAAAAGACTTGCCCTATGTTCCTAATTCTTTTCAGCCCAGAAATTCCAGGCTCAAAAATCTTTTGTGTGTGTGTATTAAGTGAGTAATACTACATCAGGAAAAACATCTTTGTGTTGGTTTAGTAGTGATTCTCCTTACTTTTATTACAATGAAATTATTTGCTGCTTGGACATGAAAATGAGGAACTAGATAACAGCATATACATTTCTGAAGGGACAGCCATGGCGTGTGGGTGAGAAAAATATTTCTTTTGATTTTATCAATTTTCTGTTACTCCGTGGCTGATATTCTGGAGAAAGAACATCCAATACTACAATCTTACTTGCCTATAAAGTGGCTGACAGTTCACACAATGAGGTTTCTGAAGCATGTTCAAGGCATATATTTGTACTGTTCCAGTCTATACCTTAAAAAAAAAAACTTCTGTTGAATGCTGACGGATTTCAGTCTGACTAAGGGCTGCTGAATTCCTCCACTATTTCCTGTCTTTGATTCTCTTCTATGCTGTTAAATTTAACTATGCTGTCCTGTGATAATGGATGAGATTTTTTCTCCATATGTTTTCAAAGTCAATATAGAAGAGTGGCAAGCAATCTCATTCTCCACATCTGCAATGATTTGACTATTAGAATGAATCTAATTTAAGGTTTCTGGATCATTTAGAAGAACAAAATGTGTTTTACAGCAGAGTTAACTCTCTCCAGTTTTTTTCACACTTGATGTGTAGCTTGACCCTAATCATGGTTTTGCAAGAAGTAAGTCCAATGGAACATAATGGATAGTATTTGGAAGCAAATGTTTATCTAATTATAGCCTTTCTTTATTTTTCTTTTTAACACAATACATGTGAAGTTTATCTAACTTTAGAAAATAAAATAACATAAAAA
Source organism: Iguana delicatissima (assembly GCA_948472985.1). Classification (NCBI taxonomy): domain Eukaryota; kingdom Metazoa; phylum Chordata; class Lepidosauria; order Squamata; family Iguanidae; genus Iguana; species Iguana delicatissima. Next base: position 1,415,160 of record CAOKZL010000625.1, read on the forward strand.
TAAAGATGCCTTTTCAGAGCATTCTATAAAATTTTGTTTATTTTTTATACAACTGCTTTTTTTCTATCAGAGTGAAAGAATCCATTAATAACCTCTGCTAAATTGTTGTAGTTCTTGTTTTCATCAGAAATGTCAGTTCTAGAAGAGAAGAAAATGTTAGAATGCCTGACTTGATTATGATCAATCTGATAAGGAATCAAGAATATAATTTATAGTTTCTAGTCTTGGAACATGAGCAATTTTCAGGCTACTTCAGTTAATCAACTATTTTTTCCCATTTATACTGGGATACTGCATTGTAAACATTTTTTAAATAAGATTGTGTGTGTGTGTGTGATTAGGAGATAAATTGGGCATTATAACAGTCACTGCATCATTTGACTGTGATCTAAACATCAGTATTTCATACTAAAATATTACTTATAATTAACCATATCAGGTATTGGTGATATGTAGAGGAAGCCAACTTGTTCTACTCCAATGATGACAGGCTTTAAATTCAGCATTTTTTTCTCATTCTTCTGCAAATAAATGTGTAAGTTTGAGGATGATACAACAACATCTTGGAGATACCTGGTGGTAAGATTCTGTGGTAAACACTGTCAGATTGTCTGTGTACCAGCTGGACAGCATAACAACCCACATAGGCAGCATCTATTATCTACCTTAGTAACATCGGCTAAGCGGTTAACCTAAATTATATCACTATGAGGCTGCAGAGGAGAGGGGGCATGATCTCTGCTGCTAAGCCAGAATGCACTAGACTGACAAAATGGTTCATTGGATTCATACTCTGTATTGAGGTTTTCTATCCAGGAGAGACTGTTTCGCTGGGCATGCTCTTTTCTTTCTAGGGAAAATGAAGAAACAAAAAATTACGTCAGGGAACCATTTGCCCTGAAAATCCAGTGGAACTGTTGCCATTGAGCTTATAAAACCAAGTTATCTTCTTAAGTGCATATCTCAAGCTCATAAAGGCTGAAGGAGGGAGAGGGGGTGCCTTGCCGCATGTTTGTACAGCCCCATGGCTGATAGGTTTTTGAGTGCTGGCTTCTTCTGCTGGTAAGAACTGGAAAAGAGTGAACACTCTGGAAAATATTTTAAAATTTCCATTTCTTCTTTCTGTCTACTACAAACAAGACTTTGCAGTTCTACAGAGAACCTCAAAGCATTCCAAATATCCCACTTTTTTCTGGTTAGAACATCAAATGTTAACGCAAAAACAGTTCAAAATTTGTTTGCAAAGCTGGAATACCTAGCTCATGCTAAATGTGGCATAAGAGTTCAGGGACATTATTGACATAGGTGAAAGTAATCCCTTTCTCAGCCTGTGCCACCCCTTAGTTCCTTCTCTTACAAAGGGTTAAAGAATGATGGAGGAAATTATCTTTACATGAGATTAAAATATATTCAAAATACTGATGTGCAAATTACCTAGTAATTAACAACGGAAAGGATTGTTACTTGTTAGCTGACCAAAGAACAACAGAAATAAAATGTGCAGGTTTTATCAAATGTGAGCAGATCAAATGTGTAAACTATTTTATTATTGTTTAAAACAATGCTGTTTCTTCTGTCAAAGTGCTAAACTGTTCAAATAGATACATTAAAATATTTCTCCTCTTTGTTAATAATAGTTTAATTCTATCTAAAACAAATCTGGCCAACTGAAAAATCCTTAAACTTATCTTAATACTTTTTCCAAGCTGGTATGTTATGGTTTAATTATGCAATGTAGTCTTTCTAAAGGTTGCCTCAATATACTGTAGAAGCCCAGTAATTAAAACATAGTGGAGAGAGAAAGGTGGGGAACTCAAAAATATATTTCTGTCATCCTTTATATGTATGCTTTTATTATTTCACTATTTTCTTCCTCCAGCTATCTTCCTGAAACACAATGTCCTGTTTCCCCATAATTTGCACACTGGGATAAAAAAAATACATTTAGGGTCTATGGGTTGGAATATAATCTGTAATTTTAAAAAGATTTTAATTAGTATAAATATTATTCTTACTGAAAACAAAACAAAAAGGATGGGTTATATATTGAGATGGCTTAAATTTCCCCCAAAACTATGTTTGCTTTATCAAATATTCACATGCAGTGTTATGACTATGCTGAAGATGTAAGGTTTTAACTACTTCTGCCTTTTTTGCTTAGGCTGAAAGGATATGCATAAGCCACCAAGGTATGCTACAACCACAATGAGCTAGACTACAGATTCACTAGTCTAGGGACACCCAGTTTGTGAAGAAATTCACACTGTCCATTTCCTATGTTTGCTTTAAAGGAATCTTAGAACTTTAAGTTAATTAGATTTTGGTATCAGGTTCTTTTCTCTAATCATACAAAGCTCTGTTTTCTTCAGATCCTTTGCAGATATCAGCAAATGAACTCCATTGAAATAAGTAGTATTTCTCAGGATATCCCAAATCCAAGCTTCAAATCAGCAACAATAAAAGCCTGCTAGAAAAACCAGGGACAGGCTAAAATTATCATAAGATTTTCTTGATTGTTGATAGAAAAAGAAAGCAGCAGTCAAGCTTCTTTTATCAGATGTACTTTTTTCCCCAGCTTAGTTAGGAAGGCCTGCTTTGCTCAGCAGAAGACCAAACCCAACATAATGTAGTAACTAGAAATATTTTTAAATAGCCAGTACTTTGCGCTACAGCTGCATCATATACTTGGAAAGGTTTTGCCTTTGCACTGTAGATGGTGGTGTCACAAATCCCTTTACCCAAAGCAGAAAACAGTTACCATTTTTAACATACCGATGTGGGAATGAAGGAACTGTTTATGTCATTTGCTTGCCAAGGGCACAGGCAAGGCACGTTTGTTTTACTGTGATCATCTTTGCTGATTTGGAGATTGCAGGATACTATTAAAGGGAAAGGGGTGAAGAATTCAATTCCTTGATGTCATTTTCCTTGGCCTGGTTAGAAAATAGGTCACTGTATGCTTTGTGGATTTGTTTATTATAGCAGCACCTGCCAGCATTACTATAGATAAAGGTTCTCTCTGTGTTCTCATTATTAACCTCTATCTTCAGAGGTTTATAGAGTGTAACATGTCCACAGAAATAAGATCATCTCTAAATGGTGGCACATGGTGGATTTTTTTTTCTTCACTGCCCCCCCCCCCGCAATCCTTCTGTAAGAATCTCAATCATTTTGACAAGGAGAGAAGCATGTCAACACAATTTCCAGTTAAATTTATATACAGATAATAAAGTTTCCATTGTGTTCAAGACGATTATGCTGCATATGTATCTTTTAATTAAAAAGACATCCAAACAAGCTGATTTTTAATGTAAGTTTTAATATGAACCTGGATAGACAGAATTTATGAAAATTGGTTATTGTGTGTGTGCATTCTAATTATGCTAATCTGCATTAATACACTGCCTTTGTATTAGAAGTTGATATGACTCACTAATCTCTGCACATGAGTCAGTGAGCTCTGTATATTTAAAAATAATAGGCTGTTTTATAAGGTATGTAAATATGGGGCCAGGCAATGCATCAGATCAGCCAAACCAATTTATGTTTACTCAGTCTGTTTTTTGTTTTCTGCTTTTTCCTCTGCAGAATACCCAATCAGCAGAATACTGAAACAAGTTAGATACGAAACACAATCGTATTCATGTTTACTCAAAAGTAAGTACACTGTGTTCACTGGGACTTACATTTTCTAGTTAAGGATGTTTATTGCTACAGCCTTAGATTTTAATCCTATGCAAACTTTCTCAGGAGTAAACACTGCTGAACATATGAGGTTTACTTCTGAGTAAATATGCATAGGATTGGTGAACATGCTACTGCTACTCCTAGTTTAGACAGAACCGTTGATTTGGAAATTGCTTCTTAATTTTAATGTGTCTTCTCAAACAATCCTGAGAAACAAGACATTAGAGCTGCTGTTGTTATAGGTGTGAAACAAAGGCTGTGAAACAGTGGCTTGTGTAGAGTGGGATTAAGGCAGAGGAGGGGCTTGATCCTAGTCTGGGGAAACACTTCTGCTACTGGGCCAGCGAAGGTTTTGCAATCTAGTACATGTGGCATTAGTTGAAATGTTTCTATGAAGGAGCCATTTCAGAAAAAAAACTAGCCTGCCTGTAAATTTATAAAATACTGTCTTACTATGTTAAGAAAACAGGAGTTTTGGACAAATGTTGTGTAACTGCACATATAATAGAACAGTCTAGCATACAAGATGATGACTTTTGTGTGGTTTCTTTTTCAAGTTCCTTTAATGCATTTGAACAATTTCTAGTTTCATTTTTAATGGAATACAAATATACCCAGCATGATTAGAGTTAAGTTTTAAATGTGAGAACAGATATTGCAGAAAGAAAGAAAAAAAGGAAGGAAGAGCGGACAGGGCAGACACAGATTCCTTGTCTTTGAACTATTTTAATTTCCCCCCACAAGTTTTTCTTTCCAAGACAGTAAGTCAAGTTTTTTCACTTCAAGAGCAATGCATTCTTAAAAAAAAAAAAAAAGACTCAGGAAAAAATGCAGCATATCTAGCAACTGTTTAGGAAAATGATATGTAAATTATGTTAATAACATACAGACACAAAATGCAAATTAGTTTATGGCCCCTTGGCTTGTGATAAAACTCCCACAGTGCAGAACAAGTTGCATTCCCGGTGTGAATGTGTACCAACAAACATTAAAGAGCTGATTCAGAATTGTGGATAAAAGTGAATCTGGAATCCAGGCGATGATTTTGAAGTCAGTTCTGTCTGTGCTTGTTCCTTTTAGGCACCTTCAAATGCCTAGTAATCATAACAGATACCACAACATACTCTTTATCCTGGTACCTGATGGGGCGAGCTAGAGATGGAATTTCAACACATTGGGACAGAAGCAGTTTGCTTTGTCAGGACTCTAGTCGGCATTAGGAGCTATTGTCACAAAATTCACTGCAGGCGAATAAATAAATAAATAAATATAGATGGAACTGAAGCTGAGGCTTAGGATGTAGTTTTGCCAGGTAACTTAATTCTGATTTGGCCCCAGACAGCTTCCTGCCACATCATTTTTTTACTACTACTACTACTATTATTATTACTACTACTACTACTACTACTACTATCCCAGTGCCATGAAAAGAGTGAGAAATCTTTGGCTTTCAGAAATAAATAAATACGAGTAGCCACCTAACATTTTGTTTCACAATGGGGCTATGCTTTCATCTGAATGAAAGTGAAACATAGTCAATAGAACCAAATTAAAACCATATAATTTTGTAATCTTAGTTTAGCTCTAATTGCTGCAATAAAACAGTGGAAAGAATAATTGTTGAACATATGTTTGTGAGTGACATTATCTAGGTGAGTTCCCCTTCACGGCAATGTGCTGTCCTATTTGTTTCTCCCTTTCCATGTATTGGAATGACAAACCTGCAAGCCTGGAGTTAATTCTGATTGCAGCAGCTGCTTACACATGGAGTCTCCATAGCAACCGTAGAGGTTGCCATGCAACCATATTCTTTTAGGGACAGTGAAAATGCCCAAAGGCTTACTAAAAATATGTGGGGGGGGGGAGAAGGGAAGGAACCTCTCTTTTAAAAAAAAATATTACTATTTTTAATGGTTATAAAGAACTATGGTGCCAGTTTGAAAATGGAGGTCAAGCAAACACCTCAGTCTCAACCTTTCCAAAATTGCCTGCTCTTTTTGGAGATCTCAGGCTTTATTCACAAAGATGACTCTGGATCGATTATCAAATTGGCAGCTTATGCTCGGCATACCTTGCAGACGGCACGACACAGCACTGTACTATTGGTATTCTTGTCAGGTTAAAGGTCATTTGAGAGTCATCAATGCAGTATTGATTAGTGGTCCTGAAGAATGCCGGTGCCCACACCTTTTCATTGCTCAACGCTGCATTCTAGCCCGTGGCTGGAACAAAGTCGTGCAGTGGTTTGAGTACACCTGCCATTCCAACAGCAAATATGGCATACCTTCAGTCAGCTCAGCTGTTTTTGCTGTTTTCTATAAATAGCCAGATAAAAACCTGCGTTCTGATCACAGACAAATAAGACAGTCTGTGCTTCTGCGGATGCGTGTGTGTTAACCCTACTAACATTGTGATTTAAACTGAAGCATGGGAGTATATGGAATATAGTTTATTTTATACTTACATTATCATCTTTTCTCTCACTGCTGATCTAAAATGGAATATGCATTAAGATTTTGAGGGGTTTTGCTGTAACTTGTTGGCTACGTTGCTGAAGAAGGTACTCTGTTCTTCTTGTTGTTCATCATCATCATCATCATCCCCACAACTACAACCACCATCATCTAATTCTAATTTTCACAGCCTTACTTGCATCTTTACGTTTCAAACTTCTTGACTATTGTTGATTATGTTCTTAATTCTTTAAACCTTTAGGACAATTGTTCATTATGGGATATTTATTTACCTGAACAATCATGTCAATGAAGTGGGATATAATCACAGAAGCTGCTGCTTTTAAAAAAAAATCTGTGTGTGCTAACAGGGCTAGAAGATCTTTCCTTTCCCCTCTTTTCTCTCCCTCTCTTTTCTGTAGTGAAACAGACCAACATAGCTATCGCTTCAATAATCATGCCAAGTGGTGGTGTAAAACTGGATTGAGTGTAAGCATTATTTTTACACATCTCTCTTTCTCTCTTTGTAGCTAAGCAAGAGAGCCAAGTCAGATAATTATGCCAAATAAAATGCATTACACAAGAATACAGACTTCTTGCGACTTATCTCTGAAAACTACATTTGCTTGAGATATTTTAAGAACGTACATTGTGGAACTTTTAAAAAAAGTATACCCTATTACCCCACTATGTGCAGAAGATAGAAGAAGTGAAAGCCAAACAAGCTTATCATTAGCAGAAATACTGTCTGTATATAATATGTTGAAAATGCATAACCCGCTAGGCTTTGTGCTACATGCTCACTATTCTCATGATGCATGCAAAGGGTGGATGAGAGAAAAATGTAATGGAGGGGAGAAGCCAGCCATCTTTGTAGCATTCATTCTTGGACTACAAAACTGCATTTTGGGGTTTATTTTGGGTCAGGATCAGCAGGAAAGAAATGTCAAAAGTCATTAGTTTCCATTCCAGTTCTACTTATTCAGCATCTTTTTCTTTTTCTTTCTTTCTGGATCATATCCTTTGTTATGTAAAGGCAAGGGAAGGAGGAAATTAATGAAAAGTATTTGTACCATAATAGTATGGTTTAGCATAGTTTAGATTTGAATCACATGGGAACATACTAGGCTTCTAGATTTGTATCTCACTTTTTCTCAAACACTGACACTTCTGTTAAACACAAGGGAATCTGATCTATTTTGGATGTGATCTGCTCATCTCATTATGTAATGATGCATCCCTTTACACAGTTATATGGGAGTTAGGCCATTTCCACACTACACTGTTATAATGCTATTATTCCACTTTCAACATCCTGTGGAATTCCAGAGTTTGTAGTTTGCTGAAGCCAAAGAACACTCTGGCGGATAATTCTGAATGCCCCTCCCTAAACTGCAAATCCCAGGAGGTTGAAAGTGGAATAATAGCACTATAACAATGTAGTGTGGAAATGGCCTTAGTTGCATTAAATTGAACTTACTTATGAGCAGAGATGTCCAGGATGGTTTCACAAACTGTTTATTAAAAAAAAATTGCACTAACTTGGAAAGGACTATGTATACTAATGCTAGCATTGCTGTAATTTAAGTTAACGGTTCTTAACCTGGAGTCCGTGGACCCCCAGGGGTCTGCAGTGTCCTCACATGGAGTCTGTGAAAGCTTGAAGAAATATTGTGAGCTTTGAAAGAAAGAAAGAAAGAAAGAAAAAAAGAAAGAAAGAAAGAAAGAGAAACAATGTAAGTCATACATTGATTTCAAAAAGCAGGATTGTTTTACCAATGACAAAGTTTCAGTATGATATCTCAAACCATTAGAAATCATTGTTTGATTGCAAAAAATGTGCTCATCACTTGCTACTTCTGCACACAGCGATAACACGTAAGTGAATGATGCTGAGTGGCTGAGAGAAAGCATGTGACGTTTCTTGCACATACAGCCAGAAGCAGCTTTGAGTGGACCACTGCAACAAAAAGATATTTAAAGGGGGTCTATGTTAAAGAAAAGGTTAAGAACTACTGATCTAAGGATTATGTTGCATTAGATGATAGTCAAAATAAAGCCACCTAATAATCTATGCAATGAGAGTGTGTTACAGGGTACATGTAAAAGCCTAAATCTAATTACTAATCCAAAGTATAGTGTGCATCATTTAGTTAATGGAATTTACATAAATGTTGGCTTACTAAGTTTTCTTTGATTCAGTGGTCTACTCCAGTCAGAATGGCTGGGCCCTTTTCACACTATGCAATTATAGCAGTATGATTGCTCTTTGACTGCCATGGCTGTACGCTATGGAATCCTGAGGACTATAGTTTGGGGAGACATGAGAGGAGGTGTTTTGGCTGAGAATTCTAAGTACATCTCCCTAGACTGCAAAAGCCAGGATTCCATTGGATGAAGCAACAGCAATTAAAATGGACCATAGCACTAAAACTGTGTGTGAAAGGGACCCTTGTGTATATATAAGAATTAAAATTGGTCCTATTTGCAAAGACCAAGGGTCCATTTAACCTAGCATGGTGTTTCTCACTGGGTATGGAACAAGTGGGAAGGGGAAAGAGTAGATTTTAGATTGCAGCTGTTTTAATGCCATCTGTGTCTATATCTATCTATTCTATAATTTTTTTATTAGTCAATTATGATAGTCTAGTTCTGGGGCTGGTTAAAAATTTAAATGAATAGAGTATACAAGATACTCTGGGCTTGAACTGTAACAGCCTTCCAATGATGATATGAAGAAAACATGCGTTGTTTCATTTCATCAATCACAACACAAGGATTTGGGAAGTTGAATATCACAAAAGCTCTTTAAATATCCACAGGATCCTAGATCATGTGATGATGTCTGGCTTCAACCCCTTGATCCTCACTTTGTTAAGTGGTTTCCCTGGCCTGGGATATCACAGCAGGGATGTAATAAGGGGATCAGACATGTGACTTTTCAGAATATGGTTCAACATACTGCCTCCATGCCCTTAAGGATATATCTAAGCCACATGAATGTACAAAGCTGCCTTATATGGAGATAGGTCTATTTAAATGCTGTCTCCTCTGACTGGCAGCAAAAGTCAGACAGAGATTTTCCTCATTGTTCAGATGGAAGAGACGAAATCAAATTTTATGATTCATATGAAGTATATGCTTGACAAAGAGATTGGAAAACTTACCATCTTTTGGCCATAGCCCTCAGCCAGTCATAGCCATGCTGGCTGGGAAATTTTGCTAGTCCAAAACAAAACAAAACAAAACAGTTTTTCCAAGTTCTAGCTGTGCCATTAAGCTATGAGCTTTCCCTTCTCAAATTACAGACCCTAGTTTCTTGAAAGTCAGTAGGTTTCACTCAACCTTGTTGAGGCCAATGAAGTATGAAGGAGCATTAAAAAAAAGACTTTTAAAAGAAAATTTAGGTAATAGACAGAAGCACATCTCCAATATTCTAAGAGGCCAGCAGTCTTATTAACAAAGAATAGAGCTTATGTCTATTCAAGCAAAAAGGAGGTTTCCTCTGTTTTTCATGATATCCTTTTCCAGTACAGTTAATACATCAATGCTTTAAAAATCATATAATACTAGGTATATACTTCGCATATATATATTTAATAGCATTTATTTTAAAAGTTTTTTTTTCAGTTTCTGAAGATAAAAACATTTTATTTTAAAGGTGAAGGGTCCCTCCCTGCTACAATGAAAGGAGCTGTTTCACATATATATGCACTTGTGTGACTGATGGATTGTGTGTGTGTGGTCAATATGGTTTAGTGTGTACTGCTGAGCAGATTTTTTTTATTTTGGCAAGTTCTACCATCACAGTGAACAACTGGAAATCTCATGAGTAATGTCAGGGAGAACTGGATCATGCATAGATTGCTCATCACCCATGATGTGCTGTTGTCAGTGAGATTCTGAATAAGCAGACCCACCTGCTAGCTAACTGATAACACTCTGGGGTCATTTAATTGAAGAAACTGTCAGTGAGTAGATATTTAAATAAAGCCACTGATGAATTCTTGACCTGCACTGTGTAGACTAATAAAGGTGTAAAGGGGGGGGGAGAAAATGTAGATAAATGCACATTTCTTTGTATCACAACAAAACTTTGACATGTAAATTCACTGAATGGAAGAGAATAGGCATAGAATGTGTCTCACTATACAGTACAAACAAGGGCGATTGTTCAACGGCACACACTTGGCTCTCGTCCAAAGCAGTCGTGTGCCATGCTTGTTTGCCTACCAGTGCTGCTTAGATTGGCAAATGCCCATGCAGCTTGAAGGCAGAGGACTGGATGCCTGCCAGGAAGTGTGTGGGCCTGATGCCACTGCTGGACTCCATAGCCTGGTAGGAAGGAAGAATACAAAGGCATTCAATAATCCGAATGTCCCTCTGCTTCAAGAGAGTGGTGCCAAGCAGCATTTAATGAGAGATTGCTTTGTTACAAAGTCCTCAACATCAAGTGGGCTGGTGAGCTCATTAACCTGACTGCAGCAAATAAAAAAAGGCACACTCAGAAGACTCCCATGATAGCATACTCAATTGTGTAAGAGCCCTTTTGCTTCCTTTATGGTGATCCATTAGCAAGCAGCAGTGTAAACACCACAAAGCAAGCCAGTTTCCCTGATTGTTCAAGTAAAGTCTCTTTCCTCTTGGGGATTAGGGCCTTTCCAGATGATAGGTTTAGCGCACAATAAGTGTGCAGTTGTTATGGTGTTGCTGCAAGAGTTTTTGGCCATCTTTCCCCCAGTTGTTTCATTTGCTGCAGAGAAAGCAGCATAGTTCAAGCACTGAAGCAACCATATTTTCTCACTAGAAAAAAAAAAATCTGCCAGGAAAAATACTTGCTGCAGTTCTGCAGTGTGGAAAGTTTCTGCACCAGGTCGCCTGTGGGATTTGGTCTATAGAAACTGATGATGAGCAATGAAGTTTTCTACTTGTTACAGCTAACCTTAGCAAGATGGTAGCCTTCACCCAGTGGTGGCTCTTGTCAATGGGATGGTGAATCTGCTCCTGGTTTTAGTCTGAAACTTAAAAGAGATATCTAAGGTGCTGAACCCACCCTCCAAATAGGTTCTACACCTTGGATAACTCCTATAATGTTTTTACCAAGACCTGGGGTGGATTCATGACCCCACTGACATGGAAGACACTGTCCTCCCCTGCAGGAGGGTATTCCCAGTGGTTTAGGATTTTTCTGCTCAGACTCACATCAACAGGCAGCACTGAGAGAAGAAACTTGAGCTCATAGGAGGAACACTGAAGCAAAACTGTAATATTCTGCTTGCTACCAGTACTAATAACTTTACTGCTACTGCTACAATATACTGTTCTTGCTAGCCATTCGACCTAAAGACAGTATAGAAAAGCTGAGTAGATATGCCAGTTAGAAATTCCCATTTACTAATCTAATTGATAGAGACTTTGAAGTTCCTTTTGCCCCTCCAACAGTGTCATATTTACCACAGAAAAGCAGCTGAAGGAGTGAAGAAATTTTAAAACTCATCTTTGTGGTGAATCTGCTATTCAGGAAGGTGGAGCAGGAAATAAAGCATTAAGGCCCCTGGGGGGAAAAAGAAGGAATAATACACAGTAAAAATGCAAATGAGTGCAAAAAGGAGCTCTCCCAAGAGAAATGGAAATACAATGAGATCTGTGCTCTACCTCTTCATCTGTCCAAAGAGTGGCAGTAGCCTATTACTCCCACATATTGTTTACTCTCTACATAGGAGATTTGTACTGATGTAGTAAGTAGTCTTTGCCACAGTTACATAACATGATTTCCCTATATCTTTCAGTGTATACTGTGTGTGCCCTGAGGAAACTGTTAGAGAACTGTGCTTCCAGAACAAGTGCCTGTTATATCTCCATTTGAAACATATTAGTCTGTTGATCTGATAACCAAGGAGGAAAATTGAAACAAATCTCCACTTACTTTTACAATTTAAAACATTTACTGTGAGCACAATTCTATTGACTTCAGTTGAGTCAGGCAGTGAAAGAATTTGACTTATTAGATTATGTCCAAAGGTCAAATTAATACAAACAACGTTGTCTTTTTTGCGGTCTACAACAGAGAATATATGTACTTTGTGTGCATGCGCAGACATGCAGTAAAGACATTTCTTTGCAGTACAAATCTATGCCAGTTCAGATCTTTATTTAGGCAGCACTACAAATATGGCACAATTTTGCAGCTTCCTTGTTGGAGGGAAGATATCTTTTGCGCTAAGAAATATTTTCTTCATTGAGATGAATAGTGGCTTGTAAGTGAGTAAATTCCAGGCTCACAGATCTCATGTAAGACAATTGTACCCATTTTTGGTACTGTGTGCTTCTTTGTTTTTTGGGGGAAAATATACCACATCTGCAATCCTGTATGGGTCAGTGTAGCATAGTAATTCCATATGTGAGCTTAAGTTAGATTGAGCCTTATATAACGACCATCACCTGGACTTACCATCCAGCCTACTGCATAGCCAATCTGTGCTGTCTGGACATTCTGTGCCTTATGGGGAGCAAGTAGGACCAGAGAAATATCTGGGTATGTCCCCATAGCCAGACAGGAAATGATTACATCAGCACTGAGATCTGCCAGGGTTGTCTCAGCTGTAATCTTTTCACACTTGGCTATGGTTCCAAAGTCAGATACTTCCCTGATCCTCCCTGCACCAGATAAGGTATGAAGTGGATGCACAGGGGCTTCAGAGGTGGAAAAGATTACCAATCTTCTCAGCACCTGAAAGAGATATACTTATGTGTAAGGTAACTTACACATGTGTATGCTGCTAATGGAATGCTACACATATATGCCTCACTTGGAGCTTGTCTTATGCTGCATCAGATTTGTTGTATTTGTCTGACTTGTTCTGTTTTGCCTGCTCAAGGATCTCAGGAAAAGGTCTAATCTGTTATGAAACTGGTGATGCTGCTGCTCTTGTGTACTTTTAAGTAGTTTCCAGCTTATGGTGACCCTAAGGAAAACCTATCACAGGCTTTTCTTGGCAAGATTTGTTCAGACGATGTTTACCCTTGCCTTTCTCTGAAGCTCAGAGACTGTGTGACTTGCTCAAAGTTACCTAGTGGGTTTCCGTGGCTGAGCAAGGATTTGAACCCTGGTCTCTAGAGCCTAAGGCCATTTCCACACTACACTGTTATAGTGCAATTATTCCACTTTCAACATCCTATGGAATCCTGCGGAGGGGAATTTAGAATTCTCAACCGTAGAGCTCTTTGGCCTAAGTAAACTACAAACCCCAAAATTCCACAGGATGTTGAAAGTGGAATAATAGCACTATAACAGTATAGTGTGGAAATGGCCTGAGTCTAATGCTCATACCAGAAACCAGTTATTAAAACTGCATGCAAAGTATTTGCTATGTCATTGACTTATGGAGCTCTACTCTTTTCCAGATTATTACATTCTTTCTCCTTTGTGTCACAAAGCTCTTTGTCTGAAGCTAAGCAGCTCTTAGCACCAGATGTGATGTCAGTGGCATGATGAATGCCCATTTTTAAACAAATGAAGTATGGGGATGTCTAAGGCTAATTGGCAAGCAGCAGAGTAGATTTTCACTGGGATTGTGGCTGTGGTCATAAAATCAGTGCCTCCCCAGGACACAGGCGCGTGTGCACACACACACACGCACACACACAAAACTTTTTTTGAATCACAGATACAGTTGCGGTCAAACCGTTATAGGAATATTTCATATGGCCTTAGCATAGGAAAGACTGGGATATGGTCATGTACTTTGCTTCACGATCCACAGAGAAAAGCATGCTAAACAAACAAATAAAAGCTAAGAGCCTACATCAGCAGAGCAGAGCATAACACTCTGCCTGTGCAGACTTCTGTGTCCTCTTTCCCACCCTCTCAAGGACCAGAAGGGGCAAAGGAGAGTAAAGGGGGCAATTTAGAGGAGCTGGTCTGGGCTTGTAGGGGAAAAGAAATGATGGTGTGCTCCCAGGTAGAGTGCACTAACCTTTCTCTTCCTTTTAAAATGAAAACCAGCTACTCTTCCTTCTTTGGATAGTATCCCCACCCCACCTGCCCACTTGTATGGAGCAGCAGCAATAGCTCCTGCTAGGGTCTGACAGCTCTGGAGAGGGAGGTTTTGGATGGGGTGCAAAGGGGAAGAGAATAGACCTTTGCATGTCGTCAGAAAAGACAGTCATCTAAAGTACCAGATGAGAATTCAGAATGATCTTAACAGATTAAAATGCTGGGCAAAAATTAACAAAATGAATTTCAACAGGGAGAAGCGTAAGATATTACACTTAGGAAGAAAAAAAATGCACAGATATGGATGACACCTGGCTTGAGCAGAGTACATGTGGAAAGCTTCTAGGAGTTTTAGTATACCACAAACTGAACATGAGTCAGCAGCATGATGTATCAGTTAAAAAAAGCCTATGTGATTCTGGGTTACTTCAATAGGAGCATAGTATCTAGCTCAAGGGAAGTGATAGTACCACTCTATTCTGCTTTGGTCAGACTCCAGCAGTTGAACTATGTTCAGTTCTGGGCACCACAGTTCAGAAGGATATTGACAAGCTGGAATGTGTCCAGAGGAAGGCAGCCAAAATGGTAGAAGGCCTGGAAACCATGTCCTATGAGGGGTGGCTTAGGGAGCTGGGTATGTTTAGCCTTGAGAAGAGAAGATTAAGAGGTAACATGATAGCTATGTTTAAATATTTGAAGGGATGTCATATTGAGGATGGAGAAGCTTGTTTTCTACTGCTCCAGAGACAAGGACATGGAAAAATGGCTTCAAACTTCAGGAAAAGAGATTCTATCTAAACATTAGGTAAAACGTCCTGATGATAAGAGCAGCTCAACAGTGGAATATCTTGCATTGAAGGATGGTAGAGTCTCCTTCTTTAGAGGTTTTTAAAAAGAGGCTAGATGGTCACCTGTCAGGAATGCTTTGATGGCGTATCCCTGCATGGCAGGGGGTTGGACTCAGTGACCCTAATGGTCCCTTCCAACTCTATGAGTCTATGGGCCTTCCACATTACACTGTTATAGTGCTATTATTCCACTTTCAACATCTTACGGAATTCCTGGGGTTTGCAGTTTAGGGAGAGGCATTTAGAACTCTCAGCCAGAGAGCTCTTTGACATCAGTAAATTACAAACCCCAGAATTCCACAGGATGTTGAAAGTGGGATAATAGCACTATAATAGTGTAAGGTGGAAATGGCCTTTCTTTTAAAAAGAGACTGTCTGTATTGTGCAAAAAACTACAGGCGAGGTAGCTCAAAGTTTGTTTCAGATAAACTGATGGAAAACATCAATAAAGATAAGATTTTGAAATATACAGCAAAGAGTCAACAAGTCTTCTGCAAAGGTGAGTCCTAGTGACTTTTTTTTTAAAAAAAACGACCAATATTAGAATGCTATCTTTGTCACAGCTGTTTTCCATAACTCATTAGCCATTTTTGCTAAAGTTCCAGCTGTTTGCCCTACATCTTCTGCAGTGAAGGAGGACACAGTGAATTCTTCTGGCTTATCTGCAGCCTCACTATCCTCTTTTATCATGCCTTTAATTCCTTTGCCAGCAAATGGTCCAATTGCCACCCACCTGGTTTATGCAAGTGGACAGAAGTATCAGTATTAGATCATGGTAATTTATTACAAAATATTTTTTTAAAAAAACTTCATAATTTATATAAATATGCAAATACAAGTAGGCTTGCTTAGCAATGTGATCCTATGTATGTCAGCAGTCTCATGTAGTTCAATGAGATTTATTCCTGAATAAGCATGGATAAGATTTTCAGCCTTAGGATCCTTGCTGCTCTGAAAATATTTATCCGACACTTCATGCCATAAGATTGTGCCATGAAGTGCTCTATTCATCATTATAGTCAGTACATTACTTATTTACTATGGAGGAGAAAAGGAATTTGATTTGTCTATACTGCATTTTTCTGTGCACTCTGTAGTTTAAAAAATGCATGAAGCTGTAATGTTGGTATTTGGGAAATAGTCTTTAGACAGCAGCATTGTTTTGGACAATGGGATGAGAAATGTTGAAATAATTTACTCAGGTGCTCCAGCATCAGAAAAAATAATTTTACTATGTACTCCCCATGTTGCTTGATGCTGAACAAGCATTTTATCCAAAAATGTTCTAATGCTAACCTATGATGACTGGTATTTCTAATATATGATAAATGCCTTCAGATACATGGATTGCCTACATGGCCAGAAGTTTGAAACAAAGGCCTTTATTGGATAACCTGTTAGGAAATATTAGCAGACCTAAAAGGATTCCATGATTTTTTTTTTTATTGTTGAAAGCATTTATCTGCAGTTACTTCACTCTGCTGAATTTTTGTCATAACTCCTTGGAAATATGCAGGATTTTTTTCTGTCCCTGAAACCCCATTACACCATCTGAGTGGTATCAGGGCTAGTCTAAGATATTTTGCTGCCTGGGGCAAAGGAAAAAATGGTTCTCCATTAATACCATCTCTAGATTTTGTCTGGACTGACAGCTGAGTCTTTCCTCAAAGCTGATGATGGAACAAGATGCTGCACGTCACTGATGGGCAGCATAGGATCCAGCAGGAATATTCTAGTGTGATCAGATGCCTATTTTGGGAACAGTGAAGGCACTATAGGTTTCAGAGGTTAGATGAACTACTTTTTTGGATCATGACCTCTGGAGTTGCTCAGACATGGCCAGTAGTAGTCCACAAAAGTAACTTGTTGAAGCTTCAACAGACATATTGTGACACACATAAAGAGCCTATTCTGTTTACTTTCATGCTGATTGAGAACTTGGAAAACCACCTGATTCCAGAACAAACTCAATATTGTCTATTTTGACTGGAATCAGCTCTCCTGGGTCTCAACCTAAAGTCTTTCCCATCAGCATCTACAAGAGGTAAAGAACATGGCCTTGACTAGAAAGATTGTCTCAGTATAGCAAAGCATGACATCAAGAATATGGTCAAACATTATGAGATGTTTTTGCATTTTAGGATTTTTTTAAAAATCATTTGTGAAAAAAAGTCAGTCAAGCTCCTGTGCATGTCTCATATAGCTACATCTCTATAGCTATGTCTCCTGATGCCAGTCCCTGAAAAACCATCCCCTAAGCCATGCAGCTCCCAATCATGTGGCTATTTCTGGGCTGTTGGAGAGCAAGGAGATTAGTTTCAATGCATTCTGCTATTTTTATTTAGCTGCACACATTGCAATAGGTGTATCCAAGTGTTCCTTGGATGCCCCTGCAGATAATGTCCTTGCAGTGCAACTAGCTAAAGCAAAATAGGTGGGCACATTGCTGTTGATACACTCATTGTCTGAAAACCAAAAAATGGCCATGTTGAAGGGGGGGCTGCACAGCTTACACAGTGGATGAGAGAGGCTTTAGGTCATTGCATGGTTGGAACAGAATTCCAATCTAATCCAGTGACTGAAAAAATGAGCTGCAATTTGTAAGAGAGTTTTACAAAATCATAACTTACTATCGGAATGCCAAACTTTATTTTTATACAAAAAATTATTTTTGTGAAAATTTCAGTTTTATGCACAAAATGCTGTTTTTTGCACTTTTTTTTTTGCAAATTCCTCAAATGTTAAAAATTGTTGAAAAAATTGCAATATGTTTTTAATTTCAAAAGTGTTGAAATTATTAGTTTTTGCATGGCAGCATGAAGTAAGCAAATGATTACATCAGTACTCTGCTCTTTTTCAGATGAAAAATTAAAGCTAGGATGGGAACTATATGTGTGTGCTCATGAAAAGATGTGCTCTACCACATTTTGTTGCAAATTTTATTCCACCACTGTACTTCAGAACTTCCACTGTTTGTATTGCATTTCTATGTATTTGCTCTGTTTCTGTAACTAAACAAGAGCTAACTTTCTTCTAACTAAATCAGAAATTTTGGTGCTCAGAAAAAGGTACCTTTCCAAAGTTCTTCACTGAAAAATGTGCATGACACACTGATTTTCAAGAAGTATAGCATCTGAAGGCAGGCTTTTGTTTTTTTTATTTTGTCCATGCACACTTCTCCTTCAACAGAAACTTCTACATACTTACCTACTTACATACATACATAGATACCCAATTTTTCTTACACAGTTGAAGAACCTTTGACCAAGGTTTTAAGCAGAGATATGTCTTGTCTTCTCCAATAACTGTAGAAAGACTTTCACAACTTAATATGCCTGTGACACCTAAATAATGATCTTAAATTTTTACCCATGGGTGATTTCTTCTCCACTATCTTTACAATAATTTTCTATACCTTCATGTAACAAACGCTTTGAGCAATATGTTGCTTGATCCATTCTTTGGCAGCAATCAGTCAATTCCTGCAATCTTTACTTCTAAGTAATCAGCACTGATGTCAACAGGACTTGCTTTTAGGTAACTGCTGACAGATTTAAACCTCAGATTTTTTTAAAAAAATGTTAGCTTGTCCATTTAAAACTATGTTTTGTATTTATCCTTGCTCATTAATATTTCTTTCTTAAACTTAGATAATTGCTTGTCATGTAAGGATAGCCTCCAAGAAGGAGTCACCATGAATAAAGAGTGCAGCTTATTTCAACTTTAATAATAAAAGAACAGCAAAAACGTTTTTTGGTTGTTGTTTTTTTGTTTTTTTTTTTTAAGTTGACCTCTTACAGCAGAATCAACCTGGCTGAAATTGAGACAATTTCTCATGCTCTATTACTCCAAATCCCATTTTGTAGGAGGACAGGATAAAGAAAGGGGATGTGATTTTGATTTGGGTTTTTTATTGCATTTCTGCTGACTAAGTTGGATCTCACTCTGAATGTGCCCCCCAGTCTTTTCATCCATGAATACTCAATCTATTGCTCTATACTCATTTGTCAGACACAGCTGTTCATCTAACCCTCTTTGCCTTCCAGATCCTGGATCCCAAGATTCAGCTTGATACCAGCCTTAGTCCCTTTGAAACAATGTATCACATTTCACAAAAATCAGAATACATAGTCATATCACTTCCCATGCTGAAGTAAACAAATGGTTCCACAGTTGCATTTTCCATTGACTCAAAGAATAAATGTGATGCCATCAAAATGGGTGGGAATACTATTACTGTTAAGAATCATAACCTCCAGATAAACTGTCTCCTTTGCCTTAATGTTCCCTTGGCGCCCATCTTCATCTTCAGCGGCATGCTTCTCCTTTACATCAGTGTCAAATCTGCCTTCTCTCTCTGGGGGGGGGGCAGGGTGCAATGCAAATCCAATGCAGTGCTTCTCTGTAAAGTCCAGTAAAATGGATTCAGGATGGTTGTTACAGGAACTGAAATCACTAGGATCCACTGGAGAAAGTTCATGGATTGGTGATCTATTATTTCCTCTCTTCCTGTAGCACTTCTCACACTGCTCAACAGAGTCTCCTAGCCCTCATAAGTAGCTTTGTATAAGGTCAGGGGCGGGTTTCAGAGAGGAAATCTGCCTCCACAGCCCCTACTGCATTGGACGTAGCACTCCAAAAGGCATTCTTTGGATTGCCCCTGTCAGTGAAGGGACACTGGTCCAGCTACCCAATTTTCTGTACTGTTCTTGAGAAATGGGGGGTTCAAATGGTTCAAAAATAAGCTTGCTATATGCCAAGCCTTGTCACACTCAAAACCAACCCTTCCAGTTGTCCAGGCTTTCAAGTGTTGATGAAAGTGCTGAGGTAGATACAGATATATCCTGTTAGTGACTTACATGGCCATAACTCAATCTCACACTTACATATGTGTTTTTGGTCATTCTGGATGTTAGCGTTCCCTTCTTCTGCAATGATGAAAGCCCCGTTCAGCTACTCTGTTGATTGTAGGTGTGTGTGTATGTGCGTGATGAAAGAAGCTCTATAATTGTCCCCATAGCCAGAAATTACATCATCCACTGAGACCTCCAGAGGACCCTAGCAAACCTCATTTCATGTCTGGCTATAGGGGCATAGCTAGATGCTTCTGTGGTCCCCTCTACTGCTCTCCACCCTCTGCTGCTCTCCACAGAATGGCCAGGAGGGCTGAAGCAGTTCAGTGGTAAGTTCAGGGATGTTGAATGGCCAGAGGTAGCATAGTTCTGCATGTAGAGCTACTACACAACATGACACGACACAACACTACACTACACTATACTGGATTCTGGCTCTAGTTGGATTCACCCAGGTACTTGCTGATGATGCTAGCTTTGTTTTCAGTCAGACCAGTATCTCCTACTCCTTTATATCACTGGTTGGGGTGGACTGTTCCATGGCCACTGATCCATACAGGATCTTGATCCAGTATGAATTGCAGGGCAAGATTTGTCAGCAGACCAGGAGGCCTTTATTGCCATAATGTATTATGGGAACACATATACACACCGCAGTCTTTCCTTGACCTGCCTGAACACCTTACAATGGATGGAGGTGGGTCCCTATCAGCTTGAATTGGACTGAGAGTCCTGAAATGGGAGAACACTGGTAATTACAGATACTGAACAAAATGATTTTTGACTGTGCTCCCAAATCACTTTGCATAATGCTTTCATCTGTGCTTTCATTTTGGGCCAGGTGTTTGTCAGTACCAAAGCCATCACCTTGAGATGTCAGCAGGCATGTCTAGAGTACAACCAATTCAATTAACATTCAAATGTCTTGATGACCAGCAGCTCCTCTATTATTTGATTATAATAACATGAAAGACAGACTCTTTAGTTAGTAATAAATACCAACAATGATTTCTTCATTTCTGTGGAAATGTATTTTTACCAAAATTTTTAATTTTTTAAAAAAACTTTTTGTAATTGCTTGTGTTGAGAAGACTGCTAGTTATTTTAAAAACAAAAGGTGATACTTGAAAAAAATCTTATAAATGACTACTAGAATTATGGGGGCAGGCATAGGTAAAAGGGGGCTATTTGTTGTGTGAAATCTAGGGCAAGCCACTGAGAATACAGTCATTGACAATTATCACCAATTTGTACTGAATGTGATATTTATGGTCATTTAGCCCCTCTCATAACCACAGTATTTAATGAGGAACCACAATTCAACAAAATATTTAAACTTCTGAATTGGTACTCCATTCACTTTGATGAACAATTGCCAAGCAAGTCATTCAATTATGTATGAAGATTATTCCATTACATCAAATGTTACCTTCTTCTTCAGTAAACATTTTCCCATGACTGTGCCCAGAACAGAGTTAAAACAAGATGCAGCCAAGGAGCCTAAAACGGTCAGCATTCATGGTCTACCACATTGCTGGACCATCTTTAGTTAACATATAAAAGGAAATATTGGTTTGAATCCTGTGAGTGGCTTACATGTTAAGTACAACCTACATAGAATCACAGAAGCATAGGGCCTTTCTGTACTACACTGTTATGGTGCTATCATTCCACCTTCAACATCCTGTGGAATTCTGGGTTTGTAGTTTACTGGGGCTGAGAATTCTCTGGCTGAGAATTCTAAATGCCTCTTCCTAAACTGCAAACCCCAGGATTCCATAGGATGTTGAAAGTGGAATGATAGCACTATAACAATGCAGTGTGGAAATGGCCAAAGTCTTCCTGTTACATTGACCACTTTCCAATCCTTGGGTACAGGGGCTGATTTTAGAACCAAATTTCATGTGCTTGTTAGAAGTTCAGCAGTGTTATATGTGAACTATTTAAGAAGGCTTGGTTGATCCAGAGCTTGGAAAAGTACTTTCAAAACTAATTAGTTACAGTTAAAGTACCAATGCCCGTGAAAGTAATTAGTAAGTACTATAGTTATAATTGTAAAGAGTAGCACTACCTTGCTTTCAAAGTAACCAAAAAACAAAAACAAAAAACTCACATGTATTTTTTTAAAAAAATCTAAAATCTAAAAACTACAATCCACTAGCTTGTATTACAAAGCACTCTGCCTTTCATTTCATCTTATCATTGCAGTCCATAACTATTTAAGTTACTAAAATGTTAGTTTCACTGCAAAAGGAGTGAGGCTTTTCCACATCAATTTAGAGCTGAGATCCTGAATCAGGAAGCATAACTTAAAGTTCTGCCAGGCAGAACTACGCCACATCTCCTTTATCATTCTCAACCCATTTTTACCTACTTCAACCCCTGCAAACCCATTTACTGCCTAGCAGAGAGCTGGGATGTGGCGGAAAAGTGCATAGCTATGGTCCTATAGCTGAATGCACAGTGAGAAGTCATCCTCCACAAACCCCCTGGGTATGCTTTGGAAGTTCCAAATGATAAAGTCAGTGCTGTGCGTCCAACTATAGGAACATAGCTGGATGCTTCTCCATTGCCTTCCTGCTATCCACCAGGCAGTGAATGGTTGTGTGGGGTGTGCGTGAAGGTATATGCAGAAGATGAAAAGTGGTTCTACAAGAGAGCTTGGTAACTATATGAGGTCTCTAGAGAGTTCTAACCTTTGCAATGGCCAAAAAAATGTTGTAGGCAAAAAATGACCCCTCTCCAAATCACTTACGGGACGCTAGCCTTACAATTGTAATGTAACAAGTTATTCCTTTTTATTGAGAAAAGGAATTAATTACAAGTAACTTGTTGTTTGTGGTTAGTTTTTCCAAAGCTTTGGTTGGATCTGTGCATGAACATGCATAGACTGAGACAGAGTATGTTTCTGTGATTTTCCAGCTACAGGCATGCACTGAAGGAGCTTATTTTACTATGCATTTAACTGAAAATTGTGGAAGGGGATTTAGTGAACTTGTCCCATGATACATTCTAAACATAGAAGAATGAAGAAATGACGTAGCAAGCAAGCAAGCATAGAGGAAATAATACTGAATATTTCAATAGGAATAGAGGTTGAAAATCGAAAGAGGAAAAAAATCAGAAAGGCTAGAAATATTGGGGGGTGGATTGGAGATGTGTTTTGTGAAAGATGTCCAAAGTCCAAATATTACATGATTAATAAGATAAACTAGATTGTTTAACATCTCCTTCTTTAGCAACATAACCTTGTTCACATTCCAAATATTCTAATGCCACACTCTGGGAAGTGACTTCAGAAAAACAGTTTGGGATAGAGAAATAGTAGCAAAGACTCGCTTGTGGGGAATTAGGATTTAATCCATTTGGTATAGGATCTATATATTGTAACTAACAGCTGAGGAAGTAAATGGGATAGAAGGAAATAACATTGGGGAGCATATTCTACCCCTTGCATTCAACTCTGCTCTTTATGTCACTTTGATTCAATATCCTGCATTCAGTATTTTCATGTTACATCCTGGAATTGTATTTTTGTTCAATATGCTGGTATCTATCTCTGTTTTGAGTTATCTTTGCATCTGATGGTGGTGTTATTTTCTTATATTCAAAGAGTAACTCACACAATTTAAAGTGCTGATTTTGACCTACAAAGCCCTCTATGGCAGGGCTTTCCAAATGGTGTATTGCAACACATTAGAGTGTTGCCTGAAGAGTACAAGTGTGTCATCTCTCTGGACCAAGAACAAGCCCTCCACCTGAGCTTTGGAAATGTATGTTATATGTTATGAATAAATCATATACTTTTAAAAATATAAATGAAAGGTTTTCATGAGATATGTTGTGTCCCCATACATTTCAATATTACTATTTATGTATGTTTCTGTATCTCTTATAGTTTAGTCTCCGGTTTGCTAGTAAAACTGAATTACTGTGTTGCGAATGATGCATGTCTAAAGAGTGTGTCACCAACATGAAAAGTTTGGAAAGCTCTGCTCTATGGTTTTGGCCAGGCTATCTGATCAAGCATATTTTCTCATACGAGTCTTCTTGGGTTCTGAGATCTTGGAGAGAGGTCTTTCTCTTTGTCCAACTGTTCTGGCAGGCACAATTGATGAGGATGAGGGAGGGGGTCTTCTCAGTGAAGGCTCCTAGGGTCTTCCTCTCTGCACTCTTTCTACTAGGGGGCAAAGGCTTGCTTGCTTATTTATTTATTTATATTGTATTTTTTATTTCAATAAAACACTGAGATCTATTTTTAAAGAAAGTGTTTAAATAGAGTTGAGCTTTTAATTGTACTGTTATTCTTTGTTTTAGGTGGTATTTAACTGCATGAAATGACTGCATTTTAAAGATGATCTTTTGAATGCTTTCAGCTATGTGTTTTAATTTGTAAGCCTCTTACAGTCATGATCCTAAAAATAGCTGGGATATAAATATTGTGAATCATCATCATCATCGTTATCATCAACAGTAACTTTATTTATGTTCTACCTTTTCACCACACTTGGTAGTCAAGGTGGCTTACAAATTAAATTATTGCAATATAGTTAAAAAAAATTCTAAAAATCAACATTAAAAAAGAATCAAACTACCATATTTACAATATTAAAACCATTTAAAACATCTAGCTAAAAATAATAAAACACAGTTCAAAACAGTAATTTAAAACAATACAGTGTCCTCATAAAGCCTTTTCCTGAGGATGATGATAATAATATCATCATCACCATCTATATAACAGCTTTTAATTAAGTTGTACAAGAATTAAACACATGAATGATAATAATACCTTATTATTTCTTCAGGACTGTCATTGGATGCAAGTTTTTTTTCACAGATTACAAATATGCCTCCCTATCCCTTTCCCCCAGCCAGCAGGAGTTTCTGGCACTTCTAGTCTGAAAAACAGAATTTCCAATCTCTACCTTTCCCAAGAAGCTTAAACTCTAGTTAGACACTATGACAGAAGGATAAAAACAGCCAAACAAAAGTGAAGGTAGGTGGCAAATCAGTTAATATATGCTTTGTTGATGAGGTATTCATGTGATAGGAGGAAAATAGAAGTTTGTACCAGGCAAGGCAGGTTGAGAACTAAAGCAAGTCTTAGAAAGCTCTATTACTAATTTTCTTGGTTGGATACAACTCTGTGTCTAAATCATGTTTAACATAATATAGACTCCCTAATCTATCACTGCTGTATTCACAGGAACAGAAATCTCCATTGTAGTCCATTAATTCTCCTGCAATGAGCGCAGGAAAAGCAACAACCTTTAGGATGCATTAGTAGTATTGATTGATCTGTCTGTATGCATTACTTGAGCATGGTGCCCTTTTTCCAGGAAATACCACTTTTTAATCAGTAGCATTTCATTG
Organism: Iguana delicatissima; assembly: GCA_948472985.1. Classification (NCBI taxonomy): domain Eukaryota; kingdom Metazoa; phylum Chordata; class Lepidosauria; order Squamata; family Iguanidae; genus Iguana; species Iguana delicatissima. The sequence goes on from CAOKZL010000625.1 coordinate 1,440,373, forward strand.
TATGTACCTCTCCAGTAAAGATTAATAAGTGATTTCAATAACAGCTTTTTTTCCTTTCCTTTTCCCTTTTTCTTTCTTTCTTTCTTTCTTTCTTTCTTTCTTTCTTTCTTTCTTTCTTTCTTTCTTGTCTTGTTCGGCTGACATCTTTGTTATCTGGGGAACATTAGGAAAAGTATGGAAGAAATTAAACTTTTTCCTTAAGCTTATGTGAGGTTTGGAGATGGAGGTGGGAAGGCAAAAGGCTTCTTTTATGCAAAATAACTGTCAAACACTTCCACACAAACATTAACTGTGACTGGACTTGGAAAGATGATGATACACACAAAAAAAGTTGCAGTAGGTTTTGCATTCTTTTTTTTTGTTGGTGGGCTGAGCAAAGGGCCAGATCTGATACAATTCAGCCAAGAATTGGGAATTTTATTAGTGATAAACAGTAGCTCCCAGATGTCTGCTGCATATACTTAAGAATTTGTTATATGTTATCTGTTAGTCCTAGATGACAAGCCCCTTCAACTTTCTTTTTCTTTTGGCACCCAAAAGAGATGCCAGCAGACAGGGCCATTCAGATCACTTTTCGTTTATCTGGGAGAAATGATCATATAAATCAGAAGTGTGCAAACTGTGCCTTTCCTTTGCCTCCCCAGGGAATTTAAAAAAAACGAGGTTGCCCCCCAAATTCCCTTTAGGGGTTGTGGAAGCATTTTGCCATGTTTTTGCCCACCTCAGCCATTTTAGGTCCAGGACAGGTCGTTTTCTATTAAAAAAAAAAAGGGGGAAGTGAACAGGAAGGAAGTGTGGTCCTCTGTGTTGTCCTGGGAGGCTAATGTGGCCCACTAACCTCCAACAGTTGCCCACTCGTGATGTAAATGAAAAATGGCAATTTCTGTAACTTGGTGTGCCAGCCGGTACTCCAATCAATTGGGCCCAGGAAGGGTCATCTCCAAGCAGAGCAACTTTCTAGCTGTCAATACATAGTTGCTGTTTTGGAGTACATGATTTAGAATCCTGTAGCAAGCTATGTATTCCAGGAAATACAACAGGGCCATGAAACTACCAGAGCCATGTGTCTTTTTTTAAAGCAGAAAAGAAAACCATAACAGGACCAGGATGTTTCAGAGAGTACTTCTCGCTGCAAAAGGTGACTGGTTCACTTTGTTTGTAGTGCAGCAAAGGATAAACTAAACTTGTGTTTCTTTATAATTTAAACTAAGGCAGAACTCCTGCCCTACTGAAACCTTTAGGAGTTTTAGCTTCCTTGGCCCTTTCCGCACCATGCCTGGATTCTGTAACTTCCTGACATCATCCCTGCAGTGCTATTGCTGGGATGGGAGGGTGACCAAACGCTCCCCTCCTCACCTGACCAGCCACTGGCAGATGGGTGGTGTTTGGGACACTCTCTTTCCTTCTGCCACTTCTTAGATAGGGCTTCCACCATTTCTACATGGCCCCAGACAATGCAATTGTCATGTGAAAGGGGCCTATTACCAGATTTTTCGGGTAATAATATACCATGTGGTCACGATGACTGGAGATGTGACAGAAGTGGGACCGCAAATGATGCTGTGCGGTAGTATGCATTGTGGGCTGACTTTAGTGAGTCTCCATGATAGGATGAGGCCATACAATAACATAGGTTCAAGCCTTGAAACTACACTATGACAGAGTTTTGTTGATTAATGACAGAGCAACTTGGGGACTGAATGGCAAGCAATATATAAAAGCAATGTACCCCATTTTTCGGCATGCTAGTTTGATTAAATTCTAATGGCCTTTACAGCAACCTCTTGTTTGCATTATATCTCCAAAGTACAGTTACACCACAGTTAACAAGGTAGATATATTCTAAGCTTTATTTCTTTAACAGAAACTTTGGTATCAGAAGTAGAAATAACATGAAAAGCATAGGGATGCCTTCCTATACCACATGAAAGAAGAGCAGTTTTAACATGTTGCAACAAACTTGATATTCAAATCTATGAGTGTGAAATGAACCAACCAGGTTAGGTATATCTTGCATAAGTAAATGAAAACATTTTGAATCTTTGAGAAGCCACTTGAAAACTTCTTCCAAAATGCATTCTTGGCCTCCACTTTTCTTATGATTTCCATTTTTGGGGTGAAACTTAAAGTCAATGCTTTTTCAACATACCACACTATTCTGCTGCTCTTTCTGTTTTGCTCTTCACACATGCTCAGTAAGTGATTCTGTGGGTAGTTGTTTACCTTGTGTTGTATGAAAGCACACACAGCTGCAGTAGGATCACCTAGAGGAGAATCCCATTCTTTTTCCCAGGCCAACCTTTATTGCTTTGTTTATGGCAGATTCTTGGCTGCAACCCAACACTGAAAGCAAGTCTTTCTCCATTCTTCTTTCACCATCTTCCTAATGCCAATGCTGAAAAAACTTCCAGCTAGAAAGCAAGCAAGCAAGAGGTCTGGGCATGGCTCCCATCAAAAGAGTTTGTTTAAAACACACACACACACACACACACACACACACACACTCTTTTATCAGAAACATTGTTAACTGAGGTGTGCCTGTACTGTAACATTATTTGTCATATGCATAAATTTTCATGGACAGCAAGCATGGTGTAGTGATTTGAGTACTGGGCCAGAACTCTAGGAGACCAGGGTTCAAATCCCCACTCAGTTACAGAAACCCATGGGATGACCTCTGGCAAGTCACACACTCTCAGCCTCAGAGGGAGACAAGGGCAACTCCCCTCTAAACAAATTCTGCCAAGAAAACCCCATGATAGGTTTGCCTTAGGTTGACCATAAGTCAGAAATGACTTGAAGGCACACAACAACAATAATTTTTCATAAGTCATTTGAATTCAAATAGTGTGAAGAGTGGCAGAGATTTCTTATCCTAGGACTGCGCAGGAGCTGGGGAGGCATATTTTCTTTCCTTTTGAAATAACAACAACAACAACATAAAATATTCTACCATTTTCATTTATGTCTTTTTTTTTTTTGAGATCTGGAGGCTTTGTGGGGTTAGGGCAGTGGTCTCAACCTGTGGGTCCCCAGATGTTCGTGGACTTCAGCTCCCAGAAGCCCCAGCCACTATGGTCAATGCTCAGGGCTTCTGGGAGCTGAAGTCCAAAAACATCTGGGGACCCACAGGTTGAGAACCACTGGGTTAGGGAACCAACCACTGCAATTATAGGATTTTTAAAAATGATTTTGCGTAGTTTGGGGGCAAAAAATTGTCCTCAAATCAGCCTGGTTTTAATTTTTTAAAAGGGCTTTGGGGCTTTGGGAGTGGCTCTAGAGCATCCTAAGGGCTGCACATAGGCATCCCAAGGCCTGCATGTGGCTCATGGGCAGCACTTTCCTCACCCCTGCCTTAAGAGTTTATTACCTCATGCTGAACATACTGTTTCTGATATTGTGCAGAGAATGGTATTTACAGCACTCTAATCTGGTGATTAGCAGGCCCAGAGAATGACTGCATGTTTTTATTCTGACCAGTATGATATCAAAACAGATATCCACCCAAATCCTGCTCTGAGAAAACTGTATTGACAGATCATGTTTGCAGACAGAATATTGTATGTTTTATATCATAGACTTGCAGAATTATAGAAGGACATCTGTGGTTAGTTAATTCTTTTTCTGGGGTGGGGGCTTTTATCAATCCCATTCCTGTTTCTAGGGGCTTCTGTTTCTTTTCTTGAGATGATCATGTAATATAACAGTTCTTACTAGCTAGAATCAGCACTATTCCAACCACACAATAGTGTGCTTTTCGCATCCAAATTCACTCCATTGCCTCTGCAAGGCAGTACATTTATGTAGTCCATCTAGGAGTACATTTGGAATACTATTCTCCTCAATACATTTTGATTTTTTTAAATAAATTTGCTAAAGGTAGAAATACAATTATGTACTGTAACCATTTTTGGTGTAAGACATTTATGTGATTGCAGACCAGTATAGGCAAGATGTTTAAAACGGGATGGTTCTTCAAACATTATATTAAAAGCTTTCCCTTTTAAAATAATAATAATAATAATAATAATAATAATAATAATAATAAAAAACAAAATTTTCCCAATAACAATTGCATGTTCAAGAACATATAAGGTATAGGCATGGATATACAGTGACTATAACTTTAAAAACACTGTTATCAAAAATACATCTGACAGTATCTGTGTGTATACCACTATTTTTATTCAATACTTCTTGTGAAAATAAAGCACACTGATGTGTCTCAGAGAAGAAGAAAAAAATCATAACTGCAGAGTACATAAAGGCTGTCAAAGCTCTAATTTTCAATATTCTAATGAATATCAAAAGAGTCCAGCACTTCTGACTTTGACAAATTGCAGATGAGATTTTATTCATTAAGAGGACTGCTAATGTTTATTTAAATGCAATTTACTGTTGCATTATTGATTAGCTCCTGTAAAATTATCTTACAAGAAGCACGTGTAGCGAGAAGATTTCAGGTTGAGAAAGGATTTATCTAGGGAAGGCCTGTAGGCTTGATTTAGGCCCCAGGACATGAGAGTTTTAATTTATCTGGAAAGAAAGGCCTGGTGGAAGGTTTGCTTTGTTTGCATTTAGACAGCAGATGAAAGGGGTTTTGATGTTGAGCTGGGAGAAAATGGCTGCCATTCTTGTTATTCATACAGAGAACTGAGCACAAGGGGGGGAATCTATTACTGGAGCAAGATTATATAAATCATTTTCTGCAATGGATTGTATATATGCAGGCTATTATCCTCCCTAAGAACCATATAAAGAATGTGCTGTTCTAGATTTTAGGAAAACATTCTATATTATTATAGAGTTTTACTGTTTAGTGAAATATATTTAGTTGCAAGTGAAGTTCTCTCCAGAGCACATTAACAGAAATGCTGATCCAGCTTAGGAAATCAGGGAACTTAAGCAAGCTGCCCAGTCTGTAACTTGCTAGATCAGGAATTTTGGGCATAATCTTATGTACATCCAGATGCATATTGGAATGTATGTCCTGGTGCAGTCAGTGTCATCTGTCCTCACTGTACTGATTTGCACTGCACTGAATTCATGTAATAGCTTTCGATTCAGGGTGTTCAAATGCACATCTCCATCAGCTGTCTAGTCAATGCAACTAGTTATGTGAGTAGTCATGCATAAATAGCTTGTAAAAGTTTGACTAGAGATAGATCCGGGAAACCATGTATAATCTAATGATCATGAAAGAACATGCAAACAGCAGATGAAACAGTGATCTGGCACTTCTTTCTGTTTGGGATGCCTTCTGAGATGGAAAGAGCAGGTATCATGGACTCTGACATGTACAAAATTGATAATGACACCTTTACACTTTCCCCTATATATATAATCAGCTAGGGCCTAGCTGTACTTTCTAAATTTCAGGGGAAATCTATGGTTGAGTGCATGCCGACATTCACAATCTCTCAAAGAGACACAGAACCATGACGATACCACAGGAGGAAAACAATAACAAAACTGTTGTACAATAGGTGGTCTCAGGAATGCAAATAAAATAGGATACTTTGTTGTTTCCCATCACATGGGCTGATCCAGTTTTGTTTTTGAAGAACAGAAAGCAAGTAATGGGTACATCTATGGTGCAGATATAACCATATTCATAACACTTTAAGAAAACTGGTAATGGTGGCTCAGTAAGGTGTGAGAAACTATGTCAGAAATCCTTTATCAACTTCACAGGACAGCAGTGCTCAGAATTCTCCAGAAAGAAAGAATGACTGTTAAACTACAGTAATCCCTCCACATTCCCTAGAGTTAGGGGCACAGAACCCTCGTGAAAGTGAAAAAAAAGTGAATAACTCTAGGTCCTCTCAAACCAAATTTAATACATAAAGAAGTATGATCAGCATATTCAAACCACCATGGATTCCTTTGAGGCATCAGGGTTCCTTCACAAGGCAGAAGTGGGTGGCTGGTGGAGCTTACTGCCACCTCTACTGCTGCCCCACACCATTTTTAAGAGAGACTTACAAGCCGCATTCACAGTTTCTCCATCTCATGAGCAGTGCCATTGCTTGGAGTGTGTGGAGGGGTGGGTGGGAGGGGGCGGAGCTACAGTGCAAGGGGTGGGGCTACTGTGTACGGAGGTGTGGCTGTGGTGTGTGGGGGCATGGCTATGGGCTGGGACACCCTGAAAACATTGGGGCCCAGGGCAAATCGTCCCCTTCCCCCCACCCCCGCATCCCTATGCGACTGCTCACAAGGCTTGTAGTCCCTATTAAAATGGCATAGGGAGGCAACAGAGGCGACAGCAAATAATATAAGAATAATCAAATCCACAAAAGTAAAACCTGCAAATATGGAGGGCTGACTGTTGTTCAAGACTCTTGCACTCAAAAGATTCTGCCCCTCAGCCAGCACACTTAAGCCCTACTCAGGCATTCAAAGAACATGAAAGGAGGATATAAAGAATGTAGAGATCTTGGAAAATGTGCCCTCTCCTTGCTCCAAACCTTCCCATACATGCTGGCTTCCACCCAGACTTATCTGGAATGAACAGATAGGTCTGAAGAAGACCTGTAAACATGTTCTGCTGAACATGCTTTGACTCTTTACCATGACTGGTAAACACCTATGTTTTCAGGATTCCCAAGGGTGGGAGTATTTTAAGCACGTTCTGTTGAGAATTCCCTCCAAATGTGTGAAGGTGAGGGCCAATGGCTCCACCATGTCCTATATCCTTTATTCCTCCCCCCACATGTTCTTCAAAAGCCTGAATGGGACTATCAGCTTATTTTTTTTCAATTGCTATGTTTCCATAGCAGCTCACATGATCAGACTATAATATATCCATTTTGAATGTCATTGTTGCTAACCTGACTTAAAACAAAAAGTCCTAGTGTAGTAATAAGAAAATGAAATTGCATTTCTCAGAATTGCCCTAGAAATTCTCCCAAAACCTTTGAAAATACAAGCTATTTTCAGAACAGTGAAATATGTAGCATGCGGAGAAGCAAGATATCTGATATCTCATGTTTCTGAGTGAAAAGTAAAACTTTCATTTTGCATTATTGTACATTTTCATTAGCAGTTTCACTTAGCTGGGACAAATATGCTTTCTTCCCGTATATTATGAAAAGGCATTCTGTACATCATTCACATGCCCATTTAGTTGCCTTGAAACAGTCTCCCATGAAAACATCGCCTTTAATGTCAAATCAAAGAGTAGCAAAGCTTAGCTGGAGCGTCTGTTCCAAATTCTGGTGTAAGTCCAGTGAGTTTCAATGGAATTATACAGAGGATAAATCAGGCCCTTCATGTCTAGCAGGTATACTATAAATTTAATTTCATGGCAAACTGAAGTCTATTACAGAAAATCACAGAGAACAGCCATCTCAGCAAGGCTATCTTTCTTTTTTATGGAGTCTTTTTTGTGTGTGTTTCTAGCTTTTGCAAGCTTTGTCTGCACCTGCCAATAAAAAGATGGTTTTTGTTGGAGTACAATGCCGACAAATTAACCAGCAAACAGATTTCCAGTAGATGGTCACAGCAGTAACTCAGGGAGAAACTGATGGGCCTATTTTACCTTTAGGGGAGTGTACACTTTTATATGTCTTGGCAAATTCTGCTAAGCCAGACAAAACTGCTGTGAATTTCTAACTATTCCACTTTAAGATGCTGGTGGAAAAAGGGGAGGTGATCAGAAAGTGTAAAGCATAACTCAAAAATTGCTTACCTTGTCCCGATTTCAAGGTATTAAGTTTGGGTATTCAGAACACCCTCTGGAGAAACATGGGGATTTCTGCCAAGTCCCTTAATATTTGGTATTTTGCCAGCATGACCTCTGATTGCCCTGAGGATTGACACTGTGTCCCTGTCTTTGCAGAACTAACTGCTTATTGAAATGAAATTAGAGCTGCAAATCAGCACTCTGTTGTGATTAGAATCTGTTGGAACTGGATCTTCTTGTAACACTGTGAATTTAATTTGAGCCTCCTCCAAAAACTGCCCAATCCTCTGTTGAATCCACTGCTGAATCCACTGCATGCATGCACACGCAGTCTGTAATGGTTTGAACTTGATTTTATATTACCGTATATTAAAAAACTATGTTCTGTAAAGGGCTTGTGAAAAAGACAGGGCTTGTTCAACATCCACATTTAACTCAGTAACAATGGTATTAAATAGCTGGACTTGCAAATGTATTTTTTGGAATGTATATATACTGCATGATCTCAAGGACTATAAGCACCACACTGCCACTTTTACAATCAATATTAAAGAAAGAGCTCTATATTAGTGGCAGAGTATATGCACAATGATAGAACACATACACAAAAAGACTCACAATTTAATCCTAGGCCTCTCAAGATATGGAACACCCAGGTTGAAAAGCCTGGAGTATCTCTACCGGTCATTGTGGACAATGGTGACCTGGTATAGCAGAGTCCTACCTTAGGCCGCTATTGCACTACGGCCCAATAGTGCTTCAACCTGATCCCATCCCGGCAGTGCCATTGCTGGGATGGGATCAGGACCTGAATGCCCCCCACTACACCCAGTTCGGACACTCTTCTCCCTTCCGCAGTATAGCCCTCTTCTTCCTGTCCTCTACTGCAGAAGGAGGCACTTGATAGTGCTTTCACCCTTATCGCAGGTCCATAGCTGATGCGATCATCATGGGGAAGGGGGCCATTACTGGATTTTTTTCCAGTAATGGTATACAACATAGCAGCAGATGGGGACATGACAGCAGCAGGACCACCACAATGTCATGTGATGACATGCGTCCAGGACTAGCAGCAACACATTGCCATGCCAGGATGGCGACATCATGTGGTAAGGGCCTCTGTTGATTAATTATCTGAGTTTTAGATATTTGCTTAGTAACATCTGTAGACAGTTCCACATCACAAGAAAAATAGTCCTGAAAAACAGCATATTTTGTGTTTAGATAATGCACAAAGTGGTTACAACAGCAGACCTCATTTTAGAAGAGGCATTCCCTCTTTTTGATTAAATAGAAAGAAATGCCTCTTTTGAGGCAGGCCCCTCTCTGCAGGTTACTGTATTCTGATGGTGTCCTGCAGGGATCCTAGTAGAGCTTCTCCCAAGAGGGCAGAGTGACAGGAATGCTCCCCTCCACACCAGCTGCCTGCAAGAATGGAGGAGGTACAATGGCCATGCCTCTTCCTTCTGCAGCACACCAAGGCACTTTCCTGGGCTGAGCTGGGGTAGGAAGCACAGCCATTGTGCTTCCTGACCCTCTGTAGCTTAGGTAAGTGCAGGAGGGTGGCAGGAGCCATGCACAATCACCAGGCATTGATGTGTAAAACCCATCAATGATTTGTGGTGCTATCGCACTACAAGGGAATGGGAGAACAATGGGACATGGACAATATCATGCATAAGCATTGTCTGGATCCTGTCCTTCTCCCATCCTCAATGCAGGACAACAACGTTCTGTGGAAAGGGCCACAATGTTTGTTATCTGTAATTACTTGTTATTAAAGTGTGTGCCTATATAACAGGATGTTGCCTTATTTTATTTGTTTCTTTCCAGTCCTTTCCTCTTTGCCTCCAAGAGGCTCAAAGCACCACTTAAGATTTTTCTCCTCTATTCACAAAACAATCTTACAAGATAGACTGAAGCAGAAGTGAACACTATGAAGCTCACCAGATCTTCTTGGATTGCAAGATGGTGAGGAATGTTGGAATTTGCAGTGTAACAACATCTGGAGGGCCACATGATTTTTATCCTGGGTTAGGGTAAACTGGATTAGGAACCTGATCTGAGCCTGTATTTCCCCAGCCCCCTCCAGTGATTCTCCAAACAAATTAATTCAGTACATGGAAAATTAAGTTAATATAATCATTGCCCTGATTCAAACAGTCCCACAAAAACATTATGATTCTCCAGTTTGAAATCTCCATCTTTTGGGCTATGAGGCTGAGGGCTCAGAAAGTTCCTCAGAGGATGAGAGTGACTCAACACTCATCACAGAATGAGCTGTAACTCAGTTTAAGGTTTGGACTAACTTGGCCTCTGACCCATTATTTGAGATGCTCCTATGATTCCTTTTTTTTTTTTTTTTTAGCTATTGGTAGCATTTTTATACTGGGTTTTGTTTCAAATATCTCTCAACCATTTGTAACAATACAGTAACATAAACAGGTAAAACAAGAAAACAATTAAGATAATAAAATCCCTTAAAAAAACAATTCATTAAACACCAGAGGTAACTGGTAAACAACGTTAACAGTCAGGATAATAATCAGGAAAATGCCTGAGTAAACAGATAAGTCTTTAAGTGACAGCAAAAATACTCAACACTGGGAGCTCACCAAATCTCACTGGGAAAACCATTCTATGGAGTAGCTGTCATAAAAGGGGCAACCTACCTTAGCAGCCAAATAGTCTCCATTTCCAAAGTGCAAAGACCTATATGGGAGAAGTCAGTTTGTTGGGTTGTCTGGTCCTGAATTGTACGGGACCTTTCCACTTGAGCTTCACAGGAGATATGAGGTGGCTTAGGGATGAATTTATTACCCAACACTTTAGAAAATGACCCAACATTTGGGGGGCGGGATATTTTGAGTGATCAGGAGACTTGTGAGACCTGGAATAATAAGGGCCTCAGAAAGACCCATCCCCCTGCTCAGTTTTAAAACATGGTGAAGCATTTTCCCCATTAAAAAAACATAATAGTTGTTTGGGAGAGAAATCCTGTTATCTAGTCAAATGAACAAGTAGCTGCACCCCCAAAATTCATCATCATCATCATCAGTGTCCCACCTTTCTCCCAATAATGGGACTCAAGGCAGCTAATAACATATTTATAAACAATATTTTTTCAAAAAACTATACAAAGTCAATAAAAGTGTAAATATAAGAGTTAGGCCTTTCCCCCAGGATTCCATAGGATGTTGAAAGTGGAATCATCGCGCTATAAGAGTGTAGTGCGGAAAAGGCCCTAGTTAAGAAGCTACTAAATGATTAAGAAAACACTACAGATAGCAAACATTAAAATGCATCAAAAGACTACCTACAAACCTTAAAAACAGCACTGCACAGCAATTAAACCCCATCCAAGTCACTTTCTAGAAGACTGATGACATAAAAATGTTTTGACCTGCTGTCAGAAAGAGAGTAAGGATGAGGCCAGCCTGTCCTCTCTCAGGAAGAAGTTTCAAAGTCAAGGAGCAACCACTGAGCAGGCTTTTTCCAGCTAAACAAGCCTCAGAAGATGGGAGGATGAAGGAAAGGGCCAATCCAGGTGATTGTACAGCTTTGGATAGCCTGGACCCAAACTGTATAGGTCTTTAATGCTCAGAACCAGCATTTTGAATTGTGTCTGGAACTAGACATAAAAAGTGAAACTGTTGCAACAAGGGACACAATTTCTACACTACATTGTTCTAGAGCTATTATTCCACTTTCAACATCCTATGGAATCCTGGGGTTTGCAGTTTAGGGAGGGGCATTTAGAATTCTCAGCCAGAGAGCTCTTTGGCCTCAGTAAACTACATACCTCAGAATTCCACAGGATGTTGAAAGTGGAATAATAGAGCTATAACAGTGCAGTGTGGAAATGGTCGGAGTTGTGGCTCCTTGTAGCCAGCCTTACTTAACAATCTGGCTGCAGCTTTTTGAGCCAACTGAAGTTTTTGAGCACTTTTCAGAGGCAGCTCCACATAGAGTGCACTACCGTAATCCAAATGGGATATACTGTAACTAAGGCATAGACCACTGTGGCCAGATCCCACTTCTTCAGGAGTAGTTGGTATAGTAGTAGTGTAATTGGTGCACTAGCTTTATCTGTGCAAAGGCACTCCTGGTCCCTGCTGAAACCTAGGCCTGCAGGCTCATAGCTGAATCTAAGAGTACCCCAAATTGCAAACTGCATTTTCAGTGGGAGTGTAACCCCGTCTAACACAGGCTGAATCTCTATACTATTCTCAGATCTGTCTTTCAACTAAGCAGGAACGCCTCTGTCTTGTCTGACCAAACTGCAGTTGGTTCACCCTCATCTAGTCCATTTCAGCTCCCAAGCACCCATTTAGCACAGGAATAGCTTTCTTGGAATTAGGTCAAATGGGGTAATAGAGTTTGGTATCATGATTACGCTGGTGGTACATGAACCAAGACTCCAGACAATGCCTCCCAGTGGTTTCATGTATATGTTAAATAGCATAGGGGACAAGACAAAACCCCGAGGGACTCCACAGGCCAATGGCCAAGAAGTCAGACAAACATTACAACACCACCTTCTGAAAGCACCCTTCCCAGAAAGGATGGACCCATTGTAAAACAGTACCTTCAAGTCCGACCATAGAGAAGTAACTCAGAAGGATGCCATGGTTGATAATATCAAACACTTGTGAGAGGTCCAGAAGAACCAACAGATGCACACTCCCCCTGTTCACTTCCCCATGTTAGTTGTCTACCAAGACAACCAAATCTGCCTCCATCCCATAACCAGACCTGAAACCAGAATGAAGTGGATCAAAATAATCTGCCTCATCCAAGAACCCCTGGAATTGAGAAGCCACCACATGCTCTAGTTGCTGTTGTATGCCTTCAAGTCATTTCCAACTTAACAGCAACTATCTTGTGGGTTTGTTATTTTTCTTTTGGCAAATTTTTTTAAAGGGGATTTGCCTTTGCTTTCCTCTCAGGATGAGAGAGTGTGACTTGTCCAAAATCACCCAGTGGATTTCCATGGTCAAGAAGGGATTTGAACCCTGATCCCCAGAGTTGTAGTTTAATGCTCAAATCACTACACCACGCTGATTCTCACACAATCTTGCACTTTGCCCCAAAATGGAAAGTTGTAGACTGGGCTATAGTTATCCAGTATAGTTGGATCCAGAGAAGGTTTTTTCAAAAGAGATCTTACCACAGCCTCCTTCAGGAGTGTTGGGACCCTGCTTTGTTGTAAAGAGGCATTAAACACTCCCTTTACCCACTCAGCTGGTCGTCCTCTGGACTGTTTAATAAGACAGGAAGGGCAAGGGTGTAGTACACATGTGGTGGCTCTTACCTTTCCAAGGATCCTGTCCACATTTTTGGGCTGCACAAATTCAAAGGTATCCATCAACACTGGAAAAGCAGGGGACAAGGCTACAGCCAACTCTGGCATCCAAGTCAGAGCAAACGCAGTTTACCACAGGTAAAGTAATGCACAGTGTTAATGTTCCATCTTCCAAAAGCCCAGAGTCTAAAATTACATGACCGCATCGCCATAGTTCACATGAAGTTTCTAAAAACCAAGGATGGCAACCCATGGTCCTATTCATGTTGCTGAGCTCCAGTTCTCATCAGCTAAGCCAGTGATGAGGCACAATGAAGGGGAAATTCATCAATATGACAGAGCACCCAAATGTTATAAAGCCTGCTATAAACATTTATTGTTTCAGTTGTGCAACTTAATGCTTTGCTGAAATATAAACTCAGCATGTATAAGAGATCCAGCAAGTCTGCCCTTTTTAATTACTGATTAACTGTTCTAACATCAGCACTATGGGTTTAAAAATCCACTGTGAATAATAAGGTAGTTTTGAGATAAATAAAGGTGTAGCATCATGATAAGGGAAATGATGGCTTTTACCATTAAATACCATAATCTTCAAATGAGGCAATCTTGGCTATCTGATCAAGATTAGGAGACTCTAGAGTCCCTGGAAACTTTTGTGAATGCTAATTTACTAATCCTAGGATGGAAGACATATTTTGAGAGCTGCTTTTTTCAGGGCCAGTAGGGATTAGCAGAGTTGCACAATCACAAACAAATCAGGAGCTACAAGATGCCTTTTAGAGCAGTTAAAAACCCAAGAAAGATAGAATAACAAAAGTATATTCTGGCCCTAAGGTCAATTACAGGAAAATAATCAAAAGACTATAATATTTTTAGGCACCAGAACTCAATGTTTAGCTGCTAAGTCATCCACAAGTTTTGTAGGCCTAAACCCTAAACCCAGGGAAATGGAAAACAATTCTTGAGCTAAAGCTGAAATGACTGAGAAATGATAAAGAAGTGAGTGTTGTAAAAGTTCCCTGTCCAGCAGTTTAAAAGATAAGCCAGTTAGCCTGATGCTGAGAATATCTGTATGGTGGTCTTCGAAACTGAATAACGGAAGTAACTACTGATTGCTATTCTAAATCTCTGATTATGGAATAAAAAATAGTAAGGAAAACTGTGCTAGATCAGTCCAAAGGCATTTGGGAAATCTCTGCATAATCCATAAGCAAGACTGGAGGAAAACAGCACAATTCTATTCAGAACCTCAAGCAACTAGTTGCTGTTGTTTACCTTCAAATCATTTCTGACCTATGGTGTCTCTAAGGTGGAACTGTAGCAGGGTTTTCTTTGCAAGATTTGGTCAGAAGGGTTTTGCCATTGCCAATCACACTTACATGTCTGAAGGTGCGAGAGTGTGATTTTCCCAAGTGGGTTTCCATGACTGAGCATATTTAGAGATACATATTACTTCTGACGCTGGAGGGAATATATAACCATCATAATTACAGTTGCATAGGAATGTGCCCCAGGGGGCAATGTTTTTGGGGTGTCCCAGCCTGTAGCCATGTCCCTTTGTGTCCTGGCCACGTCCCCATGCACTGCAGCCACACCCCTGTGCACAGTGGCCACGTCCCCTTCCACACACTCCGAGCTCTATCACTGCATAATTAGTACCCATATCTTTCATTAATTTGGCCTTTTAAATCTCCTTTTAAAGCCACCAAGACTGGCAGCCATCACTGTAACCCAAGGTAGATTAGGTGAATAAGTATTTCGTTTTAACTATCCTCAGTCTCCTATGCTTCAGTTTCATGGAACGACCCACTGTTTTAGTGTTATGAAAGAGGGAGCAAAACTTTTCTCTGTTCAAGTTCTCCAAACAATACACCATGCACTTATAAACAGCTGTTATGTTCCCTTTCCTTAGTCCCCCTCTTTTAAAGCTAAAAGAACTCCAAACATTGTAATCTTTCTTTCAGCCTTGACCATTTTGGGTTTCCTTTTCTCTGCTTCTGCAATAGCCTTCATTTTTCTGATATCCTGAATAACTCCGTATACAGTATTCCAAGTGTAAATCATAGTAAAGGTACAATAATAAGGGCAGGTTTTTGTTTTTGTTTCTTTTCCTAATAATCCCCAATGTGGAATTTGATTTTGGCAGAACAGCTGCATATACTAAGTTGATATTTTCATTAAGCTATTCATCATAGCCTCAAGAGGGCTTTCTGTGTCAATAACAACCAGTTCAGACCTGGTCAGCGTGTGGTCACATTTAGACATAATGAGAAGACAAGATACCAAGGAATTTAGTTTATGTTTTCCTGTAACAGCTACTTGCCATTCAGACTGGATGAAATTCTAATGTTTCCCCTGCCACTACATACCCACAAGACAGAGAAAGGCAGGGAAATAAACAAGCCAGAGTACCAGCTGCTCCTGAGTTGGGATGACTCAGTAAACAAACCACTGAGCAAAGTTGTTTCCACTAGGTCTAGGCTACTCTCCCTATGAGCTGGAATGATTTGATAGTGGTATCAACACACCAATCATATACAATAAGCCAGAGTTTCCATGGCTTTTATCATTTATGTCTGAACGTAGCTTGTATACAGCTAGCATTTTTTTGCCCCAATGTGTGTCACTTAACAGCTGTTTCTTGAACAATATTGGTCAATATAAATGTCAAGCATGAAGAGATCTCTGATGCACACACACCCAAAAGTTGTCATCATAAAAGGTGATTATCTCCCCACTCCCCAAGATGATGTACAAACACATTTACTCGCCCCAGTAGAGAATCTTCAGAGACCACATGTTTTATGCCTCTCTGTAGCAAGAGCTGTCAATTTATTCCTACTCTACATTCTTTTCCCTTTAACAGAAAAAGGAAGAAGGCGGGGGATGGGGAAAAAAAGGGAATGTGGTAGCACCTTTAAGACTAGCATGAGCTTTCATGGACATGAACCTACTTCTTCAGATGCAGTAGGGAGTGATATTAAGGCCTCAGGTATAAAGCATATTTATACAGTTGTAGGACAGAAAGTAATAGGATCCAGAAAGATGAAAATCATGTCTCCTGCCCTAAAATTTCAAAGTACTGGGCAAGGTAATACAGATCTTTCAGATCTTTACAGTGGTCAGTTACTTACTAATGTGTGAATCCACTTACCAAAAGCCAGGTTCCCAGGATTCAAAATGAGAAGATTCCTTTTGTTATATGTGCAACAGTGAGGATCCTTGTATTAATATATGTAGTATGATGTGAAGCCATTGTCTTGGTTCATACTTCTGCTAATGGATTAGAATTTTTGAATATAATTCAATTTAGCAGTTTCTTTTTCTAGTCATCATTTGTAATTCCCTTGTTTGAGGACTGCAACCTGTAAACCCCTTACTGTATGTCCAAGAAGGTTGAAATGTTCTGCAACTGGTATTCGGGTATTGCCACTTCTAATGTCAGATTTGTGTCCATTTATTCTCTTGCATAGATACTGCCCTGTATGTCTAATGTAGAGTGTAGAAGGGCTTTGCTGACATATTATGCCATATATCACATTAGAGCAGTGGTTCTCAACCTGTGGGTCCCCAGATGTTTGTGGACTTCAGCTCCCAGAAGCCCCAGCCGCTATGGTCAATGCTCAGGGCTTCTGGGAGCTAAAGTCCAAAAACATCTGGAGACCCACAGGTTGAGAACCACTGCATTAGAGGAAGAACAAGTAAATGCACCTCTGATATTGTAGATGACATTATTGGCTACTGTGATATTGTTCCTAGAGTAGATGTGGGAACAGATTTGGCATCTGAGTTTGTGGCAGGGTCTTATCCCTGTATTACCATCCATATAATATATCCTGATGTAAGTGAGTAGTCATTTAAGATTTGAAGCTATCTGTAGGCCAATAAAGGTCTGCCTCCCAGAACTTGTGAGAGGACTGTGTTATTCACAGGAATTGGTTGCAACTCACTGATGATGTATTTGAGTGGTCTCAGCTGGAGACTGTAGGTAACAACTAGGGATGTTCTATCATTTTGTGGTTTTGATCTGTCCTGTAGTAGCTGGTTCCTGGGTATCGTGCCTTACTAGTTTGTTTCTTTGCCACCTTAGATGGGTATTGTAGTTTAATAAATGCCTGTTGTAATTTCAAGAGTTGTGAATTATGTCTTATGGGTTTGCGCAGATATAGTCATATTAGAAAGCTTGACTGTAAACAGTAGATTTGACAGTGTGTTCTGGGTAGAAATTGAAAGCATGTAAATATGTGTAGTAATCAGTGGGTTGCACAGTGGTGTCAAGAAAGTGAATTTGTTATGTGGATTGTTACATGCTCAGGTTGATAGTAGGGTGGGAGTTGTAGAAATCCTGGTAGATCTTCTCAAGTGATTACTTTCCATATGGGCAAATTACAAAGATATCAACATGAAATTCTAGGGAGAGGAGAGGTTTTTGGGTGCATGTGCTATGGAAGCATTGTTCCAGGTCAGCCATGAAGATGTTTGCATACCGTGGTGCCATGTGGGTGCTCACGGCTGTGCCACAGACTTGGAAGTACATATTATTCCCAAAAGTGAAGTGGTTATGAGTAAGTATAAAGTGGCAGAGTTTGGTGGCTAGGTCCGCTGTAGCCTCACTCAGGGTGATATTCTTGACGGCTTGTAGTCCATCCTGATGGGAGATATTGGTGTACAGGGATTCCATATCCATAGTGGGTAGGATGGTGTTCTCTGGGAGATTGTGAATGGACTGCATTTTCCTCAGGAAATCAGTTGTGTCCATCGCATACCTTGGAGTGTTGATAGGATATGGCCTGAGAATGCATATGGCCCAACAGTGAGGGTTCTAATGCTTAACATAATAGGTCTTCCTGGATTGTCTTGTTTGTATATTTTAGGCAATAGAGAGAAGATGACTGGTATGGGTTCCTGGAGTGTGTCCATTTGAATTTGGTTTTGTACATTGGTGGAGAATTCTCTGAGCAATTTGCATAGTTCCTTCAGATATTCATCAGTGAGATCTTTCAAAAGGATTCTGTAAAATGTGCTGTTGAACTGTTGCCTCTTGTATGTATTCCTCCTGTAAGTAGTCTGACTTGTTCATGATGATGATGTCCTTTTAACAAGTTACTGATTGACAAGATGTCTTTTCTTCGTCTTCCATGATGACCTAGTTTCTCAGGTTCATTTAGAAACTGAGGTATTTTGTGAAAATCTTTCTGAAAGTCCAAGTAAACAATGCCTACTGTATGATCCTTGCCAACATGTTTGTTGACACTCTAATACAAATCTGAAAAGTGAGTGAATTAGGACTTTGCAAAGCTTATTGATTCTCCTTCTTCACGATTTTTCCTTCTGTATGCCTGAATCTTATATCTTTAGTAGCACTCTCCAACATTTAACTTATTTTCTATATTCTTTTCCTTTGTTCCAAATGTAAAGGCAAAATGCTCACTCATACAGTATGTCTTTAGAGTAGAAATGCTAATTTATATCTAAGACTTCTGACCTGAAATGAAAAACACTTGACTCCATATATATTTCCATGGATATTATTTCATATCATTTCTTGTCAATGAAAACATACCCTCAAAATGTCTTGCTTGAGGAAGGACAGTCCTGATTAATTTTGTGTGTTCCCATTTTTTGAGATCCTTTAAAAATTTTTCAGTTTCCTTCTCTTCCTCCCATTTTCCTCCTCAACTTACTTTAGTTGTTACAAATTGAGTCTATTGCACAAATCAGTGGCAGAGCTTGGACTGTGGAAGGGGGTGAGAAGGGGGCAGGGCTACGTCATGCGGGGCGTGGCCACTGTGTGTGGTATGGCTGCGTTGCATGGAGATGTGACCAGAGGGTGTGGGGGCATGGCCAGGGTGTGCAGGGGCATGGCTGCAAGCTGGGATGCCCCCAAAACATTGCCTCCTGGGGCAAACTACCTCTCCGTCCCCCCCATCCATACACAACTGGTACAAATGTATTCTGTCCTCAGTTGTGTGGGGAGACAAAAGGAGAGGCACAATTTTGCCTGCCAGTAGGATCAGGCAAAAGCAAATTACTGTATCCTCTCCTAGCTTGTTTTTTCTTCCCCATTTTCTTCCCCAGCTCATTTCCCAGAGGAGAGAGCAGAAGGGGAGCTGTGTCTGTGAAGACATCCTTGACCAGGTGTTGCTTACAGGCTTGTGGGGCTGAGCTTGTTTGCTTGTTTTTGTGCTGGCTGTGTGCTCTCCCTGAGCACATGGTCTAACTGACTAACTAGGGGGAGGAGCCAGCTGGGAGAAGTAGTCTTATTAGGAGTTTCCAGCAGCACGCGCCAAAGGTGTGCGCCAGTTGAACTCCTCTACTTCAATCCTTCAAGTTCAACCATTCAAGTTTAGGAACAACCCATCCATTTCTTGAGTCCCTAAAATTTAAGAAGAATTCATCTGAGCTTGGCAATCAGCAGAGCAGACGTAGCTTATGCAACTGAATTTGAGAAAGAAAGCCCAGTTATTCTTTCTAGACCTGCTCCCTGTACTACTCTCTGTAGTATCAAGTATGGAAGGTGAGGGAGCTGCAGTGGTCACCTGTAGTACTTGTGGTATGTTCCTTTTCTTGCCACAAGATGTTCTCGGGTATACATGCAGCAAGTGCAAGCTGGTGACCTTCTTGGAGGAGAAGGTTCGGCAACTGGAGGGACAAGTCTCTAATCTTCGTCTTATTAGGGAAGGTGAGGAGTTTTTGGATAGGGCAGAGAAGACCTTCCTGAAGACCGAATGCGCGGAGGAGCTGCCAGATGAGGAAGTCAGCACACTGTGCCAGGAAACAGATGCTTGGAGGAATGTCACACAGAGGAGTAGAAGGACCAGGAAGGAAACAGAGACTCTCAACCTACAGAATAGCTTCAAAGTTCTTGGCCTTATGAACGATGAGAAACACCAGGAGGAGGGAACAGAATGTCAACAAGAAGGAATCCAACTTCAGCAAGAGGAACATGATCAACACTCACAGCCTCAACAGAATGCCCAGGCAGTCCTAGAAGAACCTGCTCATCGAGGAGCCCCAGACAAGCCTCAGAGGAGGCGAGTTCTGGTTGTTGGGGACTCCTTGATCAGAGGAACTGAACTGGCAATTTGCAAACCGGAGAAGCTCAGTCAAGAGGTCTGCTGTTTTCCTGGGGCCAAGATCGACCACATAACTGAGAGAATAATCAGGCTGGTCAAGCCCACTGACCATAAGCCCCTCATTTTGGTTCATGTCAGAACCAATGACACTGTGAGGTGCAGCTTTCACCACATCACAAAGGACTACGAGCTTATGGGGACAAAGCTTAAGGACCTTGGTGCACAAGTGGTCATTTTGTCTCTCCTCCCTGTTCAAGGACATGGTGCACAAAGGGAAAGGGCAATAGCAGATGTCAACAACTGGCTCTGCACGTGGTGCTGCCAGCAACGGTTTGGGTTTTTGGATCGTGGCCTGAATTTCCATGAACGTGGACTTCTGGCAAGGGATGGGCTGCACCTCATAAAACTCGGCAGGAATGTTTTTGCAAACAGTCTTGCAAGGAGGATTAAGAGGTCTTTAAACCAAATCCTGCTGGGGAGGGAGACAATATTATTCAGGGCAAGGACTTGGCGAGTGCAGGGGGAAAAGGCCCAAATGATATTGGCCAACTAGTACAAGCGTCCAATGGTGGAAGGAGTAAAAACTATAGTACAGGACTTGCAGGAAGGGCCCGGGGACTTAAGTGTCTCTACACTAATACACAGAGTATGGGAAACAAGCAAGATGAACTTGAACTCCTAGTACAACAAAATAAATACAATTTGATAGGCATCACTGAGACCTGGTGGGATGAGTCTCATGATTGGAATGTAGGAATAGAAGGGTATACCTATTTTGTAGAAATAGACCAAGCAAGAAAAGAGGAGGAGTAGCCTTGTATGTCAAGGATGTTTTCACCTGTGAAGAGATCCATGACTTAAACCCAGAAAGCCAGGTCAAGGGCATCTGGGTAAGAATTAAGGGAGCGAGAAACAATAGGGATATTTTGGTGGGGGTTTACTACAGACCTCCAACCCAGACTGAGGACTTTGATGACGCCTTCCTCAACCGAATGACTGCACATTCAAAAAGGAGAGATACAGTAATAATGGGAGATTTCAATTACTTGGATATATGTTGGCAGTCAAACTCTGCCAAGACAGCAAGGTCTAGCAAGTTTCTTGCTTGTCGTGCAGACAATTTCATGGTCCAGAAGGTGGAAGAGGCAACAAGGGGATCAAATATTCTAGATCTGATCCTGACCAACAGGGATGACCTTGTTAATGAGGTAGAAATGGTTGGATCTTTAGGAGAGAGTGACCGTGCCCTATTGGAATTTGGCATTCAGCAGGAAGGAGAAGATAAGTATAGCCCGACACTCATCTTAGATTTTAAAAAAACAGACTTCTGTAAACTTAAGGAGCTGCTGGCTGAAATTACATGGTCAAGAATAGTGAAAGAGAAAGGAGTTCAGGAGGCATGGGAGTTCCTTAAAAGGGAGATGTTGAAGGCACAGTCTAAAATTGTGTCAATAAGGAGGAAAAATGGAAGGCATCTGAAGAAACCAGAATGGTTGATTAAAGAACTCTCAGGTGAGCTCAGTGTTAAGAGAAACATGTACAGGAAATGGAAGAAGGGGGAAGCCACCAAAGAAGAATTTAAGTAAGTAGCCAGGAGATGTAGGGAGAAGGTCAGAAAGGCTAAAGCACAGAATGAACTTAGGCTGGCCAGAGATATTAAAAACAATAAAAAGGGCTTTTTTAAATATGTCCACAGCAAAAGGAAAAAGAAGGAGATGATAGGGTCGCTGTGCAGAGAAGATGGCGAATTACTAACAAGGGGAAGAGAAAAGGCAGAATTACTTAACACCTTCTTTGCCTCAGTTTTTTCCCAGAAGGACACAAGCACTCAACCTGGCAGTTGGGGAGCAGGTGAGGAAGCAGGGGAAATGAGGCACATAATAGGTAGAGAGGTGGTACAGGAATACCTGGCCACACTGGACGAATTCAAGTCTCCAGGGCCAGATGAATTGCATCCTAGGATATTAAAAGAACTGGCAGAGGTCATTTCAGAACCGCTTGCTATAATCTTTGAGAAATCTTGGAGAATAGGAGAAGTCCCAGCAGACTGGAGGATGGCAAATGTTATCCCCATCTTCAAGACGGGGAAAAAAGAGGACCCAAATAATTATCACCCAGTCAGCCTGACATCAGTACCCGGAAAGATCCTGGAGCAGATTATTAAACAGTCAGTTTCTAATCACTTAGAAAGCAATGCGGTCATCACGAGTAGTCAACATGGATTTCTCAAAAATAAGTCATGCCAGACTGATCTTCTCTCTTTTTATGATAGAGTTACTAGCTTGATAGATGAAGGGAATGCTGTGGATGTAGCATATCTCGATTTCAGTAAGGCCTTTGACAAAGTTCCCCACGACATTCTTGCAAAGAAGCTAGTAAGATGTGGGCTGGACAGGGCTACTGTCAGGTGGATCTGTAACTGGATGACTGACTGTTCCCAAAGGGTGCTCACCAATGGCTGCTTTTCATCCTGGAGAGACGTGACTAGTGGGGTGCCACAGGGTTCTGTCCTGGGCCCAGTGCTGTTCAATATCTTCATCAACGACTTGGATGAAGGAATAGAGGGCATGCTCATCAAATTTGCAGGTGACACCAAATTGGGAGGGGTTGCTAATACTCCAGAGGACAGGATCAAAATTCAAAATGACCTGGACAGATTGGAGACCTGGGCCGAAGCTAACAAAATGAAATTCAACAGAGAGAAATGTAAGGTCCTACACTTAGGTAGAAAAAATGGAATACAGAAATATAGGATGGGGGATACGTGGCTGGATAGCAGTACGTTGGAAAGGGACCTAGGAGTCTTAATAGATCACAAGCTGAACATGAGTCAGCACTGTGATGCGGCAGCCAAGAAAGCCAATGCAATTCTCGCTTGTATCAATAGGAGTATGGTGTCTAGATCAAGGGAGTTACTGATACCACTCTACTCTGCTTTGGTTAGACCTCATCTTGAATACTGTGTCCAGTTCTGGGCACCTCAATTCAAGAAGGACATGATCAAGCTGGAGCAAGTCCAGAGGAGGACAACCAAAGTGGTGAGAGGCCTGGAAGCCATGCCCTATGAGGAGAGACTTAGAGGGCTGGGAATGTTTAGTCTGCAGAAGAGAAGGTTAAGAGGGGACATGATAGCCATGTTTAAATATTTGAAGGGATGCCATGTAGAGGAGGGAGTGGGGTTGTTTTCTGCTGCTCCAGAGACCAGGACAAGGAGCAATGGATTCAAGCTGCAGGAAAGGAGATTCCACCTGAACCTCAGGAAGAACTTCCTGACAGTCAGGGCTGTCCGGCAGTGGAATATGCTGCCTCGGATTGTAGTAGAGTCTCCTTTCTTGGAGGTTTTTAAGCAGAGGCTGGATGGCCATCTGTTGGGAATGCTTTGAGGGTGTTCCTGCATAGCAGGGGGTTGGACTGGATGGCCCCTGTGGTCTCTTCCAACTCTACATTTCTATGATTAATAACTTTTGCCATCTTAACCACTCTCAGATATTGCTTGGCCACATGTGCACTTCCTGCCACAGAAATATCAAAAACGCATATTAGAATCATAGAATGATAGAACTATAGAGCTGGAAGCGACCACAGAACAATGTAGTCCAATTCTGTACTGTGCAGGAACACACAACTAAAACACTACTGAAAGAGGGCCATCCAACCTCTCTTTAAAAATAGAGAGTCTACCACTTCCAAGGAGATCTATTCCACTTTCTATTAGATACTTAGAAACATAATCCTGACCAAGTTACTTTCCAGAATTGGAACTTATGGGAACTAACGAATTTTGGAAGAAAGTGGACTTAGATTTGTGAAGTTAGATATAACTTCCCTGAGACTGTCACTTGTTGAAATTGTCATTAGCTGGCTTCCACTCCCTTTCCTAACAAGCAATGGCCTTAGGCATACGCATCTTGAACAGCTTATCACCTAACCATTAATCAGCCTGACTGTGGTGCAGTAACTTACATCATTAGGTGAATCCAGGACTGCTTGAGATCCTCTGGTGATCTTGTTGAATACAGTTTATTGTTCGTGGCACTTTTCTTAACCACATAATCACTGTGTGCATTTATATCTTCCTCTTTATAATTTTAATTAAAGAGGACGAAAGGACTTGGATGTGGTAGGGCAGGATCAGGGATTTAGATCCAAGAGAATAAATGGGTTCTGTTATTGAGATGATATTTATAGGGTGTAGCACAGCCATGATTATTTTATTATATCGTTTGGTTATGTTTTCTCCTTTGTTGATAAAATGTGACACTGCCTGCTAGATGCATTTTTATTTTAAAGTAGTGTTTGCTAAACCTCTTCAAGATTCTAGGATAAAATAAAAATAAGATCCAGTAGAGCCCTGAAGATGAACATTTACTGTGGCACAATTTCTCTGAGATCCAGAGCTCATATTGTCAGACATATACAAGGGCCCAGGAGCAGAGCCTGGAATATCTGCTTTGCTGGACTATGACAGCTGACATAGCCACTGAGCGTGCTGACTGCAAGATTCTGAGAGCTGTAGTCCAGGACAGTAACTTTTCCAAACTTTGCTCAATGGCCTGAAAGACAACAGCTATATTACAGTTCTATACTTATGCAGTGTAATTTTTCTACTATTATGAGATGTACTGTATTTCTATTAAAATTTCACTGTTTAAATTACTATTTTTAAATTAGTATCCATGCATATTAATTATTGTTATTGTTGTGTAATCTCAAGTCATTTTCAACTTATGGAGACCCTAAGGTAAACCTATCACAGGGTTCTCTTGGCAAGAGTTGTTCAGAGGGAGTTTGACTTTGCCTTCCTCTGAGGCTGAGAGAATGTGAGTTGCCCAAGGTCACCAGTATGTTTCCAGTTGCCCAAGGTCACCAGTATGGCTGAATGGAGATTTGAGCAGTATTGCCACAGGATTTGAACCCTAGTCTCCAGACTTGTAGCCCAACACTCAAACCACCACACCATGCTGGGTCCCACTACTGATATAACTCTGCATGTGCAAATATTTATTCCAAGCTGCCTTTCTTGTCCTCTCTCTCTCATAGAATCATAGAGTTGGAAGAGACCCCAGGGGCCATCCAGTCCAACTCCTTGCCATGCAGGAACACCCATCAGAGCATTCCCAACAGATGGCTATCCAGCCTCGGCTTAAAAACCTCCAAAGAAGGAGACTCTACCACACTCTGAGGCAGCAAATTCCACTGCCGGACAGCCCTGACCGTCAGGAAGTTCTTCCTGAGGTTCAAGTGAAATCTTCTTTCCTGCAGCTTGAATCCATTGCTCCTTGTCCTAGTCTCTAGAGCGGCAGAGAACAAGTCCGCTTCCTCCTCAACATGACATCCCTTCAAATATTTAAACATGGCTACCTTGTCCCCTCTTAACCTTCTCTTCTGCAGACTAAACATTCCCAGCGCCCTCAGCCGTTCCTCATAGGGCATGGCTTCCAGACCCTTCACCATTTTGGTCACCCTCCTCTGGACATGTTCCAGCTTGTCAATATCCTTCTTGAATTGAGGTACCCAGAACCGGACACAGTATTCCAAATGAGGCCTAACCAATGCAGAGTAGAGTGGTACCATTACCTCCCTCGATCTGGACACCATATTCCTATTGATACAACCAAGAATTGCATT
This sequence comes from Iguana delicatissima, assembly GCA_948472985.1. Taxonomy (NCBI): domain Eukaryota; kingdom Metazoa; phylum Chordata; class Lepidosauria; order Squamata; family Iguanidae; genus Iguana; species Iguana delicatissima. The sequence goes on from CAOKZL010000625.1 coordinate 1,466,069, forward strand.
GGCGTTCTTGGCTGCCGCATCACAGTGCTGACTCATGTTCAGTTTGTGATCTACCAAGACTCCTACATCCCTTTCACACGTACTGCTATCCAGCCATGTGTCCCCTATCCTGTATTTGTGTCTTCCATTTTTTCTGCCTAAGTGTAGGACCTTACATTTCTCTCTGTTGAAATTAATTTTGTTAGCTTCGGCCCGGCTCTCCAATCTGTCCAGGTCATTTTGAATTTTGATCCTGTCCTCTGATGTATTAGCAACCCCTACCAATTTGGTATCATCTGCAAATTTGATCAGCATGCCCTCTACTCCTTCATTCAAGTCATTGATGAAGATGTTGAATAGCACTGGGTCCAGGACAGAACCCTGTGGCGCCCCGCTAGTCACTTCTCTCCAGGATGAAAAGCAGCCATTGGTGATCACCCTTTGAGTTCGGTCTCTTTCTCTCTCTCATTGGAGGGATCACTTGAGAGTGGAAGCAGGTGCTGGCTTTTGGTACGTTCTGTTTTACCACTCCAAAATGAGTCAGTTACTCTATGGAGTCAGTCATAGACCTATTCCTATGGTACTGACTGTTGAACATTCAATATATTTTTAATCATCTCAAAAAATATTGGTATGCTGACTCACATTAACTTGGCACAGAAATTTTACAGAGAACATGACTGCCATTGTGGCTTAGGTTGTGAGAAAACATCCCCTCAAATCAGGAGACTGGACATTTTGCCTTAGTTAGCATCACAGAATTATAGAATCATAAAGCTGGAGGAAATCACAAGGACCATCAAGTCCAACCCCGGCTATGCAGGAATACATAATCAAAGCACACTTGACAGATGGCCATCCAGCCTTTATTTAAAAACCTCGAAAGAAGGAGACTTCACCAAACTCTGAAGCACCATATTCCTATATTGAACAGCTGTTACCATCAGGAAGTTCTTAATAAGGTATAGGTGGAATCTCTTTTCCTGTAGTTTGAGGCCACTACTCTGTGTTCTAGTTTCTGGAGCGGTAGAAAACAAGCTTGCTCCATCCTCTATGTGACATTCCTTCAAATATTTAAGTATGGCTATCATGTCACCTTGTAATCTTCTCTTCTCCAGGCTAAACATACCCAGCTTCCTAAGCTGCTCCTCATAGGGCATAGTTTCCAGACCTTGTATGATTTTGATTGCTGTCTTCTGAACAAGTTCTAGCTTATCAATATTTTTTGTGAATTGTGGTGCCAAGAACTGGACTAATCGTAGATAGACTGTTCCTACTAGATGGTGAGAGGAAAACATATTACACAAGCTGGAAAGTATTATCTATTTCAGCTAGCCTATCTGGGAATCAGCTCCACTGCAATCGTATATCTAATCCCATAGAACTCACTGGGACTCATCTCAGGATAACTGATAGGATTGCACTGACTGGTTCTAGGGTTTAACGCTAAATAGATTCTACATCTTCTGAGCTAGATTGCGGGTCTTGATTCCAACCTGCCCTGGGAATAAAGATCATTCTTCTCTTAAGCTAGCCTTGCCCAACCTGGTGTCCAATATTTTGGACTAAAGTTCTCATTAGCCTGCTGCCTGGGGATGATGGGACCTGTAGTTCAACACTCTGGAGGGCACTAGCCTGGGAAAGACAGTCTTAAGCATACAGAATACTTTATCTGGACCTTTCTGTTATGAAAACAAGCACATACCTTCAAAATGGTTAATCAGAATGGAAAAAAAGATACTTTCTCCTCAGTCATTTTTGTGATGAGTGAAATCACTACAGAGAGACCAGCTTGCAAGGAGATTGTCTAAGAATGTTTATAACATAAATATCCTTCTAATGGACAACTGACTCTCATTTTAACACTTCCCTGCAAAAGAGGTACATACACACATTTTTATACAAAGAGCTAAAATTAACTCATGTCAGTGAAACAGTCCCATGACAAATTATTAAAATCTCAAGAAATTAGATGTGTGTGTGTGTGTGTTTGCTGTTGTAGTCAAATATAAAATTGTCCTTTTCAACATAATCAATATTTGATGAGGAGAATGCCTCCATTTTTTGAAAAAAAAATCATCCTCAAAATACACAATCAGGTTTGCTTGAAAAACTATGTTAGTTTGTCACATATATCAGTTAGTATGAGTTTACACTTTTTAATGTCAAATGGTTAGAAAGGACAATAGTTTGGAAACTATGTATGCAATTATATTCCCTTTTCCACTTTCTTCACCATGCAAGGTAAAAAGGAATGACTTTTTTCTTCTCAAGCTACTTACCTGAGAGACAGCCTCTCTGAAATCACTGGAATCTAATTCTGAGCAGATACAGCTAGTCTGTGAATTTTTCAAAGGCCTTCTGAAACAATATAAGAAGATAATGAAGGAAGAAGAAGTGAGAACATAAATAGATGATTAAAAATGTTTTTAGAATTTGAATATTGATTGATTATATTTTCCCTTTCAGTTTAAAATAATAATAATAATAAAATTTATTTCTATCCCGCCTCTCCCAAATGGATCAAGGCGGCATTACAAAACATATAAATATTAAAACATCAAAATGTAGCCCACCCTCCCCACTCACCAATCCTACCATCCCCCCAACACACCAACTATTAAAACAGATTAAAATAAAATTAAAACTAAAAGTTAAAGTTAAAAACAAAACAATTAAAAACAATTAAAAACAAAGGGACAATTGATGAGAGGCAGTGGAACACTAGTCTGGGAAGGCCTGTCGGAAGAGAACAGTCTTGACTGCTTTTTTAAAGCAGTCAAGACTGGTAATGTGCTGGGTCTCCTCCGGCAGGCCATTCCATAACCTGGGAGCGACTGAAGAAAAGGTCCTCTGGGTAACCGCAGCCAACCTAGTTCTGAAAAGAGCTCCAGCTTCTGTAGATTATACAAGTCAGTACAGTAGAAAGTGAACTGGAGATTGCAGTTCTTTAGCAGTCTGAGCTGTCTCTAATGTTTTGGTGCTGTTCTCCATAGGGACTAGTGGTGATCTGCTGGAAACAGTGCTTGTCTGCAGCTATATGCCTGAGACTAGTGACTAGTGGTGGTGGAGATAGATAGGTATCTACAGAGACTGGAGAAGTTACTTTTGTGGGACTACACTCTCAGAATCCCTAAGAACTGGGGATTCTGAGCACTGTAGGTTTTAAAGGCTCTGGAAAGTTCAGATGATGCAGCGACAGTTCTCATGGCCACAAGAGGCTGATTGGAACAGAGTCTCATAGAACTGTGCTCAGTGATAATCTTAACAGGTTGGCATGAATGAGTCACAACATGGCAGATACAGTGAACACATGGAGAATTATTGAGATCATCACAGAAGGGAAGCTATGGCTCCAACCCCATTCTATTAAACAGGTGAGCAGTCTGAGCAAGGATCCAGTGAGTAATGTCTACGTGTTCCTGAAACATCCACTGACAACATGTAGGACAGGGGCAGAGCTCAATTCTGACTTATGGCAATTGTATCTTATGGTTTTCTTGGCAGGATTTATTCAGAGGAGGGTTGCCATTGCCTTCCTCTTAAGATGAGAGAAGCCACCCAATGTCTGAGTGTGATTTTAAACTCTTGTCTCTCAGAGTCTTGGTCCAGCACTCAAACTACTACAGCATGCTGATTCTGGGAGGGATGAGGATGATGCAAAATTCTTTCTTATTGCTACAACAGACTAAGGCCATTTTTGCACTACATTGTTATAGCGCTATCATTCCACTCTCAACATCCTGTGGAATTCTGGGGTTTGCAGTTTGCTGAGGTCAAAGAGCTCTCTGGCTGAGAATTCTAAATGCCCTTCCCTAAACTGCAAACCACAGGAGACTAACTACCTCCTAGAATTTATAGAGGGGATGTATTTAATAAAGCAATTTCAACTGAAGTAGAAATAGCATTTTAAAAACACCAACACCATCAGATGTTTAAACGTATTCTTTAAAAATTGACCTTGAAAGTGAATCCAGCTTTCTTTCAATAGATGCAACCTCCAAGGACTGTATTCAAGATCAAGGTATCACGCTAAGATGTATGTCTCACTAGTTGTTAAATGCAAGTGGAATCATTTACCTTCTATACAGCTGCTTAATTTCACTGTGCATTATCATCCTAGAGATGTCTCATTTCTAGATTTTGACACAGAAATGTATATATACACATTTTCTCATTTTAAATGATTCTCCATAAATTGAATGATTTCTACTGTTAACAGTAAAAAACAAACATTTTCTGAAATTAAATATTTTAAATGATCATTTTTAATGTATGATAAGTACTTGATTAATAGTAATATCAATTTCAGTTTCACCTAACACTTCAGTCAACTATTTCTGTAATCTTCCACAAACTTACATTGCTTGCTGAAGGATCTGGCATTGCTTGTCTTTTCATTATTTTTATTTTTATTTCATACTCATTTTCTGTACCTGAAAAACAATTTACAGGTTCTGCTTTCTAAAAAAAGGTTAAAATTAAACAGATTTTTTTTTAAAAAAAAGAAAGAAAGCTTGATAGGGCTACATTAGCTCATTAAATACTAAAATACCATTTCTATTTTACATAATTTAACATGGCAAACTCTTAAAAAAGGTGAAAACCACAACCCCTAGGCATGTGTTTAAAACATCCTCATTTAGATGCTAATTTTGATTCCTGATGTATGGCGTGGTGGCTTTTTATAAAAAAAAAACCATTAACAAAAGGGGCAAATTACTTAAAAGGCGTTATTAGGCAAATATGTATGAGTTTTCTGATACCAAATGCGCTTTTATGGATGAATACAGCTGCTAAGTAGAATAACATGGATATATTTGTTTTAAAAGAAAAGTAAAAATACAGGATTTTGATGAAGAAAAACAATAATTACAAGAGACCATACAGCACAGAGGGAAAAAAAATACAATCACTTCCTCCTTGCCAGAAATCCTGTGGTCTACCAACAATCTGTGCTATCAGTAACATTTGGGATGCAACTAGTAGTTATGTAAAAGTGAAATGAACTTTAAAGTGCAATGTTTGGTGTCATGAAATGATAATGATGATGCTAATAATAATACCTTGTTTTTATGATATGAATAAAGCACTAGTAGAAGACTGAGACAAAAAAAAGTAATAACAGGCAAGTTCATTGTTTCCTGCTGTAGCTCAGCTCATGGCCAGCAAAAACACTGATGTTAAAATGAAAACTGTTAAGACAGAATAGACAGAAGGAAATCTATTGTGCTGAATTAAGCCTATGGGAGAACTCAGATAAGGATACTCACTAACACCATAGATGCACAAAGATGGACAGAATGAGTTCTGTTTAGCTGCTATCCCAATCTTGCCAACTGAGATTTAAAAAAAAAAATTCAAAGAAGTTCAAAGACCACTTAGTGAGTTCCCTCTGGGGAGCTGCTACTAAGGCAAGGCTGGAAATAACCTTGGTACACTATAGACACCTGGTTTCACACAAGCTTATGTCATTAACAGGGCTTAAAAACCTCTTTTTAACCATGGACCTGTCCATTGGGTTGACCTCACACTCACTGCCAGACACAGCATTTAGTTACTGAAAATATGATTACAGTCATAATCGTAGTTGTTTTGGGGGTGTGAGCATGGGTGAAGGATTGCCCCTGAGGTTTTGTTTTCTAAATAAAACTATACACCTTCTGCTTTTTCAGAAAGTGTTAGATTTTTTTTTTCCTCTTATAATCACCAGGATTCCATCCTCATCCCCAATTAGTTATTGTAGAATGTGAATACAAGGAAAGATGCAACAGACAGTTGGGCCAATGCCAGGCGGCAATGAAGTCAAATTAAATGAGATCACTGAAAATTAAGTTTGATCAAGGTTGTTAGTCTTGACAACTGTTTGGTGTATGAGGTGGCTATAAAAATATTGAATAATTCTGTTGTCTTTCAGAGTATCATTTTGAGTTCACCTTTTAGGTGAAGGGCAACCCCTAGACAGGAGGTCATTAATTTTCCTCATTCAGTCTCTACTTCCTCAGACCCTCTAGAATTAATAGGACCGCATATTAAGTAGCAACTCGGAGTTCTCTTTACAGAAGAAGGTGGTAAGCGAGAAGAGCCTCTATTTATGCCATTAACTTTCATTGACAAATAAAGGCAAGTCTGCCTGCTGAGCTGTCACTTAAGATGCCTGGTTACAGCTGAGCCACTCATACATTTGATATTTTATGCAGTTACAAAAGCAGGGAAAGGGTAAGGTGGAATATGCAGCCCACACAATGCAGAATTTAGCTTCATGTGGTGAATATGTTCTTTGCCTGGAACCAATCTTCAGATGTCAGTTGTCCATATTGCACAATAAGCAGCTGTTCCAGGAGAGTCTCACACAGCTGTAAGCAAGTTTAAGATTAAAACAGTAGGGTGCAAACCATGTTTTTACAGACTGTCATGTGGTAACATCTTCTACACCCTTTGATAGCTACCAAAGCACTCTTTGTAACCTCAATGATTAATTCATTACATTTTTAAATAAAAAACCCTCTACATCCGTAGGCTGATGTGTTAATTATTAAATATGGCTTATTTCATGAGAGGAGGCTATAGGTGAGGAAATTGTTGTGTGATTGTTTTTCCCGGTTTATGCAGTATTTTATGGCATGGAAACACTGGCCATTTCCCCATGACATCGCTATAATGCTATAGCAGTGGGTTGTTACCAGTAAAGGAGCCGTGCTTCTGCATGATGTCGTCGCTATCCAGCTGCTATCCTGTCCCCAAGAGTTGCAAATCACTGTATTCTATTTCCAAAAAAAAAAAAATCCATTAAGAGCCTACTATAGCACTACAATCTCATCAGCCATCATAGTGTGGTACTGTTATAGCGCTTGATAGTGCTTCCTGTTATGACAGATCCAGCAGTGGGGAGGGGCTGTGGGCATCCCTCCATCAGTGACTCCCATGGTGTGGTAATATCCTATCACTTCTCCCTCTTTATTTTAAATGTCTCCTTTGAGTCAAAACGTTTTATTTTTTAATAAATTTTTAAGCAGTATAGGGCAAAAGTCCAATAGTGTACTAACATATTATGCTGTTATAACATTGCTGTGTTAGTATAACTCCCTCCTCCACCAAAAAATCACCACCCAAACAGGGACAGTGGGGCAGGGTGAAGGCAGGGGCACAAGAGTGTCCAAGGATGCTGTAGTGCAGAAGGAACACTGATGGTAATACTGCTGCCCATCCACTTAAGGGGGAATGGTGCGGAAAAAAGCATCCCTAACTCAACAGTATTATGCAAATAGCAATGCCACCATTATAACAGTGTGATATGCTAATGGCCTCTAGTGTGGAAATGGTCATTTTCAGAGGTCCATGCAATTCATTACCTCCATTGCTACCTTCCCTGGCTATTCTTCACCCTTTGATCAATGTGTGTAATTTCCATCTGCCCACCTTGTCCTCCTAAGAGGTTATACACTCTTTCTGCACAGGCACAAATACCAATTCTGTATTCCATGAACTGATTGTGCTAAATAACATTAAACAGAAATGTAGCAATACCAGCATCAGAAACAACTCCTCCTCTTCCTCCTCCAGATCCAACTGTTAGTCCCAACTAGAGTAGACCCACTGAATCAGTAGGAACGCGGTAAGTCAATACTTCTATTGATTCAGTGTGTTTACTCTCATTCATACAACTGGATTTAGGCCAGTATCAGATGAAAACAAAAACATTAGCTGCAGTCAAAGTAACAGTAATGGTTTTCGGAGCTAAAAAAGGAGGTGGAGCTGTAGTAGTGGCAAATGGTCTATTTACTTATTTTTTTTTTTTTAAAAAATATTTATTGTCCTTATTATTGTGTTACGCCAGAGGTTAGAGAACCATACTGACCTCTGCAGGACCTTGGAGAACATCTTCCAGTTAAATTTTGTTTTACTTCCTGGTTAAATAATGGCCTTTTCTGGACCTAACACGATTCATGAGTAATGAAGGTGGAGACATGGTGAAATTGTCTCCTTCCACTCCCTGGGAAATGTGGCAGGCATTGTTAGTTGATTTTTTAAAACAAATTTTAAAAATGGGAGTCAATAGGATGCCTTAAAAATCAGGAGTGGGTCAGATTTTCTCCAGTCCTGTACCAAACTGTAATCTTATAGTCCCTGAGCAGATATCTGCATTCTTAATAGTTCAGCATGACCATATAAGACTGCTGAAAGGAGAAGACATTGTACACAATATTTGTATGCAACTGTTCCATACCTTCCAACTGTCCCAATTTAGCAAAATTGGTTGCAATTAATTCCACTTTTTCAGATGCTTTTAAAATGTTCCAGTTTCTCTTTCCTCCTTCTACTTCCCCACTTTGTCCTCAGTTTACTTCAGTTGCTGTAAGCTGAGTTCAAAATACAAAAGCAGCTTTCACTGGCCCTTTCTGCACAAGGCACATGAAGTAGTTCATGCTGTTTCTTACCATGTCTTATTGGAGCTGAATAACGTGGCTTTCGCTCATTTGCTTCCGCACAGCTCCTCTGTGTGTTTCCTTTTGATTCAGAGGAGTGCAAGTTAATGCATCCGCACTACTTTAGCAGTGACCACTCCCACTACTCCCCTCACCCTGCCGCAGCGGCTGTGATTGGCTTTTTTCCTCTTTTGGGTTGGTACATTTGTAGGTTGGGTTGGTACATCTGTATGTACCTATGTACCTGTGTAGGTACATATTTGCGACTGTATAAGAGGCACTCCCCCCCATGCTTTCTGAAAATGGGGTGCGAATATGGTAACTCCCCCCACCCAGGCAGATCACCTGGCAGAGCAAAGTTGGGAGAGCAATCTCATTCCCCCGCTCATCTCCGTCCTGCCACCGACACAATCCTACCCCAGAGAGGAATGGAGGGAAGGAGCTTCTTACACACACACACGCACCCACCCTCCCTCCCCTTCCAACCTCAGCAGGAAGGTTTCCTCGTGAGGAGGAAAGGAATGGGGGGAAGGTGCTTCTTACACACGCGCATGCGCGCGCACACACACACACACACAGCCTCTTCTTTCTGCCTGGGCAGGGAGGTTCCCCCCACCCAAGCAGATAGGACAGAAACCGGGAACAGAGTACTAAAATATTTTTTCCTAAATAATATTGTCCGAAAATAGAGTGCTCTTATAGGACAGTGTGTCTAATGCCAGCAAGAACAGTAAAACATTTGCAAAATAGAAAACAGTTCTCTCCTTTTAACATGCCTGTGCCGTGTTTTGTCTGGTTACTCCATTTTCTAAAGTTTGCTGAACAAAAAAAACCAAAAACAAAACTGGGTGGGAACAGCTGGAGAAGATGAGTAAGCCCACAGCCCACCCTCCGCTGCCCACCAATTCGCATTGGTGCAAATGTGTGTATCTGCACCGCTGCAAAAGTCTGAATCTGCTGGATCTTAAAAATTGTTTTGGATTTTGTCTAGTTTTCAAATAGCACACTTTCCCACCACATGGGGCACCTTAACTTGAGATTACGTGTGGAACGATGATAAACAAAGCGAACCTAGTTCGCTCTCATGTGCAGAACAGCTCTGTGCCAAAACACATTGACCCATGATAATAACCCCGTGCGGAAAGGGCCGCTGAATCAATTCAGTGAAGGGAGAGAAGAGGAGGAGTGAGGTCTTCCCTTCCCAATAGCCACAAGCAAAAGCAAACTACTGCAGTCTGTCCGTGTATTCTTCATCATGAATAACTTTTGCCATTCTAACCATACATGTATCCTTATTTTCTTATCTGAAATGCTGATGAAAACAAACAGTTTAGTAGTAGCTAATACTGGGGCACTGGTGAACAGCTGGTGCGCCACTGTGATAGAGGAATATGTGTTTGTTATGGCATTCATTGGCATGTGAGACACGAAGAAATTCCTCATCATTCTGTCCCCACCAACCCTTCTTTCCGCTCTACTCTTATCTTGCCAATAATGGCCAAGTTCTCTGTAAACCTGGAATTCTGGAGTCAGGATAATTCATAGAACATTTATGGTGCCATGATTTATAATCTGTACCCCTCCAAATTTCATATAGTCATTAAGGTTTGCACAGGAGAACTCTCTGAGAAGTATTTTCTCTTATTTGATTATCTTATTGCACATTTTTGTATTTTGTGATACATAAATAGAAACAACCACAAGCCCTCCAAAGGTTTTGGTTCATTGAAAAATTACTAGAAAGTCAACATGTATTTTTAAGATTTGGTCTAGAATATTATATATAGAACACATCAAAGAAGATGGAGCATGATGGTGAATGAGGTCCTAGAAGTGGCACTTTTAAAACCCAGAATACCTCAGCCAGCTATGCTGACAGGTAATCCTGATAGTTTTCCCCTATTTTTCCTCAACAATTTTGCCAAAGAAAGTTGGACATGGACAATGTTCTAGAACAGTGGTTCTCAACCTGTGGGTCCCCAGATGTTTCTAGACTTCAGCTCCCAGAAGCCCTGAGCATTGACCATAGTGGCTGGGGCTTCTGGGAGCTGAAGTCCACAAACATCTGGGGACCCACAGGTTGAGAACCACTGTTCTAGAACAAGGATAATGGTTTCCTGGAATATGACATACATTACAATACAAGTTATCACTAACTTTGCATATGCAACAAAATAATTCTCCTTGGCAAAGTCTGGGGAACTAATTTTCAGGTGACCAGAATGTATTGCTTTGACATATCAAAACTAATAGCTCAAAACTGATTGGCAGACCTATATCATCTTATAGAGTCTGTGAAAGTTTATGGCCAGTGTCAAAATTTTTATTTTTCTATATTCAATTGCAGTATGATTCTAGCCTAAAACCCTGTAACTGTGTTTAAATAGTTGTGGTTTGTAATTTGTTTTCCATCAATGGAACTGAAGAAGTATATTGAAATCCATAAAAGTGCATTCTAAAATAAATCAGTCTTAAAGATTCCACTTTTCCTGTTTTTATTAGGAATGTTGTGCCTCTCTCTGCATGGGAAATTTGAAATGGGTGTCAAGTAAAATGAGAAACCTTATGTCGTAAGAAGAAGAGGCAAGAAGAGGCAAGGCTTCAGTCCTGTAATATTACCTGGCTTTCTGGACTGGCCTTGGGTGACAACAATGTGACCCCTAAAATGACAATGGCTTCCCTCCATATTCTTTGTGATCACCTTCAGATGCTAAATGAATTGGCAGTCTCACCATTTTTTTTAAAAAAATTTATATTTACAAATGACTAATAGGTCTACCTGTGGAATATGGAACAAGGTTTAATTTAGAGCTGGGAGGAAATTCACTGTGTTTTTTTACCAGAAGTCCTTTACTGACATTTTGTAATAGACTTTTAATCTAAATCTAAGAACTTTGAGGATATCTACATGGCATAGTTATGCAAGTTTCATGACACTTTAACTGTTGTGGCTGTATCGTACTTTATAGTGGAATTTGTAGTTCAGTGAGATTCTTAAAACTGCTTGAAATTCTTTGCTAAAAATGCTCCAGTATTGTAGTTCAGGGGAATGTTTAGGAGCAAGAGCAGGAACTTTTCTGTTGGGAAACTATTAATCAAACCCAACAATAAATCCCAGAATTCCACAGTATGGAGCTGTAAAAGTTAATGTGTTATCAAATTGAGATACCTGTATAGTGCAGGTACACTCTTAGTTATTATTTAAGTAATATAATAGACCATGCCTGGAGATCATGGAGCTCTCCAGATATTGCAAGACTACTAGCAGTCCTAGCCAGCATGATCACAGGCAAAGAGTGCTAGCGGATGTCCAACAACATTTGGAGAGCTGCATGATTTCCATTCTTCTAACAAGCTAACAAGCTTGTTCCAACTACAATAGTCCATTGAATCAATAGTAACTCAATAAGTCACTACTTGTGTAAGTTTCATTGATTCATTGGGTCTATATTCTTAGCTGAGACTAACAGTAGGATTCAGGTTACTCATTACAGTGCTTGACAAATATGAAGTCAAATTCTTCCCTCACTTTCAGTAATGTCCCCTGCATCCCCTTGTCCTCAAATTAGAACCAAACCAAAAATAAGGAAGTAAATACAGATTTATCTAGCAGCATTCATAACCACTTCCACCACACTTCAGAATGTAGATCTCTCTTCACTTACAGGTTTCAGATATCAGGTTTCAAGAGTGGCTTTTCGGTTAGGCTCCTTTTGGTTAGGCTCCTCAAAGCCTGGTCATTGACAGAGATGGATTAGCGCAAGAAAGCCATGATTGATGCAATTGCATTAAAAGAATCTTTATATGTGCAATTTATCACATGAATATTGTCTCCATGTGCTATAATTTAACATTAATAAATTATTGTAGGAAGGTGCTTATGAAATTGTGTGATGGTGATTGTGGGAATTGGTGATAGGGGAGATGATGGATCATTTGAGCTTGATCATGAAATGGAGGGATGCAGGTAAAGTTGGTATATTCATGCAGCTAAGTACTGCATTTTGCAATGTATCTTTTGCCCATTTCATTGACCACAGAAACTATGAGACCATTTCTGTTGCACTCTTCAACATATCTAGCTTTGCTGCTTGATTCTATTTCTAGTTCTTCAGATATGAGCACAGAAAAATCCTTGTTGACAAGGATCTTCAGTTTGCCTCCCAAATTAGTATTATTCTTAGGAATGGAGAATGCCTCATGCAAACTTCAGGCTGTTTCTGTGGCCCCCAGAGATGAAAAACATTTTTTCATTTTTGTCCAAAAAAACCTTATTGTAACCCAAATGCCAGAGGCATATCTAGCATAAACAGCTCCTAGAGCAAATGCGGAAGTTGCGCCCCTACCTCCAGGGCTGCTTTATCCTCTTCCTCTGTTGTTTTTTGTGCCCCCTGGCACTGGCGCCTGAGGCATGTGTCCTACCTGCCCCATCATAGATACACCTCTGCCAAATGCACCCAGACATCAAGACCAGGAAGGAACAGGAAATGATTTCCTACTTGCTTCCTGTTGTTAAAAAAAAAAAGACCTGGGGCCCCCAAAAATGTGACAAAGTGCTATCATACCCTGTAGGGGGCATTTAGGGGAATTTAGTAGCATGTTTTCTTTTTCTAATGGTGCAGTAGGTGAGGTGCAGCCTTTCAGGATCTCGCATCTTCTGACCATTGTCCACCCCAATTTAGACCTTACCCTTTAAGTCAGAGAAGCAACTCTGTGGGGATTGGATGGATCCCTTCATCCCCATTCCATCAGGGCTATACCCTACTTCTGCTGAATGTCAACAGTGTGGTAGTAGCAGGAATAACACAGGAGAGGGCCTTTTCAGTGGCTGCCCACAGAGTCTGGAACTCCCTTTCCAGAGAAGCTAGATGAGCACCCTCCATACTTTCTTTTCACAGACAAGTAAAGACTTCTGTTTAGACAGGCATTTGATGACTGACTAAATAAGGCCCATTCCATCAAATAATGTGCTGGATCTTGCTTATTGTTGTGCTGGTGTGTGTGTGAATTTTAATTATAGATGCTTTAATCTGTTTTTAATTTTTTGATTGTTTAATCTCATTTTAACTTTTGTTAAATCTTGTGGATTTTTAATGATAGGTTTTTAAATTTGTTTTAAGTTGCTTTGAGTCCCAAATTGGGGAAAAGGCAGGGTAGAAAGAAATATAGTAATACAAATAAGGTTTCTAGTTCACCAGCAGTAGAGGAATGGACCATGTTTCTCTTCATGGGGCAATGCATGGGGCAGGGAGCACATGGACGTGTGATTCCACTCTAAAACAGACTTGCACTTAAAGAGGTTGGCTTTCTCAGCTACCATCACAGCACAAATTTTTGCAGGGCTGGTATAGTTAGTTGTCTAGACTTGGGCAAAGCAAACAGAGCAAAGAGGACTTATGTAACCCTCAGTTCAGATGTTGCTCAACATTGCTTTAAAGAGCTTCAAGACTTCATGTTTGTTTGTTTTGGTTGTTTGCAACCACAGACTAAAGAACCTTGTTGTTGTTTCCTTCAAGTCAGCTCTGGCCTTGTATTTTGTTCTGTTGAATTTTATTAAGCTCATATTTCTTTCAATAAAAATAAATAGAAACAGAAAAAAGAGAGGGTGGAGATTTGACTAAATTTTGAAAGCATCCTCTGTTTTACAGTACCCTAGTTGAGGATGGTCTCCATCTGAAAGGCTGTCCAATCCAGTTCAGCTTGCTCATTGACAATGAGCATCTGGAGAGCACTCTGAACAAATGCAAGAGATCATCTGGTTATGGGAGAAGTATGATTTTTAAAAATTTAAATTGAAGTAATTATGGCCCTTTCCACACGAGACACCATAAATGTGCACAAGATGCCATAAATGGATCTTTTCCATAGTTAAGGTGGATTCTCTTGAAACGCAGTAGCAACGCCGTGTGCCACACCTCTCAGCATTAATGCAAAGTGAAGAGGAGTGTCTCTTCCTCATTTTGGCCTGCCCCACTGGCCCTGATTAGCCACCTGCCAGTGCCACCATTTTCATAACGTGCATTAACATTTCTGCATTGAGGCGGCATAAAGGATATATGCGGATTAGGCAGCTCAAAATGGATTTTTTCCATAGTTCACTTAATTCATCCTAGCTACAGACTGGATGGTTACTGGATCGCTACGAGATGTGGAACCACGTCCCCTGAGATGAATACAACTGGTAGCTACTACATTTTAGCAGTGCTGTGAGGAAAGGACCTGTGTCTAAGTGTGCATAAATACAGATACACTGACATACGCTCATCCGTGTTCTCTACTGTTCTTTTTTTTTTTTTTTTTGGTGGTGCAATTTTTCTTTTAGGACAGTCGAGAAGTGGCCACTCTGCAATGTATTTGTATTGACCCATATGCTCAGGAATTCAGCCTGAAAACAAACATTTCAACTCACTATCAAAGCACTGTGTGATTTCATAGGCTATTGCTTGCAGTGCAGAGAAAAAAAAACTTTGATGTGTTTTAAACAAGTGAGACTGCCTTGGAATGTTTGGCAAATGCTGTTCTGTAGAGCAGATAATGTTTGTGCTTAACCCAGAAAGATTTATACATCAGTTGACACTGACATGAGTGCCTGGATTTATATTAATAGCCAGCTTGTTTTGTCAGGTTGCAGGTATGACCTTGAGGAGATTTATCTCCATTGCATTGTAACATACAAAAACATTTCCATTCCATACTGGAAAATGATAGGAAGTAAAAAATGGTTACAAGGGATACACATCCTATTATCTCCCCTGAGGGGGCTCTGGTTTGGTCAACCCCCAACCCCCATTTCTTTTACAGGGCAGTTCTTTTCCTGTGCCCCATCTGATAACCTGGGATAGATTGCTCCTAAATGTCTCTGAGCCAACAGAGCCCAAAGACATACGGACATGTCAAGAGACACTGGCAAAGTGACCCCTTTGCACCATTGGAGGTTACAGCTGGCATAAACATTACTCCACTGAGAGACCTCCAGATGCGGTGAGGAGTGTGTGGATGAAAGGTGCAGTGTGAGAGCTTAGAAGGCTGTTTGAAGGATTCCATCTCCCTATGGCCATTTCCACACGACACTGTTATAGTGCTATTATTCCACTTTCAATATCCTATGGAATCCTAGAGTTTGTAGTTTAGGGAGGGGCATTTAAAGCCAGAGAGCTCTTTGGCCTCAGTAAACTACAAACCCCAGAATTTCACAGGATGTTGAAAGTGGAGTAATAGCACTATAACAGTATGCTGCAGAAATGGCCTATCTGAGACTGGCTGAGCTCTGAAATCTATGGGAGAGGGCCTTCTGTCTTCTCTACTACCTTCCTGGGCATGTTTGGTGGGAACAAAGAGAGTTCCCACCAAACTTCTCAGCTCCTGCTTTCAGACTTTAGAACTCTTTCCCTAGGGAGGCTAGAATTGCTCTGCTTTTCCCTTCAAATAAAAAAGTTTGTTCCAATAGGCTTTTAGGAGTTGATTGCAATGAACTTGTAATCACGTGCCATGTTCTTGATCTTAATCTTCTGTTTTTTAAAAGAATTTTAAATAGTGTTAATGCTATAAATTATTGTTTTTAATACATATAGAGAAAGAGAGATTTTTTTTGTATGCTTTAAATCTGTATCAGTTTTTATAATTTGTAAGCTGCCTTAAGGTCTACTCTTGGTGAAAAAGTGGGCTATAAATTAAAAAAAATGTCATTGGAGGAGGAGGAAGAGGAGGCAGAATACCATGTTTCCCCCATGGCTTATTTCCAGAGCTTGGGAAGACTTCTTCTGGATGGTAGTTCCCAGAATCCCTCAGCCAGCTTCTCTTCCTTCAAAAGGTTTGCTTGGAAGATGCTCCTGCTGTAGCTATGGCTATGACTGCTTCTTCTTTTTCTTCTTCTTTTTTCCCTGCTGGTTGGATATGGGGTACTACCTACAGCCAACAGTTGATGTCCGGCTATATACTTGGATCTGGAAATCTTTGACAGAGGAGACACAGTGGGTTCTCACTAAGCCAGTGTCCCCCTTCCCCCGTTTATTGTGTGTATGTGGGGGAAGGCTTCAGTCTTGATAAGCTGAGGTCTTTCTGGTATTTGGTGTCATTAACATATGTTAGTTAGCTCTTTTTCAGGGAGGTGAATGTGAGTGCAGAATGGATGCTTAATATCACAGTGACAAATTTTCCAGGGCAGTGTGTCTGCTTGATCTCTTGTTTCTACAGCTATTCTAGCATTTTCTTCCTTGCCATATGTATGCATGTGTGCAAGCACACATAGAAGGTTGTAGCAACATTATGCTAGCTTTATTCATTTGCTTGTGTCCTGTTTTTCTGCCAATAATTTCAAGGAAGTGTACACAGTTCTTCCACCATTACAACATTTCAGTGTTCTTAACAACTTTGTACGTATCAGACTCATTCTGCAAACAAGAGCCATAAAACTGAAACTTCATGTGCTTGAGAGTGGTTGGGAGGGCTATAGTCTGCCCTATATATCTGCCTTTTCACATTATATAATGATAGCACTATGATTCTGTTCTTACTGCTATGGCTGCATCCTATGAAAGCCTGGGGTTTGTAGTTTGGTGAGGCACTAGTGTTCTCTGGGTGAGAATTTTACATACCCTCTCCTAAATTACAGACCCCGACATACATTGGATGTTGCCATGGGCAGTCAAAGTGATATAACTGTGTCGTTTGAAAGAGTCTTAAGTATCTTGGTGTGAGTTCAGTAAAGCTTGTGAAGGAACAGTCAGTGAGCTGTAACATTTTTCATTGGCACTTGTGGATAACATTTATTTGTTTGTTTGTTTATTTAAGTACAATTATGCCCCACTTTTTCTGTTATAGAGGCAGCATGTTCACCTTTTTTCCTTCCCGTTTCATCCTCACAAGTCTGTCAGGCAGAACACACCTGTTTGGCTGGAGATGGGCCCTTCCCAACCACTACACTAGACAGTTATAGTGCTATTATTCTGCTTTCAATATCATAGAATCCTGGGGTTTGCAGTTTAGTCTAAATGAACTCTCAGCCAGATAGTTCTCGGGCCTCAGTAAACTACAAACCTCAGTATTCCACATGATGTTGAAAGTGGAAGAATAGCACTATAATAGTGTAGGACAGAAATGGCCTCAGTTTTGGTAGGGGATAAAAGCATTCTCTCAGCACTCAGCCAACATTTGAGCTTTGACCAGCTTCCCACCCACTCTCCCTTCAGCTAGAATACGACACTACAAAGTTAGCTTTGGATCTTGTAGACAGGGATTGATGCAATTATTGTTCTGTTTTGCCACAACTTGACAATGGAACAAATCTGGTTTGGGAGGAGATGGGGCCTGTGGGCCAGTCATAGCTTCTTGAGAAGAGAGTCTCTTTATGGGACATTGGCATGTAGCCTACAGGTGACACACTCAGGTCAAGCATTTGGTGCCCACTTGTACCCCCAGTAGCAGGGGAATCCACACAGTGGCTTTCAATCATATACATTCTAAAGGACTGGCTAGGAAGCTGGATCATTGAGCAATGGGTAAGTTGCTGTCTGGATCCAGACCCAGCCATGGCCAGGCTTCTACAGCTTGTAATCAATATAGTTGTGGCCTTTTTTGTTCCAACAATTTGGTGTATGCATCTGTTATGGCATAGCCCCTCCCAACATTACTATTAGGCCTGCAATGAATGACAATACGCGGGCAGCAGGGTTTGGTGCATTGCACAGACATCAGTGTATTTCAGATAATAGTGTTCCCAGCAAGGGTCATGTTTATAAACTTAGGTGGAAAAGACTAGCAGGAAGCCCATTTTTGTGCTTCAAAGGCAGACAGCAATAACATGAATGATGAAAAAAAATTAAATAGCCTACTTTCAGCTATAAGGCTTGTTATGTTCTGAAAACTGGTCACTTAGTTCAAAGGAGGAGTGTGAAGCTTCTCTACCCAGGTCACAGCTACAAACAAGAGAAATTTGTGGAAAACTACAACAAAGTATAAATTTAGAAACGTTCCCATTGCCTCAGTAGCACTCTCTGATCTGCTGAAATTGTCATCTTAATCACTTCTTTCTCATAAAGAGGAGTATTTTCTTTGAAGATTTTCCTCTGAATGTTAGCTTAACAAATATTTATGAGATCTTTTTGAGAGCATAACTGGAAACAGGAAGGAACACTATGGAAACAACTAAACTTAGACAGTGACTTTAGCAAATGTGTATGTACATGCATCGGGTCATCACGGATGGCAATAATATGCGATTTATATGTTTTTCATTCACACAACTAATCATTTGGTCTTTCTTCCTCCTCTGCGAAGAACAGACATTTTTTATTTAATTTCTGGGTCCATTGTGCATTTGGGTTCCCACTCTGAGCTGTTCAAATGAACAATTTGAGATTTTCAAAGGAAATAAGGAACTTAGAATAGTCCTTATTTGACTTCTCTGTGCTATTATGTAAAATTTCTAATTTTAAAAGAAAATAGTTGCAACTTGTGTTTCCTGCATGTCAAGATTCAAGTTACACACTGCAAAACATGAATCTACTTGGCATTAGAGTGGAATATTATGTCTTCCATTATGACATCAAAAGCCTGATTTTTCACACATTAGAGAGGTAACAGGATTGCTTCACCTAGCCACACTGACTTGAAAGCAAGGCTTCATATATTCCAAATGTATCTAACAGAACTCTCTTCTTCAAACACACAGAAGGTGCAATGCCAAGGTTAATGTTTGGTTCTGGTAGCCTTTGGAGATCTGATGGAAATTTGAAGCAGAAACCTCAGATTTGCAAACAACATGTGGTTATCAGAAGGTCACTGGAATTTTATCTACTCCTACCATTACATTTTAAAATATTTCTTAAATTATTACAGTGTTTACATTAACTGGGCTATTCCTTTTGAAGAAATTGTATTAAAATTTGGCTTATTGCTCATATACTGTAATTAGCTATAGATACCATCTTTAAGTAGTAATTTTAGCAGACAAAAAAAGTGACCCATGTTTCAAGAGAAATACTGAATCTCATATTAAATGTTTTTGAATTTTATACTTTGCCACTTTATTTTTCTTTGTGCTTTCCTACTGACAGGTGCACCCCCCTCCCTCCCTTTTCGATAAAGGGGTGGGCTATGCTGGAGTGTGCAGTTCACAGTCCATGAGGTGTTGACTGTAACACTCTGGATAACATGCTTAGGCTGCAGTGCTTTCATAGGCAGGCTCCCCTCCCTAAGTCAAGGAGAACCAAGGTATTCTGGCAGAAAAGCCCACAAGTTCCTCTCCCAAAGGGCAAAAATGCAACGATAATAACTACTTTCCCTTAGCATAGTGAAGAATACACAAACATAACAATCACAAAAAGATAGGTTGAATGATCAAAAAGACACCAAAAATCCATCCTGTCGTATTCACAGCAAGCAGGCAGTAAATCTCAAGCAGTACAGCTCCTACTTACGAGGCAAGAGTCAAAATATATCCAAACAGAAAGGAAGCCTAGAGCAAACAAATCCAAAGGGGCAAATCCAAACCATAGTCCAAACAGGCAGAGTTCTAACACAACCAAATCCAAGAGCACAGCACAGGGTTTCAGGGCCAAAGAGATCAGTTGCTGATCCTGGGAGGAAAGGCCAGCTGGAGCCCTCTTTTATCTTATTAGGGCTCACTTGCTACTTAAATGGGTGAAGCAACGCAAGCCCTTCCTTTCACGGCATCTCTGCTGCAAGGCAGGTGGGTCAGCTCTGTCTTCCTCTATTTGTTCCCCTGGCTCAGGCCCTTGTTGTTGTTGTATATTATCTCCCTCTGGACCAGCTTCTGGGGACACTTCAGCCTCTAAGGAAGCCTCTGCCTCGGAGTCAGAATCCGCCTCCTCGCTGCCACAGTCTCCAAGGCAAGGCATGACACCTCCAAAGCTACATCTTTTTAACAAAGCAATACTATTACTTTTCAGATACTATGGAATAAGACAAGATTTATGATAGTTTCTGATTTTGCAGAAATACACAAAAATCAGTGCTGAAATTGCCTGAGATCTCTGAGATGCCCGAGATCTCTGAGATGAAGAAAAAGGGGGAGAAAGATTTCATCAAGTTTATTTAATTATTTACATTTTATCATGACAGTTTGAGAATGTTCCAAATCAGGATTTTCATTCATTTTTGTAACACAGAGAATCTTCTGTCTGAGGTGGTCATCTTGCTCTTCCTAATAGTAAGGCCAGCTCTCTCAGATTTTATTTCCTGTTTAGCCCCAAGTGGTTTATCTTATCCCTAACCAGATTTTTCTTGTTTATAGCCTTTTCTTACATTTCAGGGAATAAGCACTGCTAATGCAGTTAGATGTTCAAAGGGAAGAATGCAATGCTTGATGCACAGCACTCCTAATCTTGCATTACTAGTGTGAAGGAGGAGTGCCATGATTTTAGCCCCACCACTAACATCCACATGCTGAGCATGGTTGCTGGCAAGAGAAAGTGAGCTCCCAAGCTGTTGTTTGGATGTCAGAACTCCATGCGATTGGGACACTTTCATAACCAGGCACCCCAGAATTGCAGGTATCCTGCACATGAGCAGCTGCTCATGTGCTGAGGTCCCTTTGCAGATAAACAGAGGTTAGAGAAATTATGTTTGGACTGCAAGTTCCAGAACATCCCTGTGGTACAAAAACAACTTTTCTAAGCTGTGCAAAACAATCCCCCTTAATATGCAGATGCCCATGAACAAATGCACAACACTGGGGGCAGGACTAACAGCATGTAACAAGATCCTATACATATGAGTAATGCATAAAATAAGGTTAGCAGGTCAATATTAGCACTAGCATGGGGTAGTGGTTTGAGAGTTGGGCTACAACTCTGGAGACCAGAGTTCGAATCCCTGATCAGCCATGGAAAACCATTGGATGACCATGGGCAAGTCAAATTCTTTCACCTTCAGAGGAAGGCAGAGACAACCCCTCCCCCATGAACAAATCTTGCCGAGAAAACCATGATAGATTTGACTTAGGTTTGCTGTAAGTTGGAAATGACCTGAAGGCACACAATAACAAGATCAACATTAAGAAGAACAAAGTCCCTATGCTCATTTTCCAGTCCAGTGTTAACAAAGCATTCTTAACAGTATACTACAAACTGTCTGTATCATATACTACTTCTATTATTATATTTACAAGAAACCTTTAAAAACCCTTTAGGGAAGGGATGAGCTCAGTGTGTCCTGTAGGCCACGTATGTCTCCCTTGAGGGAGGGGGGTCAATTTTTTAAAAAATAAACATTCATTCTCAGATGTCTCCTAGGGGTTTGATGGGCATTTTGCCATGTTTTTGACACCCTGAGCCAGTAGATTCTTTTTTTTTTTTTTAATGGATTTTGGTCATTTCCTGTTATTACAAAATGCTTCTCCTGGTTCTTAATGGCCAAGGTGGACGCAGAACATAGCGAAAGTGCCACTCACATCCCTAGAAGGTATTTGGGGGCAAAATTTGCTTTTTGTGTGTGTGTGTGTGTGGATGTGCAGCCTCTGGGAGGACTAACACCATGCCTTCCACAGTTGCACACCCCTGCACTAGGTGGATTTCAGATGAGGGTTTTATCATATGATCCATGATATGATTCATGGAATTTTACGGGAGAGTGAGATAATTCACCAATGAGTGTTTTATCCTTTCTTTCTTTCTGGAGAAAAATCAGCTGAAGGTGAAAGAACAGCATATTGGAGCCTTTTGTCTGTGAGCCAACTAGAACTCACCGTTATGAGTCTTTCATTCAAAATACATTTGCATCTCTGTGTTGATTTGAGGACAAGAGTTATCATGTCTTGTAGTGCTCTTTAGAGCTTGGAAGTGCTACTTTTTTAGATTACAATGTCCAGAATCCCCCAGCCAGGATACATTTCTGAGGTTTGTGGTTTAGAAAAATAACTTTCCCCAAAGTCTGGTACTCTTATCAGAAGTAGGAGAGCTGTGGGAGAGATTTGCCCGTGCTTTAAATATATAGATCCATTTGTAGGTACTAAATTGGAAGTGGATTTCATCTCCCCACAAGCTCAAAATGGAAGTAATTTGTGTCATCTATGTTTTGGTGTTCAATGTCTGCCAAAGTTAATAGGGCCATATTGTTTCGCCTCTTAAAATATCCCCATAATCGTGCAATGTTCTGGATTCTTCTTGGTATACAAGAAAGAGAGATATTGTGAAGTTGTGTATATAAATCAAGAGCTGCAGAGCTTGAGATTTATGCTAAGCCAAATATCTCAGTGGAATTAAATGTATGAGAGAAAAAGCCAGAGTGAGCCATGTAGATGATTGACTTATTCTTGAAATGAGGTACACAGCTGAAAGCAAAGCTAGATCCTAAGGGATTTATTCACCATTCCATATATATGTAATTCCCCCCTCATCAAGAATATTTGTGTGTACTGAAGGAAGAATTGACCCTGAGGTCATTTCAAACCTTTGTTTATTAGCGGGAAAAATGACAGATTAGGCAAAAAGAATCTTGGATGTGAATGAGTTTCTGACAATGGATGACCATCTGCTGGTAAATGAGTGTTTTAGAAACAAGGAGATGACTTTTATTTGTTTCCCATTTTCCAAATATCAAAAAGTAGAAGATGTTCCCCGTGCTTAGATTTTTTTTTTTTTTGTCATTGGTTCTCCATTTCCTTCCATAAGCATTGAATTAATATTGACTGCAGTCCTTTTAAATGTATAAATAACACAGGATCATTCTACCATATTGCCAAGTCTTGAAGAGTACAGTACCTTTGACTTCAGCTCAGAGGTGTAGAGGTAGAATTATTGGAGTGATTATACAAATGAACAGATCATTTTATTGGGCAACAATTTACAGTGGTTTGATGCTATAAAGGATCAAAATATTTTATGAAGGATCAAAATATTTTAGAAAGTTACTTTTATGAGTATTCTAATCACAGTATTTTGTTAGTGTGAAAATGCATCCTGCCTCTCTTTCATTAATATGCCTGTTTCAGTTTTTCATACTGTGTGCAGTTTGTGACTGATATGTTGTTAGTTATATAGATAGGCAAAAGTTGTGCTATGTGAAGTAAGTAGAGTTGCTTATTTGGAACCATTACATGTGTGGTAGTATATTAAAATACACAGAGTAGGAAGCAAATGCTCATTGCCTTGCACATTGCAACTGAACAATAGATTGTCAGCCATGCAGGATGACCACTGACCAACATAAGTTGCACTATGTTGGTATTCAGTATAGGGGCTGTGAAATATAACTCTACCAGTAGGCATTTGCAGTATGCTGAATCAATAAAGGTTCTTGGCCTGATTTTGTGACCAATTTGCTAGTGCTGTACCATACTTGTGCCTGTGATTTTTTTTATAATTTTTTTTAAAAATAATTTCTTTATGTTTGTGTTAGTATTATTTGTTGCCTTAGTGTGGCAGGAACACCCATGTAACCTTACATTTGGGATGGGGCAACCCTGACTGTGGTAACAGCAGCCTCCCAGAATTTTGCAGTAAATAACCTTTTAAATTTTAAGTCCTAGCTGCTCCCATACTAAAGGTTTTTTAATTTTATTTTAACCCTGCATGTCTAGAATAACATTCCTTTGTCATCTTTCTATGGGGAAATCCAATTGCTAGTTCTCACTGGAGTAGATCTGTTTAATCAATGGAATTTATATGAGTGTTGATGTGCCAAGTTCCCATTGATTCAATGAATCTATGTTACTTAGGGCTAACAATTGGATTTAGGCCACTGTGTGGTTAAAATCCAAGAGATGGGCTTTTTGAAAAGTCAGTGAAATTATCTTATTTCTGTTTCCTTTCTTTTTTAAAAGAATATATTCAAATAGTCTTAGTGAAGGGTGTTAGTAACAAAGTGTATTTAGCATTCTTGTTGTTCCTGGTTTTACAGTGGGATCTTTGATATGACTACTTAGAAGAAAGTGCCACTGAGTTCAAGGGGACTTGCTCTCTGAAAACGGGTATAGAGCTACATTCTCAATGAGTAATTTTGTAATTGCACTGAGGTCAATGACACACTTTGAATTTTAACAGACTGTTAGGCAATTTATGCTAAAAATCTGCAGCTCAGCAAACTCAACTTTTGTTTACTTTTGTGCAACTTTATGTTTCAGTTTATAGTATTTATGTTTCAGCTTCCAAAGTAATTTCAGAGCTAATTTCTTGATTTGTTAGACAATACCCTGAAATGGCAGTATTAAAATGCTTCTTTGCTGCATTTCTCCCCTTTTTTTCTTTCTTGATTTTTTTTCTGAAGGATTATCAGCCAAATCAAAATGTAAACAATGGTGAAGTGGAAGGTCTTTGTTATGCATGAGGTCCAGTGACCATTTGAAAGGCGGCTCAGTGTCAGCCGATGACAGATGGTGAGACTATCCTTGCAAATTTTTCACTTTAACGTCAGGCTATATGGAAATACCCTAGGATCACTGGGGACACTCCAAATGTCTCTTAATATCACACACAAGAGGATGGAAGATGATATTATTATTATTATTACCATTACTATTATAATTTAAAAAATTAGTTTCCTTGTGATTCGTATCATTCATTTTTGCCTGAACATCTGTAAAATGAATATTTCAGTGCTGTCCATTCAAAAAGAACAATGCCTGGCACAATACAGTGTTTCTGCAGGGCTTGTGAATGTATTCATGGACTTGGAAAATAGGGGTGAAAGAGAAATTCATTTGGTTCTCATTTTCATGTGAGTTTGCATAAGTTTGCACTTTCAAGCAAGTACATTAGTCAAAACTCGTTGACATCTGAAATTTGTATTTTGTAGATTTACCCTTCTTCAAAGGCAAACAAACTTGTAGATATTGGAAAAATGCAAGTAAAAAAGGCATGCATACATGAAAATGACAAAAAACAAAAGAAAACAAGAATTGATTAGAACTGTGTGCTCACTCTATGCATGTGTGCATGTATGTGTGTATGTGACAGAGAGAGAGAAGAAAAAAATTGCACAAAAGTTCTTATAGTAGCAGAAATGCATACAAAAATTGCATGAATTTTCATGCAAACATAAAAAATGTTTCAGTGTTCAGGATGTTCAAACCTAAGATCTTAAATATTGTAAAATTTCAGGAGGAATCGAATTTAAGATTGAAAATAATGAGAAACTGAGAGAAACTACAATTTGCAGACTTGTCCAACACATCTGAAAATCATGCAAATACAAGACAAATACAAGACTAAAAAAGTATTAATATGATTCATCTCTTTTTTTAAAATCAGTGTATGCATATCACCTGAATCAAGATGATAATTTCATTCTGGCAGCCCTGTGAAAAAGACAGCTTTTTATTTTGCTTTTATTTTTCTGCAAGAAAGCATTCTGTGTCAAAAGATGGACAAATATTCCCTGCCTTAGGGCAGCTTTCCATATGAACTACTTTCTGCTTAGTATGGTATGCAGAAGCATGTTGCTGTGGTAACATACAGTAATGCACTTTGCGCATGAGTCTCTTCAGATGATGGAAAGCACCACGTAGAGAGAGGAGTAAAATAACAAGTGAAATATGTTAAACATACTGTGAAAATGTCTTTACAAGGCTATGTTAGTGTATTCAATACAAAGGCTCAAAGAATCTGACCTGCATCTCTTTGTTAAGGCAAATGGCATTTAGACGGCTGATCCACGTAGAATAAGACACGAAGGTGTCCACACTGTTTATTCAGATGTTAAAAAAATGATATAGATTCACATTTTTCTCAGTGTCTTGCTGTTTGCAGACCAAGGTAGCATCACTACCATATAAACAGGTTTCCATGAGAGTGTAGCTGAAGGTGAATAATAGAATATGGTGTGTGAATATTGTTATGGTGTCATCCAACTCCTTTAAAGATAATTTTGCTAGAAATGGGTTACATCAGAACTTTCTTAATAAGCAGCCATAGTGGGGAAACTGACAAGTCCTCCAACTAGGCTCTTCAAAATAAGATGAGCATGGCGAAATTCCTAATGTTTAGTAGATACAGCCTTATAATAAGCAGAAGACAGACACACAGACAAAGCTAAGCTAGTGAATTTCAGGCACTTCAAGTGGATAGTGTGTGTGCCTATAATTTATTCTAGAACAAAGAGTTGAAAACAAGATCTAACATGTAGTATTACTATGAAGAACCATATAGCCTTTTTAAAAATAAAATAAAATAACAGGGATACACTGTTGTCTCTTGGAAGAAACACTGAAGTGGAGTAGCTGTGCAAGACTTGAGAGTGTAGGCTTAGGAACTCACTCTGTAATCACCGCTTTGGTATCTAAGCAGACTAGAAGCCAATCCACACATTCTCTTATAAAGATGTTTGGGATTAAGACATGTTGATATAAGAATGAAAATCAAGGCTGGCCCTATCATTAGGCAGAATGAGATAATTGCAGCAGATGCTTAGGATGTGGCTGCAGCCTCCGAGCTGATCTTGAACTTCCTAAGCATTCCTCGCTAGTAGCAGACAGAGTTTATATGAGCCACACAACAAGAGGCCCTTTCCCACTACACAATTGTAGCATTTTGATACCACTTTAACTGCCATGATTCCATCCCATAGAATCCTGGGATGTGAGATTTTAAGGGATAGCTTGAATTCTCTTTAGAGAACTGCAACGCCACCCCAAATTACAGGTCCTTGGATTCCACAACCATAGCAGTGAAAGCAGAATCAAAGAGTGATAATAGTGTAGTGTGAAATAGCCCCCATATTTAGCCAGCAGAAAAAATAGGAAGCAGCAGTCACAGCAGTAGCTGCAGCAACAGCAGCCTCCAAGCAAATCTTTTACCATGGAGAAAGACATGCTCACTAGGGGAATCTGGGAGCTGTCATCCAGAAGAAATCTTTGCAAGCTCTGGGAATAAGCCATGGGGGAAACATGGGATTCCTCCTCCTCCTCCGTTTATTCATCTCCCACCTTTCCCCCAGAACTGGTACTCAAGGTAGTTTACAAATTATAAAAACCAATACAGGTTATAAACATTCAAAAATCAGGCTTTTTGTAGCCTCCGTAGAGAGGGAATTCCAAAGTCTGGGAGCAGGCACTGAGAATGGGCTCTCCTTTGTTCCCACCAAATGTGCCTGGGAAGGGCAGTAGAACTGACAGAAGAGCCTTTTTCAAAGATCTCAGAGTGCAAAAACAGTCTCACAAAAGGGGATGCAGTTCCAAAACTAGTCTGCTGCCCTGGATATGGTAGAGGACATCATTGCAACTCCAGTGTTAAAATAAACTGCCAGTCCAGTTAGCTTCTGCCTGTGAAATGGGAAGCATATGCTGTTATGGCATTTTTATAATAGTGACTTGTGTTAATAATACACTACAGCTGTGGTGGAGGAAAATCATATATCACTGTAAATATCTTAGATCTTTTTATAATAATATATCATAACTGGTTTCTATCATCCCAGATTACTGCTTGCTCATTATTCCTAATATATGTAACCTAAGGAACCTATAACTTAATGCAGCAGTCCTTGTGGTTGTCTGAGGACAGATTTGAAGAAGGATCTTGCTAGCCGTACACAATGGAAGGAGCAAGGCTGAAAGTGATGGTGATGGTGAAAAGAGCCCAGTGGTTATTCTTGAAGAGGAACATTTCACTGATTAGTAGCCAGTGATGACTCTAACCTCCAGAAATTTGTGTAATCTTCTTTTAAAACCATTCAGTTTGGCAGCTACATCTTGGGGTGGTGAATCTCACAGTTTAACTATGCGCTGTGTGAAGTACTTCCTTTTATCTATCCTGAATTGCCCAACATTTAGCATCATTGAACAATTCTGGGTATCAGTCCATTCTGATAGAGGAAGAAAACCTCTCACTATCTAATTTCCCCACACCATTCATAATCTATCATGATTATTTATTTATTTATTTTTTTATTATATTTGTGTGCCACCTTTCTCCTCAAATGGGACCCAAGCTGGCTTCCAACAATAAATTAGACATTAAAAACATTTAAAACAGTTAACACATTAAAAACATATAAAATTATAAAAAGCCAAAACAGTAATCAAATTTTAAAACAAGTTAATAAATAAATAAAGCTCCCTGGCTCATATAAAAGCCTGCTTAAAAAGAAATGTTTTAGTCTGCTGGTGGAAGGAGAGCAGGGAGGGGGCCAGCCTAGCCTTCCACAGAAGAGTGTTCCACAAGATGGAAGCAGCCACTGTGTCCTCACCAGGTGAGCCTGGGATGGTGACGGGACCAAAAGAAGGCCTTCCCCAGCAGATCTTAGAGCAGGTTTGTACAGGGAGATACAGTCTTTCAAATAGCCTGGACCTATGTAGGCCCTATAGCGCTTTATAAGTCATAACCAGCACTTTGAATTGTGCTTGGAAATGAACAGGTAGCCAATGGAGTTGTTTTAACAAGGAAGTTATATGTTCCCTGTAACTGGCCCCAGTCAGCATTCTGGTTGCCGCGTTTTAAATGTGCTGACGTTTCTGAACAGTTTCCAAAGGCAACTTCTCTCTTTCCCTTCTTCCAGTACTAAATTACACTGGCCTCAAGAAAGTGGAGAAAATGCAAATAACTCCCCCTCCCATTCACTTCTGGGACTCTCCTCCAGTTCCCTTGCCTTTTGCCTTGGTGCACATTCTTCAAGCCCAGGCAAAAGGCAAGGGAATGAGGGGGAGGCACACGTACACTGTCTTTCTCTACACACATTGCTTCCCTTCCTAGTCCCTCACCTTTTTCTTTGGTGAACATTCCACAGAACTGGGGGGAATGGGGATAAGCACACACATGCCTTCCTTCTCCATGCAGTGCTCCTCACTCTCATTCCCTTGCTTTTGCCCAGGCACAGAGAAAGAAGGCATGCACACCTGGGCAAAACACAAGGGTATGGGAGGAAAAGAATGGGGAGGGAGGAGGCACAGGCACCTCAGAAATAATCAAATCTGTGAAGATCAAACCTGCAAATGGGGAAGGTTGACTATTCCTTTTGAGATGTAGAGAATGCATTGGTGTCTCAAGTTCCCAGTGGGAATGCACCATAGATTTATAGATAGGCACTTTATTATATTGTATTGTATTGTATTTACAGTTTTACTTTAAATTCCTTTCCTAATGATGCCCAACATGGAATTTATCTTTTTCACAGCAGCTGCATATTGGGTTAATATTTTCATCACGCAACGTGCACCAGGATTTCATAATTCTTATCCTATTCACTCACCACTAGATTCTAGCTCAGCTTAGCTCTCCAGCTCAGATATATTTGCTTACTTCCAACTTTATATCTTCACATTTCCAAAATCCACAAATATGATAGGCTTTAGCCTATGCTCTTTTATCTACCAATACTGCTAATTGGATGATTGCAAGAGTAGTGTAGGGTTATGTTCTTTTAGAAGACAGGGTTCCTGGCACAGAAATTTTTAGAGGCCAGGACAAAATTATTACCTGGGTTTTCAAGGAATACTCAGCTCTCAGATATCTACATTGCTAATGTACCATATCTTGGATCCATAGTATTCCATGTGCTATGTAGGAACCATAATCGTTGGGAACATGAGTAACTTCTGAAAGTAATCTGGTACTTACCAGACAAAGAGCATGCCAATTTGTAGCAGAAATTATAATGCATGTTTATTTTCATTGATGGGATGTCACCTCAAAAATGGATTGAAAATTAACAGTATGTAGATTTTGAAGTCCCATAAGACTGTGGTCTTGTGGGACTGTAGTTCTAGAGTCCTATTTTCAGGAATATGGTAGTGCTACATATTGGGGATGGTCACCAATGAAGATATTGTTGAGTTTAGTATTAGGTTCTAAGAATCTAAGCCTCATCAGATATACGAGTTTTAGTGGCTGGTCTTTTCTCAGAAAGGTTACTTGTGTGTGAGGCCCCCTTCACATCAGCCAACATGATAGAGTCTGCTTCTGTGTGGTAAAAACCCATGTGAACAAAGTGATGACCAAAACACTAATCAAGCATTTTAAAACTGAGTTCACTAAATATGTGATGAGTATACTTCCCTGACCCTGCTCTATCACTGTTTCTCCCTCTATGTATTCAGGGAAACTTCCTGATATTTTCCAAGGTTCCAAATCACATGAAGAATCTCCATGGAAAGGAGAGGATCTTCTATTTAAAAAGTCACCTCCTACACAAAGAGAAACATGGTGGGAACAGAAATATCAACTTTCCCATTCCAGAGTTTGGAATTAATAAATTACAAATAACAATAATGGCTGGAATCCTGTTGGGGAGTTAGAAATGCATAAAAACTGTAGCTGTGGTACGAAGCAGTAGATCCCATCCCAGTCCCTCCAGTCCCCAATTGCCAGGCAGCAGCCACTGTGATCAATGGGGGGGGCTGTGCCCCTGTCTTTCAGGAAGCTGCTGGTTGTTGTTTTCAACCTCTTCCATGAGCCATCTCCTTTGTGACAGACAGAAGCAGGGTTCCAATCTCAATTCCCCTTTGGCCAGAGATCATCGGTGATGAGGGAAGTCAGTCAGGGGCTTCTTGATTGACACAGGAATGGATCTCTGTGATTGCAGTGGCTGTTTTCTGGTAAGTGGGGATTGAGGGACTTTCACAGTCCTTACATGTGCCCTGAACTAGGCAATATGTAGGAACTGTGAATACCAAGCAGTTCTGAATGCATAAGTCTAGGCTGTACATACCTGCCCAGTAGAATTCCAGACAAAATCTGTAACTGATTACTTGTTAGGTAATAAGGGTGGAAGAAAGTTACATTTTAAAGGCAATGTAAGAAGGAAGAACAAAGTTATTTTATTGGAAATTGTTTCTGGTTATTTGTTTTAAAAAAAATTAAAGGCATTTTAAGAGATGTATTGATTGGTAGTTTTCAAGGACTCTGTTAGTCATTTCTCACTAAAAAAAAGTTATAGAAAGCAATGGAAAAGTAATGAACAGGTAATGCAAGGAGGTAATTCTTTCATTGTCTCAACTGAAACAGGAACAGGTTACTTTTAAGTACTGTTCTGAATAGCAGGATAAATTACTTTTGAAAAACAGTATTTCAAGCTCTTCCCTTTCCTTGGGCAGTTAGTTAATTCAGTGTTAGAATGTCTGAACATGCCTATGGATGAAAGAACATCTTGTAGAACATTCTCATGGAGTCAGCTCTCTACTGATTGGATAGAAAAGATCAAAGTGGTTAACCTTATTGATGTGGCCACATTCTTCATACTCACTCCCTTGGGGCCGGACAATGTGGAAACATGTCCCATTCTCTGGACGTATGTGTGAAGGAGACC
The DNA here is from genome assembly GCA_948472985.1 of Iguana delicatissima. Lineage (NCBI taxonomy): Eukaryota > Metazoa > Chordata > Lepidosauria > Squamata > Iguanidae > Iguana > Iguana delicatissima. The sequence continues at coordinate 1,497,670 of CAOKZL010000625.1, forward strand.
TACATATAGAGAGAAAGTTGATTGGAATGTGGGAAGCTCAAGTTTAAAAATCTGCTCAGTGAAACAAATCTTAGATCTTAATTAAATGACATATAATTTTCAGGATAATTAGGAATACATTACTGGTTTGTTGTATCCTGCTGTGGGACAGTGTGATGTTCTCCAGATATTGTTATATTTCAGCTCCCATCAATCTTAGCTGCAGTTGAACAACATCTGGAGGGCTTCATGGTTCCCATCCCTGTCTTAGAAGAACAAAATATGAAAGTGTTGAACCAGGGTGGTTAGCCTATGGTCCTTTAAATCTCAGTGAGGTTATTTTCCCATTATTCCTCCACATTGGTCAGGTTGACTAGGTCTAATGTAGATTAAAGTTCAAAAATATCCAGAAGGCCTCAAGTTCCCCACTCTGTGTAAAACAAGTAAATTGGAGTCTTATATAGATTTTTGATAGGTACTGTTTTGACCTCTTTAAGCAGTGCTGTTACAGATTCCAGCCCAGCTAAAATTAACGACATTTAAGTCCTGATGAGCAAGTTGCACATCCTCTAAGGCACCTGTAATACACATTAGAGCAGGGAGAGTATTATCAATGGGTCATGACTAACTTATCCCATTGATTTCAAAGGACTTAAATGTAACTTTTAATTGGACCAGAGCCTTAAGCTCCAAGTTCAGACACTCTTTGCATATTGGCAACACTTTCCAGCAGTTTTTGCATGTAGATAAGGATTAAAGCTCTTAAAAAATAAAAAATAAACCCCTCATAGCTTAGGTTCTGATCTCCTCAGACTTACAAAAGTTCATACGTAGATGAAGAAGGTTTGGGCAAGAAATGAAGTCTGTGAATTTAGTTTATACATTTTTCCCCAGCATGGATTTTAATGAGAAAAACTTTGCTGTCATTTCTTCACTGTCAGCATCAGGTACTATAATTTGCTCATGTAATACACTGTGGCCTAAAGGTATTTTGTCACCTAGCAGAATGATTTCATAACAAAAGAATCAATAGCTCATTATTTGCAGACTGAGAATAGTTTGCATGTTGCTTTAGAGATTTCATTACATTTAGCAGATTATTTGCAAATTAAAACAATTTTTGGTTCAATCCATTAAATTGTTGGATAATCTTCTTACAATAGACTTTGTCTTAAGCTCCATCTAAAAGGAATATATATATTTGTAAAGCATATACTAAAAGATTGAACTGGTTCCACAAAGAACACAGGTGGTATTGTTATCTTGTGAGTACTTTGTTTTTAAATATGTTTTCCTCTAATATATGTCACTAGTGTGTTAGGTTTATAAATGAGTAAGTATCATGAATAATTTCTTTCCATCAACATGGTGCAGCGATGCTGTTATTTATTTAAAATATTTATATTCTACCTTTCTGCTTGACAGTAGGCCTCCTTGGCAGCTACAGTAAGAGAAATAAAAGCATAATATGGGAAATTAAAATACTCCTCGCATAATAATTTACAATCATGATAAAAACAGTAAAACAGAAAACCACAATATAGAAGATATCAAAAACAAATGAATGGCAACTGATATGCACAAAAAAAAATGCAGAGAGATCCCTGTTCCAGGCACTCTATTCTATGCCCTACACTCAGTTTTCCAAATGCTCCCCAGCCTGAATATTGTTAATAGAAGGAATGGTATGAGCACCACATTTTCTAAGGCCCTTTCTGCACCATATCTCAGTAGCGCATTGTTCCACTACAATCCCAGCATTGCCATTTCCATGATGCTGTTGGGTTATGAGCGTTCTCTACCCACTGCATTACAGTGTCAGTGGCATGTCTTTTTCCCCACCTTATCCCTGTCTCAGAGCTCCTGATTGGTCAATATTTTTTTTAAAGCTGTACTAGCACGGCAATATTGTAATGTCATGACACACTGGTACGCCATTGCATTTTTGTACTATAATGCCAAAACTGTATTTAAAAAAAATTAAAAGAAACTTAAAGGAGAAATTTAAAAGAAACATGGAGGGGTGATAGATTTCTAACTTACCATGCGATGGGAGTAGCTGAGGGAGGGACAACCTGGGAGCATCCACACCATGCCCACTCTTGGATGGACTATAGAAGGAAGCTCTATCAAGTGCTTGTGGGAAACCGCACTCCCACAGCTGATGGGATTGTGGTGGGAAAGGGGATTCATTACCAGATTCTTTCCGGCATTGAAAAAGGACAGATTTCCAATGGGTGGCAAAGCGATAGCTGCTGGTTAGTGATGACGCTGTGAAATAGCATGGGTCCTGGACTGGGAACAATGTGTTGCTCTGTTGGTATGACAACTTGGTGCAGTAAGGGCCTAAGACTGTATGCAACAACAGGGAATAATCCAGGAAACTCATACGTACACACTAGTCTTTTCCCTTGAAGACTTTCTTTAAATGGAAATTCTTAAGTCATGTATTGTATAAGAAGATCAAAAATGGCTCTCAGATCTCCAGAGGGAAGGGCATTCAGTTGTGAGGGCATGACTAAATGGGTGGGCTCTGTCTGTTATAATTACTTAGCTCACTTCCATTAGTATGGTGCTAGAGGATGGGAAAATACTTTATTTGGTCTACAGTTCATAGGATCTCCCAGCAAGCATGGCAAGTTTCTGGAATTCTGGGAGCTATAGAAAAAAAATACCTTTCCAAGTTCTGAGTAGTATCTTGAGTATAGCCTCCAATGATTATGTGATAATTGAAGCAGGAGTATGGATTTATGTGAATCTTCATATATCCTGCTTCCAGTCATTCATTTATGTAAGAAATGTATATCTTGCTTTCCACTCCAACAAACAGGAGTCATTCAAAGTGGCTTAAAAATTACAAAAAAATTACACACACACACAAAATGATCCTTTGAAAAACAATTGCAAAAGGCAAAGGAATGACCAACTACAAACAAAACAAAAACAACACCTTTATTAACATCCAGTAAAATCTTCAGTTGCTGCCAGAACACAGATAAAGATGAAGAGGACCAAGTGTGTGTATGTGTGTGTTTCAGAAGGGAATTATACATATAATACAGTCTTACAAACTGAGGATTATACATCTTTAGAGTGGGACGCATGACCACTCCCCTTCCGAGGCTATCCATAGCACTGAAAATCACCTTGCTTGGTAAATCTCTGACGAAAGGAATGCTGTAATCTTTAATTTGGTTTATGCTTTCTCATCCCCATTTCTAGCTGACTTATGGAAGAATAAAAAGATAAAAATATATTTTGTTAAAATGAGGAGGATGCCAGAATGATTGAACTGAATCTTGGCACTTGTAGAGATCATAGTCCTACTTGTGGATTCCTCCCTTCTCAGCTTCTGTTTCTGGTTGACGTCCCTCATATTTGCAATATTTGTGGCCCTGATAATCAATGCCACTTCTGTGGAGATGAGTGACAGTGACAGTGGGATCCTATTTCCTCCTGCCACTCCAGCTGAATGACTCTTCTGCTTATGTTATGACTAGCCTTTCTCTTGGGAGGCAGAAGAATCGGTTCTGCAATGTGCAGAGTTCTCTTTAACCTCCCAGCATTATTACATTCAATTGTGTGGTGTAAAAAATCCATTTGCAATCTAAGAGGGCAGCTGTCTCTCAACAATTTAGTAGTATCCTTTAAGAACAGTTAAAGCAGTAAAGCTGATAGCAGGATAAAAGTTTCCTGTACTATTAATATATGCAGCAGTTTTCAACACTGCCCATTAAAGAGCAATTAATGGCTGAAGAAGCAGCCTCCCTCCATCCCTGACCTGCCCATCCAACTGCATACTACTTAGCACCCTGCCTTCTCTGTCTCTCTCATCTCATTTTGCCTGTGTGTGCATGTAGAAAGCCAAAGAGGACAGGGGAGAAATAGAAGAAGACTGCAGCTCATATTTTAAGCACAGAATAGGAGAGATGTCACTGTCCATTGTGCAATAGATTAAGTATGTGATACAGCTGTGAGGATTTTCAGATTTTGTTTGATTTTGTTTTGTTTAAAAAACCTTTGAACAGAATACTTTTCAGTTTCACATAGTTCTGTTTGCTATGGAACCCTCTGGGGAAAACATATTGCCTGGATGAACCCCAGTGCCTTGCAATAGAAATAAGGCCACCACACATCAGGGGTGGGTGTTAAGAGTTCATTTTACCAGTGCCCAGGAGCCCACAGAAGCACAGCCCGGCCTGCAACCCCCTTTGTGGTTTTTTTTTGGGGGGGGGATTGAGACAAACTGTAAGCAGTGTCTGAGACATTGATAGAGTCTATGGCCCTTTCCACACCATACCCCATTAGCACATTTTTTTTGTTACAGTGCCAGCATTGCTATTTGCATGATGGTAGCAGGTTAGAAATGCTCTCTTCTGCACCCTTCTGCCTTATGCAGATGAATAGTGGTATTGCCACCAGTGTTCCCTCTGTAATACAGTGTCCTTAGCCACTCTCCTTTCTCACCTTCACCTTACCCCACCACTCTGATTGGTTGGGTTTTTGTTTTGTTTGGAAGCAGTACTAGAGCAGCAATGTTGTAACGACATGACATGCTAGTATACTATTGCACTTTTACGCTATAATGCTTCAAATGTATTTTTAAAAATATAAAGTTTTAACTGAAAGGAAAAATTTAAAATAAACACGGAGAAGTGATAGATTTCAAAGTTACCAGGCCATGGAAGTAGCTGGGGGGGGGGACAAGCAGGGCACACCCACACCCCACCCACTCCTGGGTCCAGGAGGACAGGAAGCGCTATCAAGCATTATCATGGTACCGCACTGAGCCAGCTAATGAGATTGAAGTGCTAAAGGAGACTCTTACTGGATTAAAGGAGACTCACCACAGGCTTACTTGGTGAGGACATAAGAGAGAGCTTTCTCAGTGACTGCTCCCTCCCTCTGGAACTCCCTTCCATGGGAGGCTAGAATGGTCCCTTCCTTGGTTTCCTTTCGCCGGCAAGCAAAGACATTTCTGTTAAAGCAGGCTTTCAGTGTGTAAGCAGGGAAGTTTCTTATTGGGATATGTACTTTATTATTTTTTTTTTTAAAAAAAAACTTTTATATGTCTTTCAAATGATTTTATACCACTTAATGTGGGGATTTTAATTGTTTTTAGAATTCTATTGTTAAGGGTTTTTTTAATTGATTCTCTTTGGGAGCTGCCTTTGGGTCCCCTCAGGGAGAAAAACAGCATACAAACTAAACAAACAAGCAAACCTAGGGATCTGTCTCTGAATTTTCCTTGTGAAATGAAAAAAAAATCTTATTTGAGGAGGAAAATGATTAATAAATTACTCTTCAATTACTTTTCAGTGAAATATGTATGTGTGTGCCTTCAGGTTGCCTGGCAATGTATGGTGACCACATATATTTTGTAGGATTTTCTTGGTACACAATACTCAGAGCTAGTTTGCCATTGCCTTCCTCTGAAAAATAGCCTCTCTTTGGGGTTTTTACATACTATCTTTGACTCTGGCAAAAGCTGAAAGAATTTTCAGCAAGCTGGGACTTCACAAACTGTAGGCAATCTGCAAGGGAGCAATAGCAGTTAAGTTACCTGCCCATGTTGTCTATTGAGTGTAAGCCTGCAGGAGCTTTAATATATCTATCTATACAATGTGGCTATTCTTGTTTGGATCACCAATTGGATTTAGCTAACTGTACTGGCCAATCAGAGATCATATGCCAAATGGGATTGTGTCATTGTGCCATTAAATGGTTGATTTGTTATTGTAGAATGGCCCACTCAGTCATCATGTACTGCCTATTGTCATATCTCAGGGTGAACTTCTGATGCAATAGCAGTAGGAACTGATGCTATGGTCTATGATGCCTGCTTGCCCCGATATGAAAATGAATTAAGAATCTACCAGGAAGGGGCTGTTCAAAAGAAAAATGCCTTCTACTTGTGGTACTTCTATTCACTGGCTTTTCAGGACCTGGACTGAAGAATGTAACCTTCAACTCTAGGATTGAGTGCTGACACCATGGCCCCATAGGTTATGACTCTGTGCTAAAAATGAAGAAATTAATAATGAAAATAGAACAGAAATGGATATGGATTTTCCTGTAAGTGTCATAAGTACTGTAATATAAACAGAAAGGTTGGGTATCTCACCATAAAGGGGAAGGTCATGACTATCTGATTCAGTGTGGTGGCGCACTTAATCGTCATGGTGCCAATTGGTGACGAGCAACAACAAAATTCCTGCTTTCATTTCTTAAATCCAATTTGGACTGGGCAGCACTTCAAACAGAGGACTGACAGCTCTTCAGATAGAAGACTGTCCTGTGCTTGCTGCTTTAATAACAGCTGTAATCCACATCTGAGAAAAATATTGTAAACAAAACCAGATGTTAATATGAAGAAAGGGGCTTTGTCTTCTTAAAAAATATATCATTTGTATACAGCAGATTTCAGAGATGGGATTAGCAGCACAGGGGGACACTGCATGCTCCTGTTTGTACTCATATGTCTGATTCTACTTGGAAGGCGGAATGGTGTATGTCAAATAATAAGGTATATGGAGCCCCTAAATATAGATCAACACATCACCTTGATATCTTAATTTCCCTTAATTTTTTATGAAGAAGCATGACAGATAAACACACAGTTGGCTTAATTCTACTAGGTAGTCTCAGCTACAGGAATTCTACTAAATCAATTGTTGAGTGGTGAGTCAATACAAAAGTAAATCTCATTGGTTCAGTGGATTTACTCTAGTTGGGACCAGCGATAGGTCTGTATGGTTGCTCTCAGAACAGAATAACTGTTACCAAGGAGAGCCCACCATATCTGTACATGTAGCAGAAACATCTTTGAAATAACAGTTTTATGTGAGCTTGGGGAAGACATATACTCATATAGTTATGCTTTCTAAAAGTCCAGATCTGTATTGTCTGTAAATCTGTACTTAGGTGTTGGGAATAAGGCAGGAAGTCTTAATAAAATAACAACCTTGATTCCAACAGCAGAATACTTAGAACAGAGATGAAGCCTCTGTGGCCTTTAAATTGTTGGGAACCAGTGCAACTTCCTTCATCGTTCTCTACTGGCTATGCTGCCTAGGATTGACAGCAGTTACTGTCCAACTTCTATGGGCTTCATGTGAGTAACTGAGAGTAACTGAGAGAGCTGAACAATGAGAAATACAGAGATTCAGAAAGGGACAGTGAATGGGTTTCTTATAGATATTCACAACACCTGCATCATACTTGCACCCACAGAGATATAGAACAAAGGTAGGAATCAATGGAAATTCTAATTCACTATATGGATTCCTTAGCAGAAAGTCCAGCTGACAGATGTCTTTCAGGTTGTGTTATTTGTTCAAATAAGGATGCATTCTCAAGACTATGGAATATGATTCTTTCCATCACAACTCAGGGATTTTGGGGAGGAGAAAATGGATCACTTATTATCAGAAGTACAATAATTGCTATAAAGCTGAGGATCCTAAGATACTTCATGATGTAGTTTACTCTGTCCTTTTGCAGAGGGATGCTCAGTTCATGGACTCTGAGATGTGGGAGGAAGGGGAAACAATACACCACAGGAAGGAGGGGTGCCAGATTCACCAGCTCATCTCTGACAGGCTTCTGAGAATAGGCTCTAAGTAGCAAGAGGAGACAGCAGCTCCTGCTGCTCAGGTCAAACTGCACATTAGATTATTCACGGGAGTTGTTGCTTTTAGAACAGCATGCTTAAACTGGCTCAGTTGCAAGGCCATGATCCAGAAAGGGATTCTGATGTAGATTAGGCTTCATGCCAGTTTCCTTCTGAAGATCTTATGCCACCCGCACCACACCTCATTATCTCCTGTGTTGCTGTTTGCCCTTAAAGTTACTGTCTCCAGAAATAGCAGCCCAGAACAGACAAATCTGTCCATTTTTGGTTTCTCTTGATTTTTAATTTTCTCAGTCTTACATTCATTTTATCCTGCTTCTGCATCAGTTTGCTTCCCTGCCTCCCCTGCCTTGTGAAGCTGCCAGATACAAACTTAGAGCAGAATTCATTGGGAAGCTCCCCTAAACAATCTTGTTAAAACTGATCTCCTTTGAGTGGGACTGAACAAAATTTCTTGAGGATAAAACTTCATGAGAACAAGGCTTCATGTGCATTCTTCCTAATGTATATATTTATGTGTGCAAATCTAGGGGTATCTATGGGACAGAGTGAGAGACAAAAGAGGGCATTGTCCCCAAGTGAGAAATTTTCCACAGTGCCCAGTTTTCTAGCATTGCATCATACTAGAAATTTAAGCCCTTTCCGCAGGACATTGTCATCCCGCAGTAGGAACGGGAAAAGGACGGGACTGCAATGACAGTTATGCATGATGTCATCATGGTCCTATCCTTCTCCCATCCCCAAGTGGCACATCACAGAGTAAATCATTGATGGGTCTTCTCTATCAATGACCCATGATCATGCCACCATTGCAGATTTACCTGGTTTGCAGAGGGTCCGGAAGTGCAATGGCTCACTTCCTACCCCAGTGCAGCCTTGGAAAGTACTTGGCTGTGCTGCGGCAGGAAAGGGAGGGCATCGCGCTTCCTGGATTGTGGAGGCAGCTGGCACAGAGGGGAGTGCTCCCGTCATCCTCCCCTCCCAGCAGAGCCACTGCCAGGATCCCCACAGGACGCCACTGGGATAAGGTAGGGTGCCGAAAGGGCCTCAGACATCCAAAGAAAAGTTTAGGCATCCAAAGTAAAAGGACAGGTAAAGTTACCAAGAGAATGCAAACACAGTAAATATAAGAGTTCTAGATGTGAATGCTCTGGGACATTAGAAGTTTGGGGACTGAAGGAAAATTTCATGGGAGAACAGAATTCTTTGTCTTTGTCCCCACCCCCTATGCCTACACTCTTTTGTACACCTCTGTTTTGCAGATAATGTACCTTAATATAATGTATTTTTGCAGAGTTTCAAAAGAATTGTTTTTTGAAATAGAGCTCTTACAATTCTCCAGTCAGCATAGCAAGTGAATTCTAAGAATTGCAGTCCAAAAAGTAACTTTCCACATTTTACCTTTTCAACACTACATTCACTAAAAAATATATTTGTGTGTTCATTTTTTTTCTTAATACAGTCAGCTTTGCATATTTTTTTAAACAGAAAGATGACAGTGCAAAATTTATAAATAGGTGACTACTGAAGGGTAGCTATTTACAATCATACACTGGACAATAAAGAGGAAGTTTTTATCAGGGAACTGATGTAGGCTCTTGATCTGGTTTGGAAGCATGTCCCAGGCCAGAGTTCCACAGCTTCAGTAGCAGCTGGTGGCCCCCATGCTGGTAAAGTAGTAAATACGGGTTTTAGTTTGGAAAGGATCTATTCACGATTTGGACCTATTTGGGAGATATGATCTTTGAATACACTCTTTAAAGTTTATACTAAAACCCAGAGTAAATTTACTGTTCCACTGATATAGATGCCACCAGCTACCAATACAGAGCTGTTTTCCTTCAGTGGAAAGATGGTCAGTTTAAGCATACTTTTAACCTTTTTGCTTTTGTCTTTTTACCTTTAGGCCCTAACACAATCTTCCTAGTTCTCCCTTAGATGTTAGACAGACCCACTATACCCAAGAGAACAGGATTTATTTGTATGAAAACATGCATAAAATAGAATTGCTCTGTACAAGGTGCACTGAGTAAAGCCGAGATGGAAAGGCTAGGAAGGGGAATGCCGATGGCATTGCTGGCTCCAACATCTCCCTCTTCCATACCATCTTCTCCTTGGGGACTGCTGCACCAGCTAGCATCAGGATGCATAGGGATTTAGGACCTGACCAGCAACCATTGCAAATTGATTTTGTTGAACCATCATACCCATTGTTGTATTCTGGCACCCAGCCCACTTGAGCTGTGACCCAACCAAATGAACTTTCTTGTGTTAAATGGATTGAGTCCCAAATCACTCTTTGTTGCTCTAAATTTAAGGAGCTTCAGTAGAAATGAGCATTGCTGTAACCAGTAATGTGTTCTTTTCCATCTATAAGAGGACTAATGTATATAGTAATGAATATACAGTGTGATAGATGATGGCTCTGAGGTCGAGGAACAGCTGATTGTGCCAGGAACAGAGCCAGTGATTGACCAAACCAAGTTGCAAACATCTCCAGCAGTTGAAGGACAAGTGGAGGCAGAGTTGCCCCAACCAGCTCCAGAGGGAGAGGGAACCAGCAGTGATTTGGAAGAGTTACAGTCACCTGAGCCCTTTAGCCTCCAGTCACAAAGGAGGCTGAAACGGGCAGCTCAGAGGGAAGCTGCGTTGGCTAGATTAAGAAAGCAATGACAAGTAACACCTGTTCTCTGTGGCTATTTAGGTCTGTCAGCGTGGCTTGCTGTTTGCTTGTAGCAAATTAATTTACAAGCCTCATGACCTTTGTGTTCTGGCTCCCTTGACCCCTCTGGACGAACTTCTGCTTTCTAGACTGTTGGACTGGGCTTTGACCTGGCTCTGCTCTGTAGTTTCCGTAATAGTTGTTGTATCAGACATTCCTCGCTGCCTCCTCCTCTTCCTCGCAGCAAGTATTCTCACCTCTTCCCCCTTGCTGGCAGTGAGGCACAGGCAGGGAGTTGGACTCTAACACACAGATGTAAGCAGGTCAGCTAAGCCTTGCATAAGTAAACAGAAATATTTTGAATCTTCTAGGGACAACTTGAAAGCTTCTTCCAAAACATATGTTTCTTTTCAAATTTTTTTATAATTTTTTATTGTTTTCAAAGTACAAAAAAAAAATATTAACATGAATATGTATATCATTGTTATGATTCTTCTATCCCCCCACTTCTGTATATCAAATATTTCCAGTTGAACCTATCTTCCCTTTATACATATCTTATCAGATACCAATATATTCAATCCACAGACATTACAGATTTAGTGAAAGGATAACCTTTTTCCGTTCTCTTTCAAAATTTTGAACCATTTTGTTCTTAAGGGAGTTAGCTAACTTTTCAGTCTCTACCATATCTAACATTTTTATTATCCATTCATCTAGTGGAATGTCTGTTTTATCTTTCCAATGTTGTGCATATGTCAGCCGTGCTGCTGTGATCAAATACAGTAATATCTTCTGTTGCTTTCTAATCTCTCAATTCTGCCCTAATATATTCAATAAATAAAATTCTGGTACCATTTCAAAATTGACTTTGGAGGTTTTTTGAATTTCATCATGAATTCCCTTCCAAAATTTCTTAGTCTTAGAACAAGTCCACCACATATGAAAAAAGTCCCCACCTTTTCTCCACATTTCCAGCACTTTGCATTTTTCATTGTTTTTTGAAGTCTTTCTGTAGTCATATACCACCTATGTCACATTTTATAATAATTTTTTCTTAAATTTAAATTTGGAGTGAATGTTATGTCCATTTTCCATACTTTTTCCCATGCCCCTAACTCAATTGGGTGGCCTATATTTTGGACCCACTTAATCATTGGTTCTTTATTGACTCAGATCCAAAGTCCCTTTTTAGTAGTAATTTGTAAAGTTTCAAGATTTTCTTCTTCTGATGTTTTTTCAACAATTGATCTAGTTCATTTTCTTGTCTTTCAAAACCATATAGTTTTTGATCCATTTTGTACCTTTCTTTCAACTGGCACCAAGGGAACCAGTTTAGCTTGTGACCTTCAGCTTTTAACTCTTCTATTGACTTCATTTTTGGATTGTCTCTTTCCCATTATATTATATCTTGATAAGTCAAAACCTTTCCTTGCTTCATCAGTGCAATCTTATAAGCTTCTTGGGGGGATGTCCAAATTGGGAGGTTTGTGTAATATTTCTGTTTTATTTGGAGCCAGATCTTTAATAAAGTTTTCTGGATGCAATGATTATTAAAATCTTTATTTACCGCTATTTTATTATAGCATAAGTAACCATGCCATCCAAATCTAATATCTGTTTCTTCCCGATCTTTTAAAGTAGATTTCTCTAATATAATCCAATCTTTAATCCAATCTAAACAACTTGCATAATAATAGGTCTTCAAGGACCTATTTGAATAAGTCTTCAAATATTTTGAATCTTCTAGAAACAACTTGAAAGCTTCTTCCAAAACATATCTTTCTTTTTTAATTTTAACAACCTTCGCTTTTCTTAGGGTTTCCATTTTGGTTGCAAAATTTACAAATCTATGCTTTTCCAAGAACCAAGGTAGTATAGTGGTTTGAGTGTTAGACTACAATCCTGGAGACTAGGGTTGGATTCCTTGCTCAGCCATGGAAACCCATTGGTGACCTTGGACACATCACATATTCTCAGTCCCAGAAAACCCAATGGTAGGTTTGGTTTGCCTTAGGATTGTGGTAAGTCAGAAATGACTTGAAGACAGACAACAGCAGTAGCAATGCATGTTTAACACACCAGGGTTCCCAGTGAGGCAGACTAATGTACTTTCCCCTCTTGTCTCTCTGCTCTTCACACATGCTCAGTGAGTGATTCTGGAGAGAGCTCTGCTCCTTGCCTGTTGTACATGTAGCTACAGTAAGATCACCTAGGGTGGAATCCAGTTCTTTCCCAGATCAAGCTTTATTGCCTTGTTCATTGCAGACATGCTGCTGCAACCCAGCACTGAAAGTCAGTCTTTCTCCATCCGCCCTTTACCATTCTCTCAATGCCAATGCTGGAGAGAAAAAAAAAAAAATCAAGGTAGACAGAAGATAAGAAAAGGGGTGAGGCTGGGCTGGACTCCCATAAAAAGGCTTTGTAAAAAGGAGCTTCTTTGTCAGAAACTTGGTTAATTGAGATATGCCTGTATGTGTAGATTATCCCTGTTTTGCAAGTGGGGATTTTGGAGGAGATAACACTTCCAGGAAACAAAGTACCTCTGAAATGTAGTGCCTAACAGCTTTAAAAAGCTACCAAAGTTACATGGTAAGAAAAAGAAATAAATCAAGAGAAAAATCCCTCACTAAAGGTTACCAAGCCATGGAACAAGAGGAGAAGACTCCTTATGGATTGGTAACTGGTTAAGGAATATGAGGAAGGTAGTAAAAATGAATGGACAGTTGTCACAATGCATGGATGTGTGTGGGATCCACCCATGAACCTGTGCTTTTTAATGGGTTCATAAATGTAGTGAGCAGTCATTGATTAAGTTTACAGGTAAAACCAAATTCTTCAGGGTGGTAAAAACTAAAAGTTTTTATGAGTATTATAATAACTATGAGTATTACCTGTCACCACTTTGACCTCTCCTGTCTTTGAAGATGAATCATCTGATATAAAATATTTCAACTATACATAGACACACACAAAGATACACACACAGAGATGCACACAGACACAAAGAGAGGCCAAATAATGCCAATGTAAGCTTGCCCTTCCTTTCTCTGCCCTCTGGATGTTTATGATAAATGGAGTGCATCTTGTCTGTGACTTGCTTACATAATGAGGGCAGCCTTTATTATCATCACATCACTGATTTCTTTCTCTGAGAAGAAAGAGTGAGCATGAGTGATATATCTTTTGCAATTAGAGGAAAAAAACATATTCAGTTGACTCATCTCTTCCTCCCAGGAATCTCGAGCCTATTTTTATTTGATCATTCTCATTATTACATAAAGAAAGTGTTTTTATTTTTTTCAAAATTCCTCTAAAACTTTACTAATGTAGAATATAGAATAATGTGATTGTTACTGCAATCATTCTTATGTGTGATATTTGGAAGAGTGATGCTCCAAAGGAACAGAGACTTTCTTTTAATGTTTTATTCCTTGCTTACATGTCTGTGCTTAATACAAGAGTGGATGGGGCAGGCAAAGAACTTTCCTTTGCTCTTTGAAGTGCTTTGTAAAACTGTTAAGTTATAGGTAAGATTTTGGAATCATGTTTCAGTTAAAAATAAAGCTTACAAAATGGTTCAAACATGAAACAGTGGGTCATGTGAATTTTTTAAAACAAAGAATTATAGCTCAGGTCCCACATCAGGCGACACACCTATGGAGACATAGCTATTTCTCTGGATGCTCCCCTCATTCAAAATCTACTTTTAAGCATCACATTCCTCACACACACACACATACACCTGGCCATTTTTGCACTGCTGGAGAAAAGTAGGATGAGTGGGGATATATCCTGTTATTTTCTTGTACCTGGAGACACTGTCACAGGCGTCTGCAGGGCAGGTCCCTGTACATGCCTGTCACAGGATGTCCAGCTGCTGGAAAATGGCTGGATGCATCCCTGTTCAGCACCCTTTGGCAACATGGAAATGGCTCTGTTGGTGGTAGGGAGGGGCTGCTTTATTTAAAAGGTAGGTTTGGGGAGGGACCTCTGATCATTGTGTGGTCAGAAGAGACATCCAACCTGCACAATGATCATAAAAGTGGATGGCATGAATCAGATTTATGCCATTGTAATTCATTGTAATTCTGTTTTTAAAGCACTCGTGCACTCCAGAGTATGCACACACACACACACACACACACACACACACATATTGCATCATTATGGAAAGAGGTTCATTCTGACCACATTCCCGTTTAAAACAGCGCTTGGGAAAAGTTCCTTTCTGCACAATCCCCCAAATCCCCCTGCCATTCTAGGGGATTGCAGTCCAAACAAGGAATATTTCCAGGTTCTGGTCTGAATAATAATCTGATCTGCCAGGCAGTTTGATTCTTTATGTAAGGGGAAAACCATAGAGCAATGGTAGAGCACATATCTTGCATATAGTATTTCCCTGGTCCTACAGGTTATATATAGCCCCGGGGTAAAGGCAGAGACTCCATGTAAGCCACTACCAGTCGCTGTAGACAAAACTGAGCTAGTTAAACTTACAGTATCAGTTAATATAAAGAAAATGTGTATGTTATGTTTACTCAGGTTCCAGCTTCCTCCTTCCTCTGGAACTTTCCTGTCACTGACAGAGACATAGAACTAGTAAATATTTGATGCACTTAGATAGTTGAAGCACACTCATTACATCAGCTCTGCTATGTAATATGCTGTTCCAGCTGTAATGGAAAGTGGGGTTTTGGGCTCCCCCTAATTTTTTCAATAGTTTCAGAATAGCCTGGAAAAAATACTGTTAGGACTACAAGTTCCAGAAACCCATGCTTTGGATTCTGGGAGCTATAGTCCAAAAAAGTCACTTTTCTGCTGCTGTATCCCCCAGTAACATGTAAGCCTAGGTGACAAATGAATCTGGTATCCGTCCAAGTTGAACGGTAGGCTCAGTGTCCATTTGGTCTGCTCTTTGAACCTATTTTCCTAAGCCTGCTGCCTATATGCCTTTACTACCCTGTGAATTTGTCCTACATAGACTTTAGAGCAGAATACATCGTACAATTCTCCTGAACAGTCCTGTGAGACTGATCTTTCTATGAAACTTGTGTGACAGAACTCAGCAGTGGATTTTTACCCTCAGACAACAGTATAGGTTCTGCTGTTCATGACATCAGCCGGAGGCAAAGAAGAAGATAATGTCCATCCTTCCAGATACAGAAGGAAAAATGGATTGTCAGTTAAATTTTACGTGAATGCTGACAATGGGACAAGTGTTTTCCACCATCCCAAAAGGCAGCAAGCTAATTTAGAAACAGAAGGACAGACCATACCGCACACATATGCTTCAGCCTATGCATCTTGCTGTTGTATTTTGAGCATTTTATCTGTATTATATTTTTTTAAAACAAAATTGCAACGTGCTTGTCATTCTATGGGAAAAAGAATAAAGTGAATGCTTGAGTACATGAATGTCCTTCAACAGAAGGGAATATTTAGAGGATGGAGAAGGGGCTTTTACTGCTTTGGGGCTTTTACTGCTCCTCTGTAGCTTATGCTGATGCAGGCCATTTCTGCACTACACTCTTATAGTGCGATTATTCCACTTTCAACATCCTATGGAATCCTGAGGTCTGTGGTTTCGGGAGGGGCCGACTGGCCCATCCCGAAATTGCAAATCCCAGGATTCCATAGGATGTTGAAAATGGAATAATCATGCTATAAGAGTGTAGTGCGGAAATGGCCGCAGTTATCTCATTCTGCTTAATGGCAGGGCTGGCTCAACAGGTTTCGTTTTGTGAACATATCTTTTTGACCTGATAAAATCAGTATACTTGAGGAACAATCCCTTCCTCTTGCTTGTAAATAGAAGGAGAGTTGGAGAGATTTTTTTCCTAAAAATCATGCCCAAGAGCTATTTAGTCCAATGTCTGAATGATAGCCAACCAGATCTCCAGATGAAAATGGAGGTTAGAATGGCTGATGCACTTTAGATAAGCTTCCTGATTCATGTGCTTATATTTTTTTTAGCTGGTATTTGATGGAAAAAGTATTGTCTATGCTTTGTAAAAAGATCGTGGGCTTTAAGTAAATAGAATGGTGCCTTATGCAGTTATTATCAAATCTATGCCTGTGGCTTCTGGAAAGCTAATGGTTATCTAAAATGAACTATCTTATTTAGTCTGTTAAGATTCTCTTCCATTGTAGCACGGTGTCAGCCCAACATAATGAGGGAAAGTTAAGGAACTTGTTCATTAATCTATTTGTTCATTTTTAATCTCTCTGTTCTTATTGTCTTTTAATTTTCAAAAACACTTGATGTTTTGTGTTTATGTGACAATAACCTGCTTTGAAATCAAGAGGTCAAATTCTATTCCTGATCACAAGCTGTAAATCACTATTATATTTTTGTACTGTCTTGATTTTTTTAAAAGGGGAGTTACTAACTCAATCCTTGCCTAGCGATGCAACTACATGCCTGAGGTCCCAGTAGTTTCACTTCATTTAACATGAAGAAGTATAGAACTGACATATGAAAATCCCCTGAAGATATTGCTCATAATTGTTAAGAAAAGGGGGTGAGGAGATTCAACTCAAAATAAGAACTTAAATTTTTTGACTTACCTTCCATATTTGCTGTAATGAAAATAGCAGTTCCAGCCTAAGCAGAGAAAAACTAACAATCATGTCTAGAATTTTCCATATAAATTTGAGGCCAAAGGAGGGACAAAGTAGGAATTTGAGGCCAAAGGAGGAACAAGGAATCCATTCTCCAGCCTGTGGGGAGATTGCACCAGGACTACTTCCAGGCCTAAGTCATGCCGTGGACCAATTTTTTCCAGTGTGGCTTCCATTTTTTTAAGCACAGTTGGAATAAAAAGGAATCTCAGTATATCTAAGATAATAACTCACAGCACCACAGCTTGGGTAAGTTGTGATTTTGGACTGCATCTCCCAGTGTGCCCGCCATCATGGCCAGCGAATGCTACAATCCAAAAAAAGTTATGTTTCTAAGCTTTTCACAGGCCCAACTGTCTTAACACAATGGGATATCATGACTATACACCATAATATTGCTTTCTCCCTTTAAAACAATAATATGTCACTCCAGCACCCATAACAGATGTGGGTTCCCTATAAATTTTTATGTGAGTCAAATCTCCTAATATAATCCAGCCATTGTGTGTATTCCTCCCAGCTAGAAGAGACCTATTAAACTAATAAAACTTATAAAAATGTTTAACTTGAAAATTCCTATTAATTCAATGGATCTACTCTAATTGGGACTAGTAAACAAGCAAAGGTTCAGCAAGTAAGGTGAGTATAAACTGTTGGCATAGGCATTAGAACACATAATAGCCATTCCCCCCCCCCAACTTTTCACAAATGAAAATTGGGATATGTGTGGCCATGCAGAATCAGAACATGGTAAAGATAGCAAAAGTTATTAATGAGGAAAACATATAAGCTGGGAGGGGCTGTAGCAATTGGTTCTTGCCTGAGTTTACTGGTAAGAGCAAGATTCCCTCTTTGCCTCTCCTCTCCCTCCCACCCCTGGTGAGTTAACTGAGTGCACACTGTTCGCAGCAGCTGAAGAAAGCTGAGGACAAAAAGAGAAAGTGGAAGGAGGAGAGAGGAACTGGAAAATTTTGAAGCAGTTGAAAAAGAGGTATGACAGAGGACGAATCACAACTCTCTCTGCCAATTTGTAACAGCTGGAGAGTGCACATCTCATAGAAACGGTCAGTTGGCACTAACTCACATCCCATAAGTGTATACAAGAAGTAGGTGGGGGATTTCCCAACTATAATAACTTTATACTTACATTCTCCCAGTTTAGACCATTTCTGTATGAGTTGGAGATGTGTACTCTTTTGGAACTTTTTACATTTTTTTGTTGTTGTTCTTCTCATTCTCTAAATAATTTACTGTTATCAGCAACCATGATCACCTAACTAAACACCCCAATTCAAGATTTTTCATCAGGTTTTCTCAGGCTTCATTGATACACATGTTTTCCTTTTTCTTTTGAGAGTATTTTGTCTGCACTCCTGTATCTTCTAACATATCTTCACAGCTTTTGCTCTTAAGGTAGTATAGCAGTGTTTGAGTGCCTGTATGGCTTAAAAGCAGTTTGTGTTCATTTTGTAGGGTCTTGCATATTTCACCCCTTTGTTTGACGTATTAATTGTATTTCTTTATCTACTCATTTTTGTTACATTTCCTTTATTGTTTTGCGATTGCTGTCACAGTGATAAGATTGTCATCTTTGTCAGCTGGATGATGAGAATGATAGTGATGGTGACTTTAATACAATACATTCTGTATTTTATTTGTTCTAAAAAAATCTTGTCAGTATGCATAATTAATAATGACCTTCCTTTTAAGCCACCCCACCTTTACAACAGTTCTGGGTCCCTGCTGTATCCAGGTTTTCCTTTGGATTATTTTTAGTGTTCACTTTTCTCATAGCTTCTCTTCTGTGGATCTTTGTATCCTAGAATCATAGGATGTGACAAAACTTCATTGCCCTCCTATTCAGTCACATGCAACTGCACAACTCCTTACTGGAACCTTTAATTATAATGCCTGTAAGCTTCTGCACTTAAAATGTTTAATTTCCTCAAGTAGGTTACTATTACAAGCGAATATGATGTTTCATACACTAGTGATTAGTGTTCACAGATAAAGTATTTGCAGCAATTACAAATATGTATAACAAATGTGCTAGTGGTAATGATTTGTGTCAGGCATTAAGGTCACTATCACTGCCCTGCCAACTGTGGGAAGCACGTCAGAACTGAGTGACAACAATTCCATGAAAAAGGAGGAAGATAGCAGAATGTCTTGCAGAGGAAAGTTTATTATTTGAGCTAATTAAAGAGACTGTCAAGGCTTGGTAGACCAAAGTGTGTGCGTGTGTGTGTGTCTCTGCACACACACAACACTTTCTTAGAATTTCTTAGAATTCATCATATTTCGGAATAGTTCATGCATTCTTAATTACAAAGGGAATATCACATTGCCACATAGTGGAAGCAACAGAATATGTAAAGGTTCCAATTCTGCTGTTACTTGCCATGATTGCTCAATTTATTTTGCAGCAACTGGACTGCCTGAAGTTGGATCCACTGGTTACTGTTATACCCATTAGGTTTCCATTGAGAATCTGGAGATGCAGAAGTAATTGCTTTATCAGTACCAAAAGCAGAGGTCTAAATATAGTACACTGTAATAATTTAATGTTAGTGATCAGGCATAAAAGAGAAAAGTGGTGTTTACCCATATAAAATGTAATTAATAATCATAATTAGTTGTTATGAACATCACCATCAAGTGATAATTATTTCCTTTCTAGTCTTCAGAAAAAAAGTTAAGAAAGGCCTTAAAGATCAAACTAAAGGCCTAAGTGGTCCAGAATTCCATTCATCTAACTCCTCTGTGAGAGAAAGGGTTTGCCCTGCCATTTCTTAGAATGGCAACCCCTTCAGGGAATAGTTTTGTACTGCCATAAAATGATTAGTTTTAATTTATTCTTATTCTATTAGTACTACTAGAGCTCGAGAGAGGTGCTTGAGGAAATGTCTGCTGTGTGCGAGTAACCTGTGAGTGGCTGGGGTCTAGGGATGCTTTATGCTACTCTACCTCAAGGAGCAGTATGACTTGAGCCAGCCCAACTTAGAGCTCGGGCTAATGCTTCTCTATGCAGCAAGTTAGTTCTGCACATAGAAATGAACTGGGTTGTAATCTGCAATTATACAGGTTTTTGAGCAAAATGCACACATCCATCAATCACAATTATGTATCAGTGTTACCAGATCGGAGGGGTTGGCCCTGAGTCTCAGGACCTGGTTCCTCTCCTCTGGTCCTCAAGAGGAATTTTAGGGCAAGAACACTCCTTTGAAAAGTGTATATGTATGTTTCTCATCACTTAGGGCTGGTGCTGTATTTATTATTATTATTATTATTATTATTATTATTATTATTACTACTACTACTACTACTATATTTTAAATGGCACATTCTGTACAAATGAGGTTGATGTTTAATGGATTATGCTTAATGATACCATCAAGGGACCACTCCTAAGTCCCAGGTTTTGCCCTGGAAATCTCAAAGCATGGGATATTGATGACCTGACAGTCCTCTAAGACTGAGTGTGACATGCCCAAGGTGAGCCAGTGGGTTTCCACGGCTGAGTGGGAATTCAAACTCTGGTCTCCAGAGTTGTAGTCCAGTGCTCAAATCACTATATCATGATGGCTTTTCCAAGTCACTAAGCAGAGAAACAAATCTCAATATTAGTGGTACTGGGATGGGAAGAAGTTTGATTTTTATAGGGGATGTGCATAAGAATGTAACTCCTCACATGTCAGTCAATATTACTTGTGTGTTGGGTTGCCGTATAACCTGGGCAGCCTTGTTTGCCTCAAATTCTGCCCCAACGTATTGGGATTACCTTTACTTCTGTTTCCATAGTCAGTTTCCAGCCCTTGATTTTCAGCTGCTGTAACATCACAAGAGCATCACATGAACACGGCCCAGGATATCAAGTTTGATCCTTGAAATCTCAGGAAAAAGGATTTTGTTGAATGGCTCACATCCATCAGTCATGATTAGGAGCCAGCAGCAGGCTTTGAAAAGTTACTTTTTGACTACAGCTCTCTGGCATTTTACCCTTGCTTGGATTGGAGTTGCTTTATTGGGTGTATTAAAGTTTCTAGGAGCTATAGTCCAAAGATATAATTTTTGCAAGATAAGGATTTGCCCAAGGTGAATCCACCACTATTGAAGGAAGATTTAATTTTATCTTAAGGTATAAGAAATACAAGTAAAGCCAAATCTCAGATTTTTCTGTACTACAATTATAGATTTTTGTTCATATCAGGACAGTTGTTGTGTGCCTTCAAGTCATTTCTGATTTAAGGGTATCCTAAGGTGAACCTAACATGGGATTTTCTTGGCAGAATTTGTTGGGGGCAGGTTGCATTTGCCTTTCTCTGAGCCTATGACTTGCCCAAGGTCACCCAGTTGGTCTCCACGGCTAAATGGGGATTCAGACCTTCATATTTCTGTGTTCTAGTCCAGCACTCATACCACTACACTATGATGGCTGCCTAGATTAGGGCCTCAAAGGCCTCTGCCTAAACTGCAACCCCCAGAATTCCATATGATGTTGAACGTGGAATAATAGCACTATAACAGTCTACTGTGGAAATGGCCTAAGACTACAGAGATTTTAAGGCTATGTGAAAGAGGCAAGTTTATAGACTATGGATTATGCTGCCCTCTTGTTGCTGCGTGCATGGATTAATCTGTATAAATCTGAATTTATGACATGTGGTAATTCTTGCAGAGAAAGCAAGCCTATCCAGTGAATTTTACTGACATTTACATCAGGCCGCATATAGAGGGATAAGTTACTAAGAGTTACAGAATAGCAAATACATTTTAAAATGACCCAGAAGATATTGTCATGCAATTAACTCTCTGGGGCAGGTATTTTAATTACAAAAAGTGGTCAGCAATGTCAAAACGTAAAAATGAGTTCTGGCACTGAGCAAAAGGTTACAGTTGGGACAGACCAATGATTAGATGCCAGATGCTTGTCACAGAGCAACTGAGGTCATGCAGGATAGAACAGAGTACTCTTGGTACTCAGCTGCTAAATTTAAAAGATTAGAGAAGGAATGGAAAAAAGAAAGAAAGAAAGAAAGAGGATCTCATGTCCACTGATCTACTTTCTGACATATTTATTTATTCATTTATTGTAGTATTTATATAACACTTGATATAATAAAATCTCTAAGTGATTTACATCAAAAAAAATTTGTAATATAATATAAAGATTTTTTTTTTAAAAAAAAAACAAACATTAGAAAATAACTTTACCTCCCCATCTGCAAATGACCAGTACAAAAACAGAGGAACCATGATAGTTATTGGTCAAGGAAGGTGTACATATATAAGTGTGCTTTCACCATTTACAGCTTGGTATGGGTTCTGTGTCTCAAACCATGTAGGATATAGCGTTGCACCTGATGGGTCCAATGCCATTTCTGAGAAGGCCTGTCTTCATGACATTTTCTGGTACCATTCTGTTGATTGTGGAACATCCAATATGGCCATTGCTGTAGATTTCAAGGGTTGACTGGGCAAATATATGATCTGGTACATACCCTGGTAACAAAGTGTTTAGGGCTTTATACTTCAACAACACACCAGTGAATATGAATAAGTAGCAAACAGGTAGTCAGTACCTATTTGCAGATACTGTACGTATGACAAATAGTGCCCCAGCTACTAATATGGCTTATTCCAGAATAAACTGTTGGGAAATCTGAGAGCTAGTAAAAGATGTGTCTAGCAGAGTAATTAAATTGGCAAAACAGAAGCTGAACAACAACCAGTCATATGCTCACTGCATAAACTCACAGTCTAACAGAGAAATAAGCATAGTCTTTGTAGGACATATAAAAGTAATTTTACAGTGGGCCTTTGGTATCTGTTAGGGTTTGGTTCCAGGAGCTCCATGGATACTAAAATTTGTGGATGCTCAAGTCCCATTATGTAAGATGGAGTAGTAAAATGACTTCCCTTATATAGAATGGCAAAATCAAACCTTGATTTTTGGATTTTTTTTTTTGCGGGAGGAGAATATTTGCAAGCTGTGGTTGGCTGAATCTATGGATGTAGAATCCGTGGTTACAGTGGGCTGACTGTACTTAAAATACTTATTCATAATTGAATATATGTAATAGAGAAGAGAGAGGGAAGAAGAAAAATGGCTGCAGGTTAAGTGATGTAGGAAGACAGTGTGGCAAAACAAACAAAAAGGAAGTCTGACAATTAGCAAACCACCAATCAGTGAACACAGGCAGGTAAAGCTTGCCATCTCTAGTATAAACATGCATATGCCTGTAGAAGTAAGACACAACTTCAAGTAATATATTAGGAATATTTATTAGGCTTTTGCATTTTAACAGCTATAGTAATTTTTTTACAAAAACAGTTCTCTCTGTGGTGAATTTTTTTCACATTCACACCATATGTGTATGTGTGTGTGTGTATTACAGTCCACAATAATACACAATGTACAGTCTCTCAGCCTCATAAAAAGACAAAGGCAGGGCCCTCTGAACAAATCTTGCCAGGAAAATCCTGTGATAGGTTCACAAAGTCAGAAATGACCTGAAGGCAAATAACAACAAATACACAATACAATCTGGTCAAGTTCATTTTTTATTCCAAAGGAGGCAGAAAATGGAAACTTTCCTTTTAAATTTAGTTACTGATGCACAGCCATAGACTCTTATGACACACTTGTCCTTTTCTTAGCTTGGACATTTCTTCTTGCCTGGGAAAGTGCAAACAACACTACAGCAGTACAGGACAGAACCAAGTTTGCAAATTTTCCACTGATCTTCCAAAATAGAAAAGGAGAAGCAGGATAGGTAATATAGCTGGGGCCCCATTCAGGTGGTGATGCGGATATTAGTATTCCTAAAACCCTAACAACAACTGTCTGTGAGGAGTAAGCCGTTTCCCTCATTTCATGGTCCTTCCTCAACCGCTGCCATGAAGAGACAAATCTGTACAAGCTGCCATTAAGAGGGACTGGAGGTCTTGCAGAGATGGATCACAAGGTAATATTATAGGCCAGGGAATTGAGCAGCTGCGTCTTTAGATATGGGGATGTCAGCAGTAAAGCTTCTGCTTTTGTGCAGAGCTTGGAAAAGTTACTTTTATGGACAACAATTCCCAGATTCCCCCAGCCAGCATCGCCAATGTGCAAATAAAATGGCCATGCTGGCTGGAGGATTTGGGAATTGTTAAAAAAAAAAAAGTAAATTTTTAAAGCTGGGCTTTTTTTGTTGGTCTGGCTAGATGAAAACTTTGCAGATTCAAAGAGGTTATCAGGGAAACAGTGCAAGGACAAATAGGTTGCCATGTGGTGGTGATCCCACCTCCCTGTCCTCCTCTTCTTCTTTTTTTTAACTAAACAGGTTCTCTCCACTGCTTATTGTTAATCTATAGCTCCTGGCACTGAGCATTGTCCCTCGGGAAACATGCTGTCATTGATTGAGCCCCCTGCTATTGAGCAGTGTTAGCAGCAGGGAGCAGCCAGCAGAAGCTAAAGCTGTTTCAAGCTGTATTAACCATTGATCAGATTTCTATGTGAAAATCTGCAGGGTCATCTGGGGACAATGACTTGAAGAGTGACTAGTCCTTTCTTCCTACTCATTCCACCCCAGCTTTGATAACAAATAGGCAGTATTGCCTTAGCAACAATTCCAAAGGCTGGCAAGTAGATCATTGTCATTCCCCATTTTTACATCAGAAAAGTAACATTTCTTTGTTTGCCTTATTTCAATTATGCAGGTGCTCTAATCTGGGAAAGTAGGATGAGAAAGAAACAAGGTAGAGAGACATGGGATGGGACTGGTGAGTTTACAGAGCTGAAGCCACAGGATATTCTCCAACCATACAAGGAATCTCCAATGTGGCTTGAATGTGCATGTGTTTTAATTTCAGAGTTAAAAGGAGTAGTTCCATGGCTCACTGCAATGAAGCAACAACTGCCTGGCCAGCAGTATTCAGTGCTCCTGGCACTACATGGCAGGAATGTCATAAGTCATACTGTCCCCACTTCAGCCCTTTCAGTCTGAAAGAAAATGACAAGGAACTTTTGTTGGTTTGCAGTATGGAGCAACACGGTTATCCCGTGCATCCACCCATGTTTTACACACACACAAAAAGAAGTGAGTTAGAAAGAAGAGGAAATCTTCTCTTTCTGCATTGTTTTCTGGAGTCATGGACGTATTGGTATCTCATCTGCTTTAAAATCTTTGAGGCCTCCATTGATCCTCATTGATTTATTGGGCAGTATCCCTCAGGACACTTAACACTATCATTGTCTTGTGAATGAGGTAATAAACTTTTCTAGACAAGAAATGCTTATCTCTGCTCTTCTTATATCTATATGTCTTTTCCCCCCACCCTCCTACTTTTCCTGACACTCAGCTCCTGTTTCCATTTGGTTTTCTGATGAACTTTCCCCACATTTTATGCACACTGAATATGTTATGTTGTTATGTAACTTCAAGTTGTTTTTGACTCATGGTCACCCTAAGGTGAACCTGCCATGGAATTTTCATTGCAAGATTTGTTCAGGATATTTTGCCTTTGCCTTCTTCTGAGGCTGGGAGACTATGGTCATTTCTGCACTAGACTGCTATAATGCTATTATTCCACTTTCAACATCCTATGGAATCCCGGGGTTTCCAGTTTAGGGAGGGGCCTGGTCAGGCCCCTCCCTAAACTGAAAACCCCAGAATTCCATAGGATGTTGAAAGTGGAGTAATAGCACTATAGCAGTCTAGTGCGGAAATGGCCTATGACTTTTCCAAGATCACTCAGTAGGTTTCCACGGCTAAGCAGGGATTTGAATCCTGGTCTCCCAAGCCATAGTCCAATGCTCAAACCACTACATCAACACTGGTGCTTATGCTCATGCTTAACATGCCTGTTTGGAGAATTCTTCTTCCTCTCTTAGGTATTTGTTTTAAAAAAAATCTACAAAGTTTGGAGTTCTCTTGGGTACTTCTGTCTTGTATGTAGCTATTGTCATTTTGGCCAAATGGACATGGATATATTTCCATGAAGCTCAAAATTAGGATATATATAATTTATTGCGTATGGAGCTTCTGAACATCTAGGTGCTATGTGCATTCTGGACATCTGTCAGGGCTGGAGCATTGGCAATAACCTCTGGTGATCCAAAATACAGAAACAAGGAGCCATGGGCTAAACCAGTGATCAGAATCAGAGAGCAAGGCAGTATGCAGCATTAAGCAGAAAGACAGATCGAGTCAAGACAAAAGGACAATAAGATCATAAAGAGCACATCAGGGTTCAAGAAGTTGTGTGGGTTTGTCTCTAGGTCCTGTGAACATTAAACTGCCAGTAAAGAGGTTGCAATATACAATCCAGGGATTCATCTTACAGAGCACCAGTAGGGATACCCAAGGCTTGCTATACAAGCCCAAGCAGCTCTGAAGATAGATTGTCTGGAATGCTTGAAAATGCTGCTGTATCTAATGTGCATGTACAATTTGTAGATGTATAGAGTCTGGGAGAGCCAGCATGGTGTAGTGGTTTGAACATTAGACTAGGACTCCAGGAGGCTAGGGTTCAAATTCTCCCTCAGCCAGAGGAATCCCTGGGTGACCTTGGGCAAGTCACATTCTCTCAGCCTCAGAGAAAGGTGGGGCAACTTCCCCACCTGAAAAAATTGACTACAAATCCCTGTGATAGGATTGTCTTAGGATCAAGATAAATCAGAAATGACTTGAAGGCACACCATAGCAACAAATTCTGAGCAGCAAGTGAAATCCTTCATCCCCTTCCCATGTTAATTCTACACAGTTTGGCATTCCTGTAAAAGTATGCATGATAAACCCAGTCATAGTTTTACACATTCATAGATTCATTTGGATTCCAGGGTAAGCATCCAAACTTGTGTTTGAAAAATGAAAATAAGCCTACTGGGAGAATTTTAAACAGCACAATTTCTTTTACATTTCTTTTGAAAACTAATCATTTTGTGGGACATACTTTTTGACACATAGTTGAAATGTTGTGGAAGTTTGACAACTGCAGCCCAATGTTTTCCCATAACGGAAAACCCAGAATATGCAAAAAAGGACAAAAATAAAGTCCACTTGTGAGATGTCTGCATATTAATAGCAAGAAATGGAATAATATTAATAAACATTGGAAATTCAATTTGCAAAACTAGAAATAAAGATGTAACTACTGGATGCATGCACCAGGAATATTAGCTAATCAGCAAAGAGTAAAGAACAAAAAGGAAGTACAATAAATAGAAGAAATTTATAAGCTATAATATGATGGTCAACATACACAGAGCTTCATACCTATGACAGCTTCTGTTCTCTTTCATTCTTGTTCATCGACATTTCCTCTTAGACTGGGGTGAAGGAATGTGGGGGTGGGGTACAGGAGTTCCTTTTTGCCCCTTTATCTCTGACCAGCTGAAAATCCCAACTGAAAATCACTGGTTGGGACTTCTGGCTTCTGGTACGTCCATATATTTTTGCATTTTGGAGTGCATATGTGTATGAATAAATACAAAACCCACCACTCCATGAGTAGCCATTTTTCATTTTCCATGCATGTAAGTCAAAATACTGCCTTAATGTTTGGTAGGGCATGGGACCTTGATGGGACTTGAGGAAGACTGGGTGCCACATGTAGTCCATGGGTTGTAGTTTCCCCACTTCTGTCTTAAAATACTGAGTGTTTCCCTTTCCATGGAGGAGAAAGTAAAAAACCTTATACACATAGGGCTCGTCACAGACTGTGAAAGAAGCTACATGGGCACAATGCTTGTAATTTTAAGATGCTATGACATATTCTTCAGGTACCTTCCACATCATGCTTATCTTTGAGAATTTAAGGGTAAAGAGAGTCAGAAATGTGACTCCTATGTTATTTCTTAATGAGGTGTCCCCATGTTTTGACAGCTGTGGGGTTGTTGGTTTGCAGGCTTTTCCCTAAATTCAGTGGCAGTTTAATGTTCTGTATGAAAAAGGTCATACCTTCAATCTCTGTGAAGCCAGCAAACTTGCGTCTCTGAAACCACTGGTGCCAGTCAGTGTAGATTGGTATGGGAGGTGCATGTGGGCCAGTATCCTCTTTTAGTAACAAATACAAGCATAATTCAACCTTATGATTATGCTTGTGCATGTGCTTTTTTGGTGTTTATGGAGGTTGGTAGTCCCTTCCTCCCTCCACAATGACCAAAAAGCTGACCAGGATGAACTGTGTTGTTCTGATAGCCCTTCCCAGAGGCCATTCCATTTCCAGTGGAGAATAGGGGGATTCTCAGAAGCATCTGGCTAGGCTTCCATAGTCAGACACAGATCAATGACATCATTTGCTAAGACCTCCAGAAAACCCAGTGGATCTTGGTAGAAGATGTCTTCTTTCTACATCTGGCTATGAAAGCATAGAGAGATGCCTCTCTGATCCTCTGCGTCCTCTGCCATGTTGACATGGCGGCCACAGTAAAGTTCCCCATATGTAGACCTCTTACACTATGCAGGACAATAGAAGATCTTGACTATGCTTGTTCAGATGTTGGATTACAACATATTCTGTTAGCCCTAGTCAGCTTACACAATGATAAAGGAGCATAGGAGCTACAATCCAGCAATATTTGTAAGTCTGAACATCCACTCATCCCTGGTGCAAACAATACTAAGCTAGATGCACTAATGGTCTAAGTAAAAAGCAGTTTCTTACATGATATACATCACAATGGGAACATTTTCATAATAAATACTCACCACTGATCAATTAAAAAGTATCCCATGATGCCTTTACCATATGAAAAGCAAATGTAGTAATCAAACCTGTACCCCATGATTAATTTTCTTTTCAGTCCCAATATCTTTCTGATACTATGTTCTATATTCAGGCATATGAATATACAGAGTATACCACCTTCCCTTTGTCCTGCTAATTCAACACTGTGATGCAATAATGAGCATGACCACTTAGCTTCTCATGCATAAACAGACGATTGATGTTTTTAAAATTTGACTGCCACTGGAAACATGATTGCAGCTCCACTAACGTAAAATTAGTGAACACTTTCAGATAATTAGGCTGTATCAGGAGCCTTGTGTTCCATTTACGGTTAGCATAATGGTTAATTCTGCCTTGCTTGATTCTGTACTATTAAGGATACCACAATAGCTATATGTGTTGTACCTGGAGCTGTTGCTTAAACAACAACTAGCACTTAGATGTTAAATTAACAGAAAAAACATTACTTGACTGGTCCTCAGATATATTTTATTATTGTGTTAATCAAGCAATTATTTCTCTTAGGAGTTATTTACTGGAAAGGGATTTGATGAATGGGTACAGATGCCTACTCAATACTGTTGCCCAGACGACCACAAAGAATTAAAAAAAATGGGAGGGGATTATGTGTTCTTACAAGTAGAAGGTCACATTCAATGCTAGGAAATCCCAGGTTTGTTGAATATTGTACAGAATCCATGCAACTACCATCACTGCTCAACTATTTTATCTAGGCTGTGGGGTTGTATGATCCTTCTTGGTTGGGACACCATGCCACCAAGAACTGATACAGGCAGTGGTAATTCCTTCTGACTTACCTTGTACATGACAGTGGAGAAATTAGGGTCTTGGGGTGATTTGCATGAGATCAACTAGGGGTTTCTGATTCCCAGCTATCTAAACAATAACAGTTAAAAAACTTTCCTCTGCTAAATTTGGCTCCCAACTCTAAGAGAAAGAAAATTTAAGCAGGTTTTGTGTGAGAGAGTTCTGTGAAGTTATTTCTGAGTCCAAATTCCTGAGCTGAGCATATGTTCATAATCACTTTGTCCCTAATTTTTTAGAGCACGCCCAGCTGTCTGAGCCCTTATTTTGCATCATTATATATGAGGCTTATGGAAATCAATGTATTTGATTTTTTTTTTATGAACTTGTTTTCTGGCCAGTAATAGAGTTTTTCTGGATAGCTTATAATAATAATATCAGATCCAATAATACAACCCATGGCCTATAAAATGATAAAAAGCAATGTTTAAAAAAAAATCTAGAAAAACAAGTAAAATAGTATCATAAAATGCACAGCATCATTAAAAGTATACAGCAGATCTACAGCACTGATGCAAGAACCCAGGAAAATACAAATTTTTTTGTTGGGGATAGAGTACAACGGAGGCACCAGATAGATCTGAAGAGAGTGTCCTCTAACGAGAGGGCAAACACTAGAAAGCCTCTTTCTGTAGTAGTAACCCATCACGCCTCACTTGTTGGGGACATCCACAGAAGAACCCCTAAAGATGACTCAGATTTAGGTAGGTACATGAGAGGAAAAAACCCCCACAGAACTGAGATAAGCAGTCTAAGAATATGACTATTTATCTATGCCAAAGTTAAGATTAAAATATTTAAATACAGCATTTGGAGGAATTGTGTGGCTAGTGAATCACACAATGGAAGAGTGCGCAGAAAGCATCATAGGGATCCTCACTGATCCCTCCAAGCCCCAGCACTCCCCTGAATTTTTTTTTCAGTGACACACACACACACACACACACACGCACGAGATTTTTAGATTCCAAACCAATTGGGGATTGTATAGGGGATTTCCTAACCAAAAAGAATAGGAGTTGCCAGTTTGCAGAATGGCAGTTGTAACAATGTGGCTATGTACTCCTCCCCTAGAAAAGACAAATATTGAACAGTGCAGACCTCCAAGCTCCAGAACCTGAAACAGAAACTGGAAAGGTGAGAAGATCAAAGTGCTTGGGAAAGGCTATTAAAGGACTAGGAAGAGATGATATCCAGCTATAACAACACTATCTATTACTATCCCCCCTTCCCCTCCTCCTCCTCTTGCTCTTGTCTTTTTCCCACCCACAATGGGATTCAAATACATCTACAAAGTACATATAGCTTAAAAAAAACAAGAAATTATTGTTAAATAGTAATTAAACTGTCTATAGAATAAGTGAGAGCTGGCATAGTAGTGATTTGAGTATTGGACTGTGACCCTGGAGAGCAGGGTTCGGTTCCCTGCTCAGTCATAGAAACCCAGGGGATGATCTTGAGCACATCACACACTCTCAGTACCAGAAAACCCCATGATAAGTTTGCCTTAGGGTCGCCATAAGTCAGAAACAACTTGAAGGCACACAACAACAACAACAGTAGAATTAAAAACAATTTCAAACATATCTATTAAGAAGGCAAGAAATAAACATAGCACAGGAGGTTATATAGAAAAAAAAATCCCCTTTCTTTCCTGAAGACCTGCCAGGATAAAAAATTTTCATCTGTCAACAGAAGGACAGTAAGGGCAAAAGGACAGAGCCAGCCTAGCCCCCATGGGAAGTCAGTTCCAGAGCCTGAAAGCAGCCATCAAAAGGCCCTCTCCCACATTCCTACTAGACAGGACTATACAAGTGGTAGCACCAAGATAAAGGCTTCCTTCTGAAGAGCTCAAAGCCTTGGCAGGCTCCTATGATAGGACAGATCACAAGCTGAACATGAGTCAGTAGTGTGATGCGGCAGCCAAGAGAGCCAACGCAATTCCTGGTTGTATCAACAGGAGTATGGTGTCTAAAGGGAGGTAATTGTGCCACTCTATTCTGCTTTGGTTAGACCTCATCTGGAATACTGTGTCCAGTTCTCGGCACAAAATTTCAAGAACGATATTGACAAACTGAAACACGCCCAGAGGAGGGCGACCAAAATGGTGAACAATTTGGAAGCCATGTCCTATGAGGAGTAGCTTAGGGAGCTGGGGACGTTTAGTCTGCAGAAAAGAAGGTTAAGAGGGGACATAGCCATTTTAAATATTTGAAGGGATGTTATGTCAAGGAGGGAATGGGCTTGTTTTCCACTCCTCCAGAGACTAGGACAAGGAGCAATGGATTCAAGCTGCTGGAAAGGAGATTCCATCTGAACGTCAGGAAGAACTTCCTGACGATCAGAGCTGTCCGGCAGTGGAATATGCTGCCTTGGAGTATGGTGGAGTCTCCTTCTTTGGAGGTTTTTAAGCAGAGGTTGGATGGCCATCTGTTGGGAATGCTTTGATGTGTGTTCCTGCATAGCAGGGGGTTGGACTGGATGGCCCCTGGGGTCTCTTCCAACTCTGTGATTCTGTGACAGGATATTTCAGATTACCAAATCATAAAAACCTATAAAGGGCATTTTGAATTGTGCTGGAAAGAGGTAGCCTGTATGGCTTGTAACAAGGGAGATGTGTTCTCCTTGTAACCAGCCCCTGTGAAATATTTGTTTCTTAATATTCAGAAGCAAAACAACAAATAGCCAACAAAATACCATTTATATTGATATAGGAGAATACAATTAATAAAAGCAGTACACAAAAGCATACCTAATTATTCTGCTTACATTTCTTTATTCTAACAAATTAAAAATTGCACTTTTTCTGTTTGGAAATGATAATTGATCACAGGCTAAAGAGTGCATATTAAATTAAAAACATGACTGAGCTTTCAGAATCAATTTGCATAATCCTGACAATAATTGTTAAAGGGCAGCAAAAGTGCAATGGACTTAAATCTGGTGTTATGAACTGCATAAAGGAGGGTCTACTTCTTAATGGATAATAAATTGATGCTCTCTGTCAGTTTTCCAGCATATAAAGAACTACACTATTTTAAAAAAAACACACATAATCACTCTGAATATACTGTAATTCATTGTAAATATAAAGAAGTGATCATTCTGCTGTCTCTATATTAACACATGTTAACAGTCTTCTAACTAAACTTGAGCCAACGTCTTGAAATTTTTCAAACTCTATTAAACAAAACAGGCAACTAGCTATTCTCTGTGTGTATCCATCTATAATTAGCTAACCTGAAGAGCTTGAAGTATTTTCCTACTTTTTAAAATAAGTAACTGTCAGTATTTATTTTCAGAGAAACTGCTCTACCAAATCTATACACAGCTACATCAGTTATGCAGCCTTAACTTCCATGGCTCCATCCTATGTAATCCTGAAGTTTGTAGTCTGGCGAGGTACTTAGGATTTCCTGCTAGAGGACTAGTACACTCCCTTGTAGAGGATTCTAAGTACCACACCAAACGACAACTTCCAGGATTATTTAGGATGCCACCATGAGAGTTAAGGCTGTATCAAAGTGATCTGACAGCACAGTACAGAAATAATGAAGAGGACATCATCACTGAAGAGGAAACCTCTACCATCTGCAATCAACTTCAGTCAATAGGGCAGCACAAAGAAGCATTCATCAAGATAGACCACCATTCTGAAACATCTTCTAGATGTACACATAAATGTTGCACATCTTTGTAAATATGCCAAGAGCTTACTAATCTCCCCAATTTTTCAGTATGCTAAATGCAGGTGGAAGCATTCAAATTGGACTCAGACTACCAGACTGAGGAAGGTTTTGCCTTTCCCCATATCAATTTCCACATCAGTCCTGAGAAATATTTGGCTTCCAGCGTCGAAAACTTACCAGTGGCAGTTAGTATCAGCCATGTTACTAGGACAATAGTCCTCTCTTGGGCCATTTCCACACTAGCTTGTTACAGTGCTATTATTCCACTTTCAACACCCTATGGAATCCTAAGGTTTGCAGTTTTCGGAGGGGCCTTTGAGGCCCATCCCTAAACTGCAAACCCTAGGATTCTGTAGGATGTTGAAAGTGGAATAATAGCACTGCAACAGACTAGTGTGGAAATGGCCTTGGTTACACTACAAACTCTAAAGAAACTATCTTTTAAGTAATAAATCTTACCCCCCAAACCCATTCATAACTCCTTTGAAGTTTGGACTAAAATGCAGAGGAGATTCACTAACCTTGTGCATTGGAAATGTCAGCATCCACCGTAACTACTTACACCTTGCAGTGTCTCTTTCAATGGGGCCAATATGGTGGGTGTGAGAACAGAAACATGGGACAAAAGTTTTTCATAGTACTATCCAAATCAGAGTGACTGTACTCACCATTTAATGCACAGGAGGTACAACTGTTCATCTCCCTATGGCACATTTATTCTGCCCTGACTTTGAAGGCTCTATATAAGCTAGGAATATCTACTGCAATGGTGAAATTTCAGCAAGTTTGATGAAATTGAATTCAGTCTGCTGGGGGATTACTTTTGTAACCTGCCACAAGTCTACAGAATGGTCAAGCTGTAAATCCAAAAGAATTAAAGAATAACATTTAAAAGAAAGAAAGAAAGAAAGAAAGAAAGAAAGAAAGAAAGAAAGAAAAAGAAAGAAAGAAAGATGTACATTCTAAGCGTTGTTCTGCATTAAGAGCACACACAGAGATATATTTATATCCTTCAAAAATGTGACTTCAAGAGCAAGTAGCTGGAAATTTAGGCTGACAACAATAGCCATTTACCTTGATTGGAGAGGCTTTTGTTGGAGTTGCTGGCCTGAAAAAAGCTGACAGGCTGTTTAATCTGGCTTTGCAATAATTGGAAATGGCATGCCCTGTTGGCCTAGGATGAACACTTGGTTTATACAGAATGCCACCAAGCCAGACCTTTAAGAGGAAATTCCAAATGGCTTTTATGCAGCCTCAGATTACGTCTTTCAGTTTTGTATCTTGTGAGACTGAATAATTATCAGCACACCTTATCAACACACTGAAACCTATTTATGTGATCAGTTCCATAATATACTCAGTCCTGGGTAAACAAAGAGGGATTGCATAGTTAAAATGCCTAGGTACAAGCCAGAAAAGATCCTAATGTTGGTACTAGAATTAAGAGAAATGGCTCCGCATGAAATATTTGACTGCAGTTTTATTTTTCCTTAATTTTTCACAAATAACTATGTCAGCCTTTAAATTTTAAAACCTCAGAATCTTTAGAGCTGTGTAAAAGGGAGACATTTCATTTGATAAAGGAATTACTCCTGTGAGTGGAATATGCCATTATCAAAATCTTATTAGTGAATTCTACACTGTTACATTCTATTTACATTTTTTAAATTGGTGTTGTGTTTTATTTTTGGTGGGAAATACATATGCTTTACCGGTCAAATAAGCAACATTGTCTGTTGTGGAATCAGCTGACTTAGACTTAAAAGTGAGCATAAGATTCTTCAAAGGTTAATA
Organism: Iguana delicatissima; assembly: GCA_948472985.1. Taxonomy (NCBI): domain Eukaryota; kingdom Metazoa; phylum Chordata; class Lepidosauria; order Squamata; family Iguanidae; genus Iguana; species Iguana delicatissima. The sequence goes on from CAOKZL010000625.1 coordinate 1,532,594, forward strand.
TGGCTTACTGATTGCATTTCTGTATGTTTTTAGGAAGGAGGGTTGGGCCAAGACTTTTTAATCTTGGAAATACAGCATTAAATGCACCCCCTCTCCTTCCACTACATATTTACGCACACGGTTAAGATTGCAGTATCAGGAAGAAGCCGATATACATCTTCACTAGACTAGACTGAGTATTTCCAAACATAGAGCATTTTTTCCATGCAAGCCACGGAAATGGACATATCATACTTACCAGTCCAAATACTTTCAAAAAGAGAATGGCTTACATTAAGAATGTGCAGGTTAGGAGAACACAATGCTCACATCCATGCACACATCCACAGGGTAAGTAATGCCAGTTATAGCCATCTTGTGATATCTATGGTAGCATGCTCTATATCTATGAAATGCACAATTTGTTGCCCATATACTATTGTTGACTGTCAAATATAAGGCTCTTGCTTTTCTTCTGAGACTAGACAACTTTTCATACAGAATACTGTCCTATGACAACACTTCAAATAGAATATTGTCTCCCCAAAAGTAGAACTCATGGTTATCTAAAACATAGGGACTAAACAATATTAGGAGTTATACTCTGAACCAGGGGTTGCTATTTGCCCTTCTGTTAAGTAAGAAGGTAAATCTGCTACATATTTTAGAAGGAACTTTAGAAGAGCTCTCCAAGTGATGAACTTACTTATGAGGCGAGGATAGGATTTATCATCTTGAACAGTTCCTTTAAAGTTAAGACTAAAACCTTAAATGGATTCACCATAGTACTGACAGCTAAGTTCATTTGTGCAGTTTTTTCATGCCAAACCATGGGAAACACAAAAAATGTGAGTATTGTTTACATAAGAGAGTATAACATACTATGAGAATTCACCAACAACTACAAGACAATAAAATTCAAATAATCATAAAGATAACATAGACATATACTAGAATTAAACAATCCAAGGGTAGCATAACAATAGAAAAAATAATAGTAAAAAAATCTTCTTAATCTGAGTCAGAGCGATCCCCATAGAAACAACTCCTAAACTCTGATGGTCTCTAGAAAAGTGACCAAATTCTTCAGGTCTCATACATCTCATCTGAACCTGGGTCTAGAAGCACTCCTGATACTAGAATGGGGACTTCTGCCTTGCCTGGATAAATCCCCTACTTGTTATCCCTCATTTATATAGCAAGAGACCAGTTCAGAACATTCACTGCCACCCTGGACTCCCAGGAAAAAAAGAGCATGAGAGAACCCAGTGTATACTGCATATCAGTGACGCTGTACTCAAAATATCCAAAGTCATCCTACAATTTTCATAGAACTATTATGCAGCATGAAGAGAAAATGGAACCCTGTAGAACTCCACAAACCAATGATCATGGAGAGAAAGTGAGGTTCATCAGCACCATGTGCTGAAGCCAGAATGAGCACAAAATAATGCCTAGAAATACCATTGTTGATAGCATTAGTCACTGGGAGGTCTATCAGAACCGACAAGTATGCACTTTCCATGTCTGGTTCCTGACACTGGTAACCAACACAGTCTCAATCTCAAGACCAGATTCAGATGCCAACATATGTTTCTTCCAATCAGATATGAATATGCATACTCAGATACATGCTTTTGCCCCAGGACTGACATGTGGTTGTAATCCTAGAGCAAAAGGAGCTTTAGTTCAGACTTCAGCGAACTGACAAAAGTTCTATGATGAAGCAACAGCTTTCAAGAATGCTTCTCTGCATGCCCCTGTTGTTTATACCCAGAACATTCATGTATCACGAGTAGACCATTTCTGGTTGACATAAATCATCATCAGACAAAATATCTTATACATCTACTTATACATCTTCAAGAAAATGTATACATGCAAGAAGAGAGGTAGTGAAGGGATGGCAAAACAGAAAAAGAAAGATCTGTGCAGTCCCTCAGTGCCTCCTACCATCTGCTCCAGCTTCATTCACCATTAGCTGAGATCCATGATTGATTTGTCTCTTGTATCAACTGCTCCACTGAGAGAAAAAGTTTCCTCATCTCTTCTATAGATCAAAATCAGGAGTTTCTCTTGTGACCAGACGGAATGTTATGTCATGAACATCAGCACGAGAACACAGAACACTGGATTTATAGCAATGGCATGTGTATTCCTGTACTGTTTATCAGCTAAGTGCTCTCTAAACGGTTTACAATGTGTTTTTAGCTAATTGCCCCCAACAAGCTAGGTACTCATTTTACTGACCTGCAGAAGGATGGAAGGCTGAGTCAACCTGGAGTCCAGCAGGATTGAACCCACAACCTTGTGGCTACAGTACTGGCATTTAACCACTGCGCCACTAGGGCTTCTCTATATATGTGTGTGTGTGCATGTGTGTGTGTGTATCATCTATTCTGATCTCACCATCAAAGGAACTCTTGAAGCATGTTGCCTAAATTGTAGAAAACAAAAAATTAATGTCATTTATATACTCATCTACCATAGGTACAATCAAAATACAGCAAAGTTAATTTGAGCTGAAAGTTCTGCAAGATTCAGCATCATCAACATTTGCCCAGAATTGCTGGGTGGTTTCTAGCCAGCTATACTAGAGACCTTTTTTCCCTTGACTTCATTATGTATGGAAATCGGTTTCTTTTGCCTTCCATGTCTTTATTTCAGAGCCACCAAATAATCTGCAATAATAATGAAACAATGTAGATTATACATATACTTCAATGACTCCAGCTCATATGTGACAAGGTCTTCATTAGGCCTTCTCACATCACAAATCATGATTTCCACATCCTACTCTGCTAAATCTCCCTATGACTGGAACTACCAGACATTATGTCACTATGGATTTCAGCATGCTGGGTTTTGCGTACCTCTCTCATTAGGATCCTCCTTATGGGCATCCCTTTTCCTTGGTCTAACCTTGTCCATTCCAGCAGTTATGGTTTGTGGGTTAAAGTTCCCTTCAACTCTCGATGTTGGCTTATCTGTAGGCCCCAAGGAAATTATTCACTCATGCACACATAATACCACATATGCCTTAAATATTCATGACCAGAGTTTGAAACAGTTACTTTTTTGGGTTACAGCTCCCAGTTACTGTTCTTCAAGCTCTGTTAATGACTCAAAATTGATATTTAAAATCTCTGTTTGTGATGTTTGGTCTGTGAGGTCTCCACTTTGCCTTCACTTGATATTTCATATATGGATTCATTTAATCATTGTCCAGCATTCAAATAGTAAATTTGGGTTGGGCAAAGTGCAGGTCTTTAGCTGTTGTTGGACTGCAGCTCCCATCAGCCCTAGTCAGTGGTGATGAATAATAGAAGCCCCACTTTAAGAACATCTGCTGAGGCACACTTTGCCCTGTCTGTATTAAATGGAAGTGCAGCTATCAGTGAACACAACCGGATCAGAATCTGATCTCTAATTTCTTGCATTTGTCACAAATACATTTGGATAAAGATCCAAATTGAACCCTTTGCTTTATGTTAAAGTTATCACTTGACCTGGTCCAGCTCTTCAATTGATCGCAAAGTATTTATTTTATTTTGACCTTTACTATCTTTTACTTCATTTTGCTGTTTAGAAGCAACCTTTAACGTATTTCAGATAGAGCTATTTAATATAGCCTATTGTAATTCTCCTGCTTCATCATAATCTATTTTCCTAAGGAGGTCACCTTTAGCACAGGATGAGATTAATATATTTTATTAACAATCCATCCTTTTTATGAGGTTGTCTAATTTGAAAAGGGGAATAGACAAATTCAGGTGGCCTTTTTTTAATCTTTAAGAAATACCTTTTCAAAATCCTCTGTGGCATGAAAACACAAAATGGGTTGGCTTTTAAAATTACAAAATAACATGCTGCTCTGCAGACTGTCTTTTGTTCTGAATAATATTTTGTCATTTCCATTAGTGATTTTCTGAAAAATACATCTAATCTGTCCTGATATTCTGGTCTATCGCTGTAGTAAGTATGGTATCTGTTACTTCATAAAATTACATTTTTAAAGAGTTTCTAGAAAATTAAAGTGTAGTTTATCAGAATCATTTTAGGAAAAGAAGCAATTCAAGATTCTGTAGCTACAGCTTTCTGTTAATCTTCTCCCTTTGTTTTGTTTACACATTCTTATGAAATCCCAATGTGATTATATTTGTTGGTTGAAGTGCTATAAAGTGCTTGGATAGGAAGGGAAAGAAGCTGGTTTTGCGCCTTGTACATAAATACATCACAATCTTTATTCAATTTCAGCTTAATCTTTTAGCCAGAAATAAGAATACAAAAGGCTGATCCATGGGACTTTTGTTTAGACTAAACTCTAAAAATGTATATATTTTTTTTTAATCTGGTAGAAGGTTTATTTCTGGTCTGCTCTGACAGTGGGGTGATAGGTTTCTTTCTCGTAGTCTAATTAATACCTTTAATCTTTTTTTAATGGTTAAACTGTCTCCCTTTGGTTACAAGGCAGACTAGAGATAAAGGCACATATGACTAGAGGTTAATCCTTGCATTTTATTTCTTAATATCAGCAAGAGAGATTCCTTTCCTCCTCCTTCTCTGTCTGTTTACTTTGGGACTTTGTTTAGATATCAGGAGAAGAAGACAACAGGAAGTTTGTTTAGGCCCATCATTCAAGATTAGGAAGACATTAAACTCAGGGAGATAGAATATGAAATTGTTCTTATTATTTGAATGAATGAGCCACATGATTTCCATTATCTGTTGAAGGAGGTTGTTTTTAAGATGCAAATGAAATGTTTCTTTTATGAGCACTACTTTAAGGCTGAGAGCCCTTACAAAATGATTCTTACACAATGATAAACACACAAAAGCATCATAGCTATTAAAGACAAATATGTACATACATGCACACACAAAATTTAGGTAACCAAAACAATGGGTTTGGATTAGGAAATACAGCTATCAGTTCACTGGTGTTCTGCTGTAACCTTCCTTCCCCTCATCCTACTTGCTTTCAAAACAAAACACCCTCTTTCTAGTTAGTATGTATTATTTCCAGTTGTTGTCCTTTCCAGAACTTAAGGCTTTGTGATCCACAGAAACTTCCATCACCAGAAGGAGGAAGAAGGGATTGCTGTTGATTTTACAGTGGCTACGTATCCTAACAGCGATAGGAAGTTTCTAGAGAAAATCAATTAAATTAAGAGATCTTCTATGAAAAAAAGCCACAGCAGTTGAACTTATTTTGTGAACTAATTTTGTGAACTTATTTAGTTCATTTATATCCCACTTTTTCCCCAGTAATGGGACTCAAGGCAGCTTACACAAATAGAGATTAAAACTAGATTAAAAGATCAATAAAAAGTATAAATGTAAAAGTTACTTAAAAGATAATTAAACAATTTATAAAGTTTAAACCATTAAAATTTATCAGAAGACTACATGCAAATAGCAGAACAGAACTGCACACCATTAAAAGCCCATCCCAGTCAGTTTCTAAATGCCAGCCAGCCTAAGAATGTTTTGCCTTGCTGCTGAAAGGAGGAGGCCAGCCTAGCCTTCCTTAAAGATGGAGTTCCAAAGTTTGAGAGGCCACCAAGGAGGATTTCTCCTGTATTCCTGCCAAATGATCCTGAGAAGGTGATGGGACAGAAAGAGAAGAGCCCTTCCTGAAGAGCTCTAATAGGTTCATAAAGGGAAATACGGGTCCTCAAATAGCTTGGACCCAAGCCACTGGGTTTTGTAGGTCAACACCAGCACTTTGAATTGTGGCCAAAAACAGACTGGCAACCAGTAGAACAGTTGCAAAAAAGGAATTTTATGCTTCCTATAATCGCCTCATTTAATAATCTGGCTGCAGCTTTTCAGACCAGCTGACATTTCCAAACGTTTTTCAATGGTGTCCTCACGTAGAATGTACTCCCATAATCCAAATGAGATGTCACCAAGGCATATGTTACTGTAGCAAATCAGACTGTTCCAGGAACTTCTCCAGATGGTACACTAAGTTTAGCTGTGCAAATGCTCTCCTGGTAATTTCTGAAGCCTGGGCCTCCAGGTTCAGGGCTGCTTCCAGTACTACATCCAAACTGTAAACCTGTGTTTTCAGAGGGAATGTGAATTAATCTAACACAGGTGGAATTCCTGTTCTCTCATCTGTCTTTCAACTGACCAAGAGTACCTCTGTCTTGTCTGTATTAAGGTTCAGTTTGTTCACCCTCATCCAATCTATTACAGAGGCCAGGAACTGGTTTAGCGCCAGTTCAGACTTAAGTGAAATTTAAGCACTGGTTTAGACTTCGGCTGGATATTCTGTGTTGATATTATTCCAGAATGAAGTTATTAATTAAGTCATAAATTACTAAAAGGTCAACTAATTTTACATTTTCCAACTGGGTTCTTTCCTGAAGTTCTTTTGGATTTTTGGAGATGTGCTTTTCGATTTTTCTTTTTCCCTCCCAGTTGGCGAATTACAGCGTTTAGGTTGCAAGATTCAAACCACTTATTAAATAGCTGTTCCAGTGAGATGAATTGTGTCAAAGACTTTTGAGGTCAGCAATCTTAGTAACTGCTCTTCCATGCTTTCTTTATATCTAAAGATTTAAGATGGGGGAAGGTAAGGAGATTATAGGAAAGGGTACAAGAAAGCTTTTTTGGTGAGGTAGATGAGAAATTGGGTTTCCAAAAATTCATGCAGTTGTTTCCTTCTCTCCAAATTCATGCAGCTGCTTCATTGTGATAAGCTTTTAGTGCATTCTTCTAGCTTAAATTCAAATGGCAATTTATCATAAATGTAATAGATAATTTTCCCTCCTTCAACAGAAATATAACTGTGAATTATATTAAGAATTAACTAAAAACATTAACCCTTCTCTACAAGCTGTCTTATCTCTGGCCTTCCTCAACAAAGGGCTGACTTCTATTTGAAAAGCCATCCAATCTGACTTGTTTTAAAGGATCAATGGCAATAAGAGAAGAATAAGGCCCTCAAAGTTGCTCACCAACAGTGGCAAATGGACAGAACACTGAGCAGGCACAGGCCTACGTCTCCCTGTTAATCCTAACTAGAACAGACCTATTGAATCAACAGGGATTCCTTTTCAAATTATACTTGTGGTTTCTAAATTTCCATCTATCAACATATATTAACCCATGCACATTTATGGAAAATTCATGGAAATGTTCTGGGAGTTTGAAAGTGGACACCATAATCATTCTTCTCTGCCATGTTTTGAAGAGCCTCAAGCTCCCTGGAGCAAATAGGAAAGGATGTAGCAGGGACCTTTCAGATGGTAAAATCTCTTCTTTCTTTGTTCTGCTGATGGAGGTTTCCATTGGTTCAGAGATTTTAGTCAGTAGATGCAGCCCTATGAAGTAAAAAAAAAAAATTAAAATGAGTAAAAGAAGCTCAGTGGGGCTTGTTGGTTATGTTTAGAAAAGTAAGTCATGTAGAAGGCTGTTTTTAATAAATTTATATTCCTTTCTCACTCTCACTCTCTCACTCTCTCTCACACACACATTTTTTTTAATCAGTAATAAATTGAAACATTAATTGAATGATTTCCCTCTGCTCAGCTGTCCTCGAAGGCCGATACAAGAAGATCCCCTTCTCGGACAGACCGTGCCCCTGTGACTCTGGCCAAATAGAAACAACAGAGCATGTACTACTCCAGTACTCGTACTACAGGGACATCCACCTCAGCCTTATTTGACCCTTATTGAAAAATACCAAGGACACACCGAACAATTCTCTGCTGCTTTCAGACATCAGCCCCAACATAACATATAATGTTTCCAGATTCTGTGCAGCTACAGTTAAAATTCATCAGGCATTGACCTCCGCAGAAGACAAGTACCAGCCTTATCTGTTATATTGGAGCTGTGTATCCTGAAGGGATGTTTTTAAATGCTGATTTTAACCTGTTTTTTTAAACTACTTTCTTTTATTCTGCATCTCCTTTGCTGGTCTATGACCATAATAAAGTTTCTATTCTAGTCTATTGAACGATTGATAATATTTTAAAGATTCCGAAGATTCCACTTGAACAATATAATGATTAAAAAAATAAATCTTTCTTCATAGGCTACCCCGTTCCAGAGATTGTCATATTAGATGGCAGAATTGTGAGCACTGAATAAACAAGGGGAAAAGAAAAAATGCAAACAAACAAACAAATAAATAAAAATTTTTAGAGATTATTTGAGAGAATGGAATTGTGTATTTGCTATATTTCTTCTTGAGATGACATCAAGTATATTGTCTGTGTCTATATCAAATTACCATTGCATGGAACAATTACACACATTCAGCACTAAATGTGTAGTCAGTATATAAATAATATTAAATACTGTTCTGGAAGAGAGTTCACTTTTCTGAAAGGTGCGGGAAATCTATGGAATAGTGCCCGAGCATGTTCTGTGATGCAATAACAGACTGCCATTACTATTATTCCTACAGCTGTACTTTTTAACAACAAATAAACAAAAACACTGGTGGTGAGTAACATTTTGTTAGAGCAGCAATCATTTTTATATGCAGCAAACAAGATGGCCAGGCACAAAGGAGGCATATTTCCTCTTCTTGCTGAAGGAATTTCAGCAAGTGTAACTTCTATGACAGGCTTCAGCTCCTGAAATTCCTGGTCCTGCCCAATTATTAAAGGTGCAGACACCCTGTCCTTTTTTACATCTGCAAATGCCAGTGGGAAACAGGTAAGATTTGCCAAAGATTCTACAGTCATTATCATCTAGCAGGCACAATTTCTCATGTAAAGAATGTTAAATCATACCCGAGGGAGAAATGGGGGGAGTCAGACCAATCCTTCTGCAGTATCCATGCAAAGCCCATTCATAGCATGCTTATGATTGAACATCTGATCAACAGCATATTTTCCTCTTCAGATGGATGGCTTATCTATTAAGAAAAGCCCAGCTAGGTCACAGCTAAAGCCTATCCGATCTATACCCAGAAAGGCCAACCAGATGATTAAGGAAAGGCTGCATGCAACACAGGAGTGCACTGGAAGGGTTCTACTTGCATTCCCTGGTAGAGAGCAGGGTACTACCTCTACAAATGAAGGAAGCCATGCTGGCTGATAATCATTGATAGGTTCATTCTCCATGAATCTGTCAAATGCCCTTTTTACAGCTATCCACATCACTACAGTGGTGTAGTGAGAGCTTCTGCCACCTATCCAAAATACCAAATAAAAACCACTCAATTGGCATTGGGTAATTGGGCTCTGGCACATGCACTCAGAGGGGGTGCTCTGCACGCGCTCAGAGGCACGCTGCCATTCCCATGGTGGCTCCCCCCTCCCTCCTCATAGGCTTGGATGGACTGGGCTTGTCCCCAGTCTGGAAGGCGGGGCGCAGATGGCGGGTGCCTTTCCCCACCTCCTCAGGACTCGTCTTCTCCTCCTCTCTCCTCCTTTTCTCCCTCCCTCCTTCTCTGCCCAACCCAGAGGTCTGCTGGCTTATGTGGTTGATCAGATTGAGAAACCATGACTGCCCTTAGTTACTGTGTTGGTTTCTTACCAATGAAAGCCGGTAGAATGCGGGGGATTGGAGAATAGGAATGGATTGCTCTCTTTACCAGTGTGGCACACCGCTCCCCAGCCCAATTTTCACCCTTAAAAAACAGGCACACTATTAAAGCCACTTCCGTGACCTTCCACTCCATTCAGACCTGGCAAACTCTCCACCCTGCTGCTCTTCCCACCCCTGTTCTTGAAGTCAGCAAAGGCAGATCTCGGAGCCCAAAGGCGTGGTGGGGGGGACAGAGAAAAGCCCCAACATAACCAGGAGTGTGGAGTCCAACACTTCCCCTTTCTTTCTACATTAATCTCAATTTCTTATTCCTGGGTTGAAAAAAATCCCCCTCTCACTAGAAAAAAAGAAGACTTGTTTAGCTTGCAACTTCATTCTCATGAAGGCAGGGAAAATAGCCACACACACACCGGGCCAAATGATCCAACAGGGCAGCAATGAGCAAAGCCTCCATGTCAGCTCTTTCTTTCACCGGCTCCTCTTCCCCCTTCGTTTGCCTGCCACCCCTCTCTCCTCACTTCTCCCCATTCCCCACCTTAGCTGCGCTGGGAGGGAGGGAGAGGGAGAGAGAGAGAGAGATGACTAGACATAGCGAGAAGCTCCAGAGTCACCCAGAGAGAAAGAGAGCAAGTGAGCGAGTGAGCACGAGCGGGGGACTGTGTGTGTGACCCGACGCCTCAGTCCGCCACTGCATTACTATACTTTGTGATGGTAATACCATCACTTAACTATGCACTGAGTAAAGGAGTGATTAGATTTTTTTTCCTCACGGTTCTTCCATAACAGCGTAAGTGCAAATGGGAGCTCTGAGTGAAAACTTCAGACCTGCTTAGATTTAGCAAGGTTACTGCATCGTACACCTTTAGAACAGAGTGGGAAAAGTGCAGCCCATGGGGTACATATGCCCCTTCAGCTGTTTTGTGGCCCCTAGGACTGATTTTTCACCATTAGCAGGCATGAGAGACAATAGCAGGTATGGGAGACAATTTCACCTTTTTCCCCCCAGACCATTTTAGTTCCAGTAGAGGCCTCTTTTCTAGCAGAAACTGATCCAGATTACTTCCCCTGTAAAAATAGGTCCATCTCAGTGGCGGAGTTTGGAGTGTGGGGCGGGACTATGACATGAGGGGCGTGGCCACTGTGGGGGTGCAGGGCCATGGTGCGTGGGGTTCTGGTCATGGTGTGTGTGGGCTTGGTTGCGGGTGTGATGCCGCAAAAATATTGCCGCCTGGGGCAAACCGTCCCCCTGCCCCCGCCATCCCTACGTGACTGGACCATCTTAGACCTAAATTCTCCTAAAAGAAGGCCAAAGACATGACAAACAAAATAATACCACCATGCCCCTATGGGGCATTTGGGGATAATTTTTTTCCAGGAGAATCTCCAAGATCTTCTGGAAGGCCAAGATTGCCCTACTAAACCCCAACAATTGTTCACTTCTTCTTCAGCTATTACATTGACTTGCTTAACACTATGGTTGATAGTGAGGATCACATGTTATCTTCATGTGACTAAAAGAGGTTGAAACCCTAGACAGAAAATTGCTCACAAAACTTTCTGCTCCAGTCAGAAATCTCTGAATAGATAAAAAATATCTCCAGAAGTCAAACTTACACAACCGAGATCAATGTGCTGCTCACTGTCCAGTTGTCCATATTTGATTATTTGTGATTAAACTTCACATAACAGGAGTCCTAGATATCTGACTGTGGATAGTTGTTTTGGGTCCCATATTGAGAGAAGTGGGACGCAGAGAGAGAGAGAGAGAGAGAGAGAAGATTGCCACCAGACAGAAGGTTTCTAGGGTTCTTCTCAGCATTGTGGCCAAATGTTGATAACTGTCCAGTGGTACCAAAAGACTAACTTTGTATTTAATAGGCTCCTCAAGATATTTCTACTTGAACCTGGCAGTTCAAGTGTGGGAAGAAAGTTATGGCCAGGAATGGACATGGGAAATAAACATTCCTTTTAGCATGTTGCTTGTACTTTTCTCATAGCTATTAGGCGTTTTTTTTCATAATTTTTATAAATAAAAACATCTCCAAAACAATATGCAACTTACATGTTTAAATACATTTTAAAAAAAATAAAAAATAAAATTATATCCTAAAGAAAATGGATAACAAAAAAGAAGAGGCAATATAATAATCAAACGCTTGATAAGAACAATAATACAAAGCTTTAAAAGTAGGATAGATAATTATTAGCAAGCATGAATAATAAAAAAAAAATAAGAAAACACAGGAAAATAAGTTCTTGTTTTTTAAGTGACTCCCTTCCCAAGCAGTGGTGAGTGCTTCCAGAAAGAAAAAAAAATCAAATTCTCCTTGGAAATTTAGTAAGGTTATCAGTTTCTCTACATTGTAAAACAAAACTCTTTAATCATTAGCTTAAGTTAAAATAGATATACAGGTAAATATACCACACTTATTTTCCCAAATTTGCTATTAATAAGTTCCCCCATTTAGATTTCCAGAGGGGAGTTAAGATTTTCCATTCTTGTCTACACTTTTATGTAGGTTTTTCAGATAATGAAATTGTTAGTGTAGTTCTGCCATTTCATAGAGCTTTAAAACCCAGTCATCTATTGAAGAAATATGGGAATCTTTCCAACTCTGGGCGAAAGTTATTCTGGCAACATATGTCAAGAGTCTCCAATATTTATTCTTTGATTGGGTATCTATTCTTTCAAGCATATTAAGTATACTTCTTTATTTTAAGATTTTTTATCTGTTCATGAATTTGTTTCCGGAACTTTCTTTTTTTCTTACAGTGCTACCATAAATGGTAAAAATTTCCTTTTTGATCACATTTCCAAGATTTAGCATTGTTATTTTTTTTTTCTGTTTTAGATATTTGTACTGGGTGTTAGATACCATCTAAAATGTCTTCTAATAATATTTTCTTAGCTTTATACTCTTTGTGAATTTCTGATTGATAAACCAGGATTTCTCCCATTGATTGTGTATTGGGTGGCCTAGATTTTGGGCTCACTTAATCATGTTGTTGTTCACTAGGTCTTGTTCTAATTCATAATTCAACTATAGTTTATAAAGCTTCCCAACTAGTTTTGTTATTCCATGCTTTAGTAATTTATTGAATTCTGATTCTTTTGTTTCAATATCTCAAATGTTTTTGTCCAATTTAAGCTTTTCTACAGGCTGTCTTTGAAGAAACCAAGCTATTAGGATGAGCGATAGATTGCATTTGCACAGTTCAGTTTCCTTTGTTTTGTTCTGCCCTACACAATCTCAGGAATCTATCTTTCAATGGCCTTGCCCTGTATGTGGGCAGCACTCCAGCCCAGGGGACCTATTATTCAACTACAAAGATCAGAAGCACTGGTTGTAAGATAAGATAGTGGAGCCCATCTGCTAAAGGACTATGATGATTTTTCTTCATCATTTACCTCCACTTAGCACTTATTTTATAGGAAAGATGTGTGCCAGCCTTCTATACTAAGTGAAGTCTTGGGGACACCCAGAATTATAGCCAGTTCCAGCTCAAAAGAAATAGTTATATAATCCAAACAACACCTTACACACAAAAGGGCAGCAGTATTGGCAGAACCCTAGAAGTACATCGGTTCAAACACACCTATAGGAACAACCTCTCCCTCCACAGCAAAACAAGAGCTTGGGAAGTACTGTTTGCCTCTTATGACACCACAAAGCCACAATGAGATTTCTTATTTTTAAGATCTGGGAGATAATTGCCAGAAGTCCACAAAATTACCTAAGATGCATTACTTCTCAGCCTTTCAACATGCAGTTCATTTGTAGGGGACCCAGGACTAAATTAGTGAATTAAAAAACAAACATGTTGATGTGATTAATGAGCCATGAAGAGCAGAAAGGACCACAAATATGAGAGGCAAATTGATTGCATTGATTGAGAGATGTAAGCTATAAATATCCCAACAAAATGAAAGGCGATTGAGTAGAAAGTACTGCTTCTTCACAACACAGCAAGTTTTATATTGTGCTATGTCTGTGTGTGTGCATTGCATGCCTGCACCCATTTATAAAAATTCAACTGCTTAGATTGCACCAGCCAAATTATAACTGAATATGTATGTATGTGTTTATTGAAACATTTTAACTCTCCCTTCATGAAAACACTTTAAATCACTACATATATAATTTATACAAGTGATTCTTGAATTTGATCCTCCTGATGTGTTGGACTTCAGCTTGCAGAATCCTTGACCATTGGACAGGTTGGCTTGGGTCTCAGAGAGATGATGTCCCAAACACTTGGATGACCAAAGTTTGAGAACCACTAGCTTAAACAATGCAGTAAAGCACAACACAAATTCTGAAATGTATGTTCAAAACAAAGAAAAAAATACACAATAAAATGGTTTCAGCCAAAGATTTATTCTTGCCACTATCCTGTCTCATTTACTGAATTTTATGATGATTTCAGGCATCATTTATCCTCCACTCAGAACCCTCCCCTCGCTTCCCTTCTTACATCTTTCTTCTTACCACAGAAAATCCATTAAGGAGAAAGAGATGGAAACTGATTGCTAGTGGAAGGAGCCCCATATCCAAATATGCTTAGAATCAGCCAGTTAAAATGCCTTAGCAAATGAAAAGATTGTAAGTTGATATTAAAAAAAACTTGCAGTGTTGATGTTAGTTATAGTGGGGAGAGTATTTCACAGTTGGGGTGCCACAACCAGGAAGGCTCTTACTTTTTTTGATGCATTGCACACTGAAAGTAATTAGATAAAGTTAACAAAGTTAATAACAGAGAGTGGGCAGGCTGTGTGTGTGCCTAGGTTGTCCCTCCCTCAGTGACTCCCATGGCCTGGTAATCTGTCTTTATAATGTTAAATCATAAGCCAACTCATAGTGCTTCTATAGATATTTCAGTCTCAACTACAAGCACTAGATTAGAAATAAACTGGAAGCCAGGGCAGCTACTTCAGAATCAGTATAATTTGATCATGCCTGGCTATACCTGTTAGAATAGTGGCTGCTGCATTCTGCATGAGCAGAAGGTTCTGGGTCTTCTTCAAGGACTATAACACGTTATGCTAACGCAGTTGAGAGGTTCAGGCCATGAACCACTGTGGCCATGAACCACTGTGACCATCCTATCCAGGAACAGTCATAGGCTGTGAACAAGCTGAAGCTGAGAAAAGACATTCACTTCTGCAGCTCAATAGGTGCTAGTCCCAGATTCAGGAGCTTTTCTTGAGGTCTTTGCCTTCCTATGATAAGTGAGATGGAATACATTATTCATATGATTGCTCTGAAAGCATTTCTGTTAATGCTTTCACAGTGGAGGCCTTGGAAGTATCCAGCAACATAATTGCTTTGATAAAGCCAACCAAGACTCAAATGACATTGCTGGATCAAGATGTAAAGCTATACACCTGTTTCTCACACTGTGGCCCCCACATAGGACAGGCTGAACACCTATTTCCAGGCATAAGAAAAACATAGGCCCTTACTGCATGAAGTTGTCATCTCACCAAAGTAAAGCATTGTTCCCAATCTAGAACCTGTGCTATCACACAACGTCATTGCTAAACAGCTGCTGTCACATTCCCATGAGTTGCAAATCAACCCCTTTTCATTGCTGGAGAAAGTCTGGTAATGGCCTCCTTTCTCACCACAGTCCTGTCACCTGGGTAGTATGGTTTCTCAATAGCACTTGATGGCACTTCCTGTCATCACCAAGCCAGGGTGTGGGTGTGCCCAGGTTGTCCCTCCCTCAATGACTCCCATGGCTTGGTAAGTTTGAAATCCATCACCTTTCTCCGTTTATTTTAAATTTCTCCTTTGAGTTTTTTTTTAAAAAAATTATTTTTTTTGCTTTTAGTGTTATAGTGCAAAAAGGCAATAGTGTATGGGTGTGTAATGATGTAATAACATTGAAGTGCTAGTACAGCTTACAAAAAAAAAAAAAACCAAAAAAACCCCCCCTGACCAATCAGGAACTGTGAAGCAGGAAAAAGTTGGGGGAAAGGACTCACCAATGATGCTGTAATGTAGTGGGAACATCAGTGGCAATAATGCTATTCATCCACTGAAGTCAAAAGGGTGTGATAGAGACGGTTCACAACCTGACACAATTACAGAAATGGCAATGCTGGGATTGAATCAGAGCAATGCACCATTGAGGTGCAGTAATGACCAAACTCCCACGATCTCCATTTTGACAGCATGAAGTTTGACAGAAATCATGTGAATAGCTTGTTCCTTCTTACCAGTGAGCAGTTTATAGCAAGCTAAGCATAGTTGTCTGGACTTTACATGACAGTAAGCATCATTTGTAGTATCAGTCATGCTAATTGTAGATGTTATATTGAAGAATTATCAGACAGAACATCACTGAGATATCACAGTCCTCTTGTGGTGACCAACAACCTTTTTATTTTCCTTGGTTCCCAATGTGAGGTGAGGTTTTTTTTGGGGGGGGGATGCATTTAACTTGCCTTTGGCATAATTTCCAAATAATTATTTATTTCAGTATGTGGGAGGCATATGATTGTGACCTGTGGCTGTGAAGGAGTACTAAAAAGGGATCTTTGACTTAGATGCAGCTGAGAAGTAGCTGTATCTACAACTAACAAATTACTTGCTAAGCACAGCTGCCCAAGTGAACTCACTCTCACTGAGAAGTCTGCTTCCCTTCTACTATCCGTCTTCTTATCTGGAGGAAGGTAGGATAAGAGAAGGATCCCATCTTCAGATGATTAACAGTCTGAGCCATAATGGATCAACTAATGGAGCTAAATCAGTAGTCAAGTACACTCGTACTTTCTGTCAATGCATATTTGCCTCTGAGAACCAGTGGCAAAAACAGAGCAGCTAATTGTTTCAATTATGGCACAAACATGAAAGGAAGGTTTTGCACAGTGCTCAAGATATCCCCCTCAATAGCCCTGCTCTACTACCAGAAGGGAGCTTGTTTTTGGTGTTATATTCAAGCAGTGGTGAGTGGGAAGATAAGTCAAGGCTTGTACAAGCTTTTGCTTCCACTGGATGCACATTCCAGTTAGTGATCAAAGCTGACCCCACCCACACCCACACACTTAATAGTCAAAACCTGAGGCCTGGATTAAAGCTCATAAGGGGCTTGTGGATGACCATGTGATAGCAGGAATACAAAGGATGCTTTTGCATGCTGAACTGGATAAAGATGTCTTCCTGGAAAGAAAAAAAAAACCCTCTGAATGTATAGATTGACTTAGTGACTTGATTAAAGAATGTGGCATTCTCGCCCTTCATCAAATCAAACAAGAATTATATTTGCTCTATGCCTTGTGCATTAATTCATTGCAAAAGGTAAGAAACGTCTTTCTGTTTAAGGCATGAAAGAAGTGTAAAAGCAATTAATTAAAAATGCTTTCAAAAATGACTAATGTTGAATAGCTCTGTTTTATAACTTTCTCTTGCCCACTGTTCTTTTACACTACTGACACCAAAATAATCCCTGCTAGGGTGTTATCGTGGGTTTGGACTTGTCAAAATGAACACATCTATATGCTGCTATTTTCATATAGAATGACAATCCCACTTCATAGCTTTTCAAGAAATTAAATAATGTTATAGGGCTAAATTTTGTCATATTCTGACTGTCTCAATAACAGGCTCATTTCCCCATCTCTCTCTTCTTGTCAGTATCATATGTGCAAACAGGATGATGGCTTATTTCTAGGGATTGGCTTCCCATGTAATGACTAGACATGTGACTTAGTGGTGGACATGTCCTTTGCAGGGAGAACATCCCTGTTATCTCTAGGTAAGACTGGGAAAAACTCCTGGAGAACCACAGCCAGTTAGCATAGATACTGAGCTAGAGGGACCAATAGTTGATCAAGTTCCTTCATGTTGCTTGCAGGTGTGCTGATGCACCAAGGGAAGGGGGCACTTGGGAACATAATTTAACCTAATGGAGCTCATCTATCTCTCTTTTTGAATCAAGCCCATATTTTTAAGAACATAAGCAAGGAGAACCAGCATTTTAATTCTTGAACCTAGAACTAAGATTTGTTCTCACTTTCATTCTTATCAGAGTTGTATCATGTAGAAGTCATCTTTCTGTGTTGAGTCAAATGGAATCCATAAGTTTCAAATGACATGAAGGTACAGAATAGCAACAGCACCTGTAGGAAGGGCAAAATTGGATTTAGCTCAGTGTTGATAATACAGGAATAGATGGACCAACAGTCTTATTCATTATAAGTCAAAATCTTATGTTGCTTTGCACCATAGGTATATGATGCTACTTTTAGAAACAGATTAGATGGACCTTGCTTTGATAAGGCCTTAATCCAATTGCTAGTCCTAACTAGAATAGCCCAATGAGTTAATGGAACTGACATAAATGTTGAGTTATGAAATTGATTCAATGACTGCAGTCTGGTTGGGATGAACAATTGAATTTAGGCCCAAGGAAGTGAATTCTTATGTTAAAATCCAAAGAATATGAGTCAATTTGCCTTGCAGTCATTAGTGCCAGGAATTTTATCATGCATATTCATTCATTAACTAAGGTTTGGATTCCGCCGTTGCTGATCAAGAGTATCAAAGATCTGAAAGAATTTCTTGTAATTTCCTAAAACAAAAGTGGAAGTGGCAGAATAAGCCATTGCTTTCCCCATCCTATCAAAAATTAGTTATTTTAATCTTCTCATTGCTGATTTTCAGTAGAAATGAACAACTTTATAGCTTTTCATTAAGCACTAGATAATTTGTCTTTTTATCTCTCCAAATAAAACTGTGCACCAAACAGTAACCTAGTTATAAAATCTTTCTTTTCATTTTGGTGTCCCTTTTGCATATCTGGAACAAATGTGGCAAGAAATATATTCCAATTTTAAAAGACATAATAAATGCATAATCTGCTTTATAAGCAAAGATTATATTTTTCCATATTATAATAAATCAGCAGGAAAACTGAAAGGGCACAGTTTAGGCCATTTTCATTTTAGCAACACAACTAAAATTATTCTTTTACAAATAAAATTGTTTGCTTAGAAGCCTTTGTATATTATATATATTGAAAGTATTAAGCTTTATTACTTTAATTGAGAATTAAAAGCAGGGGACATTCTCCTAAACTGGGACAGTGTAACTTTTTATATGATTTTTACCACATTGTTATTAGATTAGAATAAAAAGAAAGTGTTTATTCAGGTGTTCATTTCTCTTAGGACTAGAGGACAGAACATGGAAATAAATAGTTGATTGATTCACCAAATGATTGACTGGTTAGATTTTTTTCAGCATGTCACAATTTACTGGAGTTCCTCATTAAGATTGAAGTTAATCCTATGCTTTAATGAGTTATTTTATTTGGAATGTTAGGATTCATTAGAGTAGATGGGTCTTACTCTGACAGGTGCTGTAAGGTAGAGAAGGTCTGAAGAGAAGAAGGATTATGGGTGGGGAAAAGGTATCACCTGGCTCTTTTGCTAGGCTGCAGAAAAACTGAGAAACAGTTGAAGAGCTAGGACTGGGGAACAATTGAAGAAGAAAGGAAGGAAAGTACAAAGAATCCTTACATATAATAGAATAAAAAGGAATGAGGTGTACATTCTAAAAAAAAAGAAAGCTCTTAAGGAGCCATAAACCTTACGGAATGTCAAGCACTTTTGGCCTAAAAGGTTGGTGACCCCCACTCATATGTTGACCTCTGTGTCTTCCTGGGGTGGGATTTGTATTACTCTCTTCAGTTGCCTTTCTCTGCTAATTTTATTGTGGTTTCTACTGTACGGTATTCTATGATACACAGTACTATTCATTCAGTGGCAGAGCTTGGAGTGTGTGGAGTGGAAGGTGAGAAGGGGGCTACAATGCATGGGGGTGTGGCTGCGGTGCATGGGGGCGTGGCCAGGACATGCAGGGGCATGGCTATGGGCCAGGATGCTCCAAAAACATTGCCGCCCGGGGCGAACCACACCCTCCGCATCCCCATCCTTACATGACTGTATTCATTACTATTTGAAGTAAGATGCAATGAACCCAATTGCAATCTTTTAGTGTGTTTATTACTGTCCACATCATGCTAGACACTTAGGCAATTTGGTGGAAAGTTTTCCTCAGATACATCTCATTTTTTTCTCTCTTGGCTTTTCACCTCTCTCTTCTCCACTCCTCATTCTGCTTTTCACTTGCCCCTGTCTTCAGTAAATTATACACTTGGAAGGTGTTAATAAAGTTGGAGTTTGGAGCCAAAACCACAGATGGCTAAATTTGCCCCTCTATCCCTGTGAATATTTCTCATTGGGTTTTTTTTTTAAATAGAAATCTATGCAACAGTAAGTTCCATATAGCTAAACGAAACAAATATGTGCTCTACCACTGAATTTTACAGATAATTCTTCTTGATAAGGAATGAGAAGACAGGGAGCACTCAGTGATACAGTTCTGCAGAAAAAAACATTCTTCATATACTCAGAGATACATTTGTAATTAACAATTCTCCATCCTTGATCCACTGACTAACCTTTGTAGATCACATTGCACATGGAGCCATTTATTGCTCCACTTGCTTTGGGTTACTAGTTGAAATAAACACATCATTCCTTAGAAGCCATTAACATCACTCCTTATTAACATTTGATAAACAAGGTGTTTGAAGGGCAAGTGAACAGTATACCTGTTGCAAGCATGGGTTATAAAAAAAGAGGAGAGATACGAATCCATGAGAAAGCCTAACTGCACAGATTATAAGATGAGATTCTGAACTTTAGGACACCCTTTCCCTATCCTATATGGAAGTCTTACTTTCCCAGGCACCATTTATGTTATGGGCTGTGTAGTCCATCTTATGGGTGGAATCCAGGTTGGGAAAAGGCAACTTTAAAAGTACAGCTGGAGCATTTTTGAAAGTGCCAATAACAAAATGTGCCCTTGGGATCAACAGTGACAACTTCCAGGTAAATCCCATAATCTGCAACAAAAGTAATATATTATATGATGAATTAACTAATAATAGCAAACTAATTAAATTCAGTTATTGATGCTCAGGATGATGAATTGATTTCCAAAATTCTACCATTTAACATTATCAAATTAATTTTCAAACCTGAAGTTTCAAACTCTGTTATAGGGAACTGGGGACATTTGCTCCAATCTCTCTGCCTCTGTTCCTCATCTCCCCAAGTTGGTGAAGGAGCTCTGAACCTGAGGTGTAACTGCATTCAAGTGAATGAGGTTACAGATCTCTGTCCTGTCCTATTAGTGTTTGGAGAGAGTAGGGTTGAAACATATGGCCCCAGCTTCCTCTACTCTTATAGAGAAGTAAATGCCTGCATAGGATTTTTCTTTCAATGACAACAAAAAGAATTCTATGCACCTTGTACCAAATGGCCTACAGAAAGAGATGAGGGGAAAAGTTGTTAGATGTTCATTTCCATATGGAAATGCTCATTTTGGACTTGCTGAAGACTACAAATGAAATGAAATGCTCCTTGCCTAAGCAATCCATGCATCTGAGAGTTTGTAATGTGTTTGTAAGTTTAAAAAATTAAGAGAAAAATAAACATGATTGAAAGTGCAAAACATTTGAACAAACACAACCAAAAATGCATACAAAAATGAGTTCCTTACAAAATGGCTTACCAAACAGGCATAAAACTTTGGGGAAAAGTACACAAAAATATACATTGATTTAAAAAAAAATGCAGTCAAACATGTGTTTATCAATCATAGAACAATGTGTAGATTAGACATATGCTTACTAGCAAGAAATGCATTTTGAAGAATAAAGCATAATTTGTATAAATCTGAATACTGAGAACAACAAATCTCAAAATTCAATACAGAAATAGAATGGAATGAGGACATAGGTGGGACAATGAGAAAGTCCACAAGAATGAGAGTGAGAAATTTGCAGTGTCCTACTTAGCTCTTTACTGTGGTAGTCATTCAATGGAATGTGTACAAGATGAAATGTGTGTTAAAAAGGGACATGAGACTTAATATAAGCAAGTCTAAAGTAATGCAGCCTGAAGCAAAAAAAAAAATCCATCTTCACATGTACACTGTAGGGATCTGGGCTGGCAGCAACTGACTAAGAAAGAAATCTTGAAGTTGTGTTGACAGTGTGATGAAAACATTGTCTCAGTTGCTATAAAAGAAAAAGAGAAAGGGAAATTCTGTGTTGAGCAATAATTATTCCAATGGAACAATAAGTGTATTTCTGGTTAAGATTTTAGTGGAGTTGCAGTTAATTCAAAATGATTCAATAATTCCTCTTCTAGAAAAATTAGCTCATGCTGTTTCTTGTATTAATGCTATCCAAGGAAAATATTTTAATTAATTAATTTATATTCCCACTCAAAATGCCTTTAAAAACCTAGGATGAAATCAAACATTTATTTGAAAGACAAAAAAGATCCTTCAAGTTTGACACAGATCATTGGGATATTTCTCCAAAATTAATTTCCACAGGTCTTTAACCAGATGATTATCAAGATTTCCAAGGAATGTTGTTTTTCAAAACTTTGAAAAAATCCAATAACTTTTTTTTGCCAGAACTACTTCCATGCATTTCAATGTCAAGCATTTTACATCTCTATTATAAATGAACACATTATAAAGATCTGTCAACAATTTCTGAGTCATTTAGCTCAAGTGACCACCTAGAGATCAGATCATAGTCAAGAAATAGCTTTGCAGACCTCATGCAGTTTCTATTGATCTTCCCTTAAACTATTTAAACTCCATTAAACACACTTTTCTCCCTCCAGAAAAATGACCAACAAAGCCTTTTCTGTCTAAGCTTGTAACACTTGGCCAGGAAACTCTACTAAATAGAGCCTACTACTGAAATCTCAAAAGCGTGCTGAATGCTCTACAGCATTGGTTTCCAACCTTACATCCTCACATGATGTTCGATTTTTAACTCCCAGAAGTCCCGGTAAGCATGGCCAATGATTAAGAGTTCTAGGAATGGCAGGTTAAAAATCTCTGGGAACAAAATGTTAGAAACCACTATTTTGCAGCATGGATGTACAGATTTCAGCTACTTTTCTTTTTCTATCTACAAGAACCCCAGGATGCACCAATGGCATCCAGGTACAAAAGGCATACAGAATTAAAGGATACTGATCCTAGAAAGTTATTTTGAGTACCAGAATTGTTCTGAACTTACAGTTTTTCCACTAAAAAAATCCCCTCCTAATTATTCCAGGATTTCTTATTTCAGCAGATAAATGGGAGGTGGAAGGTACTGCTTTATTGACAAACAACTGGGAATCAGTCCTTGCTGATCTACTGAACACCACAGAGATCTAAAACTATATCCAAAGCTAACTTTTCTATGCACCTGCTTTACCAGATATGGTATATGAAAGATGTATTATTTCTGGTTCAAATTAGAATTGACCTGAAAATCTTAGCATTTGCAGGAGTAGAGAGTAAATAGTGTGAGGATTTTGGAGACAATTCAGGATCTGAAAAGACTTTGGGGAGGGCTTAAATATGTTACAACAGTGATAATATTTTCCCCATAGAACTTTATTTTACAACTTGTTTTACCCCCTCATTTTCTCTACCCACCGCCGTGTTTTTGGAATGTTGCTTCATCATTGCATAGCAACACTTAAAGAGAACTCTTCTAAATAAACAGAGACAATTAGTGAAGATGGCACTTTTTCCCTAAAAGTCCCATGAATGGTGTCACATGTTCTTTCCCTAAGACTACTATCAGCCATCACCATCACAGCCAATCAGGAGGATTATGAGAGTTGCCTCTGCCCAATCTTGTGTTACTTACAGCAGTGGGAATGTATTTACTGGCCTTGTCCCTTACTTCTACACACTGATCAGGTCTTTTGGACAGGGTGCATGGATGTACACATGCAGGTTCTGTTCCTTCAGAATGGGCATTTGTTCCCTGTAATCCTGTCATTACTATCATTGTTAAGACTATTGGTAGAGTTGACTAAAGAATCCTCCCCGCAACTTTCATCTGCATTTTGTAAAAGTAGAATGTCATCAGGTGAAAGTCCCCTGGAAGATGGGGAACTTATCAGTAAAGGTCAGCTATTGGGAACATCTTCGTGAAATCTTCCTTAAATAGAAAGCTTTCTCACTGCTTCAAATGATTCAAAATGTGATTTAGCATTGTTCCAACTAAGGCACTCTTTCTGGCATACATACACAACCTTTCTGTTAGAGAAATTAAAAGAAGAAGAAGAAGAAAGACCCCTGGACTTGAAATTAATAGAAGCTTCACAAATACTTGTGAGCGTATTCAGGCATGCTACTTTGCTTCCCAAAAAATCTTCACTTTTTGCTGGCTCCTGGAATAAATAACATGTTATTTACCCCTAGTGACCATACATTTCCTGGAAAGGTATCCACGAAAAACTTGAGAACAGTATTCACCACAGCTCAGTGGTAGAACACCAATTTCTCATGCAGAAGTTCCAAGGTTCAGTTCATGGTGTCTCCAGGTACATCTGGGAAAACTCCTTTCCTAAAGCACGTACTGCCACTTCCAATCAGTGACTGTACATGTTGCTGAGTTAGCAGGACTAGCGGTCTGAGTCAGTATAAGCTTTTCTAGCCTATCAATTGTAGTGACCAGAGACAATTCAGCCTGGGACATTCATACTGTACCATAGTGCTAAAACCCCTGATATGGGAGTCAGGAGGTATTTGAAGGCCAATCTAATAGTAGGGTCTGGAAAAGCTCCCCAAAACACTGATTTCCTGCAAAATTCTTGGTGATTGCTGGTGATTTCCAGGTTTGTCATGCTGAGCCTACTCCCTAAATATGTTCAGAACCTTGGACAGCTCCCTTAAAGTCTGAAATGTAACCCGAAGTATAGTCATCACACTACTGACATGGAGATTTCCTTGTGCCCCGATATTGGACAATTTATAGCCAGAGAAGACAACCAAGTTTTTCCTCTTGGCCATCAGATTACTAGCATTCCCATTTTTTTTTTAATCTATTGTTATTCTGCCTGCTTTGGGTGTATATTCAAAATACCTACCTGAGTATTTTAAAGGATGACTTACAAAACACTCTACAAATTAGACCCTGCTGTTGTCCACAGAGGAGTTTCTACTTTCCAAGACTGTTTGAAGGCAAATAAAAGATAATACCACAGCTGGTTCGATATTTTAGTGGGTCAGTGCTTTTGGTGGAGCTCTTGGTAGAGCCCTGTACCTACGAGGGCTGAATGCCTCATCTTTGCCCCTGTTGCTTTCCTTGCATCCCCTTTGGACTCAGTCTGCATCAGATATCAGAAGGGAGGAACAAAGGAATTTGGAGGCCACCACACGTCATCTGTGCTCCCTTTACTCCTTGCTCACTTGAAGAGGGAAAGGATTCTGGCTACAAAAGCAAAGAGGAAGAACAGGGTTACATGAGGGAATGAGGGCATTGCTCTTCCAAATAAGAATTCTGACCCCCTGCCTTGAATTTTTCCTTCAGTCCCCAAAATTCTAGCACTGTAGAGAGTGAGACATTTTTTTCACACCTGAAATTCATATCTGCTGTGTTTGCATTCCATTAGTAACTTTCCCTGCCTCTTTTCTTTGGATCTGTATTTCTAAATCCTCCACTGAAGTTTTAAATTAACTGCAATGCTAGTCATTTGGGCACTGAAGGAAAATTACATTTCAAGAGGGCAGAATTCTTATATGGGGGGATGACCTCATTCTGTCTTCCATAGCTACACCCCAAAGCAGCATGGCTAGCATTGAGATTGGACATCCTATTAAACCACAGAGCTCAGAAAGCAACCAATGATGCCAACCATGAATGATTACATCAGCAACAGCCTCCAGGGCATGTGGGACATTAGACTCTTGCTTCAGAAGATGCAGCCTTCTGCACAGAAACAGCAACTGCAATTATAGGCCAGTGATGCTCATTTGGATGCAAAGCTACAGTGATACTCGCCTGCACATATTCTCATTCAAAATATTACTAAATTAAACACCTTCCTCTTTTTCCTAGTCCAAAACATTTTATTTTCAATGGCTTTGACTCAGAGGCCCTGTAAATGAAATTCAACTCACAGGACACCTCTGCTGTGAACAGTAAAGGAAAAGATCTCATCTACCAATTCCTCCTTCTTCCCATAGCAGGGATGAGCCCTCCAGATGTTGAACTCATCTGGGAAGCCATATTTTGCCCATCCCTGTTCTGTAGCTTCTAGTACCTCCTGAAGAACAGCCCCAGAGGTTTCGTAATTTTCTGGAACAGTGTGAGATATAGCACAGTAAAGTCAAAATCAGCAAAAATCATTTGGTTCAGAGTCCTCCCGACTCTGGATTCAATCTAAGATATTTATCTCTATATCTTTTTCAAAAATTTCTGTTTTTAATGCAATAAGCCTCAGCATTATAATTTATCACATTACGTACTCTAGTTCTGTTTTTTCAGCAATTAATTTTAAATTTAATTCTGTGAGATGTATGCTCTTCACCAAAATCTCAGCAACAGCTAAGTCCTACACTGACAATTACTATGTTAAAAATTAATTTCAAATATTTGTAGGCTTTGGTTAGTTTTCCAAAGAATAGCCTTTTAATTCAAAATTATAAATTTTAGAAGTTATTTTTCTATATCTATGCATTTTTCTTTTTGCTAGCTCATTATTGCATCTATTCCTTTTTTCAAGGATATTGATTTAGCCATGAAATCAACGAAACACGTGCACAATTGAATGGATTTTTTAAAAATAAAAATTAGCATTTTTCTATATATTTATAAAGAAAATTAGGATAAGGAAATTGATCAGAGGCAAGTAAATACATTTTATTAATATTATTTTTTTAATGAAACCAGATTTAAAATATGAGGGGAGGTTGTTTTGTTTTAATTCTATAATCGGTATGACTGGACAGTCCAAATTTAATTCACATATGCTATGAATTGTGAAAGAACTATACAAAAATAGCTGTGCATCATAACACTGATAGAAGGTATGCTTTAAATAGCACTTTAAATAGTGGATACAGATTTGTTTATGGGAATGAGACTGTTATACTATCAAACAGAATACAGATACTCTGCTCAATCTGTTTCTGGGGGAAAAAACTCTACAGAGCTTCTTCTAAAGTTTGTGGTATTGTATCTTTTTCACATTAGTTTCCTAATGAATTATGTGTTTACTGTGTATTTTGAATCCTTGATCCACTGAACGTCATATCACATCATAGGAAAACTATTTCAAATGGCAATACATTCAGTGGCAGAAGAATAAGCCCTATACTGACTCAAATTTATTTGGTACTTTTATACAGCTGTTGGATAGCTATTTGCAAAACACAGGATTAATAAGCATCTATTTTCATGTTGTCATTGGCAAGATATTCCATATCCCTCAGATACCTTGCCATTCAGTTTCATGAAACTGCATCCTAATGTTAAAAAAAAAAAAAATGGAGCTTGTCAGACTTATTTCTAATGGGAAGTGATTTCAGTTCATCTTTATGCACCTTGTGTCTAGCATTCCTTTTTTCTGCTTTGCCCACTCTGGCAAACCGGCTAATAGCTGAGACTTGAAACAGATGAATATATAGATATGCTACATGAAATATATGCTGCACTCAGAGCCACAGATTTCTCTGAATATCATATGGAAACCATTGTGCTTTGTATATTATTTGGAATGAAAAACTTTCCTCCTCCGTACCATCCCATGTTTATTATTAGTTTTAAAATCTTTTTCAAAAGTCATATTCATAGTGTTCATCTGTTCTTCTAGTTTAAATAGCTACCTACACCTATTCTAGCAATGCTGTTAAGTGGCCAGTGCCCTCAAAATTATGCTGGGGCAATTCAAACCATTAAAAGATTAAGAATCTAGCTATGAAAACTCTAAATCATTTGAGAAGTTATTTCTTTTATCTAGAATCCCACAGGTTCTGCTTGAACCAATTAAATAAACAGAACTACCCAGAATCAGGAACCTCTCTTCTGCAACTGAAATATACCCTTTTTACCCTGTGTTAAGATGAAATTGATTTAAATATATACATATGTTTTCACAGGTATCTAAAATGTGCGTATGGCCAACTAACCCATTGAATTAAGAATTAATATGAACTCCATTTCATTGAAATCTGGAGAAAATCACAACACCAGATAGAGGGAATAAAATGAGCATTTCAGCTTTTTTTTCTTCAAACAAGGACGATGGACAACTCTTGTTTGTTTAGCAGTTATTAGGTGCAGGCCACGAAAGTCAATTAGAAGATCCTTTTGTTAAATACTAAAAGCAACAACCATATAAATGAATGTGACTTTTCTTTTTCTTTCCACTTCCTCCTTTTAGTGAGCCACACACAATTAGAGAAATCCTCCAAAGTGTAGATAGTATAGCTAGATAAAGCCGAAGTCTGCTGAAATCTTCTTATGTAAACGGCATAATAGTTCTTCAGATGGCCCCTTTCTGTCATCCACCATAACCATCACACCCCCCATTTCTGCTGCAGTCAGGTGAACTGTCAAAGAGCTATTATGGTTGGCTGCCTAGAATTCTGAGGAAAGACAAATCTGTACAATTTTCTCTTTGGACAATAAATGGTTCATTCGGTGCGTTTAGGTTTTCCTAAACAATTCTTCTCTAGGAATAATAAGGGTTGTTTATTTCATTTCACTTTTTAACATGTTCACCAACAAAGGTAGTGGAGGGCTTTTGTTTGGGTTGAAGCCTTTACCCTGAATATATAGCTCTTTGATGGACATACACATTAGCAATACCATATCTGGGTAAGCTTTTATTTTTATTTGTCATGCTATAACTCATCGTGTATGATTTTTAAAAAAAACATGAGGGAGCATATAACATTTTGGGATATGTTTAACTGTTATTAATAGAACTAGGGGTACATGGAAGGGAGAGATTGAATGTATATACATCTGCAAGATCACTCAATTTACAATTCAGTGCTGAGACTCGACAAATGCTACATATGCTTAGCATTCCATGCCTGTTTGAAATACTGCATGCTTGGAAATGAACACATTATTGTAATGTGTAACACTGCATCTTCTGATCATTCTTGCCTCATAAATAAAGAGATGCATAAATATCGTGTTTCTGAGAGGATATTTCTTTAGAAGCAAGTGTTGTTGTTTTGTTTTTACATCCCAGGGCAAAAGTTAAATAGGGGCTGCAAAATTCAAATATTTTGCAAGCATCCATTCGTACAAAACTCTGCAAAAATTTTTTATATACTTTAGAAAAATATAACCTTGACAATTTGTGGAACATCCCTTCATTCCTCCCCCTTCCCAGTTTCCATATTTCCATATATCTTCTATTTACTGTAAGAATTTGCATTAGCTGATAACCAGCAGAAGTCACATTTCATACACCCAGAATGGCAGTTCAATAATTGCTTACTCTGGTGTAATCCCATTTATTTCCATGATTTGACTAGTGTGAGTAGTTATGGTATGATTCCCCAAATATTTTCTTAGATGTGACAAATCTGCATGAAAAAAGGCACTTCTTAAGATATCAAATGCTGTTAACAAAAGGAACAGATGCAACCTATACAAACAGAGCTTTTAAAATGCTGTATATTTAAAAATGTATTTCGAAAACAATTTTTCAAAAAATTGGAAATGTGGAATCCCTTCCTCAGAAAACACCAGGTTTTTTTTTAACCAGTTGCATAAAAACGTAGCACTTTTATGTTTCCTTTTGAGGAGTGACTGGATAGAATAGGATTATTATTTTTTTTATAATTATTGTTTCTTAAAGTTATATAACAACAGCCATATCTGAAACCATTTTAAAAATCAAATGTAGGTTAGAGTTTTAAAACACGTTATTCCTATAGTTTTATGTCACAATGTATATAAAACTCCTGTTTTTGCAAAATAGCTTAGAATAATGTGTTTCTGTTTCTGCATGTGTGTTTCTTCTAAAAAGCACAGTTTCAGGATCTAGCAGGGGTGATCTGAAGAGGAAAAAATATTTTCTGTGCATGGATAGCTTCTCTGGATGACATTTAGTTTTGCACAGACAAAAGAGTGCAGTGCAATGCAACAACAACAACAACGACAATGCTTTCATTGAGTACTTGAGAGCTGCACAAACAGTGCTCTCTAAAGCACTGTTAAGCTTTGTCAGTTAGATGGTTTGGCCAAGGCATGGGAAACAGACATTCACCCCAGCCATCTTTATTTCTTCAGCTCTAATATGTAATCTATTCAGTCAAAGTTAATAATGCATGCTGCAGCCAGGATGCTACTAAGCTATACCACCTCTTCGATGGACTCAAGTACGACAATTTCACATTTTTGTTTCTCACATAGTGAAACAAATTGATGTTGGGTCTTCTGAATGGGGATTGCCACATGTGTAACAGAAGCAGTGCTGCGTCCATGTTTATCATGCTGAAAGGGCTTTCTGTTCCCTCAGCGTTCAATAGGATCTCACCTCAGTTTTGGCTAGGTACATCAGTGCAGCCCACAGAGGTTGTGCAACAACCTTTAATTTGGAGACAGAATTTTAAGTAGCCTATCAAGCCAGAGTCCAAAATGTCACAATCCAGAAAGTCCAGTACCCATGTGGAAATAAGTTTGCCTGTCGTGTACTTGAAATAGGTGTAAAAACATCTGCCTCAGTGTAAGAGCCTGTGCAGCTCTGCAGTGTATAGAAGAAAATGGTGTTACCTGGGAATAGAGCCACCGTGCATCCATAGCACTGTACATGTCCCAAGAGCAGGCGCAAGTGGACAACGCCCTCCACATCTGTCCTTTGGAAAACATATTTGTGGCCTTGCGCTATATTCACTCTTCTCTCGTTTCTAGCAGGACTCAGTGAGCCAAAGAGTTCCGGCTTACACAAAAGCTAGAGAGCAATAGTTGAATGCTCCATAATGGAATGCAGAGATGGTTCCTCCCCAAGCTCAAAGAGTTGGACTCATATCTAAAATATAGATCATTCTAGAGGGGTCTTTCTGGACCTGTTTATAAATCCTTCTGTCAAGTCCTTCTGCACATAGCCTTTATATAGCTGTGTAATATTTCTGGGATAGCATAATTTGGAAAACGTAAGTTTACTTGCTTCTTAACTGTGTTCAAAAATGGGAGAATATAATTCATTTCTGCATATCTGCTAGACTGGACAAATCAAGGTGACAATCCATGCTTAGGCCTGTCAGGCCTTTTGTCCTGCTGCTGCCCTGAATTGAAATACAATGGAATCAAAGTGGTATATATAGCAGTCCAGCTGCTTTGCTGTTACAGGAGAGTCCCGCTATTTTAGTGTGTCAGATCGTGTTTGTAAACTGGGCTCAGGCCCATTTTGTACAATGACAATGCAAATTGTGAAAAACTCTTCTGCAAAATAGGAAGTCAGATGAGATGTATACCTGAAAGTGTGGAGGCTGCTCAAAACTGCTTTGCCATAAAGATTCTGCATCAAAGCTTTTCTTAAATTTTTGGTGCCATGCTTATATTCACAGGCAATCCCTTCCCCTTTCCAACAGTGACATGAGAACCAGGTAGGGTTGTGTTTGTAAACGTATCAGAGGTTGTCTTTCTCAGGGTTCTGAACTGATGTTACTTTTTAAAGACAGTTTTATATTTCATTTAAGCATCCAATTAATCATCTTTACAGTGTTGCAATGACTGGCATCAGCAGTGTAGTTTAATTAAATTTGAAATTATTGTAGAGAATATATAGGCATCCAACTAGCCAGTCCAAATTAAATGCTGTGGTCTATTTCTTACCCATGGTGTTTCCAATTTAAATATTCCTCCAAAAGGTTACCCTTCACAGAATGGAATCATTTTTATGTTTAACTATTACAAACCTGTAATAGCAATATCCACACTAAACCTGGGTAGTGTCTTTTATTGTTCAGTGCACTTCTATGCACAATTATATGTGGGTGTGTAGATAGATACACGGAGAAAGAGAGAGCTTTTATATTTATGCTGATTTAAGTACTAATATTCTTTAAATGCTATTTTCCCTCTTCTGTTATGTCAGCGCTGAGCTGGTTGAGGATTGAAGAGATGATCCACCATTTTGATTCACTGTTGTAATCAAGCAATTAGTTTACAAAATGGAAGCAGACAGCTCTCTGCCTCTCATTCTATATTCCAGCCATTTGGTTGGCTTTTACCTATTTGGAAGGAGTAAGCAAAGCTATATACTGTCTTTCATGTATGGCACCTTCTGCAATACTTCTCAAGGGGGATTAAATTAATGGCTATTACTAAGAAAAGCCTGCTAGGAACAGAGCTTTGTAGTATTTTGTCTCCTGAATGGTTTACCTTATATGCAATACTTATTTATATAATTGAAACATATATTTCAATTTTTTTTCTGGAAATGAATTGAAAATATGGATTAGGTAGAAATGTGATCATTCCATGTTTTTAAAAGGTGTGTATTGTGCCCTCCCCCCACATATATATCTTGCAGATATAATTCCTAACATGTCAAGTGAGAAACTGGCCAGGAACACACTTGTGTATATGTGTGTGTAAAGCACAGAAGGCTACAGCATAGATGCGTGTATGTGTGTCTGTACAGATGGATATTAAAGCTTTTGGAATCCTGGAAAATGTGTCATCTGTTAAGTGCAGATCAGGTCTTCTGTGTGAAAAGCATGAACATATATATATATATATAAAAATGTGCTGTGGTCTCTGCACTTTTTGAAATTGCATATTTATCAGCCTATGAATTATTTATGAGTTTAGAAGGGGGAATGAGAGGGACAGAAACAGTGCAAGAAACACATGCTTAGAAAGAAGAGCATTTATATGCATCTAGTACAAAGTCTTTTCCATGGATTACACCAGGTAACTGCATTGCTGCATTTCTTGTAGTGTTTTACTGAGTTGAGTAGGCTTGGGATTTCCTTCCTTCCTTCCTTCCTTCCTTCCTTCCTTCTTTGTACATTAAGCTGGAGATGACTTAGAAGATATTTGTCACTGATAGGGAATGGTTCTATAACATCCAAAGAGCAGGACATTTAATAAATATTAATTCTTCAACTGTCATGATGTATTATTGTCAAGCAGGTTCTGACAAACTGAGGATTAATGACATGTCTTATAAATTAGAAATGACCCTTTCTGCAGAATGTCCAAACTCAAGCTCAGGAGTAGGCCAGGCCAGCAACCTCCACCAGTTAAGTATCTTGTCTTTGTCAGTCTTGTGAGCAAAAGAAAATAAGGTTTCCTGTCATTCATTACTATTTGACACCCAGATTATTTCTTCCTGGGATGTCTGTGAACAAAATTACCAAGATTGCCTCAGCCTCATCAATAGACAAGGCACACACAGCAAATATGTCTTTTTCTTGTAGTTTCTTTCAGAAACAATAAAAATAACCAGAAAAAAAAAAAAACATTTCAGAGTAACCATCGTCATTACTGTGGTGATGGCTGAGATGGTTATGTTACAGAAGAAGCTGAGGCATAACGCAGAATGGAAATTCTCTATAAGAGAGGTAAAAAAAATCAAGATTTTATTTCCTGAATTGTGTATGAAAAGAAATGGGCATCAAATAAGTAACAAAAAATGAATATGAATTTATTTGACTTCTAGGCTACATTAATACCTAGCAAAAAATATTTGACATAGATTACCATGTTGTTGAAAATAACTACAATAATTATTCTTATTATTGATGATATAACTATTATTATTATATACTGCTTAAAATGCATTAGAAGTTTTGCACTGCTACACATACACACAGACTCACACAATAGATGCTCAAGTCATTCTAAGCCTTTTTTAAAAAAAATCTAAGACTGCTTTTGGGTATGTGGGTATGGAGATACTTTCTCTCTGTGTATATGTGTTTGTATTAATCTCAAATGGAGAAGGAAACACAAAGGAATTTGTTCAAAGATCAAAGTTATCCTTTTGCATCATGGATTCCAGCAAACAAAACAACAATAATTTGACCAGTGTATTTCAGCTCCCCCGCCAAAAAAAATCTGGGCAGAGACTGTGCACAACATGAAACTGGGCTACAGAGTGTATAAAAATGTTTAGCCTAATCATTCCTTAATGACAGTGACTTATGTCCTTAGTGCAGTTGATTTGTTTCCTGGGTTTTAAAAGTAGATTATTTCCATGGTGCAGGCTTAGTGTAAGCTGCTGAGAAACCACAAGCACTGCACTTCAGCCTGAGTTTGGGACGTTCGCCAAGGGTAATCTGATTAAAAGGGCTTTTTTTTTTTTTAACAAAACACACATAGACACACACACATTCTGCTGCTTTGAACATTCTGGGCAGCCAGATAGAATGGGGCCAAAAAATTGCTTTTTCTAGGCAAACTGTTCTGCCTGAGCAGAATTAAAAGCACGGTAAGCAGCATCACAGGAGGAGTGATTCTTTTTGACAGACTTGCAACTGGATAAACAAAGCATCTGTTACAGACCCACAAGCAAATCCATGATCTATTTAATGCTGGTTTTGCTTGTTTGTTCTGCCTTTAATCATGTTTGATTACTGCATAGGTGTGAGGCTCTGAGGCCTTGCCTTTATCCTCAAAGATTCAAAATGTGTCCTTATTTTTTAAAAAAACAAAACATATGCACACACACAAATGAAAAGCAAGACATGCATACCCACAATAGGGTTTTTCTTCCCCTTCTTCTGTGGCCTGACATTTACAAATGTTCTAGTCTACATGGCAATTGTTTGTGATGTGTGCTGGGTACAATTTACCTGAGAAATTTAGCAGCAGTACATTTTTCAAAGGTAATTATCCAATCTCAAATCTTGGATGACTTCTAAAAAGAGAGTGCAGTGTTAATTAAATATGTCATGTTTGCACACACCATAATGTGCTGTCATTGGTGTTGTGTGTGTTGTTTTTTTTAAAAAAAATTGCCTTATTGAACTACATTTCTGTTCTTCTGGTGCATTTAAACAACAAAAGAATCTTCTTCCTTCCTTAGCATTCCTTGAATTCTGAGCATGGCAGATCACCTTGATCTTTGTTAATAGCACTAGGAGGGGGGTTACTTCAAAATGTGTCTGTAACACATAATCTAATTCCATGTTTCCTTGTTCATTCAGCCTTCAGAGCAGCATCTCTCAGTTGCACTAGGGCCCTTTGTGGCAAGGAGAAAATATATGTCATTTGTTGTCTATGATCAGCTGCTTTACCCACACTTTTTCTCCCAGCATTGAAGGGTACAGATTCTTTTCCATTCCATTGCTTCACACGATGACACTGTAACACAAACATATAAATGTATAAAGAATTCAATGGTGCCACATTTTTGACTCTTTTCCTCAAACTGGTAAATAATATAGCAGATTTAGGGAAATTGCAGGGCAGCACAAACCATAATTTTCCTGAAATAAACACTGGTGTACAGAATTGTACCCAGAATTTGGCATTTATCTTTTATTCATAGATGCAGGTCACAATATTCATTGCATTAAGGCCTTTTAGCTCATGTAGATACATGCATCTTTGTGCTTTCCAGGAATACCATGACAACCTTTCTAAAGTGAGATTCCTATGATCAAATCATCTTTGCTTCCCCTCCCCTCCTGCAAGTCTCTGTCTACTTCTCCCCCACCCCTCTCTTATTCTCAGCAGCCTCCACCAAAGGGACTCCAATACTACAGATTGCAACGTGAGGCTATGTCTCACTTAAGCATTTGATTATTTAGAAATTTAGAATTCAGCTAGAAAGCATAACCTTGTATTTGCTGGGAAGTCAGCTGCAAAAACCAGCATGACTTTCTGAAATAGAAATGCCAGGATTTGGTGAAATAATTCAGAGCTGAGAAACTGAGCCCACTCTTATTATTAGGCAATAGGATTGCTAAGTCAGGACTATTCCAGGTGCTGAGATTTCAAGCCAAAACCTGAGACGTAGGAACTTATCATGTCACAGGTGTCAGCCCCTAATAGTGTTATAAGGTTGATTTTATGTGGAGTGGTCCTTGGTGATGTCATTGTACATGAAACATTGAACATCAACCACAGTTACACCAAGGCCATTTCCACATGGGCATATTGCCCACGCTAGAGCGACCTCTCCAGGAGGTCTTCTTCACCGGGGTCTGTGCTAGAGCAGTTAAAAAAAGTGAGGTTCTAGACCTCAAACTGTTCTAGTGCAGCCCCGGGGTGGCGCTGTGAGTTTTATAAAAACCACCTTCAAAAGTGGTTTTTATAAAACTTACCCGCGCTGCCCCGTAGCAGCCCCCGGTCAAGAACTGCAGGGATGCGGTAGCGCGCCACTGCAGATCTGCCCGGGGGTGGGCTTCCAGCTGGCGCGCTGTCCCAATTGGCAGAGCGCCGCTGGAAGCTGCTGGCCGCCATTTTGGGCGCCGCCGGGAGCCGCTGAGCGCCGCCGAAATTCGGCGGCGTTTGGAACGGTGGATCCGCGCTCTTCGGAGGGACGGAGCAACCTGCTCGTGGGTAAGCTCCGCCCCTGCGTGCGCGGCCCCGTTTCGCCCCCCGGTGAGGAAAGGGCCCGAGTGTGCCATTCAAATCAAAAACAACATGTTTAACAAACAATGAAAATGCATGGACTTTTCAAGGCAGCCCTTTCACTCTGAGATTCCTCCCCCTTGCCTATGAAATGACTAAGGCCGTTTCTACACTACGTTGTTATAATGTTATTATTCCAGTTTCAACATCTTGTGGAATTCTGGGGTTTGTAGTTTACTAAGGCCAAAAAGATCTCTGGCTGAGAATTCTAAATGCCCCTCTCTAGACTGCAAACCCCAGGATTCCACAGGATGTTGAAAGTGGAATAATAGCACTATAACAGTGTAGCACCAGAATGGCCTAAGAGATTCCTGAGATTCAGGGTCAGGCAACCCTATTAGGCTGAGTGAGCTAGATGCCTCAGGCAACAGATTATGACCATCAAAAAACAGGACCAAATTGTTATTTAATATGTTTTTATTGTAATTTTTAGTGCAAAGGAGAGATGCTTGAGGAGGGTTTTGTCTTATATCTCAAAACGCCTTTGGCTGCCTTTGGGTATTTGGTATATACATCACGCCCAGGGATGGGAGGAAAACTATTTGCTGCTCAGTCTCAGATATCTTTGGCTGGCTCTGCTAAGAAAAGAGGGTGAAGTCAGCCATGGACCAATGATGATGAGAATTTGTGAGAAATGCATGTTTGATAAAAATTAATTAGGAGATCTGGCTGGAAGCTTAGCTGATGTGTGAAAATATATTTGTAAGCTCGATGGAATGCTATTTTTAAAGGCTGATTAACACTAGTTAACCAACAAACAGAAACAGCATCACAAACAAGGGAAGGCAGTGGAGAAAAATTGAGATGTGGAACAAGAAAACTTTTCATTCTGGTCTTAGCATTAAAAGCTTTGTTTCTCACACCCTGACATCATTGCCTGCTGACTTTTCTCATAATTTTAAAAAAAGATTTTTTTTATTGTATGTTATTTGTTGTAAGCTGTGGAGAGAAATGTTTGTCTTATAAGAGGGCCTAAAAAGATTCAGCCCTTATATGTAGATATATATTTGTGTGTGTGTGTGTACACAGCAGATATTTATTTATTTGTCTGTTTATTTATTTATTAAATTTATATCCCATTTTTCCCCCAGGTTGAGATCCAGGGTAGCTTACAAATGCTAAAAACACATGCACGTTGTCAGCTGCTGGAGCTCAGCAAACTTCTAGTGCTTTCAACACACACACACATGTGTTTTAATTTTGTTTAGCTTTTGTTTTCTTTCATTTCGGTTTTGAAAAGCTTTTCTTAACTCTTGCTCTTATATCTGGGGCTAAATCCTAGCTCAAGTTAATGTCACCTTCCTCATGTGGACGAAGGCTTGCATATGTTTTGTTCTGATCTATACCACAAATATATGGAAGGCTTGAGACTTCTAGGAACAGGTTACAAAATATATGAAACAATGTTTCAGAACAGCAAAGCTATTGCAGTCCCATATTCTTAACCTGTAATCTCATTATACAATATATTCCAACCCTGGGGTGGTAATTAGCCCCAGAAGTTTCATTATGGAGTAGAGTAAAAAACAATAATCATAAAAAAAATCTCCTTGGTCCAACTGTGGCCAGCGTTTGCTTCTATGGACTTCTAAGGCCCTTACTGCACGGTGCTGCAATATCACGTCATCCTGGCAGGATCCCAACAGTGCCACTGCTGGGATGGGATCGGGACTTGAACTCTCCCCACCACACCCAGCCTGCTGCCAGCAGATGGGTAGTATTAGGGACACTCATCTTCCTTCCACAGTACAGCATGAACGGTGAATCCCTTTCTTTGCCTCTTCCTGCTCTATACTGAGGAAGAAAGCACTGTCAAGCACTTCCGCCCCTACTGCATGTCCACAGCTGATGGGATTGTGGCAGGAAAGGTGGCCATTACACGATTATTTTTTTTTCAGGTAATGGTATATGGCATGTTTACAATGCCTGTGAATCAACAGCACCTGAGCCATTTCTGCACTAGACTGTTATAGCGCTATGATTCCATTTTCAACATCCTATGGAATCCTGGGGTTTGCAGTTTCGGGAGGGGCTGGCCAGCCCCTCCTGAAACTGCAAACCGCAGATTCCATAGGATGGTGAAAGTGGAATCATAGCGCTATAAGCAGTCTAGTGTGGAAATGGCCCTGGTCAGCAACAGCGTCATGCAAAAGCACATGTCCCAGACCAGGAGCAATATGTTGCCATGCCGGGACGGCAACATCATGTGGTTATGCCTAAATTGGATAGGATGGTGGGCGCTGATAAAATAAGTGTAGTCAGGGCCTGCCTCGTATAACTAGCACTCTGTTTCTAGTGGAATACCATGTGAGCACAAAGTCCAGATGCTGTCACATCTCCCTTGCTCTTGCTGAGTGGCCACAAAAGCCAGTCTCTCTCCTGAAGAGGCGGTAGGCCCCACTGGGATGAGTACTTGCCTTTTTCTTGTCATAATGCCTATTCCATCCTGACCATCTCATGGGAAGGTAAGAGCCCTGCCTAGTGTCCTTTACCTGACCTATGGCTATATAAACCACCAGGTCCTGTTGCAAATGGATCAGAGAAATGTAATACATCTTATCTGAAGGAAGTACACTAGTGGTATGAAAAGTACACACCTGGGGCCACAAGTGGCTCCAAGCCTTGGGTTGTTTTTTTGTTTTGTTTTTTTGCCTACAGAGTCATTGGACTATCATTTATTTGGCCAAAATTTGAGAGTAAATTGCCTCTCCCAGAAGCCTCCAAGAACAGCAATTCATCTTTTAAATAGGTTGCAGCAGTTGCATAGTGACGGGGGGATCATGGAGGTGGTCTGCCCCAGTGGGAAATTTTTAGGAGTGCTGGGACTCCCTGCTTGCCCTCCCCCACGTGCTGTAGCCCTGCCCTTCTACCATAGCCTTGGCCCATCTGGCATAGCTCCACCCCCACACACTATAGCGCCCCCCACTGACTTTAGCCCCCCCATGTCCCGCCCCTCCATGCACTGCAGGCTCCGCCACTGGGTTGCAGGCCTTCTGCACTGTTTAAAAACCATGAAAGACCCATTTTATTTTTCCTAAGTTGCCTTTTCTTGTCTTTTTGGTGATTCCCGCCCCCATATCCTTGCCAATCCACACAGCCCCTGGTTTTGTTTTGAGGCAGAAAATTACCTCCCATCTACCACTATCCCAGTGTAAATGTAGCAGCAAATAATTGATGTCTAAATGAGGAAATGAATTTTTCTCCTGCCAACACCAAGGGCCCATTCACGCTACCCAATTATAGTGCCATTATTCCCCTCTAACTGTCATCCTATGGAATCTTGGGATTGGAATTTAGAATTCCCATCCAGAGCACTCCAGGATGGAAGTATGGCAGTTAAAGTGGAATAATAGTGCTATAACTGACTAGTGTGGATGTGCCTCAGGTCCTGCTACAAGTCCTGCTATCCCTTGTCAAATAGACTTAGGATTTTCTCTCACAAGTATCTCATGAGAAGAAAACAACTGGAACTCTAATAGAGATGTAACTGTTTACTTCTTTCATTACTGAATGTGAGAATGAAATATTTTAAAAGTTTTGCCCCTGTTTCCCACAGGTGATATCACAAGGGGTTTTGCACACTTTTTGTTTATTTTGAGTGTGGCTTTTTTTTTTTACATTTTAGTTTTTTAAACTGTTTTGTTTTGTTTTATTTTATTAAATCCATTGAAAATGGAAAACAAGGGGGAAACTACTTGCTGCTCTTGTTTCAGAAAGAAAAATTTCACAGCTGGGGACAATTTTTAGACACGATGTCTTAATGTGTCAAGGTATGCTTTTTAAGTGAAGATGAGAACATATACAGGCATTCTTTGCACTCCTAAATTCTTTAGGCTGGAACACTTTCAGTGCCATTTACCAATAAATGTGATTAGCCAAGGCAGTCTTCCCAGAATGCCATGGCTTCAAGGACCCATCTGAAAGCCAGGCACTGGAGAAGCAGAGTGCTCTTTCATCTTTCTCTGCCGCCCTCTTCTCTCTTCTTCTTCTCAATAGGCTACTGGGGCAAGGCAGTGGCAGATGGTGGTTCCCATCTGGACCGTGAATTCATTCTGAGTTCTACTATGAACTTTGGTGGAGATATTCAGATATACTGAATCTTTTTTGGGAGTAATCACCTTGGACAGCTGCTTTAACATAAGGACTAAAACCTGGAGTAAATTCACCGCCTCACTGACATGGAAGCTAGCAGCCACCGTGGGGGTAGTGGGGGGACAGGTGTCTCTTGCAATGGCCTGATCACTTATGGAAGGCTTTTGAAGTTAGATAGAGGTCAAATGAGGTCGGCTGAGAGGCTCAGGCAGCCAAAGTTTGGACGTGTTCCTCTATTGGTCTACAACTCCAAGAATGCCAAAATTAGCATGGACACTTCATTCTGGTAAATGAAGTCCAAACAAACAATAACAACAACTTCCCTCAGCTGAATTAAGTAAATGGAACAAGTTAGTGAAACAAGAGCAGAAAAACAGAACAGAAGGCTGATTCCATTCCTAGAATGACTCCTTCTGTAAATGTGATTCTGCATCTACGAAAGGCTGCTTCTTCCTTTTGTGCAGCCAAAAAGAAAATGGAAAAGAAAGAAAAAAATTATAGATAACAATCCGACAGCCCTGCAGTGCCCTTTATGTCATCTGTTATAGCTGATCTTCATTTGAAGAAAAGCAGCACAAACAACATCTGAAATCTGTATGAACCAGTTGGTTTCAAATCACTTTTAAGTTCATTGCAATAGCCATCCTTAATTTTTAAATTTTAGCCTTAAAAAGATTCAGTCTGTGACCTGTTTTTTCTCCTTATTTTCTTCTGTACTTTTACATACTTTAAAGACACAATGTTGTACCTCTTAAAAAGATACGTTCATGTCAAAATGATGACCTGCTGTTTGGGGAGGGAAGGAAGAAGGAATCATAAAACGAGATTTCTCAATAATCAAGGACATCTGTGATCCTGGATTGCTTGCAAACGTACAAAGGCCTACTGCTCCCCTGCCAAAGTAAAATGCCTGTGATCCCTCACCCCAAAGGGAAAAAAGAGAGAGAAAGAGAGGAGAAAATTATGTGACAGGAGATCAGCTGCTCTCTGCTCCTTCTTCTTTCTTTCTTTTTTTTTAAAAAAAGCTGAGGTTGTTGCTATTTAACATATAACCCTCTGACCTTACTACTGTGCCTGCTTTGAAACACCAAGCTATTTAATTATGCAAATTACAAACAGAGAAAAACATCAGAAGAATCTGTCTGGAAATTACCTTGTTTGACTGGAAATTAGTTGGCTCATTTGAACTTACAGGACACTGCTTTTCAGTGCTGCATCTAGGCTTGGTACTCGTATGCATTTGCATTATCTTACTTACATCTCTGTGGGACACTAGAAAGTGTTACAAATTAACTGGAGAAGCAATATTTCATCTATCTTCCTTGTACCTAATTATTTTAAAAGACATATCCTGCAGTGGGCACTAATGAATGGAACTCTCCTTAAAACCCTAGCACAAACAGAGCACACAAACAATACATAATATCCATTTCATCATTTCATAAACTGGTGGAGCCAACAATGGTATTTTGCCTATGCGGCTGTCAATAGCCTGAGTCCAAGATACTTGCCACTCAAATTTTCCTCTTCTTTTTCTAAAGTCACCATTTCTTTTGCATCTGACAAAAGTGAACTCTAGCTTTTGAAAGCTTCTGCCTTTTAGCCTGTGTACATTGTTAGGCATTAAAGACTGGCTGAGATCCTGCATCAGGAGACGTACACGTATCACTTAGCCATGTCTCCATAGCTAGTTTTCCTGATGCTACCCTCCTAAACCTCACCTGGTAAGCAGCACATCCTCACCCAATATGGCCATTTCTGTGTTAGCAAAGAATGGGAGATGAGTAGGGATGAGTCCAGTTATTTTCCTATAGCTGGACACACTGCCACAAGCATCTTCAGAGACCTCCAGGGGTCCCTGTTTACTCTGTGTAGATTACTTCCTTGTAGCATGTCCAGCTGTGTTACTTGGCTG
Source organism: Iguana delicatissima (assembly GCA_948472985.1). Lineage (NCBI taxonomy): Eukaryota > Metazoa > Chordata > Lepidosauria > Squamata > Iguanidae > Iguana > Iguana delicatissima. Next base: position 1,574,538 of record CAOKZL010000625.1, read on the forward strand.
GAAGTATCCCCACTCATCCCCTAGGACTCCGACAACACAAAAAAGGCCATATTGTAGAGTGAGGCTGTTCTGCTTACAAGGTGGAGTTGGGGGGAAATGGCCATTAAAGTGAATTGTTATGGTGTAAGTCAGATTTATGCTATCTTAATCCACTATCAGGATCACATTTTCTCTATTGGTTTTGTATGCCTTCAAAGATGGAGACAGAAAAGAGGAATGAGTAAGGTTAGAATTAATGATGACACATTCCTGTGTAAAAGTTTAACTAGGTTGGAACGACAAAGGAGCTTGTATTACCGGTACTTTCAAGAGGAAACTTTGTCTTTTCCCCACTTTGGTATCAAAGGAGGTGATTTCCAAATTCGTTATGCTGTATTAATGCTATGGACAAACTCTATTGTACTGAATGTTACACTAGTGGAAAAACTGCCATTACCACTATTAGCTCAATCACACTTAGCATAATGAAGTTGGAATTGAGAGTGCAATAGCTTGTGAAACAACTTCTAAAAGAGTTTCTGAACATGATTATGAAAGAACTAGCACAACGGCACATGAAAGGACTGAGAAATAACTAGTGCAATGGCTAATCCAAGGACAGAGGCCTTTGGAATATGGCTTCTAAAAGACATGTGAAACAATTAGTGAAATGATTTTTGGACCCCTTGTGCAATACAATATAGAAGAGTTCACTTGAACAGTATCAAAGTACTGAAAATGATACATGCATAAGAATATGAACTGGGCAGGTTCACATCAGGAGAATTACATCACTGTATACAACCCCTGAATCTCATTTAGGCAGCTTATTTTTAAACTGTGCTCTTCATGGATTCTCCCCTCCCTTTCTTTTCCATCATGCATGGCTTGATCCAAAATGTTGCATAGTGCATATTTTTCTACACATATGGAAGAAGAACAAAATTGTGGTACACTGAATATGCTTCTATGATTCAAGGAGAAGAAATCTGAATTTACTGCAGATCACTTTAATACACTTTTAGCATTTGCAGAAGAAAAATTTTGTATCTGAATTGGTTGCTGAATCCTAATATGATGGGACAGAATTTTCATTTTACTAGGTTTTCTGGATAAATATTTTGAATTGTTAATTCTGTAAATAGACAGAAAGACATTTGGTTCCATTTACAAAATACCATATTATTTGTTTTATGTTTAATTTATTTATTTTAGCCCATCTTTATATCAGAGAGCTCCAGCTACTTCAATGATAGGTTGTCTGCCTATCCATTAATCATAGTTGGAACTATTTAGCTTTATCTAGTTTGTGTCATTATGTAATTTTTGAACAGAATTCCGATTATTGAAATCTGCTTTGTTTTTATCCAGAACACAAGCTCCACTGGCTAGAACCAGGTAGAAAGCAATGCCATGGGGATGCAGACATGAACTTATAATCAAGGAAGAGAGTGCGTTTAAACATGTATTTAGTGTCAGAGTTTGTTTCCAGCACTGCAACTGAGAGGATAGCTTGGCCCAAATGTGGGAGTATACAACAGTGAAAGCGGAAATGAAAGTAATTCCTTCTTTCACATTGCTAGGATACATATTTTGAGAGTTCAGAGAAAGACATTTCAGCTTCACCTACTCCTGGATCTCAAGTTTTTTCCTTCCCAAATTTTCCATTTGAAAATGTTGTCCAAGGTTCTGTTGTCCAATGGCCTTTGGCTGGTTGCATCAGATCAACCGGAGCAGGAGTAAGAAGTCCTATGGGATATGCTATGGGCTTCAACAGTTTCTAGAGCAGTCATTTTTTGCATCAGTCACAGCGTTTGCCAAATATGGAATTAATTTTTGATTTTGAAAGTATGTTACTGTGCTATTTTCTAAGTTCAAAGTCTTTGCATTGTTCTGCTAAGCAAATCTGACTTCTAACAATTAATCCTACAAAGCTAAGAAACAAACTAGGATTCAATATGCCACTATGTTCCGCAGAGTGAGATAAAGTGAAACTGAAGCCATCACTGCATGGCTATCTCTATTGTAAATGGCTATTTCTTCTTGCACTTGTACAATCCCTGCTATCATATTCATTATGACTGCAAATAAATGTATTTCAGTAGTTCACTGAAATAAAGTTTACAGACAAAACAGTTGCTATGTGTGTTTTTGGTATCTTGCCAGGTTGCACATAAATTTTGGTAATAGATGCAGTAAAGTCCTTATTGCCCCCATCATGGTTCTGTTGAAAGCTTAATATAATGCAAAGTAAGGAAGATGTTTAAAAGTAATTGACCAGCTTCTATTGATATACTCTAAACATATATTTGATGCACTATTAATGTATATTATTTTTTCAGTTAATATAGTCTAAACACTAAAATATTTATCCATCTCACTAAAATGTAACGGAAGTAGTCTTGAAAATGAACAAAATGATCGAAGAGTAGTGTCTGTACTGTTAAAAAGTGGGAAAGCCATATGGCTGGTAAAAGAAAAATAATCAGCCATATGGCTTGGGGCATATTTTGACTTACTTTTTTGTGCAAAAAAACACTGGCAACTTATCCCACTGAGAATTCTTCTCAGGTTATATTAAAGTTCAGATCCTGTAGCCAAAATCTGTGGTGCTGGTTCTCTACATAAATTATCCTCTGTGCCTCTGTACCATAGCTAGGGCAAAATCCATATGTAAGGCTCGCAAATGCATATTATAGACATAGGTATGAGTCCTATGACAACCTGAGGAAATTCATGGAAGGTTTCTCTTCCCTTCTTCCTCAGTCTTGAAAAACCTTTCCAGAGAGTGAACATATGTCTAGAAAAATATGGATTAGGTCATAGGGAGTTGCTAGAAGAGGGGGAAATAATTCCATGCCAGGGAGACCTTTTTAATGAGAAGGGAAAAATGAGAAACTTTTCTTTGGTAAACTTCCTTTTCTAAGGAGCCATATCTTAGGTTGCAAATTGTAAGCCACATTCTAGGGGAAGGAAGGAAAATTTCAGTCCTCCTCTTACCTCAGGCTGTTCTGGTTCATGGGAATTCTGTATCCAGACTGCAGAGTGTATAGGGAAGCTTCACCCGGTGGAAAGATATTCACTTCCTTTCCCAAGTGGGAAGACGAGCTGCATGTGGGAAAAGCCTGCTATAGGAATTTCCAACCCTCTTTATTGGTAGGAATTCCTACACCCCTTGCCTTTCTTGACTAAGAAAGCTGGTGAGTGTCAGCGGGAAAAGGCCAGCTCCTGATTTAACTGAGCAGTTTCAGGAACTATTTTTGAGCTGCATGGCTGAGTCAGGATTTTCCCAAACTCACAGCTATAATAATCAAGGAGGAAGTGATGTAGGTTAAATCATCTTTGGGCAAGCCAGCCAGAGATTGAGCATGTGTGTACTGCCATGTGCTCTAATGCCATCCAGTCCACAGAAAGTTTGGAGAAGAGGAGACAGTACATGTATTCCCATAAACAAACTGGATTCTTGTGTTTCTCAGCTAAGTCAGTCTATTGGTTTTATATAACAGGTTGCCCAGACCTCAGATTACATTGGGACAGCAACCTGTGTCAACGTGTTTGCGTTCTTCTAGGAGAAATACACTTTTCTTGAGACTGCAAGGCCTTGATTTCTAATTTAGATTCGGTTTCTTCTCCTTGCTTTTAAAATAATCTCAGGCAAGTATGGCCAATGCACATGCCTTTTCACATTTTACTTCTTACTGCCGAGAAACTATTTTTTTTCTACAGTTGTATCATGTATAATTAAGAACAGAAATCACAGGGGAAAAAAATCACTGTTATTAAGTCTGCTGCTTCTGCATTTTTACAGTTTTGCATCCAGTGAATATAGACACTGAATTGATGCCAAATATAATCAATTTCCAGCTTCTCCCACTCACATGAAATGTGCAAGGTTTCCACCCAAGAAGCAGGGAAATTGTTCTGTTGTCAATATGATGTAGTTTCCTAGGTGATAACAACTTAGTTCTGTATGAAGGGAATCCATTTAGGTTGCTCCTGTACCAGTGCTCTTAGCACTGCTGTGGTGTTACCCTGATTTCTGGGGTCCCTTGGGGGATACCTCAATGTGCTCCAAATAATGGGGAATGGGAATTAGCCAGAGCACAAGCTGTAGCACTACGAGAGGCAGGGTAACCTAGCAAAATCTTTAAACCCAATTTTTACGGGATCAGGCCAAGCCAAAAACCAAGCAAAATTGTCTAATAAAATTATTTTATTGAGAGGAATTAACTCATGCATGCACACAAGATACACACAATCACACATTCACACAAGAGCTAGCTGAAAGAGAAAGGGAGGAAAAATTATAGAGAAGCTGAGGGATTTGGGGGGATTTATAATTACCAGTCCAGAAGAGTAGTGAAGAGTGGAAATGTATTTTGGCTTAGGTAGGACCTAAGGGCAGTTCTCATTCAAGAGCCAGACAGACAGAGTGATGGGTAGACCTTCAAGAGACTGCCCTGGGCCTCCTCAAATCAGGGGTATTTGTATCTGAAAATGGCTTGTGTCTGTGAAGGTTCCAGATGCAAGACAAAGGGAACCTGTTGTGGACAATGGGTCTTTTGCCTGTTGATGGGCTTAGTGCTTTGATTAACAAAGACATGATGAATGTTGTAATAGCTGTCTATTGTGGGTGCTGTGAGGACGCACGAAAGAATCCAGGTGTACAAGGGATGAATATCTGTCAATCAGTGTCCTGGTGGGCTCCTCATAGTTGGATTCCCTGGAAAAGTCCAGCTTCTATTTAAGCCTATTATCCACAGGAATTATGTGTATTTGCCTGACAAATGACTCAGTCTTACCTCGAGGAATTTTGGAGTTGACCTATGCTTCTCACATTTACAGTCAAATTATTTCCCTCACTCAGTTTGACCTCTCTGTCACCTTTCAGGCTTGAATTTGATATCAGAGCCAATAAAATGTGTTGCCAATTACATATGATGCCAATTAGGTATGGTGCCCAGCCAAACCATACTGATATTGGGGACCCCCAAAGCAGGGCCTTACAGTGGCATTGCTTTGCCATAATTAGGTATAAGTGAAATCAACATGGCGTTCTGCACATGCACTTAATATAATGCAATATTATTCAGCAGTGCCCTTCCATGTGACCAATATTAGAATATCTGTTCATAATCAAAAGTTGGAAATATTACTTTTTAGACCTGTTGACTAATGTTACTTATTCTTGAGTAGACTGCAGCAACAGTGCAGTGATGAGCTGCTCAAGAACTGGTAGGGCAATTTTCTCTCCAAATGGTGACATTCTCTGCTCGTCCTTCCCCACTTTGCTGTGCACTCCTGCAAAAATGCACTATACTAGTGAAACAGAGTGTTATCCCAGAGTGTTAAGCACCAGCAGGATCCCAGCCTAGGAAACTCAAAAAACAACTTTTCTAGGTTCTGCTTGTGAGTACATTCTATTCATGAAAGTACAGTTCCATGAAAGTGCAGTTCTATGACCCCCGGCAAATAGTGAAAAACCAAATGGCAGGGATGTGCATGCAGACACTTCAGTACATCTGTGTTCACATCACTGCCATTTTATATTATAGGATGCAATGCTCTGAGATTGTTGGAGATTGCAGTTCTGGAGTTCATAAGGAAGGTCCACTGTACTTGCTTATGTTAATTAAACACTTCCTTTTTGGTGATCCATCCCATGTACTGTTTTCCTATTCCGTCAGGCTAGGGAGTTAGAGATTAATTGCTCCTTATTTGTTATTTTTGTTGCTTGAGTGTGTGCACGTTAAATTACCAGCTGATTTTAACGCACCTTCCTATATATATATATATATATATATATATTTAAAAATAGCAGTGGAAAGCAAATGAAAAATAAAAGGAGGTAGAATTATCTAACATTCTAATGTATTCATCCCAAGCAACAGACCGAGTAAGAGGCAACTGAGCGCCAATTGAAAGTCTATCTGCCATACTGAGCAAGAAATCAATAAAGCAGTGGTTCTCAACCTGTGGGTCCCCAGATGTTTTTGGACTTCAGCTCCCAGAAGCCTGAGCATTGACCATAGTGGCTGGGGCTTCTGGGAGCTGAAGTCCACAAACATCTGGGGACCCACAGGTTGAGAACCACTGCAATAAAGGAAGCTGAAGTTGTAAACAGGAAGTTTTTAATAGGAGGGAACAGTTACTCTTAAAAGGGTGCTTACTGTTCATTCTGGAGAGCCTGGCATTGCAATTGAGTGTGTATGGTGGCAGAAGGGAATTATACCCAAGAAAGTATACCCAAAAAAAGAGAGAGAGGGAAGAGAAGAGAAAAGAAGAGAGGAGAGAAAAAGGGGTGAGGAGAAAAGAGAGGGAAATCATAAAATATTAGTTCTGCAAAAGCATGAGATGACAAAACAAGAAAAAACTGGAATGCAATAACGTGCCAGTGATATTGTGTCAATTGTCTATAGAAGATTATTTTTACAGAAATTCCAGAACTAAGCTCCAGCATAAAAGCAATATGTTACTGATAATATATACATATATATACAAGATAGTGGTGCCAAGTCAGATCTAAGATGGCTCAAAATTAATTTCAAACAGTAGATGTTTGAAAAGTTATTTTTTAAATTACAAATCACAGAATTACTCAGCCTGTATGGCCACTGTGCCAGGAGATGAAGGGAACTATGATCCAAAATAAATAAATATGTATGTATGTATGTATGTATGTATGTATTCCAGCTTCTGTTTAGACAAAGCTGTTCTTTAAAGTTTTAACTTTAACTTTCAGAGAATTGCATAATTGGGGGTACAGCCTTCTTCAGCTAAATAGGTGTAGGATTAAACAGTGCCTGCATGGGAGACCACTGGAAACCCATGAAAAGTGTACTGGGCCCTCTGAAGGAAGAAGATTGTATTCATAAACTAGTTATTAGCTAAGGTGAACAGCACTAAACTTTTGCCACCTCATTTTGTGTATGCATTTGTGCGTGGCAGTGCATTCTAAGGGACTGTTTAGAGAATATCCCTAAAAGTTTTGCTGCTCCTTCCTTCACTGTGTTGCAAATTTTCACTCACATACCGTGATAGCAGTTGCTTCCTCATCTCCTTTTTCCAGCAAAAATGGAGCTTCTGTAAACACTTCTGTTGTTGTCTTAGTTGCATTTGCTGGGCAAAGATCATCATGCTCTGATTTAGTGGTTTTCAAATAAGGGTGCCCTTTGGTGTGACATGCTATTGAGAGACAACACAGCCCAAGCAGGAGAGTTCAGCATGGCCACTAATAAAACACAAGTGCTGCTTTGTCAGGCCATGAGCGATTACTTGAACAAGTGCCAACCAAGAAACCAAACATTAGAGCACAGTTCTTCAGACCCTCAAGACAAAGGGCCAATTGACTTTCCTCATTAGTTTGTGTGCCAAACATGCAAACACAGTTTCCTCTCTGTCTTTGATGCTCAAACCATGCCAGCTTGTTAACATCTTGGGTGGCACCATGGTTTATGAGCTTGTAAAGATTATTATGTGGGGCAATTGTTTGGCCTTAATTATGGACAAATCCTATGAATGACCCTCATGCGGGCACACACAGAGAGACAGAGGATCTTCCTGGCAGTTTATACATTCTGATGTTGCACTTATTGGCTCTGACTGAAAGACATTCAGAAATGCCCTTTCTTCCCTTCACTTAATCTTTAACTGTCCAGTTTATGAATAGAGCACAAGAGCTAAAGGGTTTCACTCACATTAGTGGCAGGCTCTGAATGATATTAGCAATTCAAACATGGATCCTTATCTTTAATAGATAGGAAACACGGTTGCTGTTTAAAGCCTCTGTCCTTTAGTTTCACTTTCCATGACAGCCTTTAATTGTGGAGCATACATGCAATAGGTAAGTGGGGAAAAAATAGAATATTGAAATGTTTTCAGACGAACCAAAAAGATTAACACAGGATTTTAGCTTGCTTTAGCTATCTTCTGCACACATCTAATTGCTAAAGTGAAATCCTAGCTATGAAAAATCACTACTGTGTCCAAAAGTATTCAAGAGCAATGTGATCATATAAAAATTGTTCAATGATGTGTTTCTTTGCCCACTCCAAACTGTTTGCTTCCTAAAGTGTATATGTTACAAAAATAGGCATACTGTCATCCAGCTGTACTTTGCCCATACAGAAACTCCCACATTTCCAAGCCCCATGCACATCAAAGCATCTCTGTTTAGTTTAATGCAGAGAGCGGTTCTGTACAAACATGTTCTTTATACTTATGGGTTTGTAGCTTATGCCAAATGTGGTAGAATATGTTCTTGGGCAAATCAACTCTCTCTTTCAGTGTCGTTCAAGAAAGAGATCTCTTAGGCTGGAATCCTGCTAATGACATGCATGCATGTAAGAGTGCTTACACATGCCCATGTCTTTATTTCGATGGAGTGCAAGGTGCCATTCTGGATCCCTTTCTGTAACACCCCACCGCAATGCAGGTGTCAGATCCCAGGAAAGACTGCTGCTTTTTAGTTAGGAGGAGAGGAAGGGGGGGTAGTTCCAATGATACAGCTTCAAGGGAAATGTATATTACAATATCAAAGGCCCTGGCATATTGAAAATACTGTGTAACTTGTTAGTAAAACAAGTACACATTGTTTATTGTATTACCAATGTAGACTGGATTTTTTCATAACATTTTAGAACTGTATTATGTGTGTGCATGTCCTTGCAGCATGTATGTGCACACACACATACACATACACCTAACAGCCTGAGGGTTAAAACATTGAAACAAATGAACATCAACATTGGATTACTGCAGCAAAAAGTGGGGGGGATCCTTTCTGTGTATGCCTACAACAAAGGCCATTTCCAGACTAGACTGTTATAGTGCTATTATTCCCCTTTCAACATCCTATGGAATCCTGGGGTTTGCAGTTTAGGGAGGGGCATTCCAGAGGATGTTGAAAGGGGAATAATAGCACTATAACAGTCTAGTGCAGAAATGGTGAAAGTCGTCGTATAGTCAGTGCACCATCAGACAATTCAAATAGCAGCTCTCCCTAGTCATAGTGAGAAATACATCAAGTTGATACAACCATATCTATAATGAAACAAAAGCACACATTTGCCTCTTTATTCTACCTTCAGTAGATTACTGTGGAAGAAAAACTATGTGTATAGGACCACCTATTGCCAATTTTGGCATTATAGAAGAAAACAATTTTTTATGAAAAAAAATTCTTCTCAAATGTAAGATCATTAGGTCAGCATGCAGGGGGGAAGATGAAGGTTGGAGTTAATATTTTTGTCATGTGATCATTTGAATTATTGACATGAGCTTTGTCAAATTACCTAACAATCCAATAAAACTCCACTCTTCTTTTTTTTTAAAAAAAAATTATGTTATATTGCCAGGTAAAGCAAATGAGCATTTTGGTTTGGTTTGATATAGTTGTTATAGTAGCAAAAAAGCACACCATAAAGTGTGAACATTTGAATTCCTGTTGAGAGATTCCACTTTACAGTCTGAAGTATTCTACAGCAAGCAGTTGATGGCATGTTAAATGTAGAAGTACTCTTAAAAAGAACAAAGATCTGGCCTTAAACTGTAAATGAGAAGTTCTTAAATGTTGTTAAACATTGCATCAGCTGGTTCCAGTGCAGGACATTTTGCTTCAAATGAAGGATAAGGTGGTTCCTTGTTCCGCCACCATTCCCTGGGCGGGGGAAAACAGGACAAGCAGTTGAAAATCAACTTGGAATCTGGGCTAGCTAATGCAACCCTAGTTTTGCCTTAATTAAGTAGAAGGATTTTCTACTTATGCAAAGTGATCCCTGGATATAATTCTTATTCAATAAGTTCTGCTAAAGAAACTTATTCCTTAATTGATTAAAATAGCTTTAATTGGATTTCAGCCTAATTACTTCTTATTTTTCTTGTGTTCCAGTCTCTCCCCCATAAGCTAAGAGGGCTTGGCCATTTTGTAAATAGCAGTTAGAATCTGTTTTATTGGTTGCAACCCTCCTCTCCTGCCCTCGCTCTGTGTTGACTTTTGAGATAAAGCTTCCTTCAGGTGGGTCATGGAGTAATAAATTAAAACAATAAGATAAAATATACAATCCTCTCCCTCCTATTCCTCTTACTTTCTTTTGTACTCTATTGTTTTTACAACAAATAGAAGGATTTCCCTGTTTTATACACATGTTTTAAAAATCAAATGGATGATAAGAAGAAAGAGGCAGGGACAAGAATTAGACAAAACAAGTGCATATTTTGGAAAAAAAATGTTTCTTCGTTTCAGGGGTTTATTGTGCCTTCTCCCTCCAAGGATAATGCTAAATAGACAGATAGCTATATATCACCTGCCTATGCTCATCTACAGTTGGTAGATTTTTTAGACAGTAAAACAAAAGAATGATGCAATGCAGGTCCTTTTTCCACCATTTATTAAATGAAATGGATGTTATTACTATTGGCCCTGAACAAGAAGTGGGTCTTTGTGGATGGTTCCTGCTATCTTGATGCAATTTACTGTGGGATCCTGCTTACTGAGTTAGTGGCCTTTACACCATGGCTCTAGTGTAAGAGAATAGATGAATTAATCTTGAAGCAAGTATACTCATGTACTATTGATTGGAAAAGAAACAGGTGACAGATTCATAGGAAAGCAACGCTTGAACCAAATGAAACAGAAAGGAAACAAACCAGAAAGAAATAGATCCAGAAAAGCAACTGTAAATTAAGTGTGAGAACGAAATGGACAAAAGGCCTGCTTGCTTCTACTGCCACCCTAAATTATAGTGACACTCTCAGCATTATAAATTACCACTGGATCTTTATCTAACTTACTGAGAAAATGGAGAGGAACTAAGAATTTTTGTTGCCAGTTTCATCAGCAAATGCAATACTTGTGAAGTTGCCATTAAATCATGTAAATATAGTATATGTTTCTCTCTCACTCCCCCACCAAACCCTTATATATTTCAGCATAGTAAATGAATCTTATGGCAAAGCACTTGATCTAATTGGTGTATTTACTCTCGCTACCCTTCTTTGTTTTCACGTTATGGGAAAGAATCCTTCCTAAACCCTGGAAGGAATCTGCTGGTCATTTAGTTTATTTACACTGAAACATGCTTCTTCATATCCAGCATACTTAACAAATTATGAGATGACTGCCACGAGCAGATTTATGGACAGATTTAGCAATGCTTCTTACCTGGGGTTTAGGTTCCAGATGTCTCTAGAGCAGTGGTTCTCAACCTGTCGGTCCCCAGATGTTCATGGACTTCAGCTCCCAGAAACCCTGAGCATTGACCATAGTGGCTGGGGCTTCTGGGAGCTGAAGTCCACGAACATCTGGGGACCCACAGGTTGAGAACCACTGATCTAGAGTCTTAGAAGCTGCAGCCATGTTGCCAGCAAGAAGGGTTCTGGGAGCTGAAGGCACAGATTTGGAGCCTCCCTGGTTGAGAATCAGTAATTTTGTATACGATGGGTACAAGAAGTGCACATAAAATAACACAGAGCTTGGGAAAAGTCACTGTTTTGGACAATAGCTCTCAGAATCCCCCAGCTAAGCATGATTGCTAGACATGGACAATTCTGGGATTTGTAGTTCAAAACAGTAATTTTTCCAAACTTGGAATAAAGATTATAATAAGTGAAAACTGGGACGCATCAGGTTGCTAGGTCAGATAGATTTTTTTTTTTACCTAGTAGGGCTGTTCTTATGCTATGTTTATAAAGGTTTCAAAATGCTTAGGCTGGAATCCTATGCACACTTTTCTTGGGAGTAACTTCTACTGAGCACAATGGAAATTACATCTGATTCTACATGTATAGGACAGACACATCTTGTGAGATGCTTGGAGGGCTGAACCACAGGAGGAAAGGAGTGAGAAAATCCCTGTAGAAGTATTCCTTGATAAACATTTGAAGACTAGTCTTGCTTGTATCGGCATTATTGTTAGCAATGGGAGTAAAGCAGCAGTACTGATGGTAGCATTCCTGTTACTCTTGCATGTGTATTATTAGTTTCTTTTGAGATTCAGTACATTTACCGCAAGACCCTGCTGCTTAGCAAGTGAGGCACAAATAATGTTTCTAGATGCTAGACACTACAGGCACTTTTACAACAGATTCTTATTGTCTATAACACTTGTTTTAAAAAAAATCTTGTGAAGATAGTTAATGTAGTGTATAATACTGGAAAGGGCCATTTTAAGTTCAAACAAAAGTTCTCAGAAATGTGGTGGTCAATTTAAACAGTCTGTTGGAAACATGTTATCCTATTCAATAAACAGACAAAATCTTAGAGGTATGTGTTATCAGTCACTGATCAGTTCTTTATTTTTCTTTTTTCTCTTTTTGTTCTTTTGTGTGTGTGTGTATGTGCAGAGGTGAAAAGATATATCACATTGAAGATTTCTTCTCATTGTGCTTGTAAAGTCACTCTGGCTGACTAAAAAAAGGTTGGCATTATATTTCAAGGAAAGCAAAATGCTAACATTTAAACATAGATCTTCAGTGACAACCCAACATCACAGTGCAGATGCCAGACATTATTTTTCAAAGTGTGTTTTTCCTATAACTGCAGCCTAGTTCTCTCTTATCCTGTTTTCAGCTGAGCCATATATTGTTTACTTGTATTCTTGGTTGGGATGGGTAGAGGACAACATTTTCTATTTGCAAAGTTTCTGGTGTTTTCTTTCACTTTTTCTTACATAGGAAACTGATTACGTTAGCCATGATGCTAAACCTAAGTCCTACTGATTTTAGTAAGCCTGGTCTGACTAAATTTGAATTCAACCCATAGCTCAGCACTTTAATCCAAATTTATATGAAAATATAGTTGTAACATTTTGTGATTAGAGTTGTTCACAAAATTTTCACTGATCATAACTGAGCAAAGATTGATTGCCTATCTGAAAGAAAGAATAAACAAACTGACATTAGGAGTGTGAGAAATATTTGTAAATATTCCAAAAAATAGTCAAAAATGTGCTCGTAAAGTCTCAAGAAGCTCTGATGAGGAGAATCCTGGACTGATGAGTATCCTCACAGTTTGGGTTTTATTATGAGAAATATCTGTGTGTGGTATTTTTGAGCCAGTGTGATATAGTGTGAGCCTTGGACTACAATGCAGAAGACCAGGGTTTGAGTCCCTGCTCGGCCATGGAAACCCACTGGGTGACCTTGGGTGAATCACACGGCCCCAAAAACCCGTGCTATCGGTTTGTCTTAAGGTCACCATAAGTCAGAAATGACTTGAAGGCAAACAACAATTTTTGGGCAGTGACTAGTATTTTCAGAGTGGGAAACAGCACTGTATGCACAGAGAATGCTATTTTTGTTCAAAAACATCATGTGCAAATTTTGTGCAAAATAAGTCCTAACTGCAAATAATCTTTGAAAACTGCACACTTTTCAGAAACTTTCTCACAGTGGGAAGAAAATTGCTAAAATTACTTGCTTTTTCCTTTAAGAACAAATTTAGCAAATGATTACATCTTTTTTTGACATGCATATTGTTCTGATTGTGAGGTTAAAAACAGTTTAGGTGGAATGTTGTTGAAATCTACTATTTTCATTTAGTATTATTTAACTTTGTGGTGTATTAACACATCATGTTATCAAATAATATTCTCTTCCCAAATTTGCTTCTATAGGAGTTCTTCAGTTTTCCAGTGCTGGGTTTGCTATTTCTAGTCTTCAAACCAAAAACTCTAATTTGCATTATATAGGATCATTAATTTCTGCATTTTACACTTGAGCCAACAGCATTCTGATTATCTGCTACAATGAAAAATAAGTAGTGCTGCTTCTGTAGACTTAATTACTTACAACTGGGCCAATCTTTCCTTGTTATGGCATATAGTCTGTCAATGGGGTGAGAAGCAGTGTTCAGAAACAAATTACCTGATGGGTAAAGAAAACAAATAGGCAACACTTGTTGCCTATTTGAGCCAAGCCGTGCTTCATATGGAATCAGACTGGAAAGCTAAGAGCAGCCAAGGTCCAGCTAAGATAAGAACAGCCAAGTATTTGCAAAAATATCCTATGACATTCTTCTAAATCCTGTAAATGCCATCTTAAGTAATAATGTTCAGATGTTCAGATGCAGCACAAATGCCCTAATATTAGAAAATTTCCTTGGCCGTTGTGTAAAGTGATCCTTGTGCAGTGGATGAAGTGTGTGAAGAAAGAGAACAATGGGTGGGAGAATTGACCTCTAAGAGGTTATCACCTTTGTCAAAAAATAGTAATCCTTACCAGAACTTGACAGTTAGCTTTAAAAAACAACTAGGTACAATTATAGTCGTATGCTCCAAAATACTTACTTACCATTACACTTGCAGGATTGGGAGGATGTAACTCATGTAATCCCATAATCAGTTATGCTGAGGAACACCAGGCTAGAGAAAGCTGCCCTCCAGAAATCAAGAAAATGTGAATCTAAAAAGAAATTCTACCCCATTAGATTATATTAGCAATTCGACTAGCTTGGAAATGTAACCTTTTTGGTCAATATCTCCTGGAATCCTCCCAGGCAGTTGTAGTCTATCTTGGCTTGTCACTGTACGCTCCCCCACCCAGCTTCCACTTCTCGGGACAGAATTAAATGGTTAGAGAAAAATGTGTTTAACTGCCAAAACCCCTGCCAAAAAGTAAGAATTTTCTTATCACCTTGAAGTACAAAAGTACATAGCCTACTGTCAGTGGTTTTTCTGTGACTATATAGAGGATCAGAATTCCTGGAAACGTGTGCATGTGTGTGCATATGTGAATCGTTATTTTCTGTTGTTATTTTTTTTTCTTTTTAAAATGGGAATATCATGAATTTCCAGCAGAATTTTTAATTACAAATCAACTGCTGATCAATTTACATTAACAAAAAAATACAGTGTATTGCATTAAATATTATACAAAAATAAACTGTTTGACTCTGTAACTAACAACTCAAGTCAAGAATTGTACTTTTTTAAGAAAAAAATACCTAAATTGCCAATCAAAGAATATAATAAAATACTTCTCATATGTTTACAAAATGCTACATCCTTAAAATACATCAACAATATTACCCTGTACAGTTTGTCATTTGTTTACTTAAGTACATTGAGGACAATTAAACAGAAGCAAAAGAAAATCCTATAGCTTAATTATCATTTTCTCCCATGCAGTTTTAAGCCTCACCAAAACAACATTACTCTAGATAACAAATTATAAAGCTAGTGGGTCAAGTTAATGGGGAATTGGGAAAGATCGCAAAATAGTGTTGTTGTTTTTTCAATGTGTGTACATATAGGTAGAGGGCACAGCAAAGTACCACAGTATGGAATGCTGTGGAGAGAGTAACATTTTCTCCGTTCCTGCTGATAATTCCTGTTAATATGCTGTGGCCAGTGGACACACACAGCCCTCCTTATGCTGCTTTGGGTACCTCTCCTAAAGCTATTTTCCCCCACCAGGTGCCCTTTCACACTACAAAATTATAACACTATTATTCTACTTTAACTTCTGTGGTTCCATCCTATGAAGTCCTATTTTAGTCAGAGAGTTCTAATTCCTGCCCAAAGTACAAACCCCAGAATTCCATAAGATGTTGCTATGGCAAATTAAAGTGGAATTGTAGCACTATAACTATATAGTGTGAAAAAAAAACACAAATGTCTTGTAGGAACAAGAAGGAACAGAAAAGAATCTGTGATCTGAAATCAACTGACCTGGCAAGGCCAAATCAAGATATTTTGCTCTCTTAGGTAAAGAGCGTAGTAGTACCTTCCACTTGTGGACCAAAAATAAAAGAAAAAGAAACAAAAGCCCAGATTATTAGAGAGATCTTATTTGAACTATGGCAGTTTTCAGTGTACCCAAGACCAAGTAACTAATTTATGGTTGCATGGTATATGCAGCTCCATCCTCCAATATCACACTGCTTCTCATCATTTCCTCACTCTGCCCCGATCCTTGGCCTGTGTTAGACTCTATAAAATTCTCATATACTTTGGTCCCATCTGAGAGGTACACAAGAGTTTTCTTGTTCCACAGTGAAAAAACAGTCAATGCCGGGCAGTTTCCTAATACCACAGAAGAGGCCTCAGAACAGATAGACAGATAAATAGATAGAACAGACAGAAAGTTTACTCTCACCTATTTAAACTATGTAAATAAAAAGTTTGCATTCATCCATGCAAGCCTAATGTCTGTGTGCTCTCCACAAAGGAATGATGCTGCAGGTTTTCTCCATAGGTCATTTGGTTTCAATCTTAGCCATGAACTTCCTAAGTTATATATCTTAAGGACTGTTGAATATTTATCGTGTCCAGTTCACCCCCTCCCCATCAAGAATTCTTTCTCTTAAAGTCTCCCCCACACACACATCCCAGCCCTTACAGCCCAGAACGATTCATCCTACTTCCATGTTTGGCTGGCTAGCTGCCAATTCCTGCCCAGGCATTCTTGTTATAGATTCGTTCCTTTTGTGCAGATGAAATTAGCTTGATTGTTCACAGTTATTGAACACACTGGCCATGCGCCATAAACATTCTTTTCCCAGTGGTCCTAAGTCTCCTAGGCATTGGAGCCACACTTCTTGCAAAAGACTGTTAAGTGTCTCGTAGTTCGTTCCTCAAGTGATAAATGGAGAATAATGCCAATTTAGTCTCCTGTACTGAACAGGAAGGGCAGCCTCATCCACAACTAATTGAGCAAAATGTCTTAGTAGCATTTATGTCAGTTTAGTTCTGTTCAAGTAAAGGCTATCCTTTGAGTATCCATCCCAGTACTCTGGCTTTCCTGGGTAATGGACCAGGGCTTTTACAGTTGAAATCCGAACACTTTCTTTTGACAGAGTATATGTATTTTCTAAATGTGCATAGATTGGTGTTTACTGTCCTTGATTCACTTGACTGCCTGAATTTAGATTTTCCTTTGGTAGCTACTGAAAGACAGCTTTCTGTGTTCTCCCAGAGAACACAGACCAGCGGTCTTTGTTTCCCAACATGGAAAAACATGTGACAATTTTGTATTTTCACATCTCTATGCATGAGGCATGTAAACCTCTCATAACATGAGAATGAGAAACCACATGTTGTATTGCCACTGACTGTAAGATATCTCCTGCCTTTTTCACTGAGAGTTTTTGCACATGTAAGAACAATTTTTGTCATTCAGTAGCACAAATGCATAACACTATAATACCTAACTCAAAACTATAGAGTTTGTTGTAAGAATTTTAAAAATTAAAACTTCAGAGGGTTGGCATCTATCTTTTACATCAATCAGCTATCTGTTTTGTGTCTGTTGTGTGTTTGTGCTTTGCTTCTTAATCCAAAACCAGTAGTTCTGAACAAGGACAATTCTGTGCACGTTACAGAAACCTTAACAAAGTAAAGTGCTCCTTCTCTAGTTTTCATCTTGTAGATGAGAACTCCTATTGGAGGTAGGTGATTTCTTGACATGTTGAAACAGCCTCTAATCATCAAGAATGAGAAATTTTGCAAATGTTTTTCACATCTATGTTGTTGTATGCTTGCAAGTCATTTCTGACCTATGGCAACCCCAAAGTAAACCTGTCATAGGCTTTTCTTGACAAGATTTGTTCAGATGGGGTTTGTCTTGCCTTTCTCTGAGCCTGAGAAAGTGTGACTTGTTCAAAGTTACCCAGTGGGTTTCCATGGCTGAGCAGGGATTTGAACCCTCTCCTGAAGAGTCATAACGCAATGCTCTAATCACTACCCCATGAGCTGGCTTTCACATCTATATGGTATCCATATTACACATCTCTACTATATATATATTTCCCTTCCTGGGACTGCATCCTACACACACAATCAGGACAGAAACCTTTGACTACCTAGAAAATGAAACCGGTATATTTCTGATTTATGCTTAGGGGAGAAAGTAGAGGCTAGGGCCATTTCCGCACGAGGCTGTTAGAGCGCTATGATTGCACTTTCAGCATCTTATGGAATCTTGGGGTTTGCAGTTTCAGGAGGGGCTGGCCGGCCCCTCCTGAAACTGCAAACCTCAGGGTTCCATAGGACCTTGAAAGTGCAATCATAGCACTATAACAGCCCAGTGCGGAAATGGCCCTAGCCTCTACTTTCCCCCTAAGCATAAATCAGAAATATACTGGTTTCATTTTCTCCTGCATTCAGATTTAAACAAAAAAACAAAAAAACTTTCAAGTTCTTTGTTTCCTGAATACTGTTAAATCATCTCAAAAAAAGAACTCCAGAAACTAAGCCATCTGAACAAGCAACACAGCATGAGATTGAATAAAATACAATGAAAACAGAGAAAAATTCAAGCATTAAAGCACCATTAGGTTAAAAATTTAATTTAAAGCAATAAAAAGACAATTTAAAACAGCAACAAGGGATGGGAAAGCACTCATATGGCAAAATGTTCCTTTATCAGCAACTGGTCCGTTGCAGAAAACTTGTCTGAATAAAAAAGTTTTTGCCTATTGGTGGAAGCATGATGGGGCAGGAAATTCCAGTTTGTGGGAGTGGCCACTATGAAAATCCTCTCTCATGTTTCCCCCAACATGTTTCTGAAGGTAGCAGGAACCAAGAGAAAGGCATCCCTCATAGGTCTCTAAGTCCAGGCAGGTTCATTTGGGAGAATATAGTCTTTCAGACAGCATAGACCTGAGCTGAATAGGACTTTACAAATCATAACGATAGTTTGAATTGTGCTCATAATTGTGCTGACTAGTTGCTAGTGAAGCTCTCATAAGGTGGTGACATACACAGGGATTCAAAGCCGGGCTTTTAAGTGTTGGCACTCAGAACTCTGTGCCTGGATCACTGAAACTGTCAGTCTTGGTTTCCGCCACAGTTATTTTTTAAAAATTCTCTAGGGTTCCTGCCACCCTGCCCCAATCTGGAATATGAAGAAATGCACAAATGTCGGTAATTTCTTATTTTAAAAAAGGAAACAAAATGTTCAGCCATTCCTGCCCTAAAATGTGATTAGCAAAGTTGACAACACCATCACTGTGTGAAGAAAAGTATGGATAGTTGCAGTCATGCAACTGTATGTGTTCTAGAATTGTAGGCCATTTCCGCACTAGGCTGTTATAGTGCTATGATTCCACTTTCAACCTCCTATGGAATCCTGGGGTTTGCAGTTTCGGGAGGGGCCACTTGGCCCCTCCTGAAACTGCAAACCCCAAGATTCCATAGGAGGTTGAAAGTGGAATCATAGCACTATAACAGCCTAGTGCGGAAATGGCTATAGAATCATACTGCTGGAAGAGACCGCAACAGCCATCAAATCCAACCCCCTACCATGTAGGAACACACACTCAAAGCACCCCCAACAAATGGCCACCCAGCCTCTGTTTAAAAATCCTCAAAAAGATTTTTAAACAGAGGCAGCATATTCTCTGTCAAATGGCTCTCACCATCAGGAAGGTCTTCCTCATGTTAAGGTGGAATCTCTTTTTCTATGGTTTGAATCCATTGCTCTGTGTCCTAGTCTCTGGAGCAGTAGAAAACAAGCTTGCTACGTCTTCAACACAACATCCCTTCAAACATGATCACATGTACAAAAAATGTAGGGATGTTTTATTTATAGGCATGTTATTGGTCTCCATTAAACAATGCATTTCTTCAATGCAATGAGTTCTATAAGTGGTATTTGAGACAAAAAAGGGGGAAGATGAAACTAATAGCTTTAAATGGCATAACACCTATGACAAACTGTACTAAACAGTAGGAATTGATTTAATGGTATCATAGAAAGCTCATCGGTGGTTAGAATGCACTATCCTTTTAAAAATTACATTTACTATTTTTCTATTTTGCAACATTTTAAAATTGACATCATGTGTGTCTATTCTAATCTACAAAAACAATTTCGTCAGTATTGTTACATTGTTTAGAATTTCTTGTAAAATGAATAAGAGGTGACTTTGGAAAAAACACCTATTTACAATACATTTTTGTGTATCTGCGCTGACTTTGTTACCACTAATGTGTACACTAAGATTACCTGAAATATGTTGTCTCTCTCTCTCTCTCTACATATATATCCCAGAGATGCTATTGTAGGATATATATATTTCCTTAAATAAAAGCTCCCCCTCAGCAAAAAAAAGTCAGTACAGTCAGTGTAATCTTTAGCATATCCAAGCCTTTCATAAATGTAAAGGTTCATATTATGTGCCTCTCCCTCAGTTCTTTTAAATGAACCTAAACAAAATGTCCATAGACACTTGAAAGTAAATGGAAGAAACTACTGATAAAGACAAAACCATGCATGTCAACAACAGCGTTGAAAACCAAATGTATTTAATTAAAAGAGTGAAGTCAATTAAAATCAAAATAGTGCAGCCTGTGCAAATGCTGGAGCAATCATTAGGCCTTGCTGAATAATGGAAGAGTATAGAATTTTTTTAAAAGAGAAACAGCAGGGGTGATACATTACACAAAGCAACAATCTACACCAATATGACAATTGAATTACTTCAGCCCCATTAGGCAGGTGCAGAAGAATAATTATCATGAATTTCTCCAATGGAAAAGGAAAAGAACAAACTTTTTGTTCTAGACAAACTGCTGGGTATTCCCCCCCTCCCAAATGATGGGAAAATAAAATAACATAGAGGGAATAACAATGGCAGGGTTGATGATTTTTTTTTTTTTTGAAAACTCTCTTTGTGAACTTGGTTAATGGTAAGATAAAATATACTGGCAATGTATTGGAAGATGCTGGCACTGTAAGCATAAACTATCATTGTGTAAATGTCATTCTTAATCCATTACGAAGAAGCCTTTGATCAGACTGGAAACAAAATTGAAAAGGTGTGTTATAGCTGTATAGTCATTTTGTAATAGAGTTTAAAAATACATTCCATCATCTGTATTTGAAGCTTACATGGCATTTGGTTTCCCAGTCCAGATTCAAAACAAAGTGTGACCTCTAGTTTAGATCCCAGGACGTGAGGGTTTCCTGAAATGTTAGAAAGAGGAAAGAAATATTGATTAGTGAATGTGAGTAGGTTCAAAAGCTGACACTGATGCCAAATATAGTTTTCGTGTTCTAAAGTTCTCCTATTAAGAAGTTATCTCTGTCCCCTAAGGCTTGCAAAAGGCAATTAGAAGAGGAAGGGAAGAAACTTCAAGGAGCCATTGTTAGAAGTCTGATATGTTATTTTAGCCAATAAACAAATGAATAGCAAAGACTGAGACTGCAAACACTCTACACACTTACTTACGAGTCAGTCTCACTAAACTCATATATAGCTGTTATAATAAAAGCACTGAATTTTATTCCAATTGAAATGCTGTATTACGTTCTCAGTTTCTTTGTCACTCAAAGATATATCCACTGCAATGTGATTTTTCTTCTTGATTAAATGCCAAATAAAATCTGAGGTTGCAGATAATCCCCAGCTATTATAAATATGAAGGAAAGTGAGTAAAAAAAAACATAGCCAGCGAATCAGATTTTGTCTATTTAGCCCAGTATCTGGTATAGGTGGCAATTCTCCATGTTTTTTGGTATATAGTCTTTCCCATCCCCTGCAATGTGATGCTGGAATTTAGTGTATTAAAGGTTGAACCTGGTACTGTCAGCAGGCCAAGCATGTGCTCTTCCACTGTTTTCTCTCCACCTGTTTAATACCACAGTAGTAGCCATATGCAAACTGCAAAAATATATATTTTGACCCATGGTTCAGGGATGGTTTGACATATGGGTCAGTCTTCTATACTATGGGTGTAGAATCCATGCATGGAGAATTTGTGTAGTCCCAATAAAGTGTTGTTTCTTTTTCCTGTCTTTGCACATGCATGACATCTTTGTCAAATGGAAGGGTGGGGCTGGACGAGGTTCAGGAGGTGCTCATACCCCTACCATTCAGAGTAAGAATCCACTGTACTGCCTATATATGCAGCAATGCATTGCATACATACAATAAGAACACAGAATAGGAATGAGAAAATAAACACAATTAAACCTTTAGGAATTCTCCACATGAGAACACTGGCCATGCAGTGGGCAAAATCATATTATCTGCACTGTGATAGATGTGGAAGTCACCATGAAATCAAGTTCATCTCTAAAATCCTTGGTTTTGGTGTACTACCTACATCATCTTTGCAGATAGCTCTGAAAACTAATCCTCCCTGAATGGTGCATATTTTTATATCCTACTGAAAAGTGTTTCGGACATCTGTGAATAGTAGTATCATGGATACCAAGAACTGTGGTCTCTGGATATGATTTTTGGTGTGGCATTGTGAAGTCTGTGCCAATGATGTCTGAACAGTGATGGCTATTTTCCACATTTGCTAAACTGCTGAGAGATATAGTGTTTTCCTGCAACAAATGTCAGTTTATTTATTCTTTTCTATGAGTCAAGCGTTAGGAAAAAAATCACTGAGTATAACTAAATGAATATTTGAAATGGAAAAAAAAAACAAGATATTAAATTCTCCTCAGGCTGAACCAGTCTATTTTGGTAAACCAGGAAGGAGATACTGAGGTTTGATGTGCAAGTATCCAAACACATAATGAAATGATGTTATGGAAAGTGAATCGTCTTGACCGCTGTCAGAGAGATATAGAAATTCTGTCTTTTGGTGTGCTGAATTGTTCTAAAATTGGTTTCCTTTATACCCCTTTAAAATTGTAAGTGCACAATTTGCATAAAGTGGAAGCAGAGTGCTGATGAAATCCTATGTAGGTAACAATCAACATCATTTTGGATGAGAGACCCCATGTTTTAAGGAGGACCTGCCAAGGAAGCATTACAGTAATTAACTGTGACTGACAGAATGTTGTGCATTCTTACATTTCTCAGCAGCTAAAAAACATCCAAATAAATAAATAAAAGAGAGCCTGATATGCTTGGTTGCTTTGGGACTATACAGTTCTAGCCAGCATCCACAATCCATAAAGATAATGGACTGTTCAGAAGTGAGGTGAAAGGAAGACAACTGGAGCAGAAATTCTTAAGAAAGTGGAAAGCCAAAACAAGGGTTTGTTGCTTTCTTGTGAAGGAGGACAGGATTTTAAAAACAGAATGTGAGCTTTTGTAGCCCCAAGACTGTTGCAATGCAAAATGAGAATCATGAGAGATTTCATCTGCTAGTCTCTGCCCTAAAGAATCAGGCTACAATCTTCTGCCTAAGTGCCATCTTTTGGCAGAAAGACAGGGTATATTTTTAATACATACATTTTAACAAACGTGGTCTAGATCAAGAAATGGATCTGGCTCAAATAGTAATGTAGACCAAGGCTGTCTTTCTGGGGAGGAAGTTGCATTGGGCTTTGTTTCCACTGGGCTGCTTCCCCTGCAAAGGACATTAAAATCATACAACTGTCCTTAGTATGTACTATTGTCCATTCTCTGATTGGGTAGAACAATGTCTCTAAAAAGGAGGGACAGGAGATTGAAAAGTGGGGGGAGAAAATGTATACAGCAATGGACACAAGAGATATGTCCTAAATTGATGCTCCAATATCCAGGCTGATCTTGTCAGCTACCTGTTCTTAGGACTTTCTGCTTTTAAGAAAAGGAGCTTGCAGTGTACTTCCTCCCGTGGAGTCAGAAAGAGCGTTGCTAAATTCACATTGGCATCATCTTAAAAACCTGTAAATTCTCCTCATCTCTCTCCAAGCTTCTCTCACACTAAGGTCTGTGAAACAGGAAAGTTTGCTCCACACCACACAGTTTGCACTAATCAATACAATAAATAAATCCAAAAGAATGTACACAGAGGTAGGTGACCAAAGGATCAACCAACAAGTGACTTGAGCGAAACACAGTGCCAGAAGTAATTGACATAGTCATCAAATCAATATGAAGTAGTTCAGGCAGCCTAGTATTCAATCTCCTTTTCTGTGCTGGAGAACATCTGGTTTATGCACTTGTCATTTATTTGTAAGTCTAATGCCCAGTACACTTAGTTTACCAGGATAAGTAGACCAGCTGAGATCTAAATGGTTTCTTTTCCTGTAGGGGGAAACTAGGATAGTACAGTACATGTAGTTCTGAGACAGAGCATTTCCTGTATGCTTCTGTCTTGAATTGGACAGGCAGTTCTGGAACATGACAGACCTTCACAAAAAATTTAACCAAGATTACATGAAATAGGAGCACAAATCTTTACACTGCAAATGCATCATCTTGCCTTAGTCAGAGGTACTTAGCCATTGCAGTATCAATGAATCATTCTTCTCTTGCAATTCACAAAGATACATTATATCTGTAAAACAGAACAAAATAATGCACTTAAAAATACATTGAAATACTTGTATAATGTAACAAAATTTTCAAGCTGCAAGAAATTTAAAAGGAAAAATAAAACATAGTGCATGCTAAAATGGCCACTGAAAATATTGCCTAAGCTAATGCTACAGTTCATCAGGATATTATGGAACCAGAAGCAGAGCTTAGAATGTTAGGCTTCAAAATTCATTCAGTTCATTCTTCAAGCAACAGGAGATGTGACTGTATATATGGACATCACCTGATGCACAATATAGAAATCAGATAATCAGAAACAGAAGATTGAGAAGTTCCATTTTCTCTGTAAAAACAAGATCAGGAGCAGGTTCTGGCACAGGTCATGAACTACTAATAGCAAAAGTTAGAGGAAAACTAGAGAAGAAAACTAAACCAATGATCATACTGAAATACAACATGAAGAACATCCCCATAGAATTTAAAGATAATGTGAGAAATAGATTTGCAGTATTGAATGGGAGCCAGAAGAACTCCAGATTGTAGACAGGGACATTGTCAAGGAAGAATGCAAAATGAAACTATTTATAGCCAAAAAGAAAGAGAAGCCTCAGGCCAAGGACAGATGAGGAGCAAAAAGTAAAGATGACAGAATTAGAGTCAGGACCCTAGATGCAACTGTTCAACCCTGTGCTCAGGGACAAAGAGAACTACTGCAATAAGAGATGGAAGATGGCAACAAAAAAGGAAGAACAAGGGACTCCTTTTACAAAATCTGAGAAATCAAAAGAAAATTTAAACTAAGAGTAGGGATGCAGGGGAACACATTACATGACCAAGTAGAAATAAAAAGACAATGGAAACAACACATGGAAGAAGCATATAAAAGAAATGAAAGGTTGACAGATTCACTCAAGTAAAAACAATATAAAGTCAAACTGCCAATTTTAGAAAGTGAACTGAAAGTTGCACTCAGAGCATAGATAGCCAGGAACAGATAGCATACCAATAGAGCGGCTTCAAGTTACAGAGACAGATTCAATTCTAGTTCTAACTAAAATCTGTCAACAAATATGGAAAACAAAAGAATGGCCCACAGATTAGAAGGGCTCAATATATATTCCAATCCCCAAGAAAAGGGTCGCCAGGAATTACAGTAACCATAGGACCTTTGCATTAATTTCTCATGCAAGTAAAATCATTCTCAAAATTCAACAGCAAAGGCTTCCATCATATATGGAGCAAGAAATGCCAGATGTCCAAGCTGACTTCAGGAAAAGAAGGGACACTAAGAATCATATTGCAAACATACATTGGATAATGGGACAGCACCAAGTAATTTCAGGAGAAAATCAGCCTGCGCAAAACCTTTGATTGTGTAGATCATGAGAAACTATGGATCACTCTTAAAGAAATGGGTGTGTCACAGCATTTGATTGCCCTGATGCATAACCTGTATGCAGGACAAGAGGGTACTGTTAGGACAGAATATGGAGAAATTGAATGGTTTCCAAGTGGCAAAGAGGCTAGGAAAGCCTGCATTTTATCATCGTATCTGATTAACTTGCATGCTGAACATATAAGTAAAGCTGGATTAGACTCAGAGGAAGGAGGAATGAAAACTGAAAGAAGGAACATCAACAATTTAAGATATGCAGAGGATGCTATAGAACTAACAGAAAACAGCAAAGACTTGGAATGATTACTGAAGAAAGTCAAGACAGAAAGTGCCAAGGCAAGTTTACAGCTGAACATTAAGGAAACAAAAATAATGACCACAGATGATTTACATAACCTTAAAGTCGACAACGAACACATTGCAATAGTTCAAAATTTTCCATACCTTGGTTTACTTATTAATCAGAGTGGAGACTGCAACCAAGAAATCAGAAGACTAGGGCCATTTCTGCCCTGTACTGTTATCGTGCTATTATTCCACTTTCAACATCCTGTGGCCTTCCGGAACTTGTAGTTTACTGAGACAAAAGCACTCTCTGGCTGAGAATTCTAAATGCCCCTCCCTAAACTACAAACCCCAAGATTCCACAGGATGTTAAAAGTGGAATAATAACACTATAACAGTGTAGTGCAGAAATGGCCTCGGACCTGAAAGGGCAACTATGAAGGAATTGGACAAGATCCTGAAGTGTGAAGATATGTCATTGAATACTGAAGTTAGGATTGTCCATGCCATCATATTTCCAGTTTCTATGTATGGTTGTGGAAGCTGGACAGTGAAGAAACTGATAGGAGGAAAATCCACTCCTCTGAAATGTGGTACTGGAGAAGAGTTCTATGGATATCCTGGCCTGCTAAAAAGATAAATGAATGTTTCCTAGAGCAAATCAAGCCTGACCTCTCCCTAGAAGCCAAGATAACTAAATTGAGGCTGTTATACTTTGCCCATATCTTGAGAAGACGTAACTCACTAGAAAAGACAATAATGGTTGGTAAGTTGGAAGCCAGTAGGAAAAGAGGAAGACCACATTAAAAATGGATAGACCTAATCAGGGAAGACACATACCTGAATCTGCAAGACCTGAGCAGGGCAGGTAATGATAGTGTGACTTGAACATCTCTCATCCATAGGGTCCTCTTAAGTTGAAGCTGACTTGATGACCGTTAACAACAACGATGTTAAACATTAGGAAGATTAATTCCTTGCTATTAATTGACACTAATAAATGACATTGTTTGAGTAGATAAATTGACACTGGTTATTTCATTGTATTAAATATTATTTTACCCACCTGACCATGGGCTTTACATAGAACAGCACAGAGGCTGTCACTGTGGACCTTAAAGCCACATTTCATTACTGGCACCTTTGAAAATGCTCTTTTTATGGTTGTCTCCCAAACAGGATTTTCCCCTAGATGGACTACAAAACCCTTAATACAGTAGTTGCCTGAGCATGGCATGACCTTAGCAGCCTAGAAACTTTTCTTGCTTCTCCTGAGACTAAAATGGTCCAGAGAGCACCAAAAATGAGTGCTGGAAGTGATTTTTTAGGTCCATTCCTATTGGGAAAAAGGTCTGTTCCGAGAGAGCTAAAACATGGTGAAATTACCCTTCATGTCCCTTAGTGGGTATTGGTGACATTTAAGGGCAAAAATAACAAAAAAAATAAAAATATCAGATTTGGAGGGGAGTATCGGGTCTGTAGCCCTCCAAGGCCATTTCTGCACTATACTGTTACAGTGCTACTATTTCATTTTCAACATCCTGTGGAATTCTGGGCTTTGTAGTTTACTGAAGCAAAGAGCTCTCTGGCTGAGAATTCTAAAGGACTTTCTCTAAACTGCAAACCCCAGGATTCTCTAGGATGTTGAAAGTGGAATAATAGCACTATAACAGTGCAGTGTGGAAACGACCCAAGTTCTCCTAGGAAACTAATGCAGCCCCCAAACCCCCAACAACTGACCATCTCTGTGCTAAAGTATAAGTAAAATTGAGTTTCGACCTAATTATTGATAGTGAGACAGATTCATCATAATAAAGCTCTGAAGGAGTTTGGGAATGGAAGCAACCATCCTTTCCCTCTTCTTTCTTCCAAGGCAGAAGGGAGCCCCCTCCTAGCTCTAATCTCAAATTGGAGTTGTTCTAAATTGATAGTATTAACTTCAAGTTATGGTGGCCTTATAAAGGAGAGACTGCCAAGAGGCCTGGTCCTCACATACCCTGCTCAGGTCTTGCCAACTCAGGATTCTGGCTTTCTTGATTGAATCAGTGCATCTCTTTTCCTACTGCCTTCCACTTTATTATCGTCTTTTCCAGTGAATCACATTGTGTTGTGATAGGTCCAAACCTCAACAGCTTCAGTCTCGTCACCTTCAATTCTAGTGAGATTTCAGTCCTTATTTGCTCTAGGACTCATCTGTTAGTCTTCTTGGCAGTCTGTGGTGTCTGTAGAGCTCTCCTTCAGCACCATATTCCAGATCCATTTATTCTTTTCCTGTCAGCTTTCATCACTTTCCAGCTTTCACACTCATACATAAAAATCACAAATACTGTGTCACAAGTGATTCTGACTTTGGTATCTATTGATATTGATCTTTGCATTTGAGGATCTACTTGCTGCATAGCTGTCCTTCCAAGTCTTAAGACTTCTTACAATCTACCATTTCCAATATGATCAATAACTAAGTCCTAGGTATACAAAACCCTCTGTTAATTGGTGCTGTAATTTGGGAAACATCTCTGGAGCAATCTCCTCGCCCTCTACTTGCCATCTACCTTTTGTCCCACAACATGGTTGTGTGCCGCCAAAGAATAAGACAAGCTTGCCCTCAGCTGGTTAACTCTCCAGAAATAATGACAACTAGAAAATGGAAATTGTATGGACTGGCCCAGGCATGACAGGCAAGGGGGACGCAGTTGATCTAGCACTGCTGTTCACTTCCCACCTTTACAAGAAGTTGGAGAAGGTACAGTGGATGTCACACTTCCATGCTGTGGAGCAATGAAGCTGAGTATCTCCAATGTCCTGGTCAGCCAGATAAGGACAGAGATTGTGACAGATGCCAGTTTTGCTGCCATGAAATCACCTTGAAGATTGCTCATTGTGAAGCTGACTTATACTACTTATTAGCACTCCTTACCTGAAAGAGGAGTGTAGTAAACTATGATGGTCAACAGCATCTTTGCTGGATCTGTTGGTTTGTTGTGAGTCCTACAAAGATGGAGTAGCAGCCTTGAATCACAACAGACATACCAAAAGCAGTATACAGCAGACTCACTCAAACAGCTCTAACTACATCCCAGGGAGATTACAGCCAGTTCAGGCCAAGACTGAAGTTTATGGTCCAAAGTCTAATTAATTAGTGTCATTAATGCTTGGTTGAAATAACAGCAACAGAATGGTTAAGTAGTTTCCCTTTTTGGAATGTCTTTTTTGACATTCAGTTTGAGGATAAAAAAAACAGCAGCTAAATTCAACACACATTGATGGAGTTAATTTTTCCTTCTGATTTGGCTTCAGCTTCAAAATGTTACTTTCAAAAGGCAACTCATTACTCTTTGGCCATTAATTTTTATGGGAAACATGTCATTTATGAGCAACAAGTAATCTTATTAACTATTAATGTGTTGCTGCCAGTGTTCATTTTTTTAGCCAACACCTTCCATTAGGGATGGAAAGAAAATATTTGAATTTTTTTAAAAAATAGGGGGAAATAGTTTTCTGAAGTGTTGGGAAATCCTGACAACAAGAATCCTAGATGAGGGAGAATCTTCACACTTCAAGACTTATGGTATGTGAAAATGCATGTGGACTTTTTGTATAAAAGGGCATTTTCTGCCCTGCCCCCCAAAAAACAATATGTTATAGACAGAAAACAACATTTCTACACAGAGATTTCTGCACAAATTGCTGTTTACTGAGTAACAAACTGCATGCATTTTTTTTCTCCACAGAGTAAATCCCAAACTGAATAGTCTTCAAAAACTGTGCAGTGTTTATGAGTCTTTTTGCAGTGAGGTAAAATTATTTCTTCTTGCCTGAGAAAACAAAATTCATTAAGATTTACCTTCTTCCTTTGCCACTAAAAATGGCTACTTACCTCAAAACTGCCACCAAAGCAATATTTCTGTAATAACAAGTAAACATGTCTCATTTTGGGGGGAAAAAAGAGCTAATCTTTGTCTTGTATTTGTTAAAATGGTCATTAGTAATGATGTTGGCCCTCAGGCAAAGAAAAAAAAGTAAGAAATATTGGTTTTTTATGTGTTATGTCCATTGCTCCTGCTGTGTCAGTGTCCGTCATACATAGTACTAACATGAATCTTGAACTAAGTACCAGATAGAAGGATGGGAACCTCCTGTCTAAACTATTCCAGAGTACGATGTTTATTCTGAAGAAAGACTGGCAAAGTTACTTATTTGAAGTACAACTCCGCAAATCACCCATTCAGCACAATTCACAGTCAAACTTTATCCAAATAAGTAACTTCCCAGTTTCTTCTTCTGACCCTTAAGCCATACTTTTCTCTGTGCATTCATAGAGGCAGACATGCACACACAGAAGCAACAAATGCCTCTAATTTTTGTTAAGCCAAGCCAGTGATAATATCACTTTTTTTGCTCCCTGTATTGTGCGAGATAGTAATAAGCTAGGCTCTTTCAACAACTTAAGTAGGTTTGTTTGAAACATCTATTTCCCACTTTTCTTTACAAATCAACTCCAAGCAGTTTGTCATTAAGTTTAAAAAACAATAGAAACCTACCCATTAAAAGAAATACAATAATAACATGCAGCTCCCATAAAATTAAATAGTTGCTACTGTAGGAAGGGATAACTCTGTGACTTAATATAAAAAATGGAGCCTTTTAAAATGTCTGTTCTGAAAGTTCGTTTGCCTGTACATTGTAAAATTCTACACTATTGAATAAGGATGTTAATTTGCAGTTTAAAAAGAAAAGTAGGAAAATACTTGAGCAACCGGTAGAATAAAACAAAGGTTATTCCAGTTGGGGGACATCACTATAAAAACCAAGTATTCACCAAAACTTTAAAGGAAGTTGAAGATGAATAGTTCCAGGGTTTCTACAGAAGCTTTCTCAGTAACCCATAAGCGGTCATGGAAGTATGACACTACTTGATTAGATCATAGAATCACTCTTTACCCTTTAAGTGTCGTTATTGAAAGGCTGAAATCATGTTGCTGTCTTACATACCTAAGTTCCCCATGAAGCTAGATGGATGTTTTTGGAAAGGACATATTCAGTTCACGTTTGCGGAAGAGGAGTTGTGCATGTGTTGTCTTTGCACATGGATGCATATGGCACATGTGATGAACATTTGGTTGTTTATTCAGTTGTATATTTTCTCTTTTCATTCAATTGTGCAATATTGTCATTCAACACAAGGACTGAGTAGCAAAATTAATATTTAAATGCACATGTAGAGATTTATACTATGCAGTCCTAATACAGGATCTCAACCAAGGAAGACTTTCTATCCACATTTAGAAACCTTCTACTGAACAAAATTCTTTTCCTTCAGTTTTTTGCCCAGGAGACCACCAATGGAAAGGAAAAGGGAGAAGGAGAGAATGGGTGGCAGAAAGAAAATGGGTAGCCTTCAACAACAACAACAACAACAACAACAACAATAAAAACAACAACAACAAAAACCTGATCCCCATCTCCAGGACTAAAGCCAGCTATTCTGAGAATTTGTTTTTATAAAACTAGAAGGTTATGGAGATGTGATTACACAATACTATATTACAAAATAGCATATTTTCAGCATGACAAAAATAACCCATTCATTTCACAAACTTTACAATCACATCTCTTGTATTCAGAATGTAAACCTTATTCCAAAAGTTCTTGTGACCCTTTATTTTCAGGTCAAAGAAGGCAAACAAGTAACTATCACTCATTTAGAACTTCCCTAAAAGAAGTACAGTGTACTTCCTCCAGTATTGCTGAAATGATGGGGGTCAGGGCAAATAAGAGAAAAAAAATTAAAGACTTTTAATAAATCATTTAATTAGTTTTCATTTCTCCTACCTGTTCTCTATAAATGAACACATTAAACTGTGAAGACTTGGGACACCCAAAAGTCTTTGATGAATATTAGAATAATCTAACAAATTAACCTCAGGATTCACAAGCATGACACAGTTAGACAAAATGAATTGGTGCTTATGATGAACAAAACTCAAGATCTGCTGGCCCTGAGGTATCAAGCTGGGTTTTTAACAACCAACTCAGCTGAGCGGAGGACAGCTTTCCTTGATCTGCTTTTTGCTACAATTTACTCTTGGCAATAGGGCGATTTGGTATACCCTTTAAAAAAATTAACCAGTTTCCCACATAATTTCTTTAAAAAGCAATATTAAAATAGGACATTTGGTTTCATTTCTTATGACTCACATAATAGATTATGTTGTGCGTCTGAAAGTATGATCCTTTCTGCCTTATGTCTGATTTTTTTTTTTTAAAGAAGAGATTTGTTCAAAGTAGTCATCAAGCCCATCAGAGTAATGTGGCTAATAGGTATAATGGTTAGGGCCCTCAGAATGACTACTTAGACTATTTGCTTGCTTGTTTAAAATATTTTTAGCCCAGAGCACACTGACCTCATAAGATGGCTGACACACTTACAAAAATATGAACGTGCGACTGAAATTAATATATACAACATGAAGGAGCAGCTGTAATTGCAATTAATAGTTGTAAGCCCCAAGAGCAGACTGCCATAAAGGCATCTTTGGGTTTTTCTTTTAAACATTTATGAGGCCATTTGTATCTACCTTGGAAGGGAATTCCAAAGGTATGGGGTTGGCACTGGGAAAGCCCTGTCCCTCAAACATACCAGTCTAACAGTTCTTGAAGATGGGTTATCCAAAGTTGATCCTATTGTTTGAGTAGGATCGTAAATATGTTGGATGTCTTTGAAATATATATCAACATGGGCCCTTTCCACAGGAGGCCTGTGTCTTGGCATGGGGATGCAAGGGGAGCAGGACTGTGATGACACTTCTGCAAGGCATTGTAACAGTCCTGTTCTTATCCCATTGCCAGCCAACATGATTGCCAAGTAAATCATTGATGGGATTTCTCTTCTATACCAGGTGGAAATAACTTTGGGCATTTTGGGAAATAATGATTTGACCCCCATGATTATTGGGAGATCCCTCAAATGTTAAAAAATTTTGAAGAATAGGGACAAGATACTGCTGTGGGCCCTGGGTATCTGCTAGGGTTTGGTCCCCCCCCCACACACACACTGTGAATACCAAAATTCATGGATGTTTAATTACATAGAATCAGAAGAGTTGGAGGAGACCCCAGGGGTCATCCAGTCCAACCCCCTACTATGCAAGAACACACATCAAAGCATTCCCGACAGATGACCATTCAGCCTCTGCTTAAAAACCTCCAAAGAAGGAGTTTCCATCACACTCCAAGGCAGCATATTCCACTGCTGGACAGCTCTGTCCTATTATGTATAGTAGTGTAGTAAAATGCCATCCATTATATAAAATGGCAAAATGAAAGTTTGCATTTTGGATTTTCAAGACTTGGTTGGTTAAATTCATGGATATGGAGGATATGGAGGACTGACTGTATCATTGTTTAACAAGGTAGCCATCTAGCCTCTATCTTTTTATTTTTTGAGGCCATTTTTTTACTTTAAAAAAGAGTAAGATCCTCAGTGTTTTAAATGCTAAGGGTTAGCGCACACTGCTAAATTCCTCCCTAACTGCACAGTGATGGATGAGTATGAAGAATGCAGCACACCATGGCCAGAGGCCTGTTGGTGACATATGCAGTAGCTTTTGGATGTTGCAAAAGGAGGCATTTAATACTCCTTCCTGCAGTGCCTTTTCCTCCCATGCAAAGCACCATCTCAATGCAGGCTATTTAGTGTTCGGGGAGGACAAGGGATGTCTGGGGAGTGTCCACCTGCTATTCTTCAGCTAGGAAAAAAGAGAAGACATTGCCAGGACAACAGACATTTCCGGGAGAAGAATTTCTGTTGTCTTCTCCTAACTGCAAAACCTCCACGTCATGCCTGCTCATTTCTCCCAGCTAGAAGCTGCTTAGGCAACTTTTCTCAGCTACTTAATGACCATAGGAATGGTACAAGGCTGGTACAAGAGGCAGCCTTGCACAAGGGGCAGAAGAGAAGTCCTTGAAAGTATGCTTAGGAAATAAGAGGTAGAGTCATAGCCATAGAATGCTGGCAGCTATCTCATGGTTTTACATATTTTAATAGAAAACAGACTGTGGTTCACAATTACTACCCTATTCACTTAAAACTTTTTCCACCAGGTGAGTAACCACATATAACAGTGCATGGAGGAATTAATCTGGGAACTGACTTTGAAATGAATAATGAATGAGAATTACATTTTGCTGAAACTTTAAACATTTTGGGGGGTACTCTCCATTTGGCTACCAGAGTTACTTCTAACAAAACTCTGTTGTGTATAAAATTTTGCCCATTGTTGTATGATGGGTGCATGCACAAACATACCTATGGAGCAACTGAACCTATTTTGGATGCCTGTCTGCCTTGAAATCCTAATTACGTATCTGACAAAGTGGACTAGAGGTCACAAAAGCTTATACTGCAATATATGTCTTTGTGTTCATTGTAAACTATACTGCTTAGCCCACTGGCTTCTGTTTTGCATGAGGATTTCTTTCATCCATATCAGTAACACAGCTGTCCTTCTGAAATGTCATTTTTAATCAGCCCACCATTCTAGCTCATCAAGAAAATTTTGAATTTTCACCTTGTTTACTAGCAAATTGGCTATTCCTTCCTCTTTTGCTTAAATGCGAATTTAATCAGTGTGACACTTTTACCTGAATCAATAATGAAAATGCTGGTCCCGATTTGGGTATGATCCCACTGGGCTCCCTCTGATACCTCCTTTTCAGGTTGATGTTGTCATTAACTATTGCTCTACATTTTCCACGTGATTGTCATTCCCCTTGCAAATGCTCATGATACTCATGATCAATATACATATAAACAGAGATAGTTCATTTTTTTATTTTTTAAAGCCTTCTCACAGTGTTATGTGGAATTGAATTGAAAGCCACAGTCAAAATAAAGATCACCCTTTTTTCTCTGTTATGCTGCTAAGCTTCTCAAAAATAGAAATTGACCTTGAATGATTTTATCTTTAATGATATCTATGTATTGATGATTGTTAATCTCAATTCTCTTCTTAAACTGAAGAGTTCTAATGATTTACAATCTTTCCACGTGTTGAAAATATATGGCCCGATTGGTCACTGCTACAGTCATATTTATTAGGTGGATTTACACCTCCATATCTTCCTTTACATAACTGAGGATGGTGAACATAGATGGGAAACTGAAGAGGGCAAACTGAAGGCTGTCTTCCATCCAAGCTCTGACCAGCTGTGCTTCTTTTTTCTTCAGCAGGTGCTTTATCATGTGCTTTGCCTCAAACCAAGTTCTTGGACCTTTTTTTTTCTTTTCAGAAAAGATAAGCATATTATGATGCTAACTACACTTAGATTGAAGTTCCATCAAAAGAAGCTTTTCTAAATATATGCATAGCAACAAAGGTGTGTATTTGCTCTTCCCTTCTTTATGGAGTTACTGCAGCCTTCTGTGATTCCTTAACATATAATAGCCTATAGTTGTAAAATTTCTTCTGTCTTTTCCCCCAGAAGGAATATCATTGAGCCATAGAGACTTGAATTTTCAAGCATTCTTTAATATGCTTCTTTGTTATCTTGATCTTCATTCCTTTGTCTTCATTGTTCCTGGAAATTGCTAGTTGTCATCTAAGCTTGCCTCAACTTCTTATATACTTTGTATGACAAAAACAAAATCCCTTTCCCAAATATTCCAATTCACTGATAACAAAACATAATAAAATATGCAGACAATTTTGGCAGCAGCCCTGTGTGTCTCATAATTGTTTAGCTCTGCCTTTGCGAATGCTACTCAAGTCACTTTTGACAAAGGAACTCAAACAGCTACAGAGACTCTGTAAGTGAAGCCATATTCTATAATTCACCACAGTGGAATAAAGATGGAAACAAAAATCTAACTTATAATAAGTCAGGCTATTAGATCATTTAGTCCAGTACTGCCTACCTTAATGATAGCTCTCCATCACACTGAAAACATATTCAAGGTAGCCATGTTGGCCTTGCTGGAAAATACAACAAAATCCACAAAACAGTAATATCTGTATTGGGCCAAAGAAAGCACAAAATGCACCTTGCAAGACGAAATGTAAGCCAGTGACTCTGACATTGTCACTTTTCTTCTCTTGTATGATTTTTAACATGTTGGGCAGATGAAGAAGCCAGTGTATCTTTCAAAGCTTGCATGATGCATTTTGTGCTTTTTAGCTGGCCCAATAGAGCTTTATTATCACTTCTTTTGGATATACCAAGGATTAAACCTCGGGTCCCCTGTAGATACAGCATGTTCACCACCACTGCATTGTGAGGCTTCCGCTTGCATATGAAGCCCTGGCTATTAATATTTAGTTAGCATTCATTCTTCAGCTTCACCAACAACAACCACATCCCAGTCAGAAAGCTGTTTTACAACAACAAGAACAATAACAACAATAACCATGGGCTGGCATCTTGTTAGTAATATACATAGGCACAGGTACAACTTTGATCACTGTAGAAGTTGAAATTCTGTTCTTCCCATGTGCAGTGACTAAAGCTCCCTAACAACCTACCTTCCTCCTGTGGCCACCTCCCCGTTCCATAGCCCTGTAGTGGCTAGTGGAGAGAAGAGGATGTATAAGAAGCATTTGGCTATGTGACTATAGTCAGTTATACAACAATGAAGGCATCTTCCTGGACCTCCCAGGGGTCCTCTGGAGGTCCTAGATGATGACATCATTGTTGTATATCTGCCTATAGTCACATATCCAGCCACCTCTCAGCTGTCTGCACTCTCTACCAGCCACTAAATGGCACTGGAAGTGAGCACAGGAGGAACATGAGTCCTGCAGGAAGGGAAAGAGTTTTGTGATTCTACGATTGTGGAACTTCACAATACAATTCTCAATGCAGCATCCTGGCCAGCAATGGTTAAACACTATCAGGGGCATATAGGTAGGACTATAGCAGAATTTGTTAGTTTCAACTGTTTCAGTCTATATAGAACAGGTTCTGTACAAGCAGAAGTCATCAACAGTCTTCATCAGTCTGTTTATGCTCTTGCTATATGTGATGACATGTGTTGTAGTGTGTGTGAAAAATTTTCTACCATCTTCTAAATAAAGGTTAATAATTTATTTGCAGCCCACCTAGAGTGCCATACCCTTGGTTAATATTTGAGTGGTACTGAACTCTTTACAGCAGATGAGAAAGTTGTAAAAAGCTTTTGCTTGCCATTTTCCACTGTTCACTCTATAGATATTTAATGAGGTGTGTGCTGGTACAGTTTCAAAATAAAATTGAGCCAAGGATCAATATTGTAGTGTTTGGGAGAAATGTCATGCCCTTGGTTAGTACTGATGCTATATAGCAAGTCTGCTATGAAGACTAATATGCAGGTAAAAAAGTGAAGAAAATGAAGGCTTGATGGTAGTATTTTAAAGCTTTGAACAAACTGTGGTGTGCATCATGTCCTGCCAAACAGGGCTTGACCAAGAAGGAATATTGTCAGAGCAGGAACCTGGTTTGCAGAGGACACAGAGTAGATCATTCAAATTCTGCTGTTGAAGAGTACTCCAAAGCAGATCCCAGGAGCTAATAAGGGAGGTGACACTCCTGGAGGGGAATCCAGTTTTTAAAAATTAGGAAGTCAAAGATTGCCTGGTATAATCTGTTGCTTGATTCTGATTTCCCATTTGTCCTTCAGGCAATGTGGTAGCCCCAACTTAAAAATGAGGCCATCTATGGCCCTATATATGTTTCTTA
The DNA here is from genome assembly GCA_948472985.1 of Iguana delicatissima. Classification (NCBI taxonomy): domain Eukaryota; kingdom Metazoa; phylum Chordata; class Lepidosauria; order Squamata; family Iguanidae; genus Iguana; species Iguana delicatissima. The sequence continues at coordinate 1,612,061 of CAOKZL010000625.1, forward strand.
CTCATTAGCAGAGATCCTATGTAAGAGCATAGCTCCACCTATGCTGTTACATGTCCTTCATTCATTCTAGGAGCTGTAAAGTCCTAGGAGGGGCTTCTTCTGCTCCTCATTACTATGGGGAAAGGAGATTGAGTGTACCTTCCTTTCCTTTCCCCTGGAGCCCAGAACAGGTCTGTCTTCATGGTATCCACTGCCTCTCCCCTCTCTCCCTTTCTATCTCCACCACTGAGCAGCAGTAGATCCTTTATGGGACTTGACAGCTGCTTTGGGAGAAGGTTTTGGGACAGAGCACAAGGGTGTGAGAATAGACCCCTTTGCCCTGTCCAAAAAGGGACATATGTGAATGTAAGTTCCACTTATGTACACATTTGCTAACAAGATGCCAACTTTAGTATCCACAACTGATTTTTAAAATCCCAAATCCAGTGGAAAATAGTGAACAGCTAAAATCCTGAAGGTGCTGATGGTATTAGTTGGCGAGCTCTTCTTATAAAGAATCGAACCAACATTGGGTCCACCAGTTTTCAGTTTTGCCTGAGAGATCAGCATAAACTGCCTTCATGAAGCTAATGAGATAAGAGTAGTTTTGTCAAGTGGGGATGGAGATAGGGTTGGCATATAGTACCAGCTTTCAAAGAGAATAAAATATGGATAAACATCAGTACTCACAGAAAATATGATTGCTTGGAATTACCTGAAGGTCTTAAATCATGAATATAGTAGCTCTTTATGCAGGTATGAAGCCAAGTCTGGTTGAGTGCTTGAGACTGAAATATTATTCAAATGAAAGCATTACAAGTCAGACTCCCACTTTCAATTTTTTTTTTAAGTTAGGTTGATCCTTAGCCTAGTATCCAGTGAATATTATATCTCATTACATATGATGAAGGGGAAGATTCTTTAAAAGTGGCATTTATTTTACTGAAGATGATTTTCTCTTCTTTCTCCATGAATGATCCAGGTATGTCACTGGACTAGGGCTTTGTTTTTGTATTTGTTTGGCAATTTCTTCAAGGCAGAAGATGTTAAGGGCATCTGGAGCTTATGTAAAATGTATGAGCAGGCTGTGACTTGGAGATTCCTTCTAGGGGGAGCAGTGGCCTGGAAGAGTTAGGCCGAATTGGGAAAGAAATGGACATAATTAGAGAGAGAAGAGAAATAAGAATGAAAATGAAGTGGGAAAACTGAAGATAGAGCAAGGGGAGTGAACAAGGAATGAAAAAGGAAGAACAAGAAAAGAAAAAGAAACACATCTGGAGAGAAGAGTGTGAGAGGATGAGTGTGCAGTAAGACTCGGAGTATCATTAAGAATACTCGCTGTATGGAGAGCTGGATTTCCCCTTTGTTTCTGCCAGCACCTCCTTGATTATTGCAAACTGTCTAGCTTGGTGAGAAAGTCCTGATCTCTCATTTCATTGTGCTATTCAAATACACTATCTTTGTGTCTAGGCTTGCAACATCTCAGAGCACTGGTTGAAGTCTCAGGGAACTGCTATGCTTCCCCACATCTCCAGGCATATCTCAGGAGAAAGTATGATATGTGTACGTGAGGTGATTTTAAAGCAGGAGTGAGGACAATGTGTCCTGTGGCTCACATGCAACATAACCCCTATTTTGCAGTCTTTCAAGTACTTTAGGAGATTCCCTAATACCCTTCCCCCCAATTTAAAAAAATCAGGTGAAAATCACAAACTGATCTTCCAAAGAGCTGCAAGAACATTTAAAGCAATTTAAAGCAGCTTGTTCCCTACTATTCCATACCTTTCAAACATAAAAAGCCCACTTTCAGCTGTAATCAAAACCAGAAATGATGTCACATCACTTCCAGGTCAGCCAATACTCATCTGTACAGTCTGATAGAGCCATGCCCCTGCCTGTGGTGCAGATGCCTACATCTTCTTTAAAGCTTGGACACTAGAACAATGGGCACTCAAGGCATCCATTATCTGCTGGTGCTAGATTTCTCTGGTGTTTCTATGCACATATACAACAGTGTTTGTACAACACTGGTGCCAAAAAACCCAAAAAAACTAGGAGCACAGTCTAGGGGGCAGAGATGAAGAGTTCATATGCTTAAGCCCCTTGACTATTTGGAGAAAGGCAGGAATGGCGCACCAGCGTTCATGAGCATACAAGACCTGGCCACTGTTGCAGGACTGCACTGAGCCTATAAAACACCATACCATTAGATTTCATTTGGTTTCAGATGTTTAAACAGGATCAAGCCTGCTTTGTACTTGCATGGGAGACTACCAAGGAATACCAGGGATCCTCAGGCAAAGTTAGGAAAGAATCCTAACTGAACCTGAACTGCTACCAGATTTGTCAGAATGGACAAATCTAGTCTTATTTGGTTTTATCTGGTCTTATTTGATATAAGGGGACCAGTGGTATAATTCAGTATCAGTCAGCTTCCTACCTTCTTTCTATAAGCTACAAATGCCCTCCTCTGTATCACCAGAGGGAGGGGTGAAAGGGCAAAACTTGCTGCCTGTTCTGGAGCAAAACACACTTAAAAAACATGAATCACATATGTTGAAAATAAGGCTATATGGCATATGAATCCCATGGGAAATGCAGCAACTACTGCAGCTACTGGCCATCATTTGCCACTTGCCCAGCCATTGAAAACTGCTTTTGGATTGTTGCATAGTTAGCTATGGTTTATCCAAATTTTGGGCCAATTTACTCAGGTTGCGTTCCCACTGTTCCCACCACCACTTGACCTGGAAGCAGTTCCAGTTGCTTCCCAAACCTTACCTGTCTTGCCTTCCTGATGTCACAAGGACCTACCCCTATAACATCACAATCACTTGTACCCTGGCTTCAGGTTTTGGCCATGAAATCTCAGAACAGGAAAAAAAAAAAAGCTGCTCCTTCAAGACACATGGATGTATAGAATAGGGAAAAGATGGGACATTAACTAGTGGGAGATCAGGAACGTCAAGAAAAGTTCCCTTGTTCATTTTTTTTAAAGTATGAGGCAATTTGGACAATGGAGGGACAGTTTTCAACAAAAACTGAAGATGTGAGAAATGAAAGAATGTTCACCAAATAAAAGCCCCAAATCCTACAATATATAGATATAAAACTGAGGTAAATATTTACCTGTTCAATAAAAGAAGTACATTCTCTCAGAATTTCATTTGATGTTTTAAATGAAAAATAACAACGTATAAGATAGGATATTTTCTGTCTTCTTTTTTTAATATACTGAATATTTAATTCAGAATAAAAGCAGGTGCCTTTTCCTTTATTCTTCCAAAGCCTGTATTTGTATTCATTGAACTGCAGGGTTAAATTTCAGGTAGCAGTAGGGTTCCCACTTTGATCTGTAGATTAGAAAAACAACCACTCTTCCCACCCCTCATTGGTTGCACTGTATGAAACAAAAATATTCTCTAATAACTCAGTCACCGTAGTTCTGCATAAATGCACAGCATCACTTGTAGTTGACTGTAAGACAGAGGGAGAAAATGTTCTTCAAGACACTGAAAGTAATTCTCCTCCATGTCCTTTTGAAGTCTTTGAAAGCAACCTAATAATTTGTATTATTTGTGACGTTAAAGAAAAAATATTGAAGGGATCTTGCTGTGCACAAAATTCTTCTGTTGTACAAATAATCTTAATGAATTATGTCAAAAAAGAAAGAAAAAAATCAGAATAGAAAATTTTCATGAGATATATTTACACAAAGTTGTCATCAAAGTTAATTTACAGGGAGAAGGAAGAACCATTAATCCATCCTTCACAAAATTGTCCAACCCTTTTTAAAGTGTAGGACTTTATGACAGCATCAGTCTGCAATATAGGTTGTCCTTACCTATAAGCATTCTACAGATAATATATATTTTTCTAGCATACTCCTACAGGATGCCCCCATTTTTCAACATCCTGTTATCTGACAACTTGCTCTTTTGACACTTCCAAATTAAGGACGAGCTCCATTCATTCTATAAGGGTTCTACTCTTTCATCAGTTTTTCTTGACTATGGAGGCTCACTTGGGATCCCTCTTGCATCCACACTGCTTACAAAACAAGCTAAGAGGGGGGGAAAGACACCAAGGCAGCTGAGAGACTTTGCAAGCAGTGTGCATGCAATCAGTCCCAAGTGAACCTCTGTAAGTCCTTCATGCTCTCTATAGTACAGTACATGGATTCCAGTTTTCAACCAATTCCATTTTCTGACAGTGCTTCAAACCCTAACCTGTTAGGTAAGTACGAGAAGCCTGTATTTAATCATAATACTAGATCCACAATTGGGTTTTTCAAAGTATCAAAGTACATGGGTGAAAAGTTCCAGTTTGACTCATTGATGCCACAGGAAATCAGAAGATACTAGAATTGCCAATAAATGAAAGTTGTGATTGCCATGTGATCTTTTTCTAAGAGTCAGTGGTAAAGGCAAGGACTATGGAGCAGCAGAAGTTTAGGGGAAAGTGTCAGAAGTATCAAGTGTCATTTAGTTTCATCTGTGGCTAAATGGCAGAAGAAAAGTTCTCTATGCCAATAGATTGTTGCTAAGTGCCTCTAAATCATTCCCAATATATGGCATCCCTAAGGTGAAACTATTACAGGGTTTTCTTGGCAAGATTTTTTCAGAGGGGGGTTTGCCTTTGACTTCCTTTGAGGCTGAGGGAGTGTGAGTTGTCCAAGGTCATCCAGTGAGTTCTATGGCTGAGTGGAGATTTGAATTGTGGTCTCTAGAGAATTTGTCCAGTGCTCAAACCACTACCATACTGGGTCTCATGGCCAAAAGATACCATTTATTTTATCTGCAAGCTGGTTGTTTTATCTGCAAACTGGTTGTTACATGCAATTCATCACTTAATAATTCCAGCATATAAGTGACACCTCATATCTCCGAATGGGCTATCATAAATACAACACCATCACAGAGAATCTTACTTTCACTTCACATCGACTAAGAAGTAATGCTTTATAGTGAAATAATTTCAAACATTCAGCTGTCAATGTGTGAATAAATAGTAATCAAGTGCAAAGAAAAACATATGAAGTGCATGCACGAACCCCATTTTTTGACATTGACCAGAGCTGGAGCTTGGAGTGTGTGGAGTGGGGGTGGGAAGGGACGGGCCCAGGGCGTGGGGGCGGGACCACAATGCACGGGGGCATGGTCGCAGCACGCAAAACATTGCCACCAGAGGTGAACCACCCCCATGGCCCCCCATCCCTACGTGACTGACACTGACAAAGGCAAGGCTATACCAAACCTTTCTGTCTGTATTTCCTGGTTGTTGGTTTTTCATAGGACATGTCATTATCATTAGTTTTCAAATGAATTAGCAAACATCTCGTGACTCGTAGACCACACTGAAGTGTAGAGAACTTAATGCATTCTTTTCATTATATCTGTACAGAAACAAGGTGATGCCATAAATATCTTCCTTTGACATAATATCTTTTGTTTGTGAAGTATGAGCTATTTTGAAGCCTCTCTCATAACAGCTGTGTGAAACCTTCTAGGTGGAATAAGACCTCTACAGTCTTCAGTGGTGGTGGGATTTGATCATGCCACACCCTATGGAGCTTCATTTGGTGCCAATGTGACAACAGGATTTCTCAGAGCTCAACTTCAGCTCAACTTCCAGAATGATCTCACCCCTGCAATCTGTCAAGCATTGACAATCATTTTGAAGTTTATTAAAAACATACTTCTTGGCCCAGGTTTTCCCCAGCCATTAAGTGATTAAGTAGTGTCAAGCTTTGTCTTAAGTATCCATTTAATTTTTCATAATGTTTGGCTTTCATGTAAGCTTACATAATATTGTAATATTGTAAAAATCTTGAGATTTTTTAAATCTGGGGATCTGGAAAGCAGGAAATATTTTAAATAAATAATAAGAATGGCAGAGCGCCGCCGGAAGCCGCCAGCCGCCATTTTGGGCACCGCCGGGAGCCACGGAGCGCCGTGGAGCGCCGCCGAAATTCGGCGGCGTTTGGAACGGCGGATCCGCGCTCTTCAGAGGGACAGAGCAACCCGCTCTCGGGTAAGCTCCGCCTCTGCTTGCGCGGCCCCGTTTCGGCCCCCCCCCCGTGAGGAAAGGGCCAATGCTGGGCAATATGGGCTGAAATCTGAGCCAAATCAAAGCAGCTTCTTATATTCTTAAAGTCTATCTGTATGCAGCAACGATGACTGACCTGCTCATCTATGTTGTATTGGGATTATTGGGATTTATATTGGAGCCATATTTATGTTAGATCCATATTTATATTTCTATCTATTCATATTGGAGCCATTTCTATAGCCAAAGGCTTCCGGCTGTATTAAGTCTTAGTTTCTGTGTGCTGCCATTTTATGTGACCATACATCTTGGTGTTTATATAATCATTAAACAAGAATTACCACTTACTTTTCTAACATGCTTTGAAATAAAAATTTTATGTACTTTTATGTACTTTATCTAATCTATTTTTATATATTTGTAAGATCTCTAATATAACTGAACTATAGAATTATTTATGAGCTGATTGCTTTTGTACTATATTAAGGGCCCATTAGTGCATAAAAAGCCTGGCAACACTGAAAAAGGATACTCAGAACTGGATTCAGAGCCACCATGGTGATGATATCTGAAATAATAATTCTAATCCAAACCATATAAATATGCAGTGCTTAAATGCTACAAATCTAGCCAGTCCAGATCTTGGTAATGGAACAATTATTTCCTGGATGGAACAATAGGCTTGTGAAACTGAAATGTAATTCCTGTTCCCTCTTTCTCTCTTGCCCTTCTAGTGGTGCTCTACACGGAAGTGGTAATCTTTAAGCATTTCTTAACATATGCCTCTGCCCCACCATCACATCATTTGCACATTGGTGCATTTTATTTTGAGAGAAGTGTGCTATTGGTAAGGCAAAATGTTTTTGGTGGCACACACATGGTCATTGTCTAAATCTAATATTGCCATTGCATTAGTACAAGGTCTTCTGTTCTATGAGCAGAAGTGAATTTCTAGAAAGTGGCAAGACTCCAATGCAGTTTTCCACTGAACAGTTGGTTGGGCAAAGCAGGCTGCGTGTGCATGAGGATTTTGCTAGCCCTTTTCAATGGTCAAAGCTAGTAGAAGTTTGCTAACAAAAAATTTTGCTTCACTATCTTCACTTTGGATTCATGCCAATGGATCAACCATGACATGAACTGGGTGATATTATGTAGAAAGAGCAGGAAAAAAAGGAAAGTAATTACATTTAAGCATTGCAAGCACATGATGCAATAATACTACCTCACTCACTCAGGGCTATTCCTGGGTGAGTGCCATTAAATAAAAGCATTTTTCCATACCAAATGACTCTTATAACTATAATTATTGAAGAGCAGATGAAGTGACATTTCAGTAGGTTTCATTTATTTCTATTATGTCCTATATTCAAATATTTCAGGGTAAGGTACAGTCAGTTTTAAGCCATGTAAACAGTTCAAATGCTTTGTAGACTGTAAGAAACAACAATATAAACAGAGTTTTCTGGATATTCCTTTTAGAAATTACTGATTCCATATGAATTGCCATTATGGAAAAGAACTTTTGGACAGAGTTCACATGGAGTAGTCATGTTAAAGAAGGCCCTAAGGTTGGTTTAGTGACAATGCAGGAGTGGCACTCTCCACCTCCTTTCTGTTATTGTTGCTTCCTGCAGTCAACTTATTTGGCAGCTGTGATAATTGAAGAGGCATCTGCAGAAGTTAGAATATGAAACAAATTCCATGAATAGTACCAGTGCACAGCAATTTTGTGTATCTGGTTCTGGAAAAAACTATTTGTTATCTTAAAACTAGACTTTAAAAAAGATGAAGCAAGGTATTAGGGTAAAGTATCTGGATTTAAGCCAGTACAGTCCCAGTGATTTAAATAAGAATTAAGTCCAAATCTAAGTTCATTTTTTAATTTATTAATACATAGCTATTCTATATCCAAAGATCTCAGACCAGTGTGTGGTCACTAGTACTGTTTAAATGAAAAGAATTTCAATTGCTTGTGAGCAGTAAGAGATCTGTCATCAGCATAAACACTTTGCTGGATCTTTGTTTAGATGGTGATCCAAAATCTAACAGTGCTCATTTTTAATCTAATTTCAGGTGACAATGTTGAAAAATAATCTGTAAACCACAGCTTTTAAAATATGCAACCAAATCTAAATCCAGTTGATAGTCCAAACTGTAGCAGATTCTTTGAAACAGCAGGAGTTACATGAGTACATGCTTAACATCCAGCAACTGATTTCAAGGGGTCTTGTCTAATTGGACTTAGCTACTACATTTAGGCTTAAATGTGTACTTCTAAATGGAAAAAAGACACAGGTTTAAAATAATATTTGTGCAGATGAAATTCAAGTCAGGCAAAAGTTTCATGACATAAGCTGATGTAAAAAAAAGGGGGGGGAAGAAGAAGAAGAAGACAGAGAACAATGTGAAAAGTGAGATTAGAAGTCCAGGGATTCCTGAACCCAGAACCATATCCAGCATAGCCATTTGCTAGTCTCTGCATTGTCCACCATTTTTTTCCAACGGAAAATTTTAATTTAATTTTGCTTAATTTTACTTTCTTCTGCCTAAGTGTAGGACCATACATCTCTCTCTGCTGAAATTTATTTTGTTAGTTTTGGCCCAGCTCTCTAATCTGTAAAGATCATTTTGAATTCTGATCCTCTGGGGTGTTAGCTTCCCTTTCTAATTTGGTGTCATCTGCAAATTTGGTAACTATGTCCTCTATTCCCTCATCCAAATCATTGATAGAGCTGTTGAATAGCACTGGGCCCAGGACAGAACTCTGTGGCAGCCCAGTAGTCACTTCTCTCCAAGATGAAGAGGAGCGATTGGTGAATACCCTTTGAGTTCAGTGAGTCAGCCAATTACAAATCCACCTAACTATACTTTAGTCTAGCCCACATTTTACTAGCTTGTTTGCAAGAATATCATGGGGGACCTTGTCAGTGGCCTTATTGCAATCAAAATATGCTACATCCACAGCATTCCCTTTGTCTACCAAGCTTATAACTCTGTCAGAAAGAGAGAGAGAAGACTGGTCTGACATGACTTGTTTTTGAGAAACCCACGTTGACTTTTAGTGATCACAGCTTTCCTTTCTAAGTGCTTACACATTGTTTAATGATCTGCTCTAGAACCTTTCTTGGTAGTAAACTCAGGCTGACTAGGTGGTAATTGTCTGAGGCCTTTTCGCACGGGACGAGGGAATTGCCCCATGCCCGTACTCACCGGACCTGTGTGCTCCATGCGCAGGTTCAGGCTGGTCTGGAGCAGTGCGTGGCCGTGCTCCGCACTGCTCCGGGGACAAAAATGGCAGCTTCCGGTTGGTGGAGGCTCTCTGCCAACCGGTGAAGCTTACCAGCCTAAAGCCCACCCCTGGCAGATTTGCAGGCTCGCACTGGTGCAAGCCTGCAAATCTGCACCAGAGTGCGGCCACGGAGTGGTGCGCTCTGTGCTTTTGAAAGACCTGTTTTAAGCGGTCTTTCAAAAGTACGCTGAACGACCACTTTGGGTTGTTCCGGAGTGGGCTGAGGTCCGGAACTACATAAAGTAGTCTGGACACAGTCTGCTCCCAGGTGTAGATGTCCTCTCTGGAGGACGCTCTGCACCGTTTTAAAAACTCCATGCAGAAAAGGCCTAAGTTCTCTTTTTACCCCGTTCTGAAGATGGGGACAACATTTGCCTTCTTTCAATCTGCTGGGACTTTTCCTTTTCTCCAAGAATTCTCAAAGATTATTGCCAATGTTTCTGAGATTACTTCTTCCAGTTCTTTTAATACCCTTGGATGTAGTCCATCTGGCCCTGAAGACCTGAATTCATTTTAGAATAGCCAGGTATTTCTGTGCTGTCTCTTTACCTATTCTCTGCTGCGTTTCCCCTACCACATCATCCCAGGTTAAGCACTGTTTTCTTTTTGGGAAAAGACTGAGACAAAGATGATGTTAAATAGTTCTGCTTTTTCTCTGTCCTTTGTTAGCATTTTGCCATCTTCCCCACATAACTGACCTTACATTTCCTTGTTCTTCCTTTTGTTATGGACGTAACCAACAACACCCTTTTATTATGTTTAACCTATCTAGCAAGCCTGAAAGCACATTTTGTGCTTTAATTTTTGACTTTTTCCCTACAAATGCTGGCTATTTGTAATTCTTCTTTGGTGATTTCCCCTTTTCCATTTCCCATACATGTCCCTTTTAAGTCTTACCTCAGTTGAAAGTTCGTTAGACATCCATCTCAGATTCTTTAAACACCTCCAATTTTTCCTCCCCTTTGGAATTGTTTGATTTTGTGCCTCAGTATCTCACTTTTAAGAAACTTCCATCCATCATGAATTTCCTTCTCTTTTAGTACTCCTGACCACAGGCTCACAGCACTTCCCTAAATTTTTTGAAATTAGCTTTCTTAAAGTCTAGAACATGTGTTTGACTACACTTGGCTTCCCTTTTCCACTGTATAACAGAAACCAGGAGGACATGGCCACTCCCACCTAAGGATCCCACCACTTCTACCTCATTAACCAGATCATCATTTTTGGTTAAGATCAGATCTGAAATAGCTGTTCCCCTTGCTGCCTTTTTCACCTTCTGGACAATGAAATTGTCTGCAAGGCAAGTGAAGAATTTGTTGCATCTTATATTCTTTGCAGAGTTTGACTTTGAAACAAATATCAGGGTAGTTGAAATCTCCCTTTACTACTGCATCTCTCCTTTCTCAATGTTTGTTCATCTGTTCAGGAAGGCATAATCCAAACCTTTGTTTGGGGGTCTGTAGTACAGCCCCACAATGCCATTGCTGTTGTTTCTTTCCCCCTCTCAACTTGGCTTCCAGGATTTAAGTCATGGATCTCTTCACAGGTATAAACATTTGACACATAGTGCTACTCCTGCTCCTGTTTCTGCACAGACAATGCTATTTTCTGGTGAAAACAACCATACGCAAAGTTTGCATAGAATAAGGCCTGGAATGCAAATAGTGGCCATTTCTGCACTAGGCTGGTATAGCGTTATTATTCCACTTTCAACATCCTATGGAATCCTGGGGTTTGCAGTTTAGGGAGGGGACTACTCATTGCTTACTTTGGAAATTACTCATTGCTTCCTTTAGAAAACAATTAGTGAAGAATTACATCTAAAGAAAAGAAGGGATCAAAATTGCTGAACTTAAGAGAGAGAGAAATTCACCTATCTTGTTACAGCATTTTAATGAGAAGGCAGTAACGCACTAATTTCAACAAAGCACTGAAGAAATATGAATTCTCAGTTCTATTAAGATTTGACTGCACTCAAGAAGAAAGCATGTGCTCTGTCTTCTTACATATGACAAATCAAAAGTTAGCCATGTCCTAAATCAGCAACTCTCAACCTTTGAGCATTTCAATATTTGGTGTTCTGCTCACAGAAGTTTCAACGAGTACAATCACAGTTTAGTTAAAAGTCCAAAATAACCAGGGGACCAAAAATTGAAAACCACTGCTGTGACCCTCCCACACACATACATCACTACAATCAATAAAGTAACTCACTTTGATAATCTTGGTAATCACACCAGAAGCTTCCAAACAGGCAGTACTATTCTGCTGTCTTAAGAAAAAAGATGTCTCTCTGCCTTCAGGAAGAAATGCTTTCAGCTGCCTGCCTGAATTGCCTGACTTCTGTAGTCTAGTTGATTGTGATAGACTTGAAGTAGGAAGAAAGAAGTTAAATCACCAATGAGAAGAATTCTCATCATGCTTGAGGCATTGCTAGCTTCCTCTCTTTATGGTGCATGGAGTCTATGCTATAGGGGTTGATATTTCTGGAAGAGCTATGATTGTTCCAAATCTGATGTCGCTAGTATTAAAAAAGGCATGAATTGAGGCCTGTAGGCCATCACATTTTTCTCTTCTCCATCTTTCTTACATATCCCTCAATCCAAGCCAGAAATGCATCACTTATATAGCTTGAATATAACTTCCTTGTGTTAGTACTATCCAATCATCAGTTCTGAGATTTTCTCCCATATTTAATCAGCTTTAGATGTCATGGAATGTTATTACAAGCAAGAAAGCATGCAAGCATCTTAGTGGCAGAAATTACAAAGATGTTCCACTGTGAAGTTGTACATTTTCTTTTAAAAATAAAACCTTGCTACAGTTATTTGCAGACTAAGAAAGTGTGTCATGTCTTCCATTGATGCTAGGTGCTTATTTTTGGCAGTTTATTGATCTCTGAGTGATTTCATGATAAACGGTAGTAGCAGATGAACCACAAGAGTTGAAAAATGGCCATACACCTGCTTCAAAATTGTGCAATGTGTGTCACACCAAGAGAACTAGCTACCTTCACATTTTTGAAGTCAGAGAATTCCCAGAGAGAGTGCTCAGCATTTCAGGCAGTGAGGCAGAGATCCACACTGTGATTTCTTCCCCAAGATGTATTGTTTGAATTCTGATCAATACAGGATGCTCTGATGGTGGAGCATCAGTTTTCCAGCTGCTCAGGCACAACTTTAAAATACAGTTTTGTACAATGAAATCTTGTTAGAGTTACAGTTGTATAAAAAGAACAAAGCCTTGGTTGCAATTGCATCTTGATCTCATCATTATCACCTTGTGTTGATTGATTCAAGACATTATGCATATGCCAGAGACCAGTTTTGAGAAGGTCTTTAATTTCAAAAGCAATAAGTAGGTAGGAAGGTGACTAATTTAGCTCCAGCTGTTGAAAGTGTTTTGAGCATTTCCTCTTGAAATGACAGTTGGTGCTCAGAGCAGCTTTCACAATAGTTAGAACATCTGAAAATGCCAAGTCATAGCTTTGTTGATGTTTGGAGCCAAGCAGAAAATGAAATCAGGGTTAAACATGCAACTTGAGCCATTTGCTACTAAGCTTTTCACTAGCTATTGCCTTTTCTTTATTGAGAATATTTCTTCAAATTATTATCACATTATCAGTCTTAAAACTTTCAGCACCTAATGGAGGGGGAACAAAATATGAACCTGACATTATAGCAGGAAGATGGTGCCTACACTTGAGCCTGTTTAAAAGCACTAGTTCAAGATAAACTCTGAAATTTATGTCTAATCTATAACCTATTATCCATCCCTTTGCATACTATCACATGTTCAACTTGGCTTGCTTTTCAGAAGGAACACTAGCACAATTACATTGGAGGCTTACATGCTTTGTCTACTGGACATTAAAAGCTTTAACTTGAAGACATTTCTAGACATTCAAATTGTTTCAATAGCATTTATTTCTATACCGCCTATCAACTAGTGTTATCTAAGCGGTTTACAATGTATTTTAGCTAATTGCCCCCAACAAGCTGGGTACTCATTTTACTGACCTGCGAAAGGATGGAAGGCTGAGTCAACCTTGGAGCCTGGCAGGATCGAACTCACAACCTTGTGGTTGCAGTACTGGCATTTAACCACTACACCACCAGGGCATCCCTGATTAAATATGCATCAGATGTCAGGTTTCCAGTTATTCTACCATAATGCTTTAAGTGTTATGAGAACTAGTCAACATCAACTGCAGGTAAGAACTTTACTCTCTACCATTAATGGAGTTTGTCTCTTAGTCATAGTCAGTATGTTACATTTCCAAGTATACCCTAATCTGAAAAGCCCAGAACATTAATTTAAAAAGTTTACCAAACTCTTAATATTTATATTATCTGTCCGTGAGAGAATGGGCTAATTCAGATATAATAATAACCCCTGGTTTATCATGATGGCTAATGAAGCTAACTAACCACAGATTCAGATTAATTTGCATTAAACTGCATTTAAATCAAAAATAGAAGTGAAAGCTTCCAGATTTTCCCTCACAGCCACACAGGAGGGAGAGGGCAGGGAAGTGCACAAACCCCACATTTGCTGCATCTTGTAGCAACTGCAGTTTATTTAAAACTATTCAAACTAGTTTTCCAGGGCAGAAATTACTACTAAAGAGGGATGTAGTTCCTCTCTAATTTCATTGTCAAAGGAAGTAATGAATAATTTTAGCTATTTTCTGTCAGTTTGAAGAAAGTTTTCAAAAACTATTTGTGGTTCAGCACTCATTCTGCACAAAATTCACATGATTTTTTTGTACTGGAAACAGCATTTTGGGGGCAGAAAGAAGCTTTTTCTGCACAGAATTTTTTTCTTATTTTCCTGTAAAATCTTGCAGTTGTGAGTACTATTTTCTGAGCAATATTCACACTTATTTGCCCACAGAAAATTACATTCTTTTGTGCAGAAAAAATGTTTCCTGTAGAGAACATTCTGTGGTTTTCGTTTTTGTTTTACAAAATTCCATTTGTGAATTATGCACAGTGCATCTCCCAAGCTGCAAAGATTCTTGTCAGTGCCAGTTTCTCCTTATCACTGAAGATATATACATGCACACAAATATTCAAATATTCTTTCAATTCTTTCCAATAATAAAGTTCAAGAATTTAAGCTGAAAGATGCTGTTATGAAAAGGTGAGAAACTCCTTGAGGTCCTCCAGCAGTATCTGCAATTCAGTGGAAAAAGGGGGAATTAATTAGTTCTAACTGAGAAGGTAGTAAGAGGCAAGATAACTTGCAGGATCTTCTCACTAATGTCTATGGGGTCCTCGCAAGAAAACCAGACAAAGGTTCAACAGTAATCTAAAAATGCGTTTACTAAGGGGAATTCAATCATGTGCACATCCAAGATTTAAACAATCATGCACTCATGCAAGAGATAACCAAAGGAAAGGTGGGTAGCAAGACTTAGGAAGTGAGTTATAATTACCAATCCTGAAAAGAAGAAACAGTGATGTGGCTTAGACTTGTGCCTGCATGCAGACCAAATCAGGGTTCAGAACAACATAATGGCATTCAGCATTTGGGGTGCTACATCGAGGTGCCCAAAATCAGGGATTCTTATACCCAAAATCTACCCAGAGGGAAAGGGGTGTAAATGGCAGTCTGCCTGAGCAAACAATGGAGGTTGCAGAGTGAAAAAGGATGTCTGGAATAAGTTGATGGTCTTAACATGTGAGGGAAATGTGTTGATGGTTTTAGCGTGTAGGTGACAAAGAGTCAATAGCTGGTTTGATAGCTGTATATCATTTGGGCAGGAAAGAGTATATAGAAATAGGTGTTGAAGGGAGGGAGTGATGGAAAATGCTGATCAACGTTTCTGTGTGACTCTCTTCTCTCATCTGTTTGGCCATTTCTGCACTAGACTGTTATAGTGCTATTATTCCACCTTCAACATCCTTTGGAATCCTGGGGTTTGTAGTTTTCCATAGGATTCCATAGGATGTTGAAAGTGGAATAATAGAATTGTAACAGTCCAGTGCTGAAATGGCCTTTGTCTCAATGGCTAGCTGGAAGATTGTCAGCACTTGAAAGCTTCTGATATCTTTTCCTGACTATGACTTGGTTGCCTGGAGGGGATTTCTGGCCTATTCTGCAGAGCATTTGTTCAACCAGTATTTTTCCTCTTGTTCAGCTGACCTTTCAGTCATATCAGGTTTTATTTTATATTAAAGCCAATTGATACCTTTTGCTGATTAAATAATCTTTTGCCAATTAAACCATACTAAAATGTGTGGGGTGCATGGTTTTAATAGTAAAATTAGAGTAAATGTAGGTGCACCCCATCAAACCCTCTTCCAGTTTTAATTTAGTCAGCTGTTCAATGGATTGGGCAGCCTTGAATGAAATCAGAATAAAATTGCATTTGTTTTATTTTAATGAACCTTAACTTTAAGATGTTTTATATTATTGTCTATTACCATAAAATATTGATATAAATCCATTTGAAATATCTTGTGGTTTTATTTATAAAAACAAGTGATGAGTTGTGATTTATTGTCATTTTCATGGATAAATCAGGAGTATCTTCCCTGAAGCTAGTCAAGATTATTGATATTTTCACTTTGTAGCTGAGCTCTGAGTCTAATCAATGGAGCCTTTTCTTGTCCTTCCCCTTTCACGTATTCCAGGCTTTGTCATATCTTAGGCCATTTCCACATGGGGCAAGGGAATCGCCCTGTGCTGCTACTTACTGGGTCTTATGGCTCCCGGGTCCAGTCCAGGCTGCTCCAGAGCAGAGCATGCTCATCGCTCCGCACGGCTCCAGCATCGAAAATAGCGGCTTCCGGTTGGTTGAGAATCTCGACCAATCGCTGAAGTTCACCAGCCTAAAGCCCGCCCCCTGGCAGATCATAGGCTCGCATTGGTATGAGCCTGCAAATCTGCACAAGGGAGCAGGCTTGCACTGTTGCGCTCCGTGCTTTTGAAAGACCGAAAGAAACAGATTTTTCAAAAGCATGCTGGAAGACCACTTGGGGTCATTCCGGAGCAGGCTGAGGTGTGGATCTATGTTAAATAGTCCGGACCCAGTCCACTCCCAGGTGCAGACGTCCTCCCTGGAGGACGGCTGCACCGTTTCGAATACCCCGTGCGGAAATGGCCTTAACTAGATCTAGCTGTAGATGCCTGTTTCCCATTAATGCAGATCTGTGAAAGCAGAACAACCACACAGAAGTGTCTGACTTCTCTTTGGTTATGGCTATCTCACTGTTAAGGAATGAAATGAATAAATGTATGTATTCATTCATTCATATCACAGATGGGCACAGGGCAGACCTAGGGTTACATGTGGCTACAGGGCTGCTTTTGTGGCTCTCAGTTATTTGAGATTTCCCAGACCATGCCTTTTCTAGCTCAAAAAGGATTAACTACCTTACCTGGAAGCTTTCAGCTTTTAAATGGATTGCATGAAGGAGTGATGTATTCATTAACATTAAAAAAATCTCATTTTCAAAACCAGAAGTGGATTTCTGACTACTTCCTCTTTGTGTGTGCATTTTTTTAAAGAAAATTATTCTAATACATTCATGACATGAACAACAATCCCTCACATAAGAAAAGAACATAAATACAGGAACATTTAAAATCTTGAAATTATCCTGTTTGAATTAGCACAAAGTTACTCAAAGTGGTGATCCATGGAATGGTGCTGGTTTGTGAGCTGTTAGCTGCTGGTTTGTAGCAAGTTTCCAGGAAAGAAAGAAACAATTGCAATTAATAATGACGATATGAGACTGGTCCCTAGGACATTTTTTTTTAATTGCCAGCCCTTCCACATCAGATTACATGAGCAGCAATGAATTAGGAAGCAATAGCTTGTCACACCTGCAGATATGTAGCTGGCATTTTTGCCAGTCTGTGCAGTCCACATAAGGTTTTAGGAGCAGAATATTTGTCCCCGAATCTGTAACAGCTAGCACTGTGGTTTCCATAAACATTTATATATTGTATTTTGGCCCTAAAAAGCTTTCCCTCAGTGGGTTACAATATACAAACAAAAGTGATATTAAATAAAACACCATGGCAAATAGACATGCAAATAGACAGAATTAAAATAGCAATATAGCAATAGCATTTATTTCTATACCGCTTATCAACTGAGTGTTATCTAAGCGGTTTACAATGTATTTTTAGCTAATTGCCCCCAACAAGCTGGGTACTCATTTTACTGACCTGCGAAAGGATGGAAGGCTGAGTCAACCTTGGAGCCTGGCAGGATCGAACTCACAACCTTGTGGTTGCAGTACTGGCATTTAACCACTGCGCCACCAGGGCAATAGAGACTAAGAAGAAAAATACTATCTTGACAAAATAATATCAAAAAGGATACCCCCCCCAGATCTAACTTCCGTTGGTGGTAAAATGAGAATCATGTCCTCTATAGCTGAATGCTGTTGATAGACAGATTCATGCAGGAAGAGAAAACCCTTCCAATAACTGGGAACTTTTCAAACAACACAGTTATAGCACTATGATTCCACTTTAATTGCCATAGTTCCATCCTATGGAATTCTAGGATTTGCTGTTTAGGGATAGCTATTTAGAATTCTCAGCCAGAGAGCCCTACAAACTACAAATCCCTGGATTTCATGGGATTTCATGGGATTTCTTGTTACTCAGTATATTTTAAAACTGTAAGAACTATGCACACACCTGCTTGTCTTTAAACTGATCAACAAATTAGACAGTTTACAGCTGTGAAATTTTCTTTTAGCTGTCTCTTCTTAGGTGACAGCCAGCTCTCCTGCTCCTCATCTATGCTTCATTTTTTTATTGTTTACAAATCTGAAAACACTGAAAGATAATAATATTTAGAAACCAAATAAAGTGAATCTGTACTCAGATGCATTATTTGTATAATTATCATATAATTAAAGTAATTACAGATTGTGGGGATAAACCTTGTCTTTATTTATATCTTGAGGGGATGTAACGATGCTCATCATAGAACATGCATGTAAAAGGGGAAAATTGGAGATACTATTATTTCTGGAAAGAATACAACTTTTTTTTAAAGAAAACATCAACATTTAATTTTTTCATGGGATATAGAGAGCATCCAATAAATTGCTTGCTTGGGTTAAATTAATTAAGATTTAAGCTTTTTATTTTATGTAATTTAAACAGTTACAACCATTTGTCAGTGTTCTTGATGCATTTCTAAACAAATGATTCCTATTACATTATTTGTCATTTATTGACGAGTTACATTTCCACCCAGCCATTCCTTTAGTTCTCAAGGTGGTCTATATATCTCTCTTCCTCCCCATTTTATCCTCACAACAGCTCTGTGAAGTAGTTTAAGCCTAGAAATGAATGATTGGCTCTAGCCAACTCATGTGTTGCATGGCTGACTGAGGATCTGAACCTGACTCTCCCAGATTCCAGTCCAGAACTCTAAATCATGGGTGGGACTCTTGTAACCTATGGACCACATATGGCTTCAGGTCAATTTTAATGCCCCAGGGGCTGTTCCCAGATGCCAGTCCTCTTTTTAAATGAAGTGTAGGGACACATTCACTCCAGCGCACCTTTTAAATCAGAGGTGGGTTAAGTACAGCCAAGGCCCTATTTTGTAGTCCCCAGGTCCCCCTTCCCATTAATTTTTCCTAGGTTTTTTTTCTTTTTGGTCATAAAAGAATCAAGACTACCACAGAATGTGGCAGTTTTGCTCTCACAAACTCAAAACTCCCAATACTTCCAGAGCATTTACCTTCCTAAGCCCCCCTCCTAAAACCTGTTGTCAGCTCTATCATGTTGAGTGTGCCAATGCTGCCCCCAGGAATGCTGGGCTGAATGTTCACCCCCCACACTGCACTTCCCCCTTCTATTTCAAGTGATAAAAATGATGTTTTAGAAAATGAGATGTAGACTTTCAGACAATTCCAGATTTGGTTTGGGGGAGGTTTCCATTTCTTAAGGTCAGTGTGATCCAGAATGTGATCCTTGGAAAAATAGTCCCTGAGACGTGCCCAGTTGTTCTGTAACCTATGGCTCTAACATATGTATTTACTACCATTTCGGCTGGCGTATAAGATGCACTGGCATATAAGATGCAACCCATTTTCAAACAGTATTTTTCAGGAAAAAAGTGAGTTTTATATGCCAGCAAATAGGGTATACCATTGCTATTCTTCTCTCACTACTAACATGCATGTGCAAGGCAATCCTTTGCATGTTTACTCAAAAAGAAGTTACATTCAATTCAATGGGTCTTACTTCCAGCAAGTATGCACAAGACTACAGCTTCAGTAAACCACAAATTGTTCAAAGAGAAAAACAGGAAAGGGAAAGAAGGTCAAGTCAACAGTGAGCGTAACAGGGCGACCCCATATGTGTCCATGTGTATTCTGCATTAAGCTCCATTAATTTGTGTAAGAACACAATCAAGTCCTTTATGGCCATTTCTGCACTACACTATTTTAGTGCTATTATTCCATTTTCAAAATCCTGTGGAATTCTGAGGTTTGCAGTTTACTGAGGCCAGAGATGCCCCTCCCTAAATGGCAAACTACAGGATTCTATAGGAAGTTGAAAGTGGAGTAATTGCTCTATAACAGTGTAGTGTGGAAATGACCTATATTTTGTGTTGAAGCTCTTTCCTTTGGAAAAATCATACATCTCATTTAATTCGGGAGTGGCCAAAAGGTAGGAACTGCTAGTATATCATTAGGCAATCTAACTGACAAGAATTTTGGACTCCCTACTATTTAACACGGAAACAGTGTGGTGTAGTAGACTACGACCCTGGAGACTAAGGTTCACTTCCTCATTCAGCCAAGGAAACCTGCTAGATGCATCACACACACTCTCAACCCCCAGAAAACCCTGTGATAGGTTTGCTGAAGGGTCATTGTAAGTCAGAAATGACTTGAAGGTACGCAACAACAACAACTACTACTTAACAATGGCAGGAAAAAAATCTGACTCCTTCTGACCCATTCAAATTATACTGCTGAAATGGTATAAGCAGGGATGAAATTTAAATCCATTTATAATTTTTTTTTTCAGAATTATAAATTATTTTCATCTCTTGCACTCAGAACAAATTTCTGGGCTCATAATTCTTTTAATTCTTAGTGTACATCTTCTGGGCCAAGCTTCTGTTGATGGATTTGGGAAAGAGATAGTAAAAGATAAAACAGACGGCATAAGTTGGAAGTCTATTCGCTTCAGAAATGCTGACTACAGAACTTAGTGCCACAAAATTCTTTGTAATCTCCTTAAGGCTTTGCAATTTTCTTCTTTTTCCTAAGTTTTACTTATAACTTTCACCTTCTCCTTTTCTCCATTTATGCTGCATTCAGTGATGTAATAATTTTATAGTATTTAAAATCCTTGAGCTGTTAAAACCAATGCTGATGCTGAGAAAGAAAGTGAAGAATGTTTTCTTTGACAAAATTGTTCTGTACCAGCAGGAGAGTAGAAAGATTGAACAGTTTGGCTTAAAAGACGGAGATTTAAAGAAGAAGAAGAAGGTCCTTCTAAATAATCCAAAGCAATCCAAACATACCATAGTCCAGAACAGTTTAGGTTCTGCAATCTCAGCGATATATACTACAAATGGCTGCTGCCTGGTCAGTGAGGATGGGAAGGCATTCATTCATTCATTCATTCATTCATTCATTCATTCATTCATTCATTCATTCATTTATGTTAAATAAATACACATTAAACTAGAATTCTTCTGGAACAGTTTTCGAGGTATGTTTTGAAACATTAAAACTTGGCTTAATAGAACAGCACATGGGGCTTCCAACCTTTCAAGATAGACAAGATCGGCATTGAGAGCATTTGAAGTCTATCATGAGCTGAATTTCTGCCTGCTCTGGGAACTAAGAGCCTTTTTGTCTTCTTTCTTCAAGGGGAATTCTTAGGATAAAACTCACTGCTAAACAAAGTGCCTCAGATAGGCAGCTGTGTCAAGATTGGCAATTTATACCTTTGCAAAAAGATTTAGTCAAACTATTGTTTTGACAGATTTCTTTTGTTTCCCTCCTTCATTCAGGTTTAGGGAGCCATACTTTTGTTTTTACCATGACAAACTGGGGGTGGTTTAAACTGCACTCTCCTCTCTGTTGCTTATTTTGCTGTTGTCACCTCGAGCATTTTAAAGTGGTGGCTTTTTAGACTGCATACTTTCATTTTAAGTGAAGGGTAAATTATCTAAGTGAGCGTTTTAAACATTTTAAGATGATCGGCACCATTTCCTACTTTTCCTGTGCTCCTGTATGGAAGAACATTTCTTTATTTTGTTTTATAGTCAAACTTTATCGCAAGGCTTCACAGGGGATTAGAGTAAAGACATATTATAAGAATGATAGTAGAAGAAACATATAATTGCATTTAATATTATGCTGATAAAATGAATCCCTACACACCAAAAGAGGTAGGGCATAGGTGTTAATGTGGGTTTAAGTTCCCTTATAAACTGGAGATCACCAAAAGCCCTGGTCATCAACTGCCCAGTTCAAGTCTTAACCAATTGAGAGCCCTGCCTTCCTTGATTGAGCCATTCTACCTGCCTTCCACTTCCTCTTTTTCTATTATTTTTAACTTTTCTCAGAGTTCAAGGTCAAATTGATAGATAATGTTCTTCATCCAGTTTTCATTGCTAACCTCTGAATGATGGACACTATCAGGTCTGAACAAAGGAGATAATGTTGTGGTGTATGACATGGTCTTTTGGAGTGAATACAAATTGATTTACGGTCTTGTCAGTTCTCTTCCTGACTCTGTCAACCGTTGCATAATCAACAGAAGCTGAAGGAGATGGGAACTTTGTATTATCTAGGACTGCCCTAGAGACAGTAGGTTCTTCTCTGGGTTGCTTCTAGGAATGATTTGGTACAACTTCTTAGCTAGCTGAGTGGGCTTAGCTCCTAGGCTACAGAATAGCTGGCTGTTGTTGTTTTTCAAACACAACTACTTAGAATTATTTTTCTTCAAACTGCACCGACTCCACAAAACAGGGCACCCACCCCTCATAAGTACACAGTCATGATTTGCAAGTACCAAAGATCATTTCATGTGTCTATGGCAAAGACTTTTAGAATGGTACAAGGCAAGCCCATTTGCTTCAGCTTTAGTAAGCATCAGTTTGATCTCTATAGTTTAACTCCAGGTATATTACTCTGTATTTGTTCTTAGCCCCCTTTTCTGGCCTCAAAGTAGTAGGTGATACTGAGTTATCAATAAGCAATCTTCTTTTGACCCATCTTTCTGTTTGTCTGCTAACAATGTAACTGCCTGTTCATAACAATTCTTTATATCAAATTTAAGCATGGCGTAGTGGTTTGAGTACTGGACTATGACTCTCAAACCGTAGTTCAAATCTGCATTCAGTCATGGAAACTCACGAGGTGACCTTGGGCAAGTAACGCTCTCCCAGTCTCAGAGGAAGATGATAGCAAACTCCATCTAAACAAATCTTGCTAAGAAAACTCTGTGATAGATTTACCATAAGTCAAAAAAAAAATTGGAAGGCACACAACAACACAAGCTATTCAGCTAGTTCAAGAATGTAATTAGAAAATAAGAATTTTGGTACTTTAAGGACCACTACATTATTTTCATCCATTACTGTTATTTTTTAAAAATCAGATATTATATTTGTAAACTAAAACCATTTATAAACGATATACAGAGTTTATGCTTAGTATACATTGCACATCATGGTCAAGGGATTTATTAAGTGGAAGTTAATAAATTTAAAGAAGGGAGTCAAGGAAAAACTTTAAATGTAATTTCACTTGAGAAAATAAATGTTTCTCAGAATAGTTTAACATGTTCTAAGCCTCCACCTCTCATATAGGTTGAATTGGATGGTTGGAGAGTGTATGCAGCTAAACCAAGCAACACATTCTGTCCCCTCCTCTCCTCTCCCTCTGCTCTACTTTTGCACTTTGAATTCAGTTTTCAACAACTGAAGTAAGCTGAGGACAAAGAGGAAAGTGGGATGAGGTGAAAGAAACTGGGTCTTTTTGAAAGCAAGTAAAAAAGTGGAAGAACAAAGGATTAATCAGAACTGTCCCTGCCAAATCAGGACAGTTGAAGGCTATGGGCTTTTCATTAAAGATTTTCTGCCCTCATTGATTTTATCCACATCTGCACAAGCATTATGGTTTAAACATATTTTTAAACTGTTTTAACTGATATTAACTGTCTTGTTTTAACCTATCAAATTGTTTAATATTCTTCAATGCTGTTTAAATGATTTCTTGCTGTTTGATGCAATTTAAATTGGTTCAGCTGGCTTTAATCTATGCCTCTCTGAGATAATATACTATAGGGAGACATGTAAATATTTACACATAATAAAAAGCAAATAAACAAACAAACATGCATTTTTACCCTTGCCCTATTCATTTCCCTTTCTTTCCTCACTGACAATGTTTCATACTGCTAAATGAAACAATGGTACTAGTGAGTAGTATCTGTGTTTACTAGTCTTAAGGACTATAGCCTGCAATACTTCCAGAAGCAGTTCAAGGTCATCTGATGTTACCCCAAAACATAGGTGCCATAAGGGCCATCCTACAATGCCAAATACCTCCTTGAAAAAGTGGGGAATTAATTTGCTGAAAATCAGGAGGCTGCAAAAGGGGGGCAACTTAGCAAGATCTTTCCTACCAGTGTTTACAGACACAAGCAGGAAAAGAACCAGCCAGAGATTAAAAAGTAAGCTAAAAATGTGTTTTTATTGGGGGGAATTCGCTCATGCATGCACACAAGATACACACAATCACACATTCACACAAGAGCTAACTGAAAGAGAAAGGGTGGAAAAACTATAGAGATGTTGAGGGGCTTGGGGGGATTTACCAGTCCAGATGAGTAGTGAAGAGCAGAAATGTATTTTGGCTTAGGCAGGACTTAAGGGCAGTTCTCATTCAGGAGCCAGAGGGACAGAGTGGTGGGTAGACTTTCAAGAGACTGCACTGGGCATCCTGAAATCAGGGGTATTTGTACCCTGAAAATAGCCTGTAGCAGTGAAGTTCCCAGATGCAAGAAAAAGGGAACCTATTCTGGACAATGGGTCTTTTGCCTGTTGATGGGCTTAGTGCTTTGATTGACAAAGACATGATGAATGTTGTAATAGCTGTCTATTGTGGGTGCTGTGAGGAAAGAGGAAAGAATCCAAGTGTACAAGGGATGGATATCTGTCAATCAGTGTCCTGGTGGGCTCCTCACAGTTGGATTCCCTGGAAAATTCCAGTTGCTATTTTAGCCTATTATCCACAGGAATGGTGTGTATTTGCCTGACAAATGACTCAGTCTTACCTGGAAGAAGTTTTGAGTTGACCTATCCTTCTCACATTTACAGTCAAATTCTTTCCCTCACTTGGTTTGACCTCTCTGTCACCTCTCAGGCTTGAATTTGATATCAGAGCCAATAAAATGTGTTGCCAATTACATATGATGCCAATTAGGTATGGTGCCCATCCAAACCATACTAATATTAGTGATCCCCAAAGCGGGGCCTTACAATCATATCTCTGTATACCAGCTTCTAGGGAAGACAGATGTGAGGGCACTATTGCCCTCATAGCTTGCTAGCCACTTTTGAGAAACAGGATGCTGGTTTGATCTGACAGTTCTTTGCTGTGATTAAAATTTCAAACACAGTGCATGAGCTGATAATTTCTACAAATGTTGCCCAGATTTTTAAAATTGCATCCTGTTGCCAGATCATACCCTGTCATGCCTCTTTGATAGTTTTTTTCAGTCTGCCATTCCTTCATCGTTGCCTTTTTTTTTCAACTGTTGAAGTAAATATTTTTATATTTTGATTTTTCCAGCTCAAGGTTCTGAATTTACTTGACTGTCCATTAAGGAAGCAATAATCTCTGTGAAATAGGAGGTTTATCAATACTACTGAGCAGCCCCCCCCCCCCACAGAATATCACTCATTTTTCTCTACTCTTATTTAAGGCAATATGCAGCAATTTCACTCAGTGGAATATAAACCTTGGCCAAGCATAGTCTGCTAAAATGCACAACATTACTCAGTCCTTCAATTTCTCACTACTATGCAAAATGAAACCCCACATTTGCTGATTCTCTCCTGCTGTATACCTGTTAAATTCTTGGAAGGATGTGAAACCAAAACTGCTCCAAGGGGACAATACCACCTGGTTTCCTTTACCTTATCTCTTCAAGCTCAACTCGCAATTCAGACTGAACATGAAGCAACTTTGGTTTAAGCCTCTGGTTATGATTTGATTTCCATGAGGAAACTGCTGTGCGGGGAATCAACAAAGCAGCTTTCCCAGCAAAGTACTAGCTAAACAGACACAAATGTACACCACAAAGAGAGCTCAACTGTCCCATTATATAAATAACAATAGCCTTTCTCCTGAAAATAGAGGTGAGCAAAACAGAAAGCCAATAGCTTACCTGTACTGTGTAGTGAAGAACCAGTGTGGTGTGGTGGTTTGAGCATTGGCCTATAATTCTGGAGACTGGGGTTCTATTCCCTGCTCAGATATGGAAACCCACTGAGCGACCTTGGGTGCCTCACACATTCTCAGGCCAAGAAAACCTCATGATAGGGTTACCTTAGGGTTGCCATAAGTTGAAGAAGAAAGACTTGAAGGCGTACAACAGCAACTGTTTAACCTAGAGAGCTCTCCAAGGTGTTGAACTGATTAAAGTGCAATATAAAATCCTCAGCAGATTTACTACCCCACTGGTATGGAAGTCAGCAGTTATCACTCCTATTTCTTTTCCAGAGTTTGGCTGGGGGGTTCTGGAAGTCAGACTCGAGAAATGTAATTCTTCCAAGAATTGTGCTTTGCATCCTTACGTTTAAACTTGACAAATGAAAATGTCTGATCGACAGATTTACTAACAGAGAAAATTAATGATTACAGTTTAAAAATTAAGGATTGTCACTCAAGTTATCTTAATTTGGGTATATCCTATATTTTCTATTAATAGAACTAAACCTTGTAATAATCTAGTAAAGCATCTATTTGTTGTTTCTTACCCTACAACTTTCCTAGCACCATAGCACTTTGAAGGTCATGTGTAGATGAACTCTTTATTTATGTGTCTATTTGAAATCTATTTGAAATATATATTCTCTTTCCAGACCAAAGAGGCTCAGGATATGATCGAGATGCAGAAGGGACATAAAGAACACGTGCATAGCTGCTCCATAGTAAAAGGCCCCATGTCTCAACCGGAACTGGTCTGGTGCAGAAAAGGCTGTGTGTCTATTGATGTACTCAAAGAGCTCCCCTTTCCATTACAGAACATGTAAATAGTGACCCTACATAATTATGTTCCATAAGCATCTGAACCACAATGAACTGTTAACATTTTCTTGAACTAGCTTGATTACATGTGGCACAGAAAATATCATTGTGACCCTCACAGCACAATGATATGGATCTGTTGAAATCAAAAGGTATGTTCAAAATGTCTCTCTCTGTCTGTCTTTTTCTCTTCTGGATTATGAGTGCATTGTACTTTTTTGTGTGGGGCAACTCAAAATGATTAAAGACTGATGTTTGGAAAGCGGTGGATTTTCGCTCATTTTAGACAAACAAATCTGATAGTAGTCAAATTTTTCAAAAATGGAGAAATCAAAACATACATTGACTTTTTCAAAGTCTGTTTAAAAAAGTAAGAACATAAATCCTTAAGTAGGTGTCCTAATGAACAGCTTAAACTTCATTGGGAGAGTGTAAATGTGTTTCCATGTGATGCTCTTTCATGCTGGAATGGGAAAGACTACTTTTGGAAAACCTGGGGAACCATATCCAGTTAAAGCAGGCCAAAGGTAGTCAGCCAGTATTTTCCAGGGACTCTTTCACACTAGACAAATATAGCAATATGATTCCACATTAACTGCCACAGCCACATGCTGCATTCTAGAGAATCTTGGTGTTAGTAGCTTGGTGAGAGGCACCAGAACCTTCTGGCTGAGAATTCTGAGTACCTCTCTCTAAACTGCACATCACTCTTCGTCACCTCCTGCCACCTGCCCTGAGCCGATACTGGCCAGCCTCAGATGGCTGAATTCATGGATCATGAATCCGCAGATACAGGGGTCCTACTGTATATGCAACTAACTGTATACGCAATTAACTAACTGTACCTTGGTGATGTTTTTAAAAGGTCTGAAGATGGCCTCAGACTATATGTAGTAGGCTTCAAACATGCTGTATACTGTGTTAAGAAACACCATAAATAATAATAATAATAACAACAACAACAACAACAACAACAATAATAATAATAATTATTATTCCTATCCCGCCTCTCCCCATGGATCGAGGCAGTGAACAACAATAATACATTAATTACATTAAAAACATTAAAAAAACATACCCAATCCTCCCCACCCACCAACCCACCTAAAACCAACCCCCTAAAACACACAACAATTAACAATTAACAACAATCAACTGGCCATTAAAAGAACAGCAAGACAGTTGGTGGGAGCATCCTGTCCTTTTGCTGTTTAAAAGTGGTTACTTTCCAGTTTCTTTGTGCTTGTTGTCAAAAAGCTTTGTTCCTATGGTAGGGCTTCACGCCAAAGAGCCTCTTAAGGCAGGAGTAGAAAACCTATGTCCTTCCAGATGTTCTGAAATTCTCATCAGCTGTAGCAAAAACTGATAATTGTAATCCAGCAATATCTGGATACAGAGCTAAGAAAAGTCATTTTTGACTACAGTTTCCAGCATCCCCCGGGCAGCATGGTCAATGGCCATATTGGATGAGAGATTTTAGGAGCTATAGATCTCTCTGAAGGGCTACATGGTCCTTATCCTTGTCTTTAGGAAATGGAAACTTTTTATGAGCTTAGACAGGCTAAATTGCTCTTTTATCTCCATCCACTCTCCTTGGGCTCCATTGCAAAACTACATTGAAATTGCCCCAAGTTTTCTATTTAAACTTTAACTTATAGTGTATATGTGTTTGTGTGGGCTGGGGAGGTGCAGAGAGACAGAAAGGTGTGGCTGCTCTTTCTTGGGGATGAGGAATAAAACTTCTGCTAGGCAATGGCAGATAGTGGTTTCCTTCGTAGTGGAGCAGTGAATCCATGCTTGGCTTCTGCATGACTCTTAAGAGCGTATTTACATTGCTGAATCTGTATTGGAGACATAGTTCAGCATTGTAAACAGATCATTTAAAGGTCAGACTTAAATCAAGAGCAGATTCACCACTTGACTGACACGGAAGTCACCAGCTGCTATACTGCTACCAGAGAGGCAGAATAAATTAGTTTTCTGAATATTGGCCAAAGATATCTTTGCTTTTTCTACAGTTTACTTTCTGTATGAGATTCTGAAGTCACAGGCTCATTAAGGATACTGTAATGTTAATAAGTTCGCTATTCCTTCCTACACAACTTGCCTAGATCCAGTCTGGAAGATTAAAGATACTTGAAGCCAACTTAGATAATCTTACTATAAATAGGCTTCTTCTCTATCTCACAGGATCATCCTGAAGGCAAAGATAAA
The DNA here is from genome assembly GCA_948472985.1 of Iguana delicatissima. Classification (NCBI taxonomy): domain Eukaryota; kingdom Metazoa; phylum Chordata; class Lepidosauria; order Squamata; family Iguanidae; genus Iguana; species Iguana delicatissima. Next base: position 1,640,864 of record CAOKZL010000625.1, read on the forward strand.
CCAACCTTGAGTTAAGCACCATGATGCATGGCAAGCTACATTAGAAACTTCAAAAGCATTTTGTCATGTGGTATAGGATACAGGGCGGTTTCTGCCCAAAGGGAAGAAAATTAGATGTTCCACTGGGTTCACACAAACCCTCTAGGCTTGACTGAAGTGTCATTCTTGGTTGTGTCCAAGATTCGCAAGAGTTGTGAACATTTTAAGAAATGTGCTCTAAGAACTTTTGATTTAAGCTCATGAACTTTGCATTAGTTGCACCAAAATTAATATTCTCAAACTTTATCCAATTAAGAGGATTTTTTTTCAAACTCAATAAAATGTGCCAGTTTCCTCAAGAGATGGACATTCCAGCATACAGCCCTCACTATTGCTCTTATATGCCTTTTATTTTTATTTATTTGCTGGATTGTATATTTATTTAATTTACATCCCACCTTTCTCCCATTATGTTTTTCTTATTTAAGCAGACATGCCAGTTTGCCATTGCTAGATGGAAGGCTAAACTAGATGCAAAGAATGAACTTCTTGAAAACATTACTTCATCAATGTTTTGAAAACATTACATCATCAAAACACTACTTCATCAAAACATCAATCCGTGATGTCAACAGGAATAGGCACATTTTGGGAGTACAAATAGCTATTTCCAACCTATAGGACCTAGATGTGGTATGGAGGGAGATTTGAAGAGAGGTAATTCTCCTTTGTTGGCCAATATTTGGTAAGGGAGTAGGCAGAAGAGAGTCTGGGAAGGTTCTGAGGTCTGCAAAAATGGCCAGGATCTCATTTGGCCTGCGGAGCATCTGATCCTCACACCTGTGCTAAAGGAAGTACAGCTGAACTAGTGTCTTTCATTAAAAAGGTATTGTGTGCATCTGTATCTGTATTTTAAATGCTCAGTTTGGTTCCTGCAATATTTTCAAAGTATCCAAGCACTAATAATGCATCCATCCTTCACACTATGAGCAAGAGCTTCAAATATAAGCCTTGACATAGGCATATCTGATTGGTAAGCTTAAAATCTCCTGTCATGGGAAATGGTGAGGGTGAAAATGTCACTCTCATTAGTGACAAGATCTGTTATGCCACTTGTGGCTGGCCAACTTCCTAGCCTTTTAGCCAGGTATTAGCAACTGATCTGGGGACATATCAAAACAGACAAAGCACTTGAGATGGAGGATGCTGCCAGTTCTCTTCTCTTTTGCTTTATTTTGTCCTTTGCAGTGTTCATTTTCAAAGTATGCAGAAAAAAATGGTGGCAGAGGGCTGTGGGGAAGTTTCCTGGAACAGATCTTAACAAGATCCATTGGAAAACTCTCAGAGAGATCCTGAGAAAGGTAGACAAAGTCCAAGATTCATGTTCCAAGGTTTGTTCATATGGTTGGAAAACTCGTCTTCCCATCATTTCTGAATTGTAGGTCCAAATTATTTCTAGGGTCCTGCCAGACTGAGATTTTGAGCACTTGGTTAACTATTTCACCACTCCAGCAAAATAAGTTCACGACATGATTGCAGTAATTGGTTGTAACAAAGAGCCTTACAGGGGGAAGAAGATGGTGAGTTTTAACAGCATGTACTTCATATTAACCACCCTGAACAATGATTGCAAAGTTGCCATTCAATGGCCCATCAACGACCAGCTTAAAACTTCTTTCCAGCCTGTTGGGAGCTGGTGGGTCATGTGTTTCTAGCTCTGCTCCTTGCTTCCAGCTGCTAAATCTCATTAAAAACGGCTAAAAAATACATTAAATACACCACTAAAATGACTTTTCCATGAAAGTAGTTCTGAGAGTGAAGATTATTTCTGCCTCTGAAGCTGCTCCCTTCCAGAAGCTAAATAAATAATAATTAATAACTTATTTATAAAGCCCCGCTATCACCAGCAAGGGGCTTACAGTGCTGTACAACATCATCAAAACATGATCAAAACCTAATGAACAGAAGTTCACCTTCATTAAAATTCAAGCACCAGTACGATTACAGATATGATAACATGTTTTTCCAATCACTCTGTCTGTTCACACAACTGGGTTTAACACAAATGTTGTTGCTATAGGAGTGATTCTTAGAGATCAACTACTCTCAAAAGTTATGTTCATGTAAAAGATACAGAAACACTTTGCCTCCTATTACTTCTCTGATATGTAGGCAATATACTGAGATTACCTACACTCCTTCCTTAGTGTTGGATCCCAAAGCATAGCTAATGCTGATAAAAAATGTTGTGGCCAAGCCATAATTGGAAATGAGCAGCCTTGAAATACATGTATTTGAAATTTGTATTTAAACCCAATTGCTCTGTCCCACTGGGATTCTGCTTTAGCTGGAGGGGCATAAGTTTCTGTTTGTGCTGAGGCAGCTAAAATGGATTCATAAGCAGATTACAGGACCATATCCACAGATGTTCAAAATAAAACTTAAGCAACACATTAGGGAGGGATATAAAGCAAGCATCTCATCTATCACTGTGTCTATTGCTGGACAGTCCACTCTTTTTGCACAATGCTGAGCTTTAGCCGGGGGGGGGGCGGTAAAAAAGATGCAAACTTATTTGTCTAAAAAAAGATAACAACTAAAGGCTATACCACTTGGCCATAGAAAGCCACTGGCTGACCTTGGGTAAACCACAGACCCTCAGCCACAGAAAACCCCATGATAGATTCACCTTATGGTCAGCATGAGTTGGAAATGACTTGAAGACACACAACAACAATATTGCAGGAAAGTGAGAAGGTATTGGGTGTGAAGGAACACACAAGAAAGCATACAAGATATTTTGGTGGAGCTAAAATGGCCACACATCAATAGGCTACAGTTTTTGGTGCAGTACTGCAGAACCAGTTGGTTTACTGTAGAACCAGTCCTGCTAATTTATGGAAACCCCTCAACCCAATCTCTCTTCTGGGTAAAATCGTGAGACGGCAGAAAATAGCCTTGTATCTGGGCATAAACCACTGCATGGTTCCTCTGCCATCTGGGAATGAACAGAACTGACAACACCCAAATTACACTTGTCTCCAAATGCCTTCCTCCAAAATCTGTTCATGGAGTCCCCAAAGTGGGAAAGATGGATACTCAGCCTCTGTTCCTCCCCACCCCCAATGGATATCATTCAAAGCCAAGACTGCCAGCAGTGAAGTTGTGATAAAAGGAGAGATAAAACCATAAAATTTCACCTACTAACATCCAGAATGTGTGAACCTGAATAAAAGGAAGAAGGGTAGAGGAGGTTGGAGTTGATTTACCATTGACTGCAAGACCAGGATGTTATCCTGCTTACTGGGGGTCCTGGGAGGGACACCTAAACGTGCTCAACTGTAGGTGGAGAAAATTAGCTCAGAGCACTGCTTTAGTGTTATGAGAGGCCAGGTAACTTAGCAGGATCTTGTAACCCAGTGTTTACGGGGTCAGGCCAAGTTAAGAAGCAGACCGGTTTGAAAGCAATGAATGATCTTTATTAAATACAGGCACACAATGTAAGCAACACAAGCACACAGATAACTAAGGAAAATACAGATGTGAGTAAGATAGCGGGATTTTCAGAGGGATAGTTGGTTTGGGTGATTCGACACCTGTTCCTGAAGCCTGGAAGAAGATAGAGAGCGGTGCTGGGGTTCGGTGTGTCTCAGCACTTGGGGCTGAGGGGAAGCTCGCCAAGCAATGTGGCAGCAAGGAGGTCTGGAACTCGGGAGTGATCCAAGAAAGGTCTCGGAATTAGGAGTTTTTATAGGGAGAAGTGTGACTGCAGGCTACGCCTTACTCGGGGACAACAATGAGTTTGGGGTGCGAGATAATGTCTCTGAAAGGTCACAATTTAGCATGATGAAATCAGAGCCAAATTAACAATGGTGTAGCCCGTATGTAAATGCGCAACGCTTGACAGTGGATGGTTCAGCCTCTGTCAAGTTGCCTGCTCGGGGCAGGGAGCCTTTTGTAGGTAGTGTGCATACATAATGTGGTGTTTGCCGGGGAGGTCCCTGAAGCTGCGATCTGGCTATTTCTGGCGTGCCTGTATTGTTTGAGAATATTTCAGCAGTTAAATGCCGAGCCTAGTTTGGTGCTTGTCCGGGGGCCTCACAAACACGTGGAAAAGGGTGGTATGGTAAGGCCGAATTCAAAGTGATATCGGGTGCTATCGCCAGGTAGGCCTAAACTGCAGTAACAAGGAGCAATCATGTGTTTCCCAGGCAAACCAGAGGGGGACGTCCTTTTCCAGGTCTGCTTGAAGAATTCTGCTCCCCAGCTGGCTAATTAAGCTTTTGATTGGCTAGCTAGGGAACCACAGCAGCCTGTATTTGGTGCAGCCCAACCCTCAGGACCAACAGGAGAAGATGGCAGCCACGTTTTGCATTCCATACCTCCACTTCAGGCAGCAAATGAGGTATCCATAAGACTAGAACAAATGTTTACCTGTTATATTGCTGTCGGACAACAGAAAAAGAAATAAACAATTGAAGGTGGTTTGAAAAAAGAGCCTTTGTTTATGGTTTATGGTGACTGCACTGACCATCGTACAAACTATGGTTTGTTGTTACAAAAATGAACATGGTCTTCAATTATGGAATTCTGAATTCTGAACCTTCTGTTTCTTCATGAAGAGACTGGAAGCTTTTGCCTCCATTTTAGATTCATTACAGCTTGGTGTGTCATCCAAATCCTAAGCTATGATTAATCATAACTATGGTAAAAGAAAACAAGAAACAGAAAAAAAAGAGATAAAAGAGGAAAGCATATAATTCAGCCTCAGAAGTTGTCCCAGCGCATTAAAGAAACAAACATAGACTTAGGGGTTTGGCTACTCAAAAGAAATCATAAGAAAAAGTGGAACCTAGTGAAAGAAAAAATCATCCCTCAATGCATTTTGGAGGAAGCTTAAAATGACTAAAGATTAAAAATGTTTTTCTTTACTTCTGCAAGAGTTACCTGACCTGGTCATTACATTTTACATGTGCACTTTGTCAGTTTTGAATAAAAAGTTTACTGAAACATGTTCAGCTGCTCTACTTTCTGTGATGTTAGAGATTTATTCCTATTTTTTGCATTTTATTTCTGCTTCTGGTAGCGTATCAGGAATCTGTGTACTTTGTTAACTGAAGTATTTGTTGCTATTGTGTGCCTAAAGTGAAGGGGTTAAATCCAATGCTACTTGAATAGGAAAAATAAGCGAATTGAATTGTGTCTCTGAGTGAAACAGCAGATGTCTTTGTCTTATCTCAAATTTTAGGAATGGCCTTGCAACACTCACTCAGGCGTCTGGGAACTAAGGGAGTCAACATACTCCCTACTACCTCATTTTGGCTACATGCATCATTTTGTATCATTTTCTAACTAACTCTTTGTTCTCTTCTGTACACATGATGTAATGGGAAAGTTAACCAAAGATCTTTTCTCCTGTGATGGGCTGGCTAAATGAATGATTGATTGCTGACATAGAAGACCAAAGGTATATAGTGATGCTACCTCAATTAATTGGCACGACAGTTCTGGGATAACTGTTGTCCTTGTGCAAGTAATTGTTAACAATAAAAAGGCTTTTTGATTTTTCCCTGGAAACCTGGTCTTCGTCTCTTTTCTGGCCACAACAAAAGTAGTTTCCAACTTATGGCAACCTTAAGAAGAACCTATCACAAGGTTTTCTTGGCAAGCTTTGTTCAGAGGGGTTTTTGCTTTTTGCCCTCCTCTGAAGCTAAAGGAGTGTGACTTGCCCAAGGTCACCCCATGGGTTTCCATGGTTGAGAAGAGATTCAATCCCTGGTCTCCAGACTCATAGGCCATTTAGGAAAAGGCCAGCCTCTCCCTAAGCTGCAAAACCCAGGATTCCATAGGATGTTGAAAGTGGAATAATAGCACTATAACGGAAATGCCCATAGTTTAATGCTCAAACCCTCCACCGTACTGTCTCTGAGGTATACTTGTATACTGTTAAATGCTGTTTGATGCTATACTTACTTACTTAGAACTACATCCCACCTGGTTCACAAGAATTGCTTCTAGACAATTGTGCAAACGATCATGACCTTAGCTAATGAAATGGCTTGATTTGCCAAGTTCCCCCAGGCAAAATAAATGCACAGAGTAACTGCAGGGTTTAATTACTGCTGACAACATTATTTATGTCATTGCATTTACCAATCCAGGCTCTTCCTGGAATAAAGGTGAACAATATTTGAGCATGAGAACGTGCACGATGCATTAGGAAAATCATAGAAAAGTGTACTGATTCTGAAGCAATATGAAGCAAGGAAAAAAGTACACAGTATATCAATATAAGGGGAAGCCTTCTATCCTGAAAAAATAAAAAGGCCTTGTGTTGCATTGTGCAGATTTTGTGGGGATCTGCCAAGGCATATGTAATAAATTACTGTTGTCCAGAAGAACTTCAGCAAGCATCTGTGAAGGGTGTGTTTGATAGGCTGTCACAATAGTCAAAGGGTGGTAATACAGAATTGACTGTGGAATCCAGCCATAGGAGCAATCTGTGAATTAAGAATGTCTTGTTGGGTAAAGTTGTTGTTTGTTTGTGAAAAAACCCAAAGGTTTTGCTTTCAGTTGATATGTACTTTTCAGAGTATAAAAAACATACATAATCTTATCTTGTCAGTGTGCATTGTTTTTCTAACATTGTGGTGAATCTAACAGTTAACTGGATGCATTATAATAAATATTAATGGGCTTAGAAGAAAACCACTGAACAGAATGGTGTGTAAAGTCATTAAGGAACTAGGTGGAGGGAGAACTTGGTTTGTACATGCAGTGTATATGTATCTCCTTAAAGCATTAATATTACTTTCAAAAAGTAACTTCTTTTTCTTCTTTGCATTATTCTTATTCTTATTCTTCTTAATATTATTAGATGGCATCCTGATAAGTAGCTTGGAAGCTAAGCAGGATCAGCTCTGGTTAGTAGTTGGATGGGAGACCACCAAGGAACACCAAGTGCTATAGGCTATATTTGAGAGCAAAGAACTAGTAAACTGTCTCTGAGTGTTCCTTGACTGAGAAAACCCTATGAAATTCATGGGATCACCATAAGTTGACAGGCAACTTGAAGGCAGATAGAGAGATTAGACCTCATAGATTTTGGCATTCACATTTGCTACTATCACACTATCTCCTAAAACCACCTTAAAGACCAGGCAAAAAAGAGAATCGAAATAGGAGATGATCTCCTAGACAATAGAATGAGCTCAACTGTTCCATCTATGAAACCAGGTGGAAAGTCTGTTGAGAAAAGCAGCTCAAATGGTGTTTGGTTCAAGTCAGACTGATGAAGAACAGCTTGCGGCCTTTTCCATCTCAATGATTCTATGCTGGAAATAGCTTCATGTAGATTTAGAAGCTTTTGTAAAGAAAGCTGATAGGAAGAAAATCAACTCATTCAAAATGTGGTGCTGGAGAGGAGTTCTACCGAAACCCTGGACTGCTAAAAAAAGACAAATGAACGGTCTTGGAACAAATCAAGCTTGAATTCTCCCTGGAAGCCAAGATGACTAAACTAAGGCTGACTTACTTTGGCCATATCATGACAAAACATGATTCACTAGAAAAGATGATAATGCTTGGTAAGGTAGAAGACTGTAGGAGAAGAGGAAGACCACATTACAGATGGATAGACTCAATCAAGAAGACATGTCCCTGAATCTGCAAGACCTGAGCATGGTGGTGATGATAGGTGACTTGAGGTCTCTCATCCACAGGGTTACCATAAGTTGAAATTGACTTGACATCAGTTAACTACAATGTTAAGTATTATGGGTCTTTGGCCAGTGCAAGGAACACATGACATAATGAAACCAGTTCCTCACCAATGGCCAGTCATACTGATTTAAGTAGCAAAAATTGTCAGAGTGTATATACCCCATTTCCTTCCCTAATCCTTCTGTCATAGTTCCTGAAAAGAAACCGTACTTGCAACTTATTCAGAGGCAGCCATGTTGGCAATGCAGCAAAATATAACAAAATACAAAATCCACAAAAGATCAATACCTCTATTGGCTAACCCAAATCCACAAAATTATGCAAACTTTCAAAGCCCTGCTTGTTCTTTCGTCAGGTAAAGATGTTAAAAATCATAGAAAAGAAGAAAAGTGACAGTATAAGAATCACAGACCTACTCTTTGTCTCAAAGTTGTAGACTGTGACTCTAACAGTGTCATTTTTCTTTTCCTGTATGACTTTTAACATCTTTGTTTGATGAAGAAGCCAATGGAACTTCAAAAGCTTGCATGATGAATTCTGTGGATTTTCATCAGCCAATAAAGGTATTGCTCTTTGCTATTTGCAGCTAGAATACACTGGATTTAAGGATCCCAAGGGAGGCACCAGCACAACATGTGGAGAAGGGCTCAAACACACGGGTACCGGAGGGTACAATTTATTTTACAGGACCTGGAGAATATGGCAGCCCAGGTGGCAAATCCTTCACCATAAAAAATTGTTGATCATGCTTGATATTTATGAAATCTTTTTTCCTCCTGTATCAATTTACTTAATTTCCAGGTCTTCTGGGATTTAGTAGAGCCAATCAGAAACAGTGTTGGAGCAAAAGAAACTACATTTTGAACAGACAGTTGCTGATTTTTCTCTAGAACAGGAAGGGTGTGTTTTTGTAGGTGATCTGAGACCTGTAATTTGAGAGAGATTGTGTTTCCCTGTGTGGCATGCCCTTCTGAGTTCCTTGTTCATACAGCTGGTAGGTGAGAAACAAGGGTGTTGATTCCAGTGACAGTGGGAATTGCTCCTCCTGGGAGAATTTATAGGCCAGTAATATTTTTGAATAAATGTGCCCATACTGTAACGTCTGGTTATAATTATAGACCATAAAATGGGATTGTCAGTATTAATGCAGAAAGAAACCTGTGCTACAGGCTTATATTGGCCCCTCAACGCAATGTAGTGTCCCTGAATGGGGATATTAGTAACTGCAACCATTACCTACCACAGTGGCCCTTCTCTACCACAGTTGTCTTTCTCTTTTTAATGGCTTGCACTGTTAGTGTTACAAAGTTTGCTGTTATATTTCTCTCTCCAAGACAATCATTATTATTCTATCAACTGCTGAATGTTTTGTGCTCCCATACAGTTACTCATCCTCTAATGTAAACCTTGAAGCAGTATGAATTGTGATTGATGGCATGGAATACCAACAAATACAAATCATTATTCTGTGCATTCCTCTTGTTAGCAGAGAAGAAAATTATACTGTGAATTATACTGCAGGCATCTTAGTTTGAGCTCAAGGGAGCTGAATTTTAGCTCAGTAGTCCTTATACTTTTTAATTATTTTTCCCTTTGTACATCAGAATAAGTTTATAATGGATTCATTGAACAATATGGGGGATATGAAGGGATGATTTAAATACCTGCAATTCCCACTGTTATTAATCAAAGACTTTTTCAGGTTTCTAGATAAACACTTTCCCTTATGTTTAAGAGGAGATAAAAATTCTCCCAGCTTACAAACATAAAAGACACAATATAATGGTCTCCAATTAAATGTGTTGTAAATCCCAGGATATTTCTTCCAAAATTGTCTGGAACATTGCAATGGTCATCCTAAAAATTCTTTATGCATGAGGAGTTTTTTCCATAGATAAAAATACTGTGTTGGATCTGAAATGGGATCCTTCCTTTTCTCCTATAAAGTTCTACATATGTTTACCTTCAACCAGAACCTCCAGGAACCTGCCTCTTAGGAGTCCCGGTACACTAGGCCTTTTGGATTAAAGGTAGTTACAGCTTGAAGAGAATTACTGACCTCTCACTTTAACACTGTCAGCTGTCTCTAAAAGCCAATCAGAAACTCCTAAAACCCTCCCAACCCACTACAGTCAAACCAGTGTTTCAGTCTGAGGAATGGTCTCTGGTGTGTTGTCTTCATGGACCACTATCTGACTACATCTCCAGTAGCAGTCCAGCAATTTCCTCATTGTGTGTCTCTTCTCTAGCTTATTTGTGAACATGTCCAAAAGCCTCCGTGGAGCATGTTGGGGGTTAAACAGCATGGGCTGTGAAGCACTGAGAGAAGAGGGAAGAGAAGCCATTTTGATTCAGAGCAGAAGAGTGGTATAGGAAAGACATACTATACTATACTATACTATACTATACTATACTATACTATACTATACTATACTATACTATACTATAAATACTATATGTGTGGTCATTTGGGTCTTGCAATTTTAGACATGCTTTTATATATGCATTTAAAATACTGATGCCATCAAAGGGATGAAATGCTGGAGTTCTCATTTCACAATTGCATACCGTAGATAGAGAAACTTGCTTTATTCTCTGCCTCTCCCCTTTTCAAATCTCATCTGTTGTTCTCCATTACCTTCTTTGCCTATGTCTCCGTGGACTGAGGGTTGGTTCAGATGTTACACTCTGGTGCTTGTCATTATTTTCAGGGTGAAAGAAGAAGGTGTATTGAATGAATGAAAGGAGTACCTGTGAAATTCACCCAGAGGGCTTGACTGCAATTACAAAAAGCAACCTTGATCCAAAAATAGCTACTGATGGAAGCTACTGAACTCTGTGTTTGCTCTACTACTGTGGTGATGGGATTAGCACGAATAAGCATTTCTTTGCATTACGTCAAGGTTGTTTATATTTTTCAAGCAAAAAGAAGAAAATGCAGTCTTATGAGAGACACTGGATGTGCACATGCACATTTGTGTGCTAAATGATCTTGTTATTGACATTACTTGTACTCTTTTTGCAAAGGCTAATATGTTAATAGTTGCCATAGGACAGGCTCCTGAATTAGGTTCTTGATTCTAAATGGTATAATTTTAAAAAAAATCCTTCCTTGATTGAGATTTTTTAGCCTTTATTGGGAACAGTAGCTTAACGTAATGTTGAAAACTGTGTGCGCTATGCTGATGGTGGGCACTGGAAAAATAATTAATACAGAAGCTTGTGCTTACAGACAAAAAGGTAAGATGAAGAAGGGGAAGAGGGCAGAGTGGAAAGGTACAGCAGGGAGTTCAACAGTACCATCACAAAGAGATCAGTTGTTAATTGGCTTTTACATCCAGATAGGCTCAAACTCAGTCACATAGGGACAGGGGGATAAGGAGGCGATGCCCCCTGGGCAGCATTTTTTGGGGGATGATGCCACTCCTTGTCTGCCCCCCACGCACGACAGCCCTTCCTTGGGTGCTGTAGCCCCTCTCTCACACACAGTAGCTCCTCCATGTGCATCATAGCCCCTCCTCCATGCACTGTAGCCCCTCCCCTGTGTGCTATAGCCCTGCCCACACACGCCTCTGACTCCATCCCCATCTCTATCCTGCTCAGGCCAAACTATGCCACAGCTCAAACTGCTCATCCCTTGCTGATATTTTTACTGGACTGGTAACGGTGTAGCCACTGGCTGGTAGCCCTTGATCTTCTGTCTGTTGACACAGGTCAAAGTATGTCCTCCTATAGTAGAAGCCCTCAGGAACAATGCCCCTAGGCAGTACATATGACACACCATTGTTTCTAGGAATATTCTATGTCTGGGAATTCTACTACTTTTTGAAGTCTTGGGAAGGCCTCCTTTTCTGGTGGAGTTAAAGACTTGGGGAACCTCCTATTTAATTGTAAGATCCAACAAATGATTCTTACAATTTCATTTCTCCTCAAAGTGGTCTCCAGATATCCTTCCTTTCGTGTGATATGAATGTCTACAGACATATATAAAATGATGTGCACACAGACACACATACATTTGTTTCTGTTGTTGTAGAGAGGACTGGTATTTGGTTTACGCAATTTGATGTAATCTACTGTTATCACTCCAAAATCTTTTATGTAACATTCCACCTTTCCATCATTTATTCCAGTCTACAAAGTACAAAACGGACAAATAAGACATACAAATCAAATTGAAATAAAAACATACCCAATCAATTTGTACCACATTTTGTATTCAACAAAACAGATACAATAAAGCAAAATGTGTGATAAAGCAAACTCAAAATGATGAAGCATCTGTAACTACAGCAAGACACTTGACTATATTTTCAGTAATGATTTGCTTAGCATTTGCCATTAGTTAAAGGATATAGAAGTCATTGGGACTTACTGATTATGAACAAAGTAAAGAGGAAATAAAATATGTTCTTACATCCCAGTAGATACACTATACAGCTGGTGTTTCAGTTACACCAGTTCATATGAACAAATCCTCCAGCACCAAGATAAACCTCTAAATCAGCTTTCTGTACTGTCTACAACAAGGTAGGGAAAGTGAAGCTGAAGAGCCACATGTGGCCACCAACCTCCTTTTAGGAATCCAAAGTCTCCTCAAGCCCATGAGGAAAAACAAATCCACCACCAAAACTTGGTGACAAACTGCAGCAGTTGGCTGCTCTTAAGACTAATATGCAAGCATAGAAGGAAAGATCTCCCCCTCATTACTCTAGAAGACATTAGCACCAAAAGTCAGAGATCTGCAGCATCAAAGTGATTGGCATCAGTGATGGGTTTTAAAAAATGCAACAGTGAAGAGGAGCAGTGACTTTAAAGCAGCAACCAGCTTGTTTTTAACCCAGGGGTATTTAATGCAGCAGAAACTGAAGCAAATACCTATTAATTACAAATGGGAAGCAATTAATTATTAGGAGTCTGGAGGCTTACAGAGGAAACCTTTGTAATGTAACTAGTTCTTCTGTGTAATAATAATAATAGTAATAGTAGTAGTAGTAGTAGTAATAATAATAATAATAATAATAATAATAATAATAATAATAATAATAATAATAGTGTAAACCTTGATCATCCTGCACAGCGATGCTTGGCTCCACTGCATTTGCTCAAGAAATTTGGCCTAACCATGCTCAGACATTTCACAGATGAAAACTGGGACACATGTAGCCAAGTAACATCAGAGTGCGGTCAACATGATAAGTTGTTAATGACAAACAACACACAAGTCAGAATAGTCTGCAGCAGTTTGATTTTGCCTGAGCCTACTGGGAAGCACAAGATTCCACTCCTCCTCTCCCCCCCCCCGTTGAGTTAAGTGAGACCATTTCCACACTAGACTGTTATGGTGCTATTATGCCACTTTCAACATCCTATGGACTCCTGGGGTTTGTAGTTTAGGGAGAGGCCCCTTGTTCCCTAAAGTTCCCTCCCTAAACTGTAAACCCCATGATTCCATAGGATGTTGAAAGTGGAATAATAGCACTATAACAGTCTAGCGTGGAAATGGCCTGAGTGCAAACTGCTTTTGCATTTGGAACTCAATTTGCAGCAGCTAAAGTAAGCTGAGGACAAAGGGAAAGTGGGAGGAGAAGAGAGAAGCTGGGATATTTTAAAAGCAGCTCAAAATGTGTGAAAACAGAAGATTAATCAGGACAGTCCTTTGCCAAATTGGGGCAACTAGAGGATATGAAGTGCTGAGCTACCAACTATCCATTGGTTGATTCAGTACGGCTACACTTGTTATTTTTGTGTGCCTTCAAGTCATTTCCAACTTATGGCAACCTAAGACCAACCTGTCTCAGGGTTTTCTTGGCAAGATCTGTTCAGAGAGGTTTTACTATTGCTTTCTTCTGAGAATGAGAGAGTGTGATTTGCCTAAGATCACCGAGTGAGTTTCCATGGTGGTGCAAGCTAGGACTAAAAATAAGAATTAAGCCTTAAGCTATAAATGTACTCATACTTGAGAATAATTTCCACCAAATTCACTGGAAAGCAATTTAAGCTAAACTTACATGGGATTGTATTGTAATTTTTTTTCATAGAATTCAGTGAAGGTATTTTGGATCTTCCACGGTTCACAAATTGAGTCTGACAGTAGATTGTACTCAGCAGTTAAAAGAGTGCAGGGTGGATGCTGGCTTGGCCACTCAGGGTTTCACCTCAAACAAGCAATTAAACCAATTTTATGGAGAATTCTTACAAAACATACAGTGGTAGCAATTGTGTGACAATAGGTTACGACATACAAACTCACCAATAAGAAGCATGCACTATTTCCAAACTATGCACATTACACTTGTTCTTTGTATGTTATTCTAAGGTTGTAATTGTTATCATATCAGACCATATGTCAAGATGTCCCAAACTAAGGCTCTGAATCTTTTCTACCTGTCCGGCTTAACTTGAGACCACTAGAAACTTCTACATTTTTGATGTCTAAGCAAACTGTATTCTTCAATAGGGCTGTACCATATTTAGGCCTTCTGATCACTCTCTTTCACCTTTCACTGTGTATATCATGTTACAGTCCTACTGTGTATATCATAAATTTAAAAACAAAAGCATGACACAGGCCTTTTCCGCATGAGGCAAGGGAATCGTCCTGTGCCGGTACTCACCGGACCTGTGTCCTCCATGTGTGGGTCCAGGCTGGTCTGGAGCAGTGCGTGGCTGCGCTCAGCACTGCCCCAGGGACGAAAATGGCGGCTTCCGATTGGTGGAGGCTCTCCACCAACCGGTGAAGCTTGCCAGCCTAAAGCCCGCCCCCAGCAGATCTGCAGGCTCGCACCGGAGCATGGCCATGGAGTGGCATGCTCCGTGCTTTTAAAAAACCTGTTTTAAGTGGTCTTTCAAAGGCATGCTGAAGTCCGGAACTACACAAAGTAGTCCAGCTCCCAGACCACTCCCAGGTGTAGACGTCCTCTCTGGAGGACGCTCTGCACCTTTTTAAAAACCCCGTGCAGAAAAGGCCACAGTTTCTCTTAGCAAAAACATTAAAAAGGACCATGTGTCATGGAAGGAGAAAAATTGTTGCAGTCTAACTTAGGAGGATGAATAAAGGTCAAGAGCTCTAACCAGTAGATGCCATCATTGGTGATGAACACAACTACAACATAAGCTGTGAAGTCCCCCCCCCATTTTTAAGTAAAATAAAATAAAATAATAATAAAGTACAAATGCCTACTTAATCAAAAGGTGTTAGAGCATACTGATCAGAAAAGAGATTTGGGAATCATTGCAAAATAATACCCCTTCATCCTCAAACTCAATATACAGTCACAGTGATTAAAGTCAAACAAGATATTGAGTTGTATTATGAGAGAAAGACACTAAATTATTAAGCCCAGCCATAGCAGCTGTGGACATACAACCTTTCTAACTATGGTGCTTCAGGAAAAAAAAAGCCATGTGTATGAAATTAATGCATCCTATAATAGGCAAAAGAGAAGCAGAATATAAAAAGTAATTAACTGGAGATGTATGAAATCTGAGTAATGTACAAAGATGATAAGGTACAGTGAGAAATCAAGCATATGCAAGCAGCAGTGGTAAGAACACAAGGAGGACATTGCTGAATGGAAGCAAAGGTTTATCAAACTGGGGAATGCATTTGTTTCAGAACAAATGAAATAATGGAAGGCAAGCAATGTAAAAAGAAATAAAATAAAGCCGAGTAAGAAGAATAGTAACATGAAAACGTGAATGAATAATACAAAATGGAAGTGAACATATGATGAGAGTGTAACATATTCCCCATACTGTCATTGGTGAAAAGATAGGTTTTCTTTCCAAACAGTATGATTTTTTCATATGGCAAGTAAGTTGGAAAGATTTGGCTTTCTTTTGTTTTAAGTAAGAAGCTAGAGACACAGATAACAAAATAGGAATACCATGAAAGAGCTGTCTCAGACAGTCTAAATCTGGCATAAACTGTACTCTACAAACATTTCAAAGAAGCTCTGAGGTGAAAATTCTACTGTTAAGCCCAAAACCAAGGCTAGATCAGGAAGCTGGCAAATGGTGCTGAAGTAAAACTTAGTTCAGCCAGCCTTACTGGGCACAGAATAAACATTTGAGATAAGAAAATGGGTCTAAAACCAGGGCTTACTCAGCAAAATCACCACATAATGTCAGCTAAGAAGGAACCTGCTAAGAGCCTGTTTCAAAGAAATATCTGCATTGTACAGATTCAGTATTTCCTTGTGTGTTACAAGGGAAAACTATTATTATGCATAATTTTAGAAATTGTCACAAAGCTAGGATATAAGAGATACACTTTTGTGATAACATGATCCTATATAAACATTTGGAAATGGGAACGATATCAGAGCTTTTCTAACATGAAATCTCCACAGGTCCAAGTGAATTCTTGCATAATCCTACTATCTAGCCCACATTCTGCCTGCCACAACAGTCAGAGTTTAGAAAAGTTATTCTTTTGGACTACAACTCTCCAAGCCCCAGCTGGATTGGGGATTCTGGGATTATTACTCTAAAGCAACATTTCCAGGCTCTGAGCCAAATAGATGCCTTCTGAAGGAAAGAGCCATTTCATAAACTCGTGTACAGGTTAACTCCAGTCCCAGAAAATCAGCTTAGAAGTTTGCAAAGGCTTTCTTCATGAAACAGTAGAGTAACTGATACACATTCTGGCCATTGCCAGGACTAAAGGCTTCTTGAATCCACAGCTTCTTATAAGCGGCAACATTACAAATTTGCACACACAAGCCCCCTATTGGACAGCTAATTAAAATACCTCTTTTACCATACTCACTTCCTGCCTACTAGCACCCAGCTTTCTCAGCAGTAAAACTAGGGATGGAAAGAATATTTGAAAATATTCAGAAAATAGTTGAAAAACATGTTTTCTGAGTGTTGAGAAATCTTTTATAAGAAGAATCCTTGGCTGAAAAGAATCTTTGCAGTTGCACAAAATTCACCCATGGTTCATTTGCAGAGAAAATAGCACTTTCGGTTCAGAAAGCAGCAGTTTCTGCACAGGAATTAATATTTCTGCATTGAAAAATAATTTTCCATGCTGAAATTATTGTTTTCTCACAGAAAATGCTGTAATTAGAGATTTGTTCTGTATAAAATTCACACATGAATGATTTGCAAGAAAACAGCTTTTTTTTTCCCCAGAGAAAATAGTATTTTCTGCTCAGGAGCTAATATTTCTGCGCTGAAGAGTAATTTTCCATGCAGAAAATCCTGTTTTCTGCACAAAACAACCATGTGTGAATTTTTCATGGAATAACTCCTGAATAGCCTTTGAAAACAGTATGATTTTTGAAGACTTTCTTGCAACAAGAAGAAAATTACTGAAATTTCTCATTACTAGCTTTAAGAAGAAACTTATGAAGAATTATATCCATGAGGAAAATCTGCCAAGCTTCCTTCCTGAGAGGCTTCAAGAGAAGTGTTTGTCTCATAAGAACTCAGAGGATAATTTCAACACTACACTGATTTCATGATTCAGGGATTTTGACATTTACTGCTGTTTATGTTTGGCACGTTTAAGTGTTACTTACAATCAGTCATTTTTTCAGGATGTTTATGAACAAATGCCTTCTCATTTTCAGTTTGTCTATCTTAATCTTTTGATTTAATTTGGTTTTACCTCCTTTTTTAACTTCCTCTACCTGCTTTTTCCTTAGTACAGGTTTTGTAGAATAAAAAATGACAAAATATAATAATATTCCATATATTGATTATGGGCCAAGATACAGATGTTTGCTTACTACTTTGTCTTTCTGAATTTTTTCTTTCTAGAATAAAGTTCTGTTATAAGGGCATGCCTGAAGCAATTGAATTTAAAAGATGTTGTGATTAGTCTTTCTTTAACATTTGATTCATTATCTGAACTTATATATGCTGCCTTCGTGAAATGACAATAGCCATGTTACTACATAGAACTGAACTTCAACAAAAAATTAAAAATTAGAAATTAGAAATCTGTACACTGCTATGATAAATAGTTTTTGTTGGCTGGCCTTCTTGTATTTTCAGTTCTGCATTATCTGAATTAATTAAAATGCTTACAAACAACTCATTACAACTTTCATTATACTTCCCCAAAGGCAAAATCTGTTGTAATAGTTTCTACAAAGGGTGATTGCTCCTGGAGAAGTCTAATCAACCTATTTCTTGAGAACTTGTAGATGCTGAGGATTCTGTACAAAATTTCAAAAAGAGATAGAAAATAGAACGTATGTTTGCAGGTTCAGACTAGTTGCTAATTGCTTCCAGTCTAAATTGGCAAAATATAGAGTGATGGTAGAGGATCACTTTCGGTGAAATCCAATATCACTCTTACCTACTGTTGACCCACTGAATAGGATTTGTTAGTCATAATTAAGTCTTATTAATTTTAGTGAGTCTACTGTAGATATAGCTAAAATTCACTCAAGTGTGTTAACGACTTCATGAAAGTGATGATAAAGTCCTTCAATACCATCAGACCTATATTTTTACAAAACACCTTTCCAATCCTGCATCTATTGGCCAGCAGAATAAAGCTAGAGTTAAGCTAGAGTAAAACTGCAAAAGAACACTAAGACCCTTTTCACACTACAGCTCCATCCCAGCATGGGGATGTGTTGAAGCCATTGAAGCTGTGATGCATGCTACCACATAACATCACGGTCCACTCCTGTCATGTCTCCAGCCATCATGATCATGCATTATACTATTACTGGGGGGGGGGAATGCAGTAATGGGCCCCTTTCCTGTGATGATTGCATTGACTGGGACTGTGTAGAAAGGTCAGAAGCGCTATCAAGGCACTTCCTTCCTCAGTGCAGCACAGAAAGCGGCTGGTTGTGCTTCGGATGGAAGGACCGTGTCCTGAGTGCTACCATCTGCCAACAGCCAGCTGGGTAAGGAGAGGAGCATTTGGGACGTGCTCCCATACCAGCAAAGGCACCGCCAGGATGACACTGGGACATCACAGAATGCAGGTAAGGTGTGGAAAGGGTTGTTCAAGCAGTTAAGGACAGATGAGAAGCAATAGTAAACGAGGACAGAAATAGGGTCAGAACCCTGAATGCAACTGTTCAGTGACTTGTGCACAGGAATAAAAAGAACTACTATAATAATCAATGCAGAGAAATATAAGATGACAAGAAAAGGAAAGAACAAGAGACCTCTTCCACGAGAACTAGAAATCAAAGGGAAATTTAAACCAAGAGTGGGAATGCTACATGAGTAGAAAGGGAATACACTACATGAGCAAGACGAATTTAAAAAGACAATGGAAACAATACACTAAAGAACTATATAAAGGAAATGAAAGGATGACAGATTCAGGCGAGTGGACTTCCCACCAGCAAGCCATGATATAATGAGGAATCCTGCTTCTGCTCATTACACCACTGCTTACTGGCAGGAGGGTCTGGACACATCTCCTTCAATGCCACACTTGTCAGTGTCACAAAACTCCATCCGTTCTTCTGGATGCCTGGATTTTAAAATGGGTTTAGGGAATCACATCAGGAGCATAGAAACATCATAGAAGACCATACAGGGATAGGATGAATGACTGGCTATGCAGATGGCAGAAGCTTGGCTTCTGGGACCACCATCTTCATTTCTGAGACAAAGTACTGCTGGCTACAGATGAGCTACACATCAAAAAGACTGGGAAGAATGTCTTTGGTAAAAGCATGGCAAATCTGATCAAGAGGATTTTAAACTAAATCCTTGAGGGGTTGGAGATGATAGCTTAAGCATCTGCCGAAAAGGAATCTCTAAACACAAGGATGTGAATTCTAGAGGAGAAGCTGAGGGAAAGAATGGATGCCACAGTAAAACTCACAATAGAACAAAAGATGACAAAAAGCAATGCTTTAGATGTCTATACATCAGTGCATAGAATTTAGGAAACAAGTAAAATGAGTTTGAAGTCTTAAGTGCAGGAAGGTAAAAATGACTATATAGGCATAACAGAGACTTGGTGATTTGACTCCCATGATTGAAATATAACAATTATGGAATATAATCTGTTCAAAAAGAACAGATGGTGAAGAAAAGTTATGAGAGGTCCTACTTTTTGCTCCTAAGAGTTCCTTCCCCTTTGAAATTTCAATCTTTGGATTAAAAACTGAATACTGCTGCTTGAATGCCAGACAAAAACCAACTGTAAAATATTGGGGCATCCATCAAAATGTTCCAATGAGTTATGGCTTCCACTGCCAGACAACACACACAGACACACTACATTTTACTACATACCTAGGCACTATGCCTCTAGTGAGGCCTATGTGGATGAGCTTATCTCAAGACTCTTAGGCCAACATCCTGCATGGGAGATCTAGCAATGTTGACAAAACTACAATCTGTCTCAGTATCTAATCCCCTAAATCTCCTTAAAAGCCAGGGAACCTCACCAATTGAAATATTTCTACAGCACTAGCAAGCGGGTCACTGAAGGGTGACAGCAAGCCATGACACAACAAGAAACAAGAGTTTTGTGGCAATTTAAAGACACTAAATGTATTATTTTGTAAATTAGGGTCCATTTTATCAGACGCTTTTAATGACATGATTTCTAGTCCACCAAGGGTAATAGCATAATAATGTGTTAGATTTTTAAAGTGCCATAGGACCCTTCATTGTTGTTACAGCTGTCGTTCTCAGTAGTTATACAAGAACATATTTCAGAATTATTAATGCTGAAAAAAATTCAGTAATGACTAAAATGGTTGGCAGTGTAAGGTTCATAAATATATAGCAGGCCAGGAATAAAGATGAACATGGTAAATTCCATTGGTTCTTTGTGTAACTCTGGTCTAAAGTCTCAACTATGGAAAAACATTGGATGCAAACTACAGTCTTTAAAATACCAAAATGGATATTTTAAAATGTGAGTTATGGGTAAGTGTTCAAATTCAAGATCTAATTGTAATTTTAAAAAAATACAAAGAGAAAAATCCCTGGAACTGTCTGTTATAAAATAATAAGAATTACATAAAAGTTTTATTTGATCAGACACCCATTAGAAGAAGATAAGGTAGTCCTAGAAATCATGCTTTAAAAATGTCTGGTGTGGGTTAATTTCTAAGGAAGCTATTTAACAGTAGGGAAGGAGAGCGGATTCTCCCTTGCTTTTTGACAAATGCAGAAAAGTTATGACAAATGAAGCAAATCTGCTATATACACTGCATTACTGAGATTGTTGAAACAATATGGAATGGGAAAGTTCAGTTGGGATTCTTGAATTTTCAAACTTGTTCCAAGAATAAAGATAGGATTAAGAGAGAAAGTGGGTATATTCATTCACTAAATTTTCTCCCATGAAAACGTGGTACCTTTTCTTTCTTAGAGGCATATTATATCAACGAGTTATTTGTGGTTGCCTTCATCCCTTCCAGGCTGGAATGGGCAGGTCCAAATTCACCCTATACTCTTTTTTCAAGGTCTCCACCATCCCCATTTCTAGCCCTATCTAGGCACTCTGAATGAAGCAAATGCAGGAGGAGAGGAATCAGACAATCCCTGCTCCCCCAGTTGTTATTTTCATTTTCCTTTAGTTGTGGAAGGTACCATTCTAAGGAAGAAGAACCTCCTCTACATACAGAAAGTCTATATATGATCAGGAACATTGGAAAATCAGGGCTCCCAGTCCCATGGAAAACCTTCACACACAGCCTACAGGCCCTTCTTCAGCCTACAGGTCCTCTATGTAAAGGGCAATGGAGATGACAATGAAGATACCTGGCTTAACATGTTCTGTTCATTCATATACCTGTCTATCTATTCACTCTGACAGGAAAATGAGGGAAGTGCTCTCTTTTCTTTTAGGCTATCCCCTTTCCAGTTCAGTAGAAGGAGATGCATCCCCTTCGCCAGCTTCTTTAATTTCTTCAGGTCAGCAATCCAGCCTTGACTGCTCAGTTCTGCCTTCTCTCCTCACTCACATAACCACAGGTTACTATGTCCTGTCATTTTGGTTTTCCCTCCATCTCTTCTGCTAGCAATGGCAGTCATTGGGCACAGTAGGCAGTGGGGTCATATGTGGTAAGGAATGGGACTAAAGAGTTCAAGGATGCTGGTCTGATGACCATTGATTGCCTATTTTTGAAGGCATGGGTAAGGAACCTGCATTGGGGTTGCATAGCAAATATCTCCACATATGGCATTATTAATAGTGCTAGTGCTAGCCTGTGAGGAACAGCAACATTGCATAACTGAACCAAGACACTAGATATGGAACAAAATATACCATCCAATGTTTGTGTGCATTCAGGCACAATGCAGAGTTGTCATCATTCACTCTCTAGAGACACAGAGAAGTCAGATTTCCAGTAACTTCTAGTTCTTCTAGTTCTAGTTGTTGATGATGGTGGCTTCTCCAAGTCTGAGAAGCTGGGGGCTGAGGATGCACTGCCATCCTCTGAAGGTTGTTGAAAAGGTAAGGAGAGACTACACCACTCCAGCAGTTGCTAAATAGGAGATGCTGACTCATTAAACACCTGGTGTCTTGAGACAGCTGCCTATAAATCTCCCAGGCCTTAGCATTGACTGGCTATGACTGGCAACTCTGTTTTACTCTTTGCTGGCTTCATTCCTCTGGACTACTGACAGTGTCCCTCAGAAGCTTTGAACTGCAGCTCCCATCATATCTTACCATTAGCCATGCTGTCTGAAGCTAGTAGTAGGTGCAATATAAAATATCTGAAGGGCAGCCATTTGAGAAAAAGCCACGTGGTAGCAGGTCGTCAGGACTTCAGACAATTTTTCCAGTTGCAACCTTGCTGCAGACCAGAGCAAGAATAGCTTTAAAAGCAATAGGTTTAAATATCTCTCCACTTTTATTTCATTGGTATTCTCCCTTATCCCATTGTAGCAAGAATTTTATTAGTCCATAGCAGAACTATATTTCATAATGGTACAACTAAGCTTCAGTGATATTGGAGTAAAAGCCCTAGTAAGGATTATGCAGTTTATTAAAATAGCAGTAAATTGGTTCTAAGAATAGTAAAGGTATAGCAATCACAGTGAATAATGGTTAGGTTTTTTTAAATCTGAATATTTACTGCCTTATTAACAATAATTACTGTTCACCTTTCTTTTTTATATACAGTGTCTACATTTAAAATGACAATTTTACTCTGTCGTTCTTTTTTTTTCTTTTATTTTTCAGTAACTCAGTAACAGCAAAATTTTGATCTGTGAGCTTTGATTCATATCTCTTTTTTAAAAATGTGTTATTAATATGATTTATGATTTGACATAGTTTTTTGAAAAAACTTAAGGAATACATTTAAGGCAATATAACAAATAAATTTGAGACTATGTTTTTAATTAAAAATGCATGTTTTTGTTATGATGGGCAGGATATTATGTCATATGTCAAAACAAATTAAGTGGTGTTTAAGAAAGGGTAAAGGAAAAGTAATGTAAGAAATTGAGGGGGATGTTAAGGAAACATAATAAGCTATTCAGGACATACCTGTTCATGAACTTAATATTCTAACAACTGAGTAATTGTCAAAACAAATGTTGGGGTTTTTTTAAAGATAGACTACAGAGTCTTTCAGTAAGCCACACAAAAGCCCCCCTCCCAACCCACCTTAACAGCCAGCAGCTGCATCAGACTAAGGAGGCCTGTGCAGGTGCCATTTGGGGAAGATGTTTCCAGCTTCCTCCCACCAGCAAGCTAGGCAAAACAATCAGGAGGACCCCGTCACAATTCCTTGACACAGCCTCACTTGCTGGTGGAAGGGGCTGCAAGCATCCTCCTCCTTGCATTCTGATTGGCAGCTGAACAGAGTCCTTTCATTTGACAAGGCTGTTAAGGTGTACTGGGAGGTGGGGCAAGGAGACATTTCTTGGTTACACACATATAACTAAGTAACCAATGTAAAATATCAGTAATGAGTTTTAGTGGATAAAGAACAGTATTGTTGCATTTTTCAGTCCTCTGTTACTATTTGAAATAAAGGTTATGGAGCCATACCCAGGTCCAGTGATTAGCCACTTGTTTTCCATGGGAGAGATTTTTCTATGTCAAAGGACTTCAATGGTAAGAGAACACCTCTCCATGCATATCCATTTGAACTGAGCACTGCTAATATATGCACACATCAACAGAGCTTGGGATAAGTCATCCTGTATCTCACAGATAGAATTCCGTGGCCAATGAAGTATATGCAGACTTCAGGGTCTTTTTTTCCTCCAGATCTGAATCCCTCTTGGGATACCAAATCACCCTCTCCTAGTTGGTACAAAATAGCTATATTCTCTCTTTAAACATTCCAGGAACAGCAATTTTGCCATAGAACAAGATGAGTGCAACTCTCTACTCCAAAGATGGGTTATTAAAACACTGAGCTGGAAAAGTCCTCCCTATTTGGTTCAGAGCCCAATTCTGCAATGTGGATCTAGGACCAAATCAGTCCAAACCAATATAGATCCAATCTCAACTGGTCCCTCAATCCAAACTGAAACTTGGAAATCCAGATTACCAGTTCTCCCTCATCGAATTACATTGGGAAACCACTACCACTGTAATGTTAGGTTTTTTACACATCTTCTAAAATTTGGAGACATAGCAGACCCAAAAAAGAGGATCAACCCACTCAATTACAATACAGGTAATTCAAGGTCTTGTGCCAAGAATGTAAACTTTGCTTTTTCCCAAAGCCAACTTTCCCAAAAGCCAATTTTTAAAAGCTGTGGACTCCTCAATGTTGGCAATTCATACTGCTCTTGTCCTGGCACTATGTCCCTGATACTGGAACATCTTCCTACAACACCTAGAGAATTTCCAACCTTTACAGTTGAAAAGTTCCACCAAAGAAGAGCCAAGGCAGGCAAGCAGGCAGCTGTGCTTAGCAGAAGTGCGTAGGCTAGTAGGCATTAGTTTTCAGTTGCTCCTTTCTTCTTGAGTGAGGGTGACAAGCACAGAGCATCAGACAGGTAAGTTTGGCAAACTCAAATGATCAGATACAGTAATAATGATAATGAAATGGCAGCTATCTTGAGGAGAAGAAACTTTTAAAAAATTTCAGCAGCAGTCCGACTGGTAAGATTCAATAATGCAGTGAGGCAATGTAAGGAAGCAATGATAGAGCAAAAGGAAATGGAGCCATGAGACCAACTGTCCAACTGGTGAGATCCCTTTGAGACTTCCCCTTGTGGTGGTCTGTCTCCTGATTCCATACTTCCTGCACCCATCTTCTTTGGCTTATCCTTGCAGTATATGATTATTCTCAGGTGACTCGTATCGTAATCAACACAGCAGTGTGCAAGAGTGAATTCTGATTCAAACTTTGTTTCCTTCCAAGTTTTTAATATCTGGGTATTTTTGCTCACTGTAAACTATTCCACTAATTCTCAAGGAAATATTTTAAAAAGTATTAATAACCAAATTTAAAAGGCATATGGATACATGCATAGCATGGTCTTCCTAAGGCCCTTTCCTCACGGGGGGGCCAAAACGGGGCTGCGCACACAGGGGCAGAGCTTACCCGTGAGCGGGTTGCTCCGTCCCTCCAAAGAGCGTGGATCCGCCGTTCCAAACGGCGCCGAATTTCGGCGGCGCTCAGCGGCACCCAAAATGGTGGCCGGCGGCTTCTGCCGGCGCTCCGCCAATTAGGACAGCGCGCCAGCCGGAAGCCCGCCCCCGGGCAGATGTGCAGGGATGCGCTACTGCACCTCTGCAGTTCTTGACCGGGGGCTGCTACGGGGCAGCGTGGGTAAGTTTTATAAAAACCACTTTTGAAGGTGGTTTTTATAAAACTCACAGCGCCACCCCCGGGGCTGTGCTAGAGCAGTTTGAGGTCTAGAACCTCACTTTTTTTAACTGCTCTAGACCCCGGTGAAGAAGACCTCCTGGAGAGGTCGCTCTAGCGTGGGCAATATGCCCATGTGGAAATGGCCTAAGACTCCAGGTGAATGCTACTGCTCCTGTCATCCCCTACATTCATAGCGATTAAATTGTAAGTAATTGCAGGTAAACACTAAGTTCAAGAAGGCTGCTTAGAATACCGTAGATTTGCAAAGTGTCCCTTCTTGTAAGGGATGCCCCTTATTTAAGGGACATAAATCTAGTTGTGTATGACTTATCATTTATCATTATCAAAATTTATCAGATTTATCATTATCAATAATCATTTTCCCCAGATATTGGCCATATGCACAGTCCTCAAATTACACACCAAGTGTTGGGGGGGGGAGCTGTTGATAGTGTGGTACTTTCTGAGCCTGACGGCAGTGAAACTTCTCCCCTTTCCAGCTTTCCATATTTTGAAGGTTTTGGGGGCTTCTAAGAGATTTGAGATCTCACAGGAGTCTACAACTCATCCCCAAGGCCCTCACCTCAAGTCTTTGAGGTGGTCCTTTTATAGGCCTGCCTTACTTTTCCAGACATCTTGACAGTCTCTTATTGCTGTTTTGAAAACCTGGCAATGCCTCCTATAGAATAATGAAAGGAAGATACTCTATCATTAAAAGGAGATGGAAGGCTACATTGAAACAAATCAAACTATTTGCTCATCTGCTCCAGTGCTGCCTACTCTGTCCTCAGTGATAACGTCTCACACAGAAATCTTTCACATCATCTTCTCCCCAATCCCTTTAAATGAAGATGATATACATTGACCTGGGACCTTCTTCATGCAAAGCACATGCTCTCCCCTTCTGTAATCAAAAATACACAGTTCATATCCATATGCTAACACACAATTTTTGTGAAACAAACAAACAAAAAAGTTTTCGCTACCTTTATGCTATTAAACATGTAGTGAAACCAGGAGCAAAAATACTTTTTTTCAAGGAAAAAAAAACAGAATAATATTCATCTTTTTTTAAAAAAAAATAAAATAAACCTCACTATGTCATTTGCTTTGGGGGTACTTTGATCCCACATGTAATAATGTGCTGCAGTAAATTTTTGATCTGTATCACAATTAACAATTATTCAGCCCACTTTTTGAAATATTATTAGTTTAAGTAGTGCCACTAACAAAACACAGTTTTCTGCTCTTCCCGTCCACACATAGCATACCTATTAAAGCAATCTGTGAAATTAGTTTGAGATAAACTGTACAGCAATTTTATTCATAGCCTCCCTGTATCTCACACTGTTAATTTGCATCACAGCTCACTAAATAGTGCCTAATGTTTATTGCATTTAACTGAATGTATACGATTTTGAGGGTTCGCCAGGGACCGATTATCATAATTATACATGTTTCTATGGAAACCCACAAGTCTATCAGTTTTGATTCATTATATTGTTATACCTTCTAGCACTTTCTAATTATTAGGTGCCCATTAAAAAAAGTCTCCATCTTGCGGTTACTATAGAAATGAGCTATAGACAGACCTCAATTTTTAACCATTAGACAGCCAGAATTCTGAAGATTTTTTTAATCCAAAAAATCAAAATGCAGATTTATTTCTAAGCTGCCATCTTTTCAGAG
The DNA here is from genome assembly GCA_948472985.1 of Iguana delicatissima. NCBI lineage: Eukaryota > Metazoa > Chordata > Lepidosauria > Squamata > Iguanidae > Iguana > Iguana delicatissima. Next base: position 1,667,992 of record CAOKZL010000625.1, read on the forward strand.
AAGGGAATCTGATTTAGCTGATTTAGGTTAAGATAGCTTTAAATCTTTCCATGAACTTGCTTGTTTTAAAATGAAATTGCACAGAGACTCATTAGATTAATAAATGTAGCCATCTGAAAAACTCAGAATCTAGTGGTCTGTATCCATCTTTTCAATGCTTATACCATGCATATGAATAGATATGAGTACAGCCATTAGTACCTACGTACACTTCTGCAACCACTCATTTATACAGCCTAACGGTGTACAAATTAATCTGTGTCTGTGCCATATCACTTTTGTATGTATTCAAGCCATTCTATCTATTTTCCACATCATTCTGCATTGTACGGAAAATTTACATTAATTTTTGTATGCAGCTTCAGTTAGTGTATGCATTTGTATATATCTGTCTCCAATATGCGCATATTTGTATATTATCTCTTCTTGATGCATACATTTTTGAGACAATTTTTAAGCTGCGAATTGTATCTCATCATTGGGAGAAGTGGAAAATGCAAAGATCATGGTGTTCTGATCTGCCTATGAGTTTGGGAAGTGAAAATTAAGTCAGTTCTCTTAAAAATGGGGACCAAACAAAATTCTCCAGAATCCATTACACAGTCTTGTTTTTTTCACACTGTATTTTACAGAGCAAAGCGACAAGCCTTTTTGAATGCTACACAGCTGTGCTGGGGCTGTTTGGAAAAGTTTTTAAATAATATCACTTCATTCTTCATTTGTATCAGTTCTTCTACTATAACTTCTCACCCTCAGAAGCTTTCACTTGATTGTAATCAGAGTGATTTGATTTCCTCCTAATTCTGCTACTTTTCAATGTATTTGTTTATTTTATTTTATTAATTTATAATCTCACTTTTTGCCCAATACTGAGGCTCAAAATAGCCTGTTGTTGTTGTTCTGTGCTTTTCAAGTCAATGCCCACTCATGGAAAGCCTGTTATAGGATTTCCTGGGCAAGACTTATTCAGAGGTGGTATGTAATTATCTTCCTAGGAGGATGAGAGAGTGTGATTTGCCCAAGCAGCAGATTACCCAGTGGGTTTCCATGACTAAGTGGAGATTTGAACCCTGATCTCTCAGAGTTCTAGTCCAGCACTCAAACCACTACACCACATTTGTTGTCTAGGTAGCTTGTTTTAGTTGTTGCAGTTGTTGCTGTTGTTGCAGATGCTGCTGCTGCTGTTGTTGTTGTTGTTGTGTGCATTCAAGTCATTTCTGATTTACAGTGACTCTAAGGTGACCCTATCAAAATTCTGGTCTCCAGAGCCACAGTCCAATGCTTACAGAATGTTAAAACCTGACCATACTAAAACATACAAATACATCAACAGATAGATAGATAGATAGATAGAGAGAGAGAGAGAGAGAGAGAGTAGGGTGAAAATGTGTATGTTATTTTTTAAAAGCTATGGAATTAAAACCAATTAGAAGTGCCTTTTAATTTAGACCAGTAAGCCTCTCCCAAAGTGACAGTTCATCCTTCACACTGCATGTCTATTTATTTCAGAAGCTAACACACCATCCAATAACTTGAGAACAGACCTGACTGGCATGTTAATAGTTTTCAAAAATGTGTTGCCACCAATAAAAACTAGTAAGCTAACCCTAATTCACAAAGTGAGTAATAAAAGGTAAGGAGGAATCATTTGTGTGCCAATTTGTGCAACTGGGATGTTGGATTGCAAATTTGTTTATTTTGTCCTGGGGAGAATGAATAACAGTAAAATTAAGTTCACCCTAAGATCACAATCTCCCTCTCTCTCTTTCTCCTTGCTCTTCTCTCACTCTTTCTCATTGTCGCTCTCATCTTGCTCTTTTTTTTTTTTTGCGTAAATATTTCTGGCTCTATAAAGCTATAGTTTAAAAAAAGGAGTGTGAAACGAACCAGATTAATTAATAACCTTGTAAAATAGTGAAAATAAAACCTTTGATTTGAAATCATTGCACAAAGATCAATATAGTTTTTCCCTAAGGATTTTGAAGTGCAAAGATAGATTAAATTGGCACTTTACTGGTTGCAGTATGCCGTATGTACTTTTGAAAAAGCAAACTCTCTAAATCTCTCAGGACAAGCTCATATATGACAGGTTCTATGGGGCCACACAATACTAAAAAAAGAAAAGAAAAGAAAAAAGTATGTTACATGTTTATTTTTATGTGTTCATTTGCATCCTATATCTATGGGTAGGAACCTTGTGCCAATTATGGCTTCTCAGTGCATGTTTGCCAGAAAAAAACACAGTTATCTTTTGAGCTCTTCAACTATAACAGGATACTGTAAGAGGTACTTATGTTTTTCCTACAGATTAAATGCAAAATGCTAAGCACACGCTCAAATGATTTTCTGCTATCTACAATAACAAAATCTCATATGTTTGTATGAACTTTTCCTGAGTTATTGCCATTTAACCATTTTAATATTACTGAAGTGAAGCAGAGAGGTAATTTAATCAGATAATTTGCAAAATGTGACTAATGACTATGCAAGATAAATTAGAATGCACATATGTTTATATTAAATAGACACAATTAGATTTATATTAGGGGAGACCTGTTTAACATTTCCCTAGGACATTTAGCAGATAGAAATAAACATATTTGTACATTTCCTTCTTCTGTCCTCCAAAATTCCCCAGTTCACAGGCCACTCCATTGTTTCTATATCTTATTCCCGTCAGTATACTGTTTAGAACTCTGACATCTCAAATTTCTATGATTTCATCATTCATCTTACACAAAGGCATGCTTAACGCTACTGTAATCCATTATCTTAACCATACTTTACCCTGTATTGACCTGAACCCAGTGTTTTTTTCTAATTCCATGTCTCTAAACACTTAATTGAAAGAACAGTTTGGTGCCACCCAGAAGATCTCACGGAAAGTCAAATTAAATTGCAAATTTGGCACAACTATTTAAGCACTGTACATAAAATGCATGCTTTGGTTTATATTAACTTATGATACATGAGTGGGGGAGGCAGGTCTATGGAATTCCACGGGACCATACTCCACAGATCTTCTCAATCATATTGAAGAAGCTGTGAGATAAGAAGAGGAGTCTTCTTATAGGATGGTAACTATTTAAAAAGAGACATCAGAAAGCAGGGATGAATGGTAAGTTCTCTAGGTGAAGAGGACAGTGGGGTCTTCCAAGAATCTTTATTGAGGCTGGTGTTCCTTACCTCATTAATAAACACTCTAGAGTTAGTAAGGAGCAATGACATTACCACGTTTGATGAAGACAGCAGATTATTGAAGATAATAAGAACAAAAATGGATGGCAAAGAGATCTAAGAAGATCTTTCCAAAGTAGAGGAGTGGAGATTAAAATGATAAATATGGTGCAATGCAAACATATTTATCATTTGCAAAATTGGACAAAAAACAACCTCCCATTTTCACATATATACTTGTGGGATCTGGCCTGGCAGTAACTGTCTATGGAAGAAATCATAACATTGTACTGGGTAGCTTGGTAAAAAAAAAAAAATTGAGTACAGTATGTGGCACCTGTGAGAAAGGCAAATCCCATATTCACCTTAGTTAGAAAGGAAGTCTAAAATAACATTGCTGACATCATCTTATCCTCTTACAAGACTATAGTGAGATCACACCTGGAATACTACAGACAGTTGCAGTCACTGTATCTCATAAATGATGTTGTATAGCTAAAAAGGTCCAGAAAGGGGCAACCATAATTATCAAAGGATCTGAGCAACTCTCCCATAATGTTTGGGGCTTTTTGTCTTATGAAAAGGTTGTGTAAGGGAAAGATATTGTAACAGTGTATAAAATTGCAGTTCAAGTAGAGAAAATGGATAGGAAAAGGGTTTGTCCCAAAATACTACAACACTGGCTTTTCCAAAGAAACTGAATGATGGAAGATGCAAGGAAGATAAAAGCAGGTACTTTTTAACACAGAGCACAGTGACACTAAAATTTGTAAACCAAAGGCATAATGATGGCCACCAACTTGGATTGCTATGATAGTGGAAGTTGTAAGTTTTTGGAAGATAAAACTATCAATAGCTACTAGCCATGATAGCTACATATAACTTTCACTACCAAAGGCAGTATGCTTGCTAATACCAATTGACACAGAACACAAGAGTGGGTTTCAATGTGCTCACTTCTTGTGTTGACATTCAAAATAATTAACAACCACTTCTGTCTAACATTTTTGCCCAAATATGTACATATTAACCAAAAAATTTCAATGGTTGTATGATTCATCATTGGAGAAATATGTATGGATGTGCACTTGCTTGCAGTAGAGGGGAGGGATCAGGGCCAGGTGCTCTCTCAAATAACCATCTTTTTACTCTCTGTCTTCCAACAACTGGTTTGGACACACTGGTGTGAGCAAGCTGAATGACACTATTGGTAACATCCAGTTTGTGGGCTTCCCTGACACATTTGGTTGGCAGACTAGTTAGATGTTTTGTCTCTTTGTACGTTCTTGTATTCTGTGGGATCAATGGGTTGCATGCAATGTTATCCTAATAGAAAAAGTGAAAAGGTGATTATGTAACCCTCAGCAAAACAACAGCCAACACAAGTACAACCTAGCCCAATGTAGCCAAGTTGTGCAAGGCTGATCATACAACAATTGGTACAATGGCTTAATAATTAGTGAAGTGTCTTATGGCTTTTACAAGTGGCTTGTAAAACTGCTTCTGGAACAACTAACATAACCACTTCTGGTAAAGTCTGCACAAATGCCTGTAGAGTATCTGGTTGATGGTTTGTACATCATCTTATACAACTAGCATAAGGGATCAGGAATAGCATCTGAAGTGGCCTATGATATAGTGTGTGGAATGGCTTTGTGACATGATTTGTGAACAGACTTGTGAGATGACCAGAGGACAGATATGTGCATCAGTTTGCAGAATGGCTTGTATGAGCCAAAGCAAAATATTGGATTTGATACACAAGAATAGAAAGAGGACTTCCTCAGAAGAAACTTTGTATTAGTGGAATAACACGATTGAATGCAATCCAAAAAAACACACATCCCTTCAGACAACAAAAGCTGAAGTTCTGGGAATTCTGTGCTAGGGGACATGTATAGATGAGCATGGGAAGCTGAGGTGGAAACTGAATAAAGAATGGTTTTTAAAAAGTGAAGAGCAAGACAAAGCATGAAAAACCCAGAAGAAATAAACAATGGACAAAAGATCTCTTTAAAAAAAATATAGCGTTTCCTTTTCCCTGATTTCTTTAGGGTTAGCTGCAACAATATCTCAAAACTGCAAGGATGCACAGCAGGTCACTGTACTTTTCTAAAAGTAGCTTTGTGACACTTTCCCTGATAACAAGTATTTATATGATTATATTATTTATCCTAGTTAGTCTTGAAATCATTGGGACCTTATTTCCAAGAAAATGTGCCTCAGATTGGCTGTTTCTTTTGAGTATCAAGATTTTGAAATGCTTGTTATGGGTAGAAAGCAAAGACACTGCACTACTAACACACAGAAGTTACCTTCCTACCTTAATTTTGGACAAACTTTTTGCGTGCATTGTCAAAAAATATTGTGTAGTCCCTTACTTTCTCTTCTCAATCTCTCTCCCTCCTCCTCCCAAATCTACCTATGAAGCACAGCTCACTGAAAATGCAGACATCTTACTATGATTAAATTGTTAACACTGATTTTCTGAATCTACTTTTTCAGCTGGGCTACAATTTCAGCCTCTTCATTTGTAAATTTTTGTAATCCTACCAATTTTTGTGCAGTTCTAAAATCCTTTTAAAAATTATATTGTGTAAATCAATACATAGCATTAATAAAATTAATGCATAGAAATCGGTGTGTGAGAAAAAAATGATTACTGAAGATTTTTAGAATTCGATTGTATGAATGTCATCACTATGTACCACTGTGCTAAATGACTTTATATTATATACTTCCTGCAACAAGGGATAATGGACAGTTTGAAATGTGTGTATATAGCTACAAGACAAAATAATTTGGCTGATCTAAATTATTATGCAGCCCAATCCTTGGTATTTGAATGATATTTTTATATAGGGGTATCCTACTAAGCCTTCTGAAAGGTCATAAGGAAAGGAGCTGCAGAGAAAAAAATGCTACACCGCAACCCAGAGTATGATATAGAATTCATGTCTGCAGTAGAAATCTTGATTAAGAAACAAAGACATCAATAAATCAGAGAAACAAACTAAAGGCATTATTATAGGAACTCCATTCTTAGATAGGAAAGTTACTCAGGGTGCTATTCTAATCTAGCTGCATTCTATGGAAATGCTGGGGAAAGACTTATGGGAAGAGAAAATATCCCTAAGAGCATCAATTTATGAGGGGGCAGGGTACATAGAGCAAGAAGGAGGATGCTATGGGTCACTGAAACTAATTAGCCTGACTACTATGACCCACTCTGAGGCATTCTTGCTTCTTTAGTGCTATGCATTGTTGCACTTCTAAGAGAGCAAAGGAGTAAAGCCCGCTTCTCCAAGGCAACTTTCTCTAAAAACTAAAACTAAATAAATATATTCAGTGCTAACTCCATAATCCCCTTCCAAGCTATACAATAGGTTTGGAAATGATATGGTCCACCAGCTGCATATGCTTCTTGGCAGGCCGTTGTGAAAGTTGGTGTCCTGGACCTACCTTTACTTCCCTCCCCTGGCACAAATCCTGAAATTCCAGAATTCCAGAAACTCTGAAAATCCCAGCTGCAAATCTTGGGAATGCATTTTTGCTTGTATGTGCTCTCTTCTCTCACTTGCTGAATAAAGAAAAAAAAGCACAAAAATGTCAGAAAGTGATCAGAATTGACTTCTGGTGTTCCAATAATCTACTGCCGAGCATGCCTGCACAGTCCACTAAGCCAAAAATGGTCCTCTGATCCTTAGAGAGTGTCCATCCTTGCTATATAACACAATGGCTTAAAACCAAGCTCTTTTTTTAATGAATGAAAGCTTCAACCCACCTGTAGCAATGGAACAGTTCCTTCCATCTAATCTGGTAAGGCAACGTTTATTGGAAAAATAGAGAGGAGACAATATCTGTTAATTCTCTCCTCCTCTGGCATCTCCTAACCTATCTTGAAATTATGCTGTGAAAGGTTAGGGAACCCTTCAAAACAATGGGAAAATTGTACTAGGAGCCCCAGAGAGAGTTGGAATCTACCAGGATCTCCCACACACACATGCAAACACACACACTTTTCACTAGTGGGACCACTCTGAGCAGAGCTCAGGGAATGCTCCCACAGCCACACAAGGGGCTGAATCCAGTCCTTCATTATGATAAAGTTTCCAGCTTTATTTTGGAGTCACTGTTCAAGAATTTATTTTTGCCATGAAGAACTTAGTGTTGTCCAGTCCTCAGTCATTACCAATTGAACAAGAGTCAAGAGAACTTTACAGTACCAGATTAAGGGGGCTGAGAAACCCTAGAGCAGTTTTAAGAAAAGAAATACTCTTTGGAATGGAAATGGGTCATAACTGAAGTTTGTTGCTTTAGAAATTAGTCTTCCTTATTTTCTGTCTTCTCCTCCAACACCTAATGCTGCCCAGAGTTTCTTGGGCAGCTTCCACCAAACCAAGAGAATGGCCACACCTTGACACCACCACCAAATGTCTTCTGCTCAGCATCTCTCTTCTTCAAGTTGCTGTAATGCCTATTCATGCAGGTGTATGCACTGCACATAATAAGAGCTGGTGACTTCCAAAGGGAGGGTAAGAGCAGTGAAGGAGGGGGGCAATAAGCTGTGCTGACTTGAGTGAGGCACATTCTAGATGCTAACATGTGCGTAGTGTTGAGGAAGCAGTACTAGCCAGAGGCAAAATAGTCAACAGCATCACTTCCACAAAGTTTAATTGCATCACATCCCAAACACTCATAGAAATGACAATTGGAAGATAAATTTATTTCAGATCAACAGCTAGAGATGACATAGCCCACACAACTGTGGCCCAGCTTCCTCTCCCCATACAGCAAAAGACATGGGTCCCCAAAATACAAGGAAAGGAAGTAGGACCAGAGATGTCATCCCACCTACCCCCAGACCCTGCACACAGTGCATTGTGTTACATTCATCCATGAGGAATTACTAGTGCAGTTTGATTTTGTCCAGATTGTTAAATCAAAAGTAAGTGCCACTAATTACAAACAGTTTGCCTTTCTAGTGAATTGGGTGTAAAATGTTCCATATAGAAAGCAAGCAGAGTCTTATGCAGGCGCTCTAAGTGTGTCAAATAACCAACATGCCTGGAGTGTTACAGCCTGAACTATCTGTATGAACTGGTTCCTTCCAGGCTCTCAGTCAATGCAATGTGAAGTTATAGCAGACTGATATAACTGTAAAAGCAGAGTGATATACTGCAGGAGCAGTCTAACAGTGGAATATGCTACCTTGGAGTGTGGTGGAGACTCCCTCTTTGGACGTTTTTAAACAGAGACTGGATGAACATCTGGTGGAAATGCTCTGATTGTGTATTTCTGCATGGCAGGGGGTCGGACTCAGTGGCCTTTGTGGTCTCTTCCAGCTCCATGATTCTATGAAACTACTTTAACCTTTAGAATCTCTGCTAAGAATGCTCTAGTGCTATAGTAAAAAAACCAAAAAAAAAATAAGAACTTTCTAGCAGCAAATACTAAATATATCAACAAGCTACAAATCGCAGGATTCTCTAGGATGGAGCCTTGAAAGTTAAAGTGGTACCCAACTGATGCAACTGTCTAAATAGTCCTAGCTCCCAAACAGTTTGGAAAGCTTCCATGGATACAAGAAGATCTCTGGTTTAGATTGTCACTTCCCTATGCACAAGAAGGTGAGACAAATGGCAAGGAAAGTAGTGGTGCTAAGGTGCTCCTCTGTTACCCTGCTTGCTGGAGGTCCCTTAGGGGGATTCCCAACACTTGTCAAAATTATCACTTGTGGGGAAAATTAGTTATGAACACTGTTGTAGCAATGCAAAGAGGGCAGGGTAATTAAGGATCTTAAGCCCAGCATTTACGGAATTGGATCACAGAGATTCAGGCTAACTGTTCAAATGTAAGTATTTTATGGAAATAGATGTTAAAATCCACACAATCACTCAGCTGCACTCACTCCCACAAGCATACAAGGCTACAGAAATTTAGAAAGAGGAGAAAATTAAGAGAGAGAGAGAGAGATAAGGGTTTGGGGGTAATACTGTACCAATCCAGAAGTCTTCGGCTGTGAAAAGACAAGCGAAGAGCCCAACTCAGCCTCAGGGGGCGGGGCTGAGAGGAGCTTTCCACTGGCAGAGGCATTGTTTGTGAGTCTGGGAGAACTCCCAGAAAAAGAGGTTCTAGTTATAGGCTGAACATGTCCTGGGGACTAGATGGCTGCATTTTTATGAAGATGGATCTCAGCTTTGTAGTTCAAAGAAAATACAGCCAGGCATCCTTGTAGTTCCCTGCAATATGACTTTCTTATCTGGGGATGCATACCTCCAAGGTGTCACATTCCTGGCTGTTTAGAATGTTTATTTGTTCCCAGAGACTTCTTGTCACCTGTTGGTGCTATTATTGCTGAAAATATATTCAAATGGTCTGTGAGAACCATTTTGAGATTCACCTAGGATGTGTGACAGAAAACAAGGCTATCCTTTGATCTATATCCATAGCTTCACTGCCTATGTGTCCTTCCACTAGATCTCTATGGCTCACTATGTTTGATATAAAATAATTATGATCCTTAGGACATAGTATATAGGTGGGGTAACACCTCCACCTCATGTTTATTCCACTGATATACAACAACATCTGAGCAGGACTTTTGTCCCACATAATTCTAGTGCATCATTGCATTCAATCAGTGAATACACTGATAGCACTCAAAATCCATGCAAAACAAATTATTCTTGGTCACTAAGCAAGTGAAATCAAATGAAACCACGTTAGCAATTCAACTTCTACCTAATTCCACTCACTACCATTTATTTATTTATTTATTTTTCTGAGTTAAAAAGTTTTCTTTATTCTGGATCACTTGTATAGCAGTTCCCATGAAGCATCTGTGTTAGGGTAGGCTACAGTAAAATAAGAGTATCTAACAAAAGGCTCTGAGTAATTATCCTTGCCTTGGCAAAGCCACTATATGATTGAAAATATAAAATAGACCTACGTGCTTACTTGAAGCATATCAAAAAGAAATTAATTGGATCATTTCTATTTGTATAATTTGTGCAGGAAAAAAAAGATACACCATGTTACATTTTTCAGAATACAATTGGAATAATTATGAATTAGTGTTCTGCACCATTACTTTGTCCTTAAAAATCAGAATTCATTGTCACTTGTTCACTATAAAACAGACACACAGAGACCTATCATTGCTGCAGAAAGGAAAAAGAAACTATTTTGAAAGCAATGAGAATATTGACTGCTGACTTATTCCTGCTCAGAGCACCAGACTGAAATTTCAATGACAACTTGGCAGGTAAAGATGTCTTTTGGGAGAAGACAGCAGGACTTTCATACTGGGGCTGGACGTTTACTGATGTTAAGCTGTAGAAGTGCTTACTTGACAACTTGGGGTGGAAGGTAGGCTACTTGTTTCAGGGGGATGGGGCCATGTTCCCCTTGCCCACTGAAAACTGATTCATCTTCAGTATCTAACTCTGGTACTTTTAACTAGATGAACTGTGGCCATGGTTGGTACTGAGCAATATCATGATTTGCAAGATGGAATGTAGAAGCCAAGTAATACTGGTGTTTCTGGAAAATGTAATTTTTCAGAACCTTGAGAAATTAAACATTTTAGATGTTTACACATTGTTCAAGATTTTTAAAAAAGCAACTTCTGTCTTATTGTAGAAAGGAAGTCACCTGTTTCCCATCCCCATCCCACCTTCTCCTGCTAAAATAGATTCAGCATCTTGATAACTTTGCTAGAAAGATAAGATCAAAGGACAGCAGTGGAAATTAAATGCACAGACTAAGGCGCAAACCCTTAGCTAGCAAAAGGAGCTGAGCAAGTATCTGTATCTAGGCCCACAGTAACCTGCTTCCCTGAACAGTACCAGGAAGATAAAGAAACACATACCCCCCACAAAAAAATTCTACCTCTCAGACTGTTGGTGAGGCTGAAACCAGTAACCTTACTGTATACAAGTGGCCTAGCTTCCTTGAGGAGCTACCAAAATACATGTGATAAAATTCCCAAATCAGAGGAAAGCATAGGGCAAAATGAGTTGAGGAGTGCTGCAGAGGAGTATCTCTTCTTCTGAGTAGACTATAGATAAAAAGAATAAAAGGCTACAACATATGGATCAGAACAGAGACTTGGTGCACTACGCTAGTAATACATATATTCTATGGCTGGGCAGTAGTGGTAAGGGAAGGCATACAAAATCTGTGGCTCCAAGCTACCTACTATTTTGATGTTTGGCTTTCTTCGTGGATATCCTTGTTGCTTTTGTTCTTGTTGTTGTCATCATTTCTTACTTATTCCAACGATAAGGTGAACCTATCATTAGGTTTTCTTGGCAAGATCTCTTCATGGGGGGTTTTGCTATTGCCTTCCTCTCAGGCTGCAAGAGTGTGACTTGCCCTAGGTCATCTTACGGGCCTCCATGGTCAAGTGGAGGGAGACCTTGGACTCTCAGAGTCTTAGTTCAACACTCAAGCCACTACCCTATGCAAATTGCTGAATCCTCAGCATGTACAATTTAGTTATACCAGAGTAGTCACTAACAAAATTCCAGACTGTGTATCCCCAGCCTGATCAAACTATTTCTCTTCTGTCAACATTTGCAGCGAAATGTGAGGAAATCTCATACCCGTGTGGTAAATACCTGGAGCTGGTCACGATTGTTGAGTAATTGTCAACCTTGACTGATAATTTTTGGACATTCACCAGATATATGAGGAATATCAATACAGCTTCATGATTCTTTATATTCTCATCTGTTTCAAAGTTCTCTGTAACACAAATACGTCAGCATTTCTTATTCTTGATGTATTTAGGTCTCTTACTATTAAAAATGCATCCTGCCTTTTATGTTCCAGCTTTCAAATTTTCATCTGCTCGTCTCCTGCCACTTGCTAATTTCTTCCTCAGTGGTGCCTTATCTTCTCTGAGCAAGAGGAATAGTTGTAAAACTATTAAATATAGAAACATAGAGAGAGATTATGTAATTATGTGAGACTATGGCAAAGTTCAAGTGAATAAATTAATTTGTAGTGCATTTTCTAGAGAAAGACATTTCTTCACAATATATAGCAAGGGATGAGGCAGTGTACAAAGCTGACAAAGATTGCATTTTCAGGTGCCATTCCTTTTCTATATCTCTAGATAGACTTCTCTCTGACTCCTTCCCATCATACAGGTTTAATGACCCAAGTTGTACTTGAAGTTTGGGTTGTGGGTGATTGGTAGAATTACAACAGGTACTTTCAGGAACAAAAGACAGTTTCACATGACAGCAAGAACATAGTCTACACAGCTAAGATTGAAATAATCACTATTGCCTTCTGGTTAACTGACAGAGAGTTTAATGCTGGAGTGAGCATGAAGTGAACAACACTATCCTGAAACCAACTTCTTTAAATTGTTTTAATTTTAATCTAAGTCCCCATGGTTACTAGAAAGAGGCAGTTGATACAAGTGGTGAAACTTTGTATAATAAATTAGTTATGCAAATGGGGATCATTCTGTTAAAATAGGGCTTACAAAGTAATTTGACCCACCTCATTTCCTTGTAGACCTTGGGATATATAAGCCAGGGGCCTAGCAGAACCTTATCTAGAAGGACCAACTAGCAGGAAAAATCCAAGGGGACTAGAGAGGACACTACTTACCTCTTAAGATTGCCCTCTTAGGTATTGTTTTCAGCCTAGGAGTAAAAAACAAAAGGTGGAATTTGTAAACTTGTGAATTTGTAAACTATATTCATGTCTCCTACCTTCTTCTATTTAATTTGCTCAATGAAAACAGCACAAAGCTTTAAGAAAAGTTTCATGCTTTCCAGAACCCTTCTTCAGATTAGATGTGAGGCACAAAGGGAGCAGCATGAGAAAGAAAAAGAAATTGGTGGACATGGTAAAAAAAAAAAAAAAACAAGCAAGAACTGCAATTTGTGGAGAGAAACAGATCCTCCAGGGACAGTCTCAATTAATCCTCTGTCATCTCACTTTTTCAGCTGCTTTTCATACGTCCCAGTTTCTTGATCCTTCTCACACTTTTCCCCTTTGTCCTCAGTTTACTTCAACTGCTACAAACCAAGTTCAAATGCAAGAGTATTTTGCACTCGATTCAGCAAATAAAGAAGAGAGGAAGGAGCAAGGAGCTTCAGCCATTTCTAGCTTGTGTGCTCTTTGTCAATAACATTTGCCATCTTGATCATTCTCTGACGTTAGCCGCATGTGTCCCAGTTTCGCCTGTGAAATGTTGCAGAGTACGGAGAAGACTTTATGCAGATTTAGGCCAGAATCCAATTAAGTGTTTACATGAATCTTACTGCTTCCTCCACAGTCAGAAACATCCCTGTCTCCTGCAGCAATCAGTGTTTGCAAACCTTCTGGTCCAAGGGCCCATTTACACTACACAATTACAGCCCTATGATTCCACTTTAACTGCCATGGATGAGACCTATGAAACCCTTGGACTTGCAGTTTAGGGATGTTAGAAATAAGTCCAATAAAGATCTCAATAAAAATACCGGTGAGGACTTTGAACAAAAAGGCTGAAGCAAATTCTCAGATCAAGCAACTATTGCAGCAATAGATTTATTCAATTCTGCAGAATTGGGTGCCACGTCCTCAATCAGAGGGTGAGTGTGCACACGCGAGCAATCAAAACATCCTATATTTAAACCCTAACTCTTGGTCGCAGTTCCTCCCCGTCTTCGCCGATAGGTTGTTGTTATCAGGGTGCACAATCTTCCCGATCTGCCTATCTAAAAAGCCCCTTCCCCGCTATTTTGATTCATTACAAGCATTTCATTTGCCATATTTGGAAAGCCCTCTCTTTAGCATTACGTATTATATTTATGAGTTCTCCTATCTCCCCCTCCCTTCTCCTGACCACTCATTCCTTAATGTTTTTCTGTGCAAAAAGGGGAATTTTGTCTGGTTTCGTTATATATGATTGTCTATTTTTGCAATAAGTTGCAATAAGCTGAGAATAACAGGATGCTAACTCTTACCCTATGACCTGTGTTTGCTGAGGCTCATGGTTTCTCTTGCCAAATGATTACTTTTGCTAAGCTAAGCTAAATTAGTAATATTTCATTAACCTTCTACTTTGGCTTCAGCAGAATCAGCTTGTCCTTTCCCTCACAGGGAGGGGCAGTAAAAATTCTCAGCCAGAGAGCAATAGTACCTCACTAAATGACAAGCCCTAATATCCTACAGACTGTTGCCATGACAGTTAAAGTGGAATGCGATGCTATAATTGTCTAGAGTGATCAGCCCCAGGTTTCCAGAGTGTAAAGGGATGTGCAGGAGTGAGGCTGTCATCAATTTTGACAGTAGCAGTTTGATCCAGCTTAAGTATCCTTCTGGATCCTAGCTTTGGGCACAACCCTAAACATATTTACTGGGGAGGAAACCACTTCTGAATAAACATGCACAAGACTGTACTGTATGTTAAGGGCACACCATGTCAGATGCATAACTTTTTTAAAAAAATCTTCCACCCCAAATTTGTATCAGACTAGAAGAATGACAAAGATTGTCCCACAACTCCAATATGAAGAGTGATCACTGTTTCAGGATGCCATTTGGAACTTCACCGACTATAGTTCCAGAATGCAAAAATATATTTTCCTCCTTTTGTACTTATTCATACTGTTCTGTTAATTATTTTTCTTTTATGAATTATTTTTAGAAGACATGTCTCCCATCATGCCCTTCACTCCAGGCTGTTAGTCATTTTGAAGAGTTCACAAATGCATACCAAGAAGTTAGACAGATTAATATTTTTCTCAATAACACAGGAATCCACCATGTCATGGGCATTCTAAAAACTTCCATATGCATCCAGCAGTTCTGTCAGTCAATAAAAGGAGAAAAGAAGAGTGGAATCATTAAATGAATTTCATACTGTTAGCTTATGTAAACAGGTCTAGAAAGAGGCTGACTTCCACTGAACTTTATAAGACAAGCTAAAATGTCAGGACAGAGCTAAGTTTACTTCTACTAAACTATTCATTAGGAACGTGTTTAGCATCCAGCACAATGGTGTCCTCAAATGTGTGCCTTTTCATTCCCCAAAATCAGTGGGTAATTGATATGAAAATGTCTAAGGAAGAGATATGCCCCATTTGGGAATAATACATGAAGGTGACAAAAACCTTTCCGGCGCTCACAAAAGGGGTCAGAAAATTCAGTTTTATTTCCCTCACATATCAGTTTTCTAAATCTTGAGTTCTTTCCATCACAAATACAAAAAAATTTGTGATTCATGTAAATTTTTCAAAAACAAACTGACACAAATTTTTCTGCTGTCTGTCCAAATTCAGTTGGAATTATTTGCAACATGGAAAGCAGAGCACATTGCATCAGACTGCTTTATAAATGATGAGCAAGAGGGAATGCAAATAATATTTGCTTCTCTAACAAGGCTGAGTACACAAGGATTCAATTCATTTTTATGAGCTAAGTATTCAGTGTCTTTGGCCTTGGTAGAGAAATGTGTTAGTTTCCATTTCTTCCACATAACTTTTTTTCCACTCTAACGACCATTTGAAGCTGCATACAAAGAAATTTTAAAATTTAGTAAATTCTTATTCAAGCAACAAATTGAGACAAAATTCTCATCCGTCCCTGAAATCCCTGATGAGAGAAATGCATTTTCAATACTCTCCATCCCAAATTTACCCCCAGATTTGGGGCTAATTTTGGAAAGAGGGAGAAAAAACCAAACTGCTTCATCTTAATGTTCTTTCATGCTACACACTCATAGCTATGATTACACTGCCATGGTTTAATTCAATAGAATCATGGGATTTGAATTTTGAGGAGTATTTAGAATTCTCATCCAAAAACTCTGGTGTCTCATCAAGGAATATATTCCAGGTGTGACAATTAGAGCAGAATTGTAGTCCTATATTTGTGTAGCCCTTGGCCTCTTCCTTTTATCAGAATGCTATCACTAATAGACAGAACAGTGAACAGCAGAGTAGGTAAACGTAGGTGAGATGTAGGTGTGAGAAAAATTCCTCCAACCACCATAGATAGGATTTTAGAACTCCAAACCTACATATACCTGGATCGTCCTCAGTGGTACTTACCTATGAGTAGCCATGTATAGGATTGTTCTGTAAAAATAGTAATTTTTATATTCATCTACTGAATGCTCTGTTGCTTCACGGCAGTCTAATTTATGCTCCCTTGATCATTCTGGATAATTTTATACCTTCTTGACAAGAAATAGAAACAGAATGGATATCTAACTCCAATGTATTATGCATCTCAGCATTTTATATTCAAATCCAGATACTGGGTTCTGATTTTCCACTTTCTCTGAATAATTGGGTCATCAAATTTTTCCATTAATAATGTTTAACAGAACATTACGATCAAAGTCTAACTCTATTACATTTAGCCAAAGTATGATTCAAGCCTTCCTATTTTAGGACCTTGTGCAACAACAATTCTTTATATAAAAGATGAAATTAAAATCATTAAATATTTAAAAATATTTGAAACATTAACCATATTAAAACATTCCTTATATAGAAACATACTAATATAATTTAAGGGGGAAGAAAGCCCTGCTTTCCCCGAGATAGCCTAGATTCATTCTGTAAGGGTTTGAAAAATGGAACATGCCTCCCAAGTTCCTATGCTAAAATTAATGCTTTATGTGCTGTTTCCAGAGGACCAGGTAAGCCTTAGTCCAGTACGCATCCCAATAAAGTCTGATATAAAATGTAGTTAGTGAATAACTTACTTGCTTTGAACACCCAGGTAGCCTGTCAAGTCAACTGAATTAATTAAATTGGCTCTTTGGATTTAAGGCATATTAAGGGCTATTTCAGATGTGGCCAGAGACTGGAAAAGTTACTTAGAGAACTACTATTTCCAGAACATCATGACCCTCATAGGCAACTATATTCAAAAAAAATAAATTTGTTTACACATTACTTTATACAGAAATGGTTTGGATGGTTCATATGTTACAATCTATTTTCTGCTTAGTATGTAGCTTGCCACACCCTTTAATAGCTGATATTAATTGGTTACAGACTGAGACAACTGCTTTAGCCACTGATTTCAATAGAAGGTTGTTTGGCGCCAATGCCAGATTATCCCAATGTGACTGACAGGTTTCATTTTTTCATCCCATCTCTGATGGATACCAATTTGGGGCATTTCTGCTCTACACTGTTATAGTGCTATTATTCCACTTTCAACATCCTGTGGAATCCTACGATATGCAGTTTAGGGAGCGGCATTTAGAATTCTTAGCCAGAGAGCTGTTTGATCTCAGTAAACTACAAACTGCAGAATTCCACAGGATATTGAAAGTGGAATAATAGCATTATAACAGTGTAGAGTGGAAATGGCCTTGGAATGGCCTCAGGAACATCCCTGGTCATGTTACTCACAAGGACAGACTGGAATTTTGCTGTCTAACCACAAATATTCATTGAGCTGGCAAGTAAAAACTGGTGCTGAAGATGAAAGAGTGATTTAAGGAAACAACTGCAAGTGGAGCAGGCAAATTGCCTGATTTATATAGTTTCCTGCTGCACACAAATACCACATGGAGTCATCTACCAGAACCTCAAGAGAGACTTGCTTAAGTCAATATATCTCTTTATGTATTTTATATCCCACTTTCTTGCCAAAAAGTGCCACTCAAGGAAACTAAACAAGATTACCCTTCAAGTAAAAATAATTGCAATTAAAATGAAAAGACAGATTAAAGATTCAATGAAAAGCACATCAGTGAAGAGAAACAACAACCTCTTCAACAATAACCTATTTTAAACACCCATTTAAATAACCCAGTTATCACCTGCACCACACATAACCACATAAATGACATTATCAAGTTTGGAGCAAAGCAGTCAAGTCTGTATAGTATTAAGGATCCCCAGCACACACACAGAGAGAGAGAAAGAGAGAGAGAGAGAGAGGATTTGATGCAATCCAAGTATTCTGGTTTAGCTAATTTGTTGATTAGAGCTGAAAAAGTATGCATTAGTTTCTCAACCAAATAATCAATTCTGCATAAATGCTAAAATTAGGTCATCACCCAATGCAAAAAAACCCAACCCTTAGTTGATTAATCATATGAGCTTTATCCAATTGTTAGATTATATGAATCGATTACATCTGTAATATTTGCATATGACTAAAACAATATTACTGAAAAATTATGCTTGAGTTGTGGCACACACACATTGCAGCAAGCACCATCTTTGAAGTTATTCCTTCTTGGAGGCAAATTATGGAACAGCTCTTCTAAGATGGTGGTATCACTCAAGAGTTGTTTTTGTTAATTCTTCTATTAAAGTAGCACTTCTTTTAAAAAAATGAAAGATCTACTTCTAGATTAATTAGGGTCACCCTTTTGCTGATCAACAGGTTTAGAATCTATTCATCATACTGACTAATTGCTGAAGTATTGCTGCTGTAGTTGCTTCTTTTAAAAATATTTCTACTGTTGTTATTGTGTGCCATCAAATCATTTCAAATTTATGGTGACCCTAACACAAATCTATCATGGAGTTTTCCGGGGCTTAGAGAGTATGATGCACTCAAGGTTACCTAGTGGGTTTCCATACCCAAGCAGGGAATCAAACTCTGGTCTCTAGGGTTGTATCCCAACTCTCAAACCACTACAGCATGCTGGCTCATGTGCGTGTGTGTGTGCGTGTGTGTGCGTGTGCGTGTGGTATTACTCTTCCCTAATTGTGGCATGCAAATGTAATAAACAGCACAGAGCCAATCACGAGCACAGCTTTAGATTCAATTTTTGTTTTATTCAAGGCCTCAAAATGCATGGAGCAACATAAAATAATTCTTTCTGACCTCAAGCAAAATGCCCCCAATCTGCCTACAGAAAATGTTGTAAAGAGCATTTACATACATAAGGTGCATGATTATTTTGGCCTAGAATACAACAAAATAATGAAAATTATTGCTCTTTCCAATGTAAAAACAGTGTCATAGTGGTTTGGCCAGGCATTTGGGAAGATGTAAATCTACCATTTTCATCTATAGTCATTAGAAATTCTATCTACTAAGACTGCGATACTTCAAAGAACACCAAAATGCATTTTTTTTAAAAAAAAATCCTATTTATCTTTACAAGTATTTCCACACCAGAGACTGATTTTTCTGCTTAATGAGAAATGCCTTGATGCCAGCACAGAGCAAATACTAGGCTTCACTCAAAAACTGTTGTTTATATAAACTGGAAGCTGTGTTTTATGTAATGGCAGACAAGTATAGAGTAGTTCATGGAAAGAATATATTAGTGCTATTGTTTCCATCAGACCTTAGAAAAGTTACTTGCCTGGACAACAACCCCCTGTGGCCATGATAGCTTGTAGTTGTAGTCCAAACAAGTAATTTTTCCAAGTTCTATGCTCCCTGTGAGGAA
Source organism: Iguana delicatissima (assembly GCA_948472985.1). Taxonomy (NCBI): domain Eukaryota; kingdom Metazoa; phylum Chordata; class Lepidosauria; order Squamata; family Iguanidae; genus Iguana; species Iguana delicatissima. The sequence goes on from CAOKZL010000625.1 coordinate 1,687,559, forward strand.
AAGTAGACATAAGCAAAAAAGAAAGTAGTGACATCAGAATATGGCTTTAATTGGTTGCAAAGATTTCAGAACAACCAATTCTAATGAAAATTTTTAAAGGCAGTTCTTCTTCCAACAGAAGAAGGTTCAAAGAGACAACAAATCACTGTAGGCCTGGCATGAAAATTGACAAGCTCTGGAAAGGGAAGAAACTATCTGGAAACATTTTTTCCCTTTCACTGGATATGTACTTATTGTTTTGCATTCTCTTCTATAAAAATAACAGTATGAAAAATGTTATGCTAAAGACTAGGGCCATTTCTGCACTGTCATAGTACTATTACTCCACTTTCAACATCCTGTGGAATTCTGGGGTTTGTAGTTTACTGTGAATTCTAAATGCTCCTCCCTAAACCACAAACCACAGAATTCCATAGGATGCTGAAAGTAGAACAATAGCACTATAAGAGTGCAGTGTGGAAATGGCCTAAGTCACTGTAGGTTTTAGTATAGGGCTTTTTTTTAATCCCTAACTCCTGGATTATAAATACAATGGCATGAATTATTCACACCATTTGATTTAACACAATCATTTTCTTGCCTGCATTAAACTTCTGTGAATGGCATCCTATGCAGCTATGGTTTTGGGATAATGTAACATACCAGCCAGAAAAGCACCTGGCAAGAATAGAGAGTGAGTACGCTCATTGTAACTAGTGGTGACAGAAGGGAGAGAACACACAACATAGTTTCTAATATAATATCTGATCTTCCGTATGTCCCAGTTCCAAACAAGATATGGATAGTGCAACTTAAGTAGAGGTATGGATTCTCTTTGGGAGGTTGCAGAGGTGAAACTGCAGAACACCGCTTGAATTTATATTCTCAAGGACAACATACTCTGCTAATGTGTTCACCAGCTTCCTTCTTACCATCCTGAAACAGAAAACATCAGAACATGGAGTTTTCCACACTATTTTCGCAAATTTTTACATCAATCCACAAAAAATTAAATTTAGAAAATTAAATGTTAATGTCACCAAAAAAAATCTAGAAGGATTTAACCTGTTTTAAAGAGACTATTTCCTTTTCTAAAAGATGCACATCTGTGATATGACATTTAGCCTGCAGCTAGCAGGTGTACAAGGATTTAATTTTTATGGAGATTGTTTACAAAGCACAGAAATAAAGGGGATGATATTTTAATAGACCTTGGAACAATGTTGCATTGCAGAACACCAGCAGACATGAAAGTTTATTTGTGGTCCAAAGAAACAAGCATAATCTAGTCCCTGAAATATTAGGACTATGAGGCAAACCCCTTCACATTTTTCACAAGGATGTGAGGATCATTTACTGTGTGAATGCTTAAATTATGCAAGCTGTCATTTCTATGCCCCAGTACCCCACTTTAGATGCAAAGGGAATCCAAATGTAGACAGTCAAGTGTATTTTGTGACGCCATTTGCGATTCCGCACTCTCTTCTATACAGCTGCACTAAAATGTCCACATCAAATGCTTCCTTAGGGCTGAACCACTGAGGGCACATTTTGGTATGCTTTTCCTTTCATCTATGACAGGCGCCTTCCCCTTCCCCTCGCTGCTTCTTCCCCACCCCCACCACAGCAAACATCCCACAAAGGCCCTGGTTTGCTCCCATCATAATAATTATGCATTTTTATTTATTAATCACATTTGCTATGCGTTTGAACTACACTCTCTAATCAAAATTGTGAACTGGGCCAGAAGATGTGGCAACCATGTCACTTTGTATCAGCTGCCTCTTATTTATTCCAATACCACTCTGACCTTCAGCTATAGTGTCATGTGCTCCCCTAATGGCTCTCATCGCTTTCATTCTCCAGCAGCCATGGCTCCCTAGAGATTATCTGCATGGGAAGATAACTTTAGAAGCCTCTAGGGCTCTGCTTTCTGTTGGCTTCTACACCACCTTTATATAAATTTTAAAAACTAAAAAAAAAAAAAAGTTCACAGTACATTTTTGTGCTTTATTTAAGGAAATCCAACTATGGGGGGAGGTAGACATCTTTAAGTTTCTCTGCAAATGCTACAGCCTAATTACTGCCTGCTGAGTAGCACGGTTAAACACAGTCAGTTAGAGAGCTTTAAAGATACAATATCCTCTCTCGTGAACTGTCTGCTCGTCAATTCCGAGTCACCCTCCTGCTTTAAATCAACCAACCACAGAGCTGTTATGAACAGCAACTGATTTTCCATGCAGTGCTGCAAAACAAAAATCACACCATATCCTATTTTTAATGGCTACAGTTTTTCAACTGCATAACAAGAGACAGCCAGCACTGCTGAGTCAAGCAATATCAGGAAAGCGCACACACACACACACACAGACATAGACATAGACAAAAGGTTCCAGTAGAAACCACGTGGAACTCTTGAAATATACTGGTACAGTTCCAATTACATCTGTATTGTAATGCGTAATACCAATTACAGCCAAAGAACAGATAAGCGTTTTCTCTTCCTTGTGGCTTGTAGATGTTGATAGCTGTTATTATTTTTTCTGGACAGAATATGGCAAGCTAGACTGAGATTTAAATACTATTTTGTTAATACATGCTATGTTTTATGCTGCAGATTGCTCAAAGGAGAACCTTCACTGACAAACTCGCTTAAGCATTTAGATGTGTTAGAAATTATGTGGTATGGTATTTCAGTCTCTTCTCTGTCTTCCATATTTTCCCTCTGCACAGTACAGTACTAGAGATAAACATTTACATATATCCTATAATCTCCTTCAACCAACCAGTTGCTGTATCTGTACAGGTCTGTATATACAGTGAGGAGACCATAGTTACAGCTTACATACATTAAATATAGCTCTAGCGTAGGGACATGTATGAATGGCTCCACTCACATGATTTAACATGTGGAGGAAAACACTGAATTTGGATTAACAGTAAATCTGGAACATAAAGGGACAAATATTGCAGACCAGTTGTGTAACTTTAATTTTATATTCCCTTAACTGAGGGAAGTAATAAAATATTTTCCACTTCAAGTGAGACAGCGTGATGCTAACTGAAGGCGATCCTTATCTATTCTTCAAAACTAATTTAAGATTACTGGTAATTTCCACTTCTACATGCTATTGGTCTGGTAGCTTCTAAACCCAGTTCTTCAGGAATGAAGTAAATTTATTTGGCCACAATGTCAAAATGTTTTAGATTATACAAGAATGCCCTGGCTCAGTATTAATGTAACACATGCCCCAGAAACACTGAACAATCTAAAAAGATTTTTTATTTTTATTTTTTGCTCACTGACTATGTTGGGAACTGTTTTAGAATATGTTTACTGCAGGAGTAGGAGGCAGTAATGGTACAGTTTAGGCACTACTCTTTCATTGTTTCAACTAGCGGTTTGCTAAGACTGGCTTGTAGTCATGCAAAATGCAAATGCTCCAAGCTAATATGTGGATTTTCCTATGCAAACCACTATCTCCATTCATGTCTTCTCAAGAGATATAAGGCAGATGCTTGATGTTATGTTACACTAGATTGGGCATCAGAAGTATTTCTAGGATATGATTCCCCCTGGAAACAAAGGCAGGGCATAAGGGGGCAGTGTATCCGTGTCACAAGCATACAAACAACCAAAGACACAAAAAGGAGGAAGATATTCCTGTAGGTACTCAGTTTCTACTCCTGCCTCAAAAAGAGGGAATCATAAATTTAAACCAAATGGAAAAACCAACCTCTCGTAAAACTTATGAAGCGTGGTCCCTAAACCTGCAGCCACTATAGTGTAGTGGTTGAGACAATGGACTCCAAATCAGGAAGTCATTTAGGCAAGTTCACTAAATGGTCTAAGGCAGTGGTTCTCAACCTGTGGGTCCCCAGATGTTCATGGACTTCAGCTCCCAGAAGCCCTGAGCATTGACCATAGTGGCTGGGGCTTCTGGGAGCTGAAGTCCACGAACATCTGGGGACCCACAGGTTGAGAACCACTGGTCTAAGGCAAGTCACTCTGTTTAAGCAAGTGGTCTCCTTCTCAAAAATGGGTATAACAATACTGAATTATAGGACTGTTGTAAGCATTGCAAGGCAACGTATGCAAAGTGTTTTGAATTCTGTGAAGCAGGATATAAATGCTGTGCATCTCTTGGGAGCCACTTCTATTAAGACAATCGACTGCAGTGTAAAGGCACAGGCTGCAGTTGTCCAAGGATCACATACCTGGCAGTGGCTTGGAAGGAAACAGGGAAGACATGACCATAGGCTGCTTGAAAATAGGATGCAGTTTTGATGCAGTTGACTTCATGACACCTATAACAGAAGATGCATATTTTGCAAGGGCATCCAAAAGCAGAAGATATGCCTGAACATTTTCTATGTGGTATTGAAATCTCTGCAAAACAGGATGATGTGCTTCTAGTTCTTTGCCTCAACCAACATATATCAACAAAATTATGTAGTGTCAGAATCATAAGTGACTGTGGTGGGCAAATAAACTTACAGCTAAATTACTCTTGTCATTCCACTAAATACATTAAAGCCCATGACCATTATTGCACTTAAGGAGTATATATGCATATATCTAACACTTGCTTTATATAAACAGTCAGTGTTACTAAGTAATTAATGCTTATTCTGACTTTTTTTAAAAAAACTATTGAGGTTAACATTGCTAATGATAGATAAATACAAACATCAAAGAACCCAACCTATATGCTAATAATGTTACTGCTATCATTTTCTCAACCACCTATTTGCAATTTTGGAAACATAAAAGATATAAGATTGTCAGCCATTTTTTTGTTTTTTAAGTTTAAAGAACAAATAGATTTTTATTCATTTTTATCCACATATTAGTAGTCATTTTTTCTAATCATGCAGAACTAGCATTTCATAAATATAAAACTGAACTACTTTTTCTGTTTGCATCTTATCTGAATGTACATTAATTGGTAGCTACCAGAAGCACTTTTGAAATATGGCGGCATTTCAAGTATGCTTCTTGCTTCTATGCCTAATTCTGTAGCATCATCTCCACTATGCTGAATTACTTCCCTCAGTTTTGGAAATAGGTAGATACAGTCACTAATGCCAAGTAATTTTAGATAACTTCCAGAGAGAAAGAAACATCCTTTCGATGCAGAGATCTAAACTGGCTGATAATATTGGTTGTGATATATTCAATTGATTCACAATCTCATCTAATTTTAGTCTAGGTTAGGGATGTCAGATTCTGCTCGCATATTGCTAAGACGTCTATTTGGTCAAGCAAGTGGAAGCATTGGGTAGCATCTGTTCTCCCATAGACTGGGACATCTCTTCACTAGTTTCATCGCTGGAGCCATAGAACCCCATCACCACCATTTTGAGGAATGCAACTAGCCGTTAGCACTAATTGGTGCCCACAGACTTAAGCTAAAAGACACTGCATGTGCAGAATCTCGTTTTTCCATTTTGTGCTGCAGAAGAACAATGAAGAAATAATGTTTGGTGCATATTACTGCCACTAATTATGAACCAGACAAACGTGTATTCTGAATCAAGTACTGCACACATAAGCATTAACAACATCATTAATCATCTTTCATGAATTCTTTAAGTTCAGTGCAGATGTTAGATCTTCTCTATTTGATCAATGAGTGTAAAGCAGAACGATTTGATTTGGGAATTGTTGATGTTGTGTGCCTTCAAGTCATTTCTAACTTATGGCAACCCTATAGTTTTTCTGGGACTGTGTGACACATCCAAGTACACCCAGTGGGTTTCCATGGCTGAGCAGGGAATCAAACCCTATTTTACAATGTTCAGCGTTCAAACCACTATACCACGCTGGCTCTCTGGGAATACAGACTGGCATTCTTTTTTAGAGGTCATGGCGGCTGAGACAGGCAAACATAAAATTTCATATTTAGGTCCATAAACAAATTAACAAAATTATGTGGACAAATATGCAGGTGGTTCTTATCCAGGATAACCTTAGATATGAAATGTTGGCAGGGATACATTCTCTCTCTTTGGGGTAAAGTGAAAATGAATATTTTACTTCATCTGATTTATTCATTTAGAATGCTACATGAAACTGTCCAAATTAACTGTTTTTATGAAATAAATTTTATACTGTGCAATCTTCTGTGAGATGATAATTGACAGCATATCTCATTTAGAAAGTTACAAAATTGTTGTTTGAATAGGGAGGTTTGCACTTACCTCACCTTGCCATTTATCACACAGGATTTTAATTCCACACAGCCTTCAATTGTTTAGAAATATTTTCTTGAATGATGGAGAATCTGTTTTTAGAATACTTCAATTATGTATTTAATTATGTGGCCTGGGATTATAAATAAATAACCAAACCTAAGATTCATTTATTAGAAGCCCTTCCAACAAATTATCAGGACAGAAATTTACTATAGAATTATTAAAACAGAGAAGATGAAAGAGGTGGTAGCTTAGGACTTCTTGCAAACAGGTCAGGTGGATTAACTTGGGCCATTTCTGCTCTACACTATTATAGTGCTATTATTCTACTTTCAACATCCTATGAAATTCTGGGGTTTGCAGTTTAGGGAGGGACATTTAGAATTCTCAGCCAGAGAGCTCTTCGGCCTCAGTAAACTACAAATCTCAGAATCCCACAGGATGGTGAAAATGGAATAATACCATTATAACAGTGTAGTGTGGAAATGACCTTGGAAATAAACTTTCCACCATACCTGTTGCACTTGAACCTTACAAGAAAAGATGGAGAAAAATTTCCTTGCTTACCATTGTTTCTGCAAGACCCAGATGGAGGAAACTGCCTCAAGAAGTGCAGTTTGAGTGACCAGGAGTCACTCATCTAGTTGAATTGTAAGTGAAATGGCTAGAAGGTAAAGCATATGTTTGGAAAATCTATGTTAAAAAAATGATAAGACTTTGTCTCACATACTGAAATTCGAGGATCTTCTGTTATATATATATCCATATGTATCTTCTCTTATGTATATATCCATATATATTTCTCACCTTTTGGCCCAAATCAACCTCAAAGGTAGTTTTCATCCACTGTGTTGTCCAAAAACCACAAATAGATTGAGGTTTTTTTTTCAATAAACACTTTTTCTTCCCTGGATTTCACCATTTTAATAGAATCATAGAATCATAAAATCACACAGTTGAAGAGACCACAAAGGCCATCAAGACCAACCCTCTGCCATGCAAGAACTTACCATCAAAGCATTCCTGACAGATGGCTATCCAGCCTCTGTTTAAAAACCTCCAAAGAAGGAGACTTCACCACACTCCACTGAGGCAGTATATTCCACTGTTGAACTGCTCTTACCATCAGAATGTTGTTTCTAATGTTCAGATGCAATCTCTTTTCCTGAAGTTTGAAGCCATTGTTCCATGTCCTAGTCTCTAGAGCAGTAGAAAGCAGGCTAGCTCCACCCTCCATATGACACCCTTACAAATATTTAAACATAGTTGTCATGTCACTTTTCACTTTTACTGCTCCAGGCTAAACATATCCACCTCTCTAAGCCTCTCCATAGTAATATGCCATTTTTAAAGACTGAAGCCATGTCTTCATTTTATTTCTCCCTGAATGGTCCATGACAAAGAGAGCTGACCCAAGTAAACAGCAATCACTGCTGATTGCTCTTGGGTTATTTCTGGCCTACATTGCAGCATTATGAACTGTTATCAGGGGTTTAGCTATGCGGGGAGGAGGAGGGGGGAGATGAGAGAAGGAAGGTGAATTGGCGTTCTTTTGTGTAGTGTGGCCAGCAGTCAAGTTACCAAGGGCATGCAAACAGAGCAAATATAAGAGTTAGGCATGAACAATTTTCACTATCTTGTTCTGTGCAATGCTAGAAATTTGGGAACTGAAGGAAAACTCATTGTAGGGGCAGAATTTTTATTTGGAAGGGACCTCATTTTGCCTTCCCTGTAACTACACCTCTTCACTGGTGTCTACACTATACAAAAGAAAGTCAGTTTCTCTTCATTCTCTTATGCTCAGCAAAGTGGTCCGAATTCCCCCATTAAGGAAGCAGGATCTGGGTTTCTGTAAGATTGTGAAATTAAGGCCCTTTCCACACGGGGGGGGACACAGGGTAACACGGGGTAGGACGACCTCACCCGGAGGTCGTCCACACCGTGGAGTGCACTAGGGCAGTTAGAAATGTGGAGGTTCCACACCTCAAACCTCCCTCGCATGGCCAGGGGGGTGGCGCCACGTGTTTTATAAAGACCACATTTCATGTGGTCTTTATGAAACATGCGTGCGCTAGCCCGTCACAGCGCCCCATGTGGAATTGCAGGGCCGCGCAAGCGCGTCCCTGCAAAGCTGCCCAGGGGCGGGCTTCCAGCTGGCGCACTTCTCCGATTGGCGGAGAGCCACCGGAAGCCGCCAGCCGCCATTTTGGGCACTGCCGGACACCGCTGGGTGCCGCCGGACGCCACTGCCGTGCTGCTCCCCATGGTGACGGATCGAGGTAAGCTCCGTTCCTGTGTGCCGCCCCATTTCCCCGTGTTTCACGCCCCCCTGTGTGGAAAGGGCCTAAGAGTCCTTGACCAAAGCTGGATCCAGTCAATCCACTGAAGTGATGTATGAAAAATATTTTACATGTTTTCTTAGCCTTGAAAAATTTCAGCAGTTATTTTGCCCCTGTACAAGAGTGGAAAGACCAGCACTTCACTCCTGATTGAGGTTGTTCTCTGTGAAAAGAAAAGGTTGGGGGGGGGGGCAAAAATACCATATTTACACAAAACCATTACAGTTTTTTTTGCAAAAACCTTCCCAAATGCAAATAAATTTACACGAAATGGCCCCAACTGTAGTACCTTTGCTCAGCATGGAGAAATCATTTGAAATTTTTATCCTTGCAACCAAAAATAAAATCATTTTTATTTTTGCATCCAAGAATAAAATAACCAAAGATATATATTGCTGTTCAGAGGCCCAGGGCCCACTGTCTCTGGAAGGCCAAACCTCCAAACTGTGAAACAATGCTGACAGGAGACATATTTCCACCATCTTTCTTTCATGTTTTTTCCTTCTTTGTATTTTCCTGTTTGTGAACACAAAAATGTTCTATTTTCCACTCATAGCATGTTCCCCAGAGATAGTTCATGTGGCATTCCAAATTGTTTACAATTCTGGTTTATTTTCTTAAAGCATCACTTATATGCAGGTGTACAGGCAGATATATCAAAATTCAATAAAATAACTGCTGAGTGAAAGCATGAGAGTGGTCATTTTTACAAGTTAAAACAACTCAGTAGCTGTGGTAACATAAAAATGTAAATCTAGAAGTCTAATTCTGCAGTATCTTTGGCACAGGGAAGTTCCATTGATTACAAAGCCTAATGGAGAACATGAGCAGGCAATTTTGTACATTTGTTTCCTCTTTTTACAATTGTCATTTTCTTTCATACAGATCAATTCTATCACTTCATCTCCTGGGAAAGAGTGCATATTTATCACATTATGAGCAGATCTGCCTAATCACTCTTATCAGCCTAAGAGAATGAAGGAAGAAGAGGTCTTCCATTTGGGATGGGGAAGTGGGTATGTAGATATGGAAGTTCTTGATGCAGTTAAGATTGATCTGGAGCAGATTTAGCCACGGATGTTGCTATCAGAAGATGAGGTAGTGGTTTGTATCTGATTATGAGCAGCCATGTAAATATTTCTAGGACATTATATTATCTGCTTGCTCACTGATTTATTTAACATATTTATATACTGCCTGACTGGCAATTCCTTTGAGGCAGTTTGAAAACATTAAAAGCAATCTATAAAATCATGGGTTTTACCATCAGTTCCAACAATTTTATGGTAATAAAATATTTAAGATATATTAAGATTTAAGATATATTTAAGACATATACATATATACATATATGCAGAATATCAGAATATCTCAACCTGGTTTCTAAATGTTACCAGTGATGATGCCAGGTGGGTCTCTCTTGGAAGGAGATGCCACAAACTGTTATTATTGGGAAAACTTCTTTTGTAATAGCCATTCATCCAGCTCTTGGGAGTGGCAGTAGTCAGACAAGTTCTTCTGAAGATGACCTTAGTATTATGGTAGGAACATTTGAGAGCAAGTAGTCTTTCAAGTAGCCTTATTCTAATTCATATAACTAAACCTGAATGAATGAATGAAAGAAGAAAAAAAGTAGGATGGAGGAGGGTGATTTTCTTTGGTGGTGCTGACCAATCATTTTGTTTGCTGTGCTCAACATGACCCACAATTCTTGAAATGGTTAACTTTCCAGACCTTTAAAATCAATTCACAAGTACTGCTCTAGAGACTAGAGCAAGGAGCAATGGATTCAAGTTGCAGGAAAGGAGATTCCATTTGAACCTCAGGAAGAACTTCCTGATGGTCAGAGCTGTCCGGCAGTGGACTATGCTGCCTCAGAGTGTGGTATAGTCTCCTTCTTTTGAGGTTTTTAAGCAGAGGCTGGGTGGCCATCTGTTGAGAATGCTTTGGTGGATGTTCCTGCATAGCAGGGGGTTGGACTCGATGGCCCTTGGGGCCTCTTCCAACTCTATGATTCTATGTAACCAGACAAAAGAGTTTAAAAAATTCCTCTAGTATTCTTTCAAAGCTCTGATTAAAGTGAATGCTAGTATCATTGTGGGGGCACAAACCAGGATAAGCATTCACAGGGTTGTTCCAAATCTGTTGCTATATTAGTGTCTGGAACACCAAATGGGCAGCTATAATATAACAAGGTGGTAGAGGAGATGAGCTGGTGGAGCACACAGAATGAAGGCTGGTTACTGGGAGTAATATGCAATATAATCTACCCTTTGACTCAGCACTTGAATCACTAGGCAGGAAGGAATCAGATTTCATCTTAAGGTTAGTAGTGGCTGGAGGCTACCATTCGTTGGAGCATTTGGGTTACAGCTCCTAAAATGCTTCTAGTTTTGGCAAGGGGATGTTGCAAATTGCAGTCAAAAAAGTAGCTGTTCAAATTGAGATTAACTCTGTGGTGAATTATGGTGATAATTTTCTAATTAAGGTAAAATACTTGTTTAAATTCAGTAAGTTCCAGACAACATTCAAAGAGTGAATCATTGGATATTAATAGAAGAATGCCTTGGGAGAAACTAGTCAACCTGTCCGAATCTATTCAGTGAGTCACATTCTGGTCTCAAATCCTTTATATTCATATAGTCTCAGTAAATCCATTATAATGAATAACTTCTCAAACTTTCAAATATTAGGTACTCAGTCAAATCCAAAAACATATCCAATAAAGAAGTACAATGGTTTTAGTGTACTACCAAAATATAGTACATTTATGGTGGTGAGATCCATTTTCATTTTCCTTGCCACAAGTAAATTGAAAAATAACTTCTAAGCACCAAGGGTTGTGTAGCAAGTTCTAAATAAGAAGCATTAGGGCTAGTTCCAACATGGGCTCATATATGTTTGAACAGGTTAGCTGTGTAACATTTCTATAAAAAAAACTTGTGGTAACACTCCACAAATATCTTAGATCCTGATAATTTCCAAAGACTGTAAGCCCAATAGAAACTTAATATATACCAAAATATCTACCATTTACAGCGTCACTAAGTAATTCGAATTTTTCCTACTTCTTTTCCTATATTTCTTGTGCCAATTCCAAGCTGTCTTCAATAGCTCTCATGTGATAGGTTGTGGAATGAGCCTTCTTGTGGTAGCTGTTAAGCAGAAGGAGGATGAGGCAAAATATCTATATTATGCTTTACCTGAATGTTCTAATAACACTGTGTTTGATCCAGAGTGAAACACACAGATTAAAATGAATGGAAAATTAACTTAATTTCCATTGGTTTCGTTGGGTCCATTCTATGCTATTTTAATAATACACTGCAGCCCTTCACTCCTTCATTCCTATAGTCCTTTGTTCAGACCATTATTTCAGTTGCAGTTAATTAATTCAGTAGTATATAACCTGACACAAGACTTCAATCTCATACTACAGTTCATGTACAAATAAACTGCAGTGCAACACATAATCCAATGGCAATGGTGAGGTGAGAGAGAGGGAGATGGAGAGAGAGAGAGAGAGAAGTCATCTTTTAGCAATTTAACTCTGCACACACTCCTGCACTGTACAAGAGTAGACTGAAGCTGTCAGTATTCAGAGCGATGCCTCTAGCTGTGCAAGATTGGAAGTGAGGTGGGGTACAGTGCATTAGTCCAGGCTTAGTGCTATTTAGAACAGACCCATTGCAATCCATGACCTGAATCCTATTGGTAGTCCTGACTAGACGACATCTGTTGAATCAGCTGCTGAATGGTGAGTCCACACTTATGTTGAATCAGTGGGAGATTAAGTTAAGCATGACACAGGCCCTTTCCGCATGTGGGAAAGGAACCGCGCAAAAACGGGACTCACCAGACTTCTTCAGTGACCGGGCAAGTCCGTCAGGATGAGGAGCAGTGTGAGCTCATTGCTCCGCACTGCTCCAGTGTCCAAAATGGCGGCTTCCAGTTGGTGGAGGCTCTCCACCAACCAGAGAAGCTCACCAGCCTAAAGCCCGCCTGGCAGATCTGCAGGCATGCACTAGTGCTCGCCTGCAAATCTGCACTGGAGCACGGCGACAGAGCAACACGGAGTCACGCACTCCGTGCTTTTTAAAAACCTCTAAAAAGAGGTTTTTAAAAAACACACTGTGCAACCAGTTCTGGTCGCTCCGGAGTGGATTGAGGTGCGGAACTGCAAAAAGTAGTTCGCCCCAGTCCACTCTACGGTGCAGAAGACCTCTGTTAGAGGTCGCTCTGCACCGTTTTAATAGCCTGGTGTGGAAAGGGCCTAAATTGTCAATTGAATTCAATTGGTCTAAGGCCATTTCTGCATGACAGGGCTCTTGTGAGTCATTCCATCACAGTCCCAGCAGGGAAGGAAGCACAACAGGAATGCTCCCCTCCACAAGGGACTGCCTCCCTGTGGAAGGGGACTGCCCAGCTGCGGGTAGAAGGAAGAGGTATGGCCATCAGGCTTCCTGCCCTTCTGCAGGACAGGTGGGTACAGAAGCATTGCACAATTGTGGGCACTAAACAGATTTTATCCATTTAGCTAATACCCCGAAAGCACAACACACGAGGACAGGATGGCAGTGGGCTGGTGACGACATCGTGCAGAAGCACAACTAGCTGACCACGGCCATTCTGTTCATAGCAGGACAGCCCCATCGTGCAGAAACGGCCTAAACAGGGATCCAATACTTTTAACTGTACTGGATAGCTTGCGGATAGAAAGGGAGAAGATGGTACCTTGAATTTGACTAACCCTGTCTTCTTCCTGTGCCAGGTGTTCTATTATTGCCAGAAACTTCAGAGCACTACTCTGCTCCATATCGGAAAATAAAGGAAGTCTTGTGGATTGAGATGAAGAGCCATGCTAGCTCAACATTTTGTTTCTGAGGGTGGAACCAGTGGCATCTGGAGGCCTCCCTGTCACTGGGCAGTGATAATCTTCCAGATTTTAGTCCAAATTTAATGGAGCTGAACTCCAAAATAGGCATTCTGCCTGAAAAGCTCCTTTAAAGTTCACACCAGAACATAAAGTAAATCCATCACCCCACTAAAATGGAAACCACCAGCTACCACAGAATGGAACAGAGGAATGTAAGAAGCTATCTTAAACTGAGTTGGACCATTGGTCGATTTTGCTCAGTGTTGTTGATATTGACTGACTGCAGTTCTCCAGGGTTTCAGACAGGAATTTTTCTCAGCCTGTCTGTAGATGCCAGGGAGTGAACCTGAGACATTCTACATGCAGCGTTCTGCCACTGAGGCAAGGTATCTTCCTCCTCCACGAAACAAGTTATCAGGACAACAATACCAGTTCTTAAACTTCCAGTGCTTAGCTATTGTTTCTTTGTTTTTTAAGAATTTCCCTCAAGTAGGATTTGCCTTTAATAAAAAACAGGTAATAGAGCAACTATTTAAAATATTAGAAGAATAACAAAGAGATAGGAGACGGAACATAATCTAAAACAATGTGCATCATTAGGCAGTGCCCATTTGTAAGAAAGAGTGCTTCTGAAAGCATAACTTAACCAGCTGATACATGTTTTCAAAGCCCTCCCCAGGTTTACAGTGGATGGGTACTATCTGAGGAGAGAAAGTGTGGAGGGACATTCTTAAAACTGTAGGTTAGACTCAGGGCTATTTTGTTGCCTATGGCCAGACATCATGTGGGACTCCTTCCCTCATCCAACTGAGAGTATTTAATATCCCAACCCAGCCCACTCATTTTGGCCAATAAGGTAGGAAATTCCACAAGTGCATCCCCTTTTCCCTAGTGATAAAGATACAATAACATGGTGAATAACTAACAATAATTTGCTGCTCTTTCATGATACCCAAAATTTGATGCCTCACTCTTCCTGCTGATAGGACTGGCCCTGTTTGGACTGTTAACAATTTGTTAACTGCTCCTCCAGATTTCTCACTTGAGAAAGACATCAGGTCTTTGGCAATAATAGAATGCCAGCCGGTCATGTTTCTGCAAAATGTTCATCTGTCAACCCACTCCCCAGCTTGACGGCCCTTCTATTGAGACTGCCCCCAAACCAGTCCACACTTTCACATCTGAAGGGTCAGCCTCATGCTTGAAGAAGAATTTTGAAAGTCTGAGGTGGACTGGCTGGCATTTGACCTCATCCATATTCTGAAAGGCATCTCTAGAGCCAATAACCCTAAAATTTTTAAAAAGTTGGATTTCACAATGGAGTTATAGGCTTAAAATTGGGATATGGGCTATGCCTCCCCCCGTGCATGTGTGGCCCATGTTAGAAAACAAATTCTGTATGCTTTCTTAAAAGAGCCTCATGACACTACTTTTTAACCACACTGGTATGTTTTTGGATTTGTTCATACTCTTTCTAGCCAGTGGTATACATTTTATCTGAGATTTTTGTACTGTAGGTTCCACTTTAATCTTCTAGGTACCTAAAGGGAATGTTATGATCACACACACAGAAAAAATTCTGCTTTCTTTTCATACTGCTGTCAACAGAGATGATTGGCTACAATCTAGAGTACTAGCCATATGAGATGAGTAGTTACAAACAAAATGTAGGTTTAGGTATCCTTTCTAGGACATCACACTCTACAAATTCATTCATTATGTTGGAGAGATTGCAGACACTGAATGTGCATTTGAAAAAACAAAACACCAAGAGCTGTTCTGCACACATGCATACACACACAGACACAAACAGGCAGCAAGAAGCGGATTCTTTGCTGTATAAAACAAAATGTGGCAGTGTATAATGTATTTTCAATTTTAATTGGCATCTGGCAATAGTGAGTACCTTACATATTCATGCAAATAACATTTTTGAAGACCATAGCACTTTGTGGTGTTTGACTCTATTAGCTAAAATTACTAATATTTGTTTCATGATTAAAATCATTTGACACTGAAGAGACTCAAAATGGATAGTGTGTGTGTGTGTGTGTTTGTGTATGTGTGTGTGTGTGTGTGTGTATATATATATACAGTCACAATGATGTCTCATAGCTAGAGCCCATTCCTTTCCAAAGAGAACATTTACCACTTGACATGTGAATATTACTTGTGGGCTAATTTATACTCAGGTTTATTACAACGGGATTAGGCAGAGATCCCTAACAGTTATTTAAAAGGAAAAAATGTATTTTGCTATTGATAGTGTTTTCAAAATGGTACAGGGCTTGAAATTAAATTACATCAAATTCCTTCATATTATTCTGCATTAGGTTCTCTTTTATTTACTGTCATCTTGCCAGCATGATATCATCCTGGCTGAAGAGGGATGGTAATGCTATTTATATTGTGCTGCACTGTCCTTTAATTGACCTTGTTTGTGCAGTGGAATGGCTGCTTTTCTCAAGCTGCCAGACTCTTTTTATTGCTGCATTTTCACCATGCACTAGTGGTTCTTTGTGCTGCTGCTAAGTTCAGGAATCAATACTGCATTCCCCGCAGCCAATAAAGGAAAGCCGATGGTGTGGAATTAACTGAACGTAGATGGTTGCATGGAGGGCTATTGTCTTTAAGGAAAATTGGGATGATTACCAGCTTCCATCACTTAGTGGAGGCTTTAATGCAAAGCACGAGGTTACTGTAATTTGATTTTGGCCTGCTGCTCTGACACACTCCCTTTTGCTCGTGCCCCATGGAGGCCAAGCTATTAATGGCTGCAACCCAAAAAAAAAAAAAAACCTAGGAGAGAAAGGCACTGAGACACAAGTACACAGAGGTAGCTGCTGCCCCTGATTTAACCAGAGGTTTTTCTCCCAGTGTTTATGGGAATTGGCAAGCATAAAGTCTGTTCACCATTGAAATAATCTGTAGAATATCAGGCAAAGTTACCTAAGACCCAGTGCAATCTTCATGCAAGAAAAACAGAAAAGAAGGGAGGAAACGGGCTGGGGAAGTGGGAAATGACACCATGTTGCTCTTTATCTCCTTGGCTTTCCTGTTTGGTTGAGAGGGTTGACATCTGTAGATGTATCTGGATGATGCAGCAAGCACACATAGAAAAAGTCTAGGTTTAAACACAGATTTCAGAACTCTTTGTGTTGCTTGCTTGCTAGCTGCTGCTGGTAGTGGGGGTGTGGCTGCTGAGAGGATGAATGAAATGGTATTTTGCAAAAAGTAATGGGTTTTAGTCCAGGTGCGATGAAATTGAAAGCTGTAGTTCTATCTGACAGGTAATATTGCTCATTCAAATGGGTTTAAGCTCAGTTATTTAAAAGGGCAGTGTATTAGTCACAAACCATTTAACACACACTTTCAACTTGTTTTCCTGTGTGACAGTGGCGTGTGAGTCTGCCTGGGAGGTAGTCTTTTGAAAGCAATCCCTCTAAAGTTTTTGTCTTCCCTTTCCTGTAGAACGGCAAGAAAAATAATGCTATGGATGGGTGCCTGCCCCCTGGCCCATCTCATGTGACAAACATGGGAGGCAATGTAGTGATCCCAGATCTCAGGGCCTGGTCCTTTCCTCTGGGCCTCATGATACAGGATATGTTTCAGGATGAGAGTACAGTCTTGAAAAGATTTTTGGAGAGGTACTGCTAGCTGCTGCTTCTGCAAGCTGTTTCAGACAAGCTTGCTTTAGATTCTCCCAGAAGTTGGCCTCACCACCTCCTCCTCCCCTCTTAACCAGCTCAAATTTTCTCAAACCATAGCTGGGATTAGAGTCAGTGGGAAGGAACAAGCTGCAAGGGGAAATTCTAACCTGCCTAATATTGATTGTCTGTGAATATGGTAACACAGGATTGCCGTTTTTTGGCTTCTCTCAAGCCTTTTCCACACCCTACTTTTTGTGAGGATGTCCAGTGGGAATCTCGACATCAGCTCTGCCACAAGGGGAGCAAAACATGAGTATTCCCCTCCTCATTGGCTGGCTCCCTGTGGAAGGGAGCGCGATGGTCATGCCTCTTCCTTCTGCTGCGCAGCCAGATGTCTTCCTAGGCTGCACTGGGACAGGAAGAGCAGCCATTGCATTTCCCAGGCTTCTGCAGGACAGGTAAGCCTGCGATGGTGGCATCATCATGGGTCATTGACAGGGAAAACCCATCAATGATTTAATCCGTGATTGCACTGCCTGCGGACAGGAGAAGGATGGGACTGTGATGATGTCATGCAGAAGTGTTGTTGCAGTCCTGTACTTCTCCTGTCCCCATGGTGGGTTAGGAGGGTGGTACAGAAAGGGCCTCAGTTCTGTTCTTATATTTTTCACTCTCTCATAGAGGGCTGTAGTTCACAGTCCTTTCTTGGTCTGATCTTCACATGGATTGTGAGGTATGGTACAAATGTCTTCTTCATATAGGCTGAAGGTACTTCATTCCTTTCTGTTTTAATTCCTGATTTCACTTGTCTCTCTTTCTCATCCTCTTATGCCTTCTCCCCCATCCTTGGCAACTGCTGGCTACACATCGTCTCCTTTCTTTCTCTTGCTCACATTCTCCCATCCTCTTTCTTTCCCACCTCCCATGCAACTCCTGTCTAGAATCTTCTTGTCCTTTGTTCCTTAGTTCTTCTGTTTGTCTCATTCTTTCCCTCTTTGTCTTTCTCTCTGCTCCACAGCTCCCAGCAATCTCCTACCTTTCCCCCCACTCTCTCTTTCTCCTCCATCCCCAGATCTTTCCTCATTCCCATTGATCTAATATGAGTGGAACTAGGAGATCTGAAGAGTTACTTATATGTCTTTCTTTTTCAAAAAACTAAGGTATAATTATATTGTCTTATGACTGACAAAGGACAACTTCATTTATTTTTCAGTATAACGTAACTTTTAACTTTCATGTTTATGGTGTTGTGGTCTCATTAAACACAGTAAGATGAATGTCAAGGTTCAAGTTCTGTTTCATGATGTATATCTGTCTCATACTGCTGAATGAGAAACAATCTAGTTAAAAAGCAACTTAAGACACTATCTCAGCTCCTTGTGAGAAATGGCAAAGTTAAAAGTCATTTTTTAAAAAAAGTCACCACAGTAGTAAGCCTCCAAATTACGCTTTGAGGCGTCCAAACTATAACTGTAACTAACTACTTTTAGCATAATTTTCTAAGCTTTGGGCAGCTTTTCAAATATAACACCATCCTCTGCAAAGCAGAATTCATGGCCTCTCATGTAAGATTTCTATAATGTACCTTGAAAATTATGTCCGGGAAAAATGAAATCCTTATACTTTATGACAAGGAGCTGAACACTTAGGGTCACATCATGAAACCTGCCTTTTCTCCTTTTTTAATGTGCTCAGAAACAGCCACACATAGTGTGGGCTTCAATCTCAAAAAAACAAACAAAAAAAACAATTTTTAAAATCCTGATACAAGGTTTCTCATTCATGGCCATATCTCTTATGAGCTATAAGAGGCTGTGTTACTGTCACCCAGATAGATAGAACTGGTTATAGCTGTGGGGGGGGGGGGGATCCAAGTAGACACAGTTCCACAAGTAAATATGGTTCTCATCACATTTCTAGGAAACTCTTTATCCAGGAAAAATTTTAACACTCTACAATCAACCTGAGCCTTGAAAAATCCATACAACAAATTCACTTTCTTGACATCACTCTGCAACTGCACAATGGACTTCTAGGCACCACTATCTACTGAAAATCCACTGATCACTACACATGTTTACATGCATCCAGTTTCCAGCTTAGACACCCTACCAAATCTATTGTTTACAAGGAAGTCCTCTGATACAACTACATCTGCTCAGACCCACAAGACAGCAACTCAAAACTCTTGGATTTATGACACACATTTCTCAAACTATAGTACCCACCTAAGGAGGTGAAGAAACAAACAGAGAAGGCAAGATTAATATCCAGGAACCATTTACTACAAAACAGACCAAAAACACAAACTGACAGAACAACTTTAGTGGTTACCTATAGTCCCCAGTTGAGGCCACTCAAACACATCATCAAGTGACAAACAGTTCTGGAGAATAACACAGCGTCCTCACAATCTCTAGGAGGTAGGCCTTTATTGGTCTACAGACAACTTCCTAATCTCAAACAACTACTCACAACAGGATACATAACATGGACGATAAACAGGGACAAAACCTTGCCACAAATCCAGATGCCAATTCTGTCCCCACATCTGCTCTGGGAGCAGTATTACAGGGTCCAATAACATCACTTACAATGTCAGAGGTACATTTACTTGCTCTTCTTCCAGTGTGATATACGCCATCCTATGTCAGTAATGTCCCTCTACTACATTGAAAAAAACAGGAAAGTCTCTACATAACAGAATTAACAGACAAAATTCTGACATTTAGAAAAGCAATACCCCCAAACCAGTTGCAGAATATTTCAGTCTTTCTGGACACACGGTAAGTGATTGAAAGGTTGCAATCCTTGAATAAGGAAATTACAAAGAAAGACTAGAAAGAGAAACTGCTGGATTGAATTATTTTACAAGCCCCAGTACATTAGCAAAGGTATGAACAAAGACAATGGCTTCATGGCACACTACATATATTAATACAAGAGACCTGGCCACTATGCATATCACAAAATGAATCTTCTCAGAGAGAGTTTAGAAAACTGACTTTAGACAAGCAGATTTATTGCTTTCACACATCAACACTACATAAGCACTGTAAAGATCTGAAAGACCAATATCACTTTACATCAGTCCTTTGAACATTTAGGGCAAGGATTGCAATTTGCATCTTTCTAGATCCTATTACATTCCATGTCACAACTGTGTAATATACCTGAGCATTTGTTATCACTTTGTACTGGTTTTATATCCACAAAGGCTCATGTGAAAAGAAAGACCAATTAGTCTTAAAGGTACGGCAACATCCCCTTTTTCCCGCCCCCCATCCCCTTCCTGCCTCCTTTTTAAGAAATTATTCAGTGCTAACCAATGCTATTTCATCACATCATCTCAAAAGTAGTAAACACTTCAACCTACACTGTGCTTTCTTTGTGTATGGCCAGATCTACATGGCAATCCAAGTTCTTGAACATGTGAGTTACAGAAGCCAAGGAAGAAGGTATGTAATTGACTTGCTCTCATTGTAAAGTGGAATTAGAAACTTGCAGATCTACACGGTGACAAAATCCACGAGCCATAGATACTGCTGGAACCCTTATCCCTGAAACTAGGAGAAATGTATAATAACTAATATGGATTAGGGATCCCCCCTTATGTACAGGATTTGCTCATTTATTTATTCATTTATTTATTTATTGTATAACTTGGAAAATAAATGTTTCCCTATTCACTTCTGGTGTCTTCCACTGGAAAGAATAGATTTTATGCCATCTGACTTTGTTCCCTGGGATTACCTTCCTTTCAACTATTAAACAAAACTAACATGAACAGAAGCAAGGAGCCCAGGCTTCATTGGGTCCCCGTTTGCTGTTTCTGGAGAGGGGTGAAAAGAAGTGGAGGCCACAATGTGGCTTTCTCCTAGACTAGAGGCCTCTGCAGCCACTGAGGGCTCATGCATCATCTTATCCTCCACTCAAGCAAGTGACTTCCCCCAACTAGGGACTGGTTCTTACCAGATGGACCTTGAAAATGTAATCTTCACCCTGGTCCTTCTGAGGAATATAAAAATGCTCTCCACCATGCAACAACCAATCATTTAGATCCAAATACTTAACCATTATTTATTGAGATTTTTGTTGACCTAGTGAAGTTATCTCCCTAATATGAATTTTCACATTTTTGTATGGATTAACACAGCAATCTTTCTTTTTAGTGTCCTGCTTCTTTTATTTCTTTGGAATATACAAACTGAGTTTTAGAAAAGTTTTGAGTCCACACTGCATACCCTTCAATGTTCACAGATGAAAACAGGGATACATATGCCCAGCAACATCAAAGTGTGGTCAAGGTGGCAAAAGTTAGTAATGTAGAAGAACAGACAAGCTAGCAGTTTGCTTTTGCCTGAGTCTTTTGGGAAGGGTAAGATTCCACGTCCTCCTTTCCTCACCATGCCTCTCACTCCTGCTGAATTAACTGAGTACAACCTACTTTTGCACTTTGAATTCAGGCCATTGCCCCACTGCACTGTTACAGTGCTATTATCCCACTTTCAACAGCCTGTGGAATTCTGGAGTTTGTAGTTTACTGAGGCCAAAGAGCTCTCTGGCTGAGAATTCTAAATGCCCCTCCCTAAACTGCAAACCCCAGGATTCCATAGGATGTTGAAAATGGAATTATAGCACTATAACAGTATAGTGTGGAAATAGCTTCAGTTTACAGCAATTGAAGTAGGAGAAAGGGAGAAAGGAGGAGAAGAGAGAAACTGGGACATTTTAAAAGCAGCTGAAAAAAGTAGGGCAACAGAGGACAGGTGGAGGTTATGACACAGGTCTACCATCCATCTTTTACATATGGGAACTCATTTTGCAATCAACTGGTCACCTACCAAGCCAACATGGTCTTGCCATCCATATGTGGGAGCACACTAAGTATTTTGTAAATCTCCTGATTGTGGCCTATCAGGTACTTTACAGTTTTCTTGTTTTGCAGTCCCAGGCTGGTTGGATTCACTTAGGGCCCTTTCACAGTATACAATTATAGCACTATGATTGCACTTTTACTGCCACAGCAATATCCTGTGGAATCCTGTGGCTTGTAATCTGGTAAGACACTGGAGCTGTCTGGTTGAGAATTCTGAATACCCCTCCCTAAACTACAAATCCCAGGATTTAGACATGGCTGTTAAAAAAGTGGAATCATGGTGCTATTATTGTGTAGTGTGAAAGGCCCCTTGGTCACAAATATCACACGAACTTACAATGGGTGATTAAGAAGAGCAATTTTTTGCCATGCTTGCTTGTAATCAAGCTCTCTCCCAAATGGATTCTTGTCAGGAGAATCTTCCCTGAGCACGTCTATGCGACTTTGCTGTGAAGCAATCTGATTGTTCATCTAGCCTCTATCCCCAATATATGTGGACACCATTTCTATAGGTATTTAAAAGCTAGAGTATAATAGCAGGGATTTATTTTAATTGTGGTTAGGACAGTTACCACCAGTTACCTGGTTCCATACAGGCCAGATTGTTCTATGGATCAACTTGAGATAAAGCCGACTTTCTTCCAAATACAGCCTCACTTAGAGAAAAAATTAAAATTTAAAAGTTATAGTCAGCCATGATGAGCTGACAGAAGAAAGCAGTTTGAAAATAATTAGCATTAACACTTTTGGCATGCAATACAAATCTCCTGTAATTAAGGATTATGTAAAACTGAGTATTTAAATACTCATCAATTATTTTACTATTATCTCTATTTTATCTGGAAGATAATGGCTGGAGTCCAGTTGGTGCATTGTGCTAGTGGTTACACTTCTTCCAGGGTTACACAGTGATAGCAACAGCAGGCAAACAAAACCCGCCAGCATGAAGCAGCCTATTTCTCCAATGTTTTATTTATATCATGGCTACTATGCCCATGGCTATTTCTTCATCCCACCGCTACTTACACTGCGTAGTTACACTGACATAGTGAACCAACAGAATTCCAGGTGTTAATGATGACTAATCATACATGAACCCCTTCCATTGCATTTTTAAATAAACAAACAAACAAACAAAGCATAATTTATGCACCTAATGTTACAAGTTAATTGCTAGTGTTTGCAGCTCTGTTTTTTTTCTTTTTCTTACTGGCATGTGAAATACATTACAAGCAGATGGAACATACCTACACCCCTCACATCCTTATTTGCTCTGTTGTCTGCAGTTTAAATATATTAACAGTGGTGAAAAATACAATAAACACCAGTAGTCTGGATGAGGGTGGATAAGCAAAAGGCAGCTGCAGAATTTTTATTAGCTGTTTCTCTGACTTCAGATCGAATCTATGAAAGAGGAGTTCGGGGGATGGGGACACAATTCCTCTTTAATCATTTTGTCAATAGTTCAGAAAGGTCTCAAAATACAATTTACAGCATCTGTGCTGAAAATGCTGTTTCAAGGCAGCAGTGCTATGGTGCTTCATCGTTGAGAAGCATAAACATCCCCCTACACACACATTCATTTGCAGGTGGGCTAATCCTCAGATGACTCTGCCAGTCCTCCCCTCCCCGGTGTTTTTCTTTCTGCTTTAAGAAGGTTGTTTTGAATTTGTCTATCAAACTGCTCAGAAAGAAGTAGAAGCTAATAGAAAATTTGCTTTCTTTTATTCTCTCTCCAGCAACCAAGACTCCCTGAGAGACCCCTTTCGTTGGCCGTTTCCATCTCCTGCTTGCTGGCATCACATAACCCTGCCTCCCAGTGCTGACGGTCAACATCACATGTGAGATGGATGGAATAAGTGATCTGAATCAGCCACCCGAACAATCAGAGGTGTCAGTACATCAAGAGCAGCAAAGAAAAGGTGGTGGCAAGGTTCCCTTTAAAAAAAAAAGCCTTTCCAAGCATCAGCTGAGCCCTCTAAATCTTGATTTTGCACATCTGCAGATGCATGGAGAGAAATCACTATGCATGAGAAACATCCTATTTATAACACACTCATCCTCTTTCCTATGCAGTGTGAAGATGTACAGGGATAAGATTTCTCACTAAAGCTTGCTTTTACCAATTTACTACATCACGCTTGTTGTTGAAGCCCAACTCAGAATCCTGAGACAAGCAGAAATATTTTTTTCTCTACCCAAGACCTCTGCAAAATGTTTTTAAAAGAGTGCCACATGTTTACCTTGTTTAAAATGTGTTATTGCAGAGGAGATGATCCAGTGATAACGCTGCAAATATTAAACACAAATTATCTTCTCTTTTGTCCATTTTCTCGTTTGCTAGTGATTGCACTGTTTTGAACTGATAGTTGCTAAATTGGATTTCTGATATTACAGTAATACCAGGTTTCAGAAGACAATGCAATATTCCTTTCTTTATATATGCATAAATGGGTGTGCCTCTTTATGTATGCCATTGTATCTGTGTCTATGGGTACATAGACACAGATACATAACGTGAATATATTAATCATTTGCTTTCCAGCAGGCAAAATAATTTTGCACTATTATTTTTATTCTCTCTTTCTATACAAGCACTGAGAGTCCAAACATGTCTCTAAAACTACCACCCCAATCCGTTTTCATAAATCTGACAGATGTAAGATTGTTCTGTAAGGTAACAGAGCATGCGAGATATGCTAGAATATCTCAGATACAAGATTGGACTCATCCAGTTAATCAACAAATGGGGCATGTAGACACACTTAAAACAAGGCATCCTTTCACACTATACAGTTATAGAGCTATGATTCCACTTTAACTGCTATGGCTGCATCCTGTGAAATCCTGGGGTTTGTACTTTGGCAAGGCATCAGAGCTCTCTGAGAATTCTCATTACCCCTCTCAAAACTGAATATCATGGTATTTAATAGAAAGTTGCCATGGCAATTAAAGTGGAATCACAGCACTGTAATCAGTTAGACCAGTGGTTCTCAACCTGTGGGTCCCCAGATGTTTTTGGACTTCAGCTCCCAGAAGCCCTGAGCATTGACAACAGTGGCTGGGGCTTCTGGGAGCTGAAGTCCACAAACATCTGGGGACCCACAGGTTGAGAACCACTGAGTTAGACCAAAGCAGCCCAAGAAGTTGGCATATGTGTGTATATGTGCGCAGTATAGTAAGCCCAACTTTCTCCTGCTT
This sequence comes from Iguana delicatissima, assembly GCA_948472985.1. Lineage (NCBI taxonomy): Eukaryota > Metazoa > Chordata > Lepidosauria > Squamata > Iguanidae > Iguana > Iguana delicatissima. Next base: position 1,712,681 of record CAOKZL010000625.1, read on the forward strand.
CCGTGTGAATTATAAGCCATGCTCATGTATGCTTCCAGTTAAAAGGCTGGATTTTTTTAGTCTCTGTCCAAATTAGCATCTCTCCACCACCTAGCAGCTCTGCATGGCCAATTCAAAACTAAGGCCCTTTCTGCACCTTACCTTATCTCGTCACCCTGCAGTCGCGATCCTGGCAGCGCCTTTGGCAGGAAGGGAGCATGATGGGAATGCTCCCCCTGCACCAAAGTGGCTCCCTATGGAAGGGAGCATAAGGGACATGCCGCTTCCTTCTGCAACACAGCTTGACTCTTTCCCATGCTGCGCTGGGGCAGGAAGCACCTCCATCACACTTCCAGGCCTTCTGCAGGGCAGGTAAGTGCGGGACCATCACACGATCAGGGGTAATTGCAGTGAAAATCCATCAATGATTTACCCTGCGATCACACCAACTGATGACATGAGAAGGACAGAACTGTGGCAACATCTTGTGAAAGCATTGGCCATTTCCACACTACACTCTTATAGCGCTATTATTCCACTTTCCGACTAGCCAGCCCCTCCCTAAACTGCAAACTCCAGGATTCCATACGATGTTGAAAGTGGAATAATAGTGCTATAAGAGTTTAGTGCGGAAATGGCCATCATCATGGTCCTGCTCCTTTCACGTCCCCATGTCGAGATGCCATGTCCATGTAAAAAGGGTCTAAGTAGAGTTGCCAGGTGATACAAGGGACAAGGCTCTTGCCCCATTAATGGTTGTGCAGAATGGTTGTGCAGAAAGGGAATTTCAACAATTGCATGACAAGCCCCATTTGCTGAAATTCCTTCTTCTAATACAACTTTTAAAGAGACAAGAGTCCTGCCTCTTATTGCACCTGGCAACCTTGACAGCAAGCAGCTGTCATGGGCTTCCAGGACCTAGACTCAGACTTAGAGTCTGAGGCAGCAGAACCTGCTCTGAGATCTGACACAGAGACTGCTGCAGGAGAACCTGCAGAGCAGACAGTACCACCACCTGCCCCAGGGACAGAAGTGTCAGCCCCAGCAGGGAGCCCTGCTCACTCTGACACAGAGAATGATCTACCCATACCTACCTTCACCCAGCGTAGACACCAAAAGGTTCTCCTGCATCTCTCCCAGCGAATTTATGCCAAGCACCAATTAATCAGGCACCAGCTGCACTGACCCTGGAGCCTATAAGAACTGAGCCTTTCCTCTCTAGCCTTTGTCAGCAATCAACTAACTATTTCTCCCATGCATGCTTCTGTTTGCTTCCCTTGTCTGTGTTTCTGCCTTTGACTTGTGTTTGTTTTTGCCTGCCTGTGATTTATGGACATTGTTGGGACGTTTATTGCTTTGCATTTGCAAAGCTGTTTCCTTTCTGCAGTAAACTTACCACTTAAGTTACTGCTGAGTTTCTGATCTGTCTTTGTTATCAGCTTCTCCTAGCTGCCAGCTCAGACCAAACTTGGATAGCAGCCTCAAAATACTTTGGATTACAACAGACAGAAATAATACATTTTTAGCCTAAATCTAACGTAATATTGATACTGCTGCAACAGCACAAAGGAAATGTATTTCCTTCCTGTCCCCACTGCAGCCCTTGAAGCTGACCAAAAATCCACTGCAGGAGGCTGTCCCTGTCCTCTGGAGCAGCTTTTGGGGGCACATGCTAGCTATGATATGAAGAAGAGACCCTACACACACACACACACACACAACTTGTGTTGCATTGCAATGTTTTGCAGAGGAAATCCAACATTGGAACTTGGTACTTGTTTCTTGAAAACACATTCCTGCCTCGATCTTATGACGAAGTCTCAGAGGGGAACTTAAAGAATGATGTACAAGATATAATCATCTCTGCTAATCAGAAAGGCCAGGAGCTTCAACTGTGCAAGTGTTCATTCTGCAAATTCAATTTTATAGTTTAAAATGCCACTTGTCAACAAACACATTGAAACTTCTAAGAGTTGTTGAAAATCTGTTTTGGGAACAGGGAGTAAATCTGGTATGTCCAGCTGGCTTCCATCACAAATTGCAAAAACTACCTCCACTTTAGCATTATGAGAGTGAATATTTGTCCTAGAATTCTTTCACCCTACAGAGTTATAGCACATAATACCACTTTAGTGGTTGTGGCTACATCCTATGGCATCTGGTCTGATGAGGCGTTAATGCTTTCTGGCTGAGAATACTAAAACCCCCTCCCTAAACTGAACTCCCAGGATTCCATAGGATGTTGCCATGGCCATTAAAGTGGGATCATAGAGCTATAATTGTATAGCAAGAAAAGGCCCTTAAACTTTGTGAATGCAGTTCCATGGTGGTCCTGCTTCAGTCATGATATGTCTACGCAAATCGGCCATGCTCCTCCAATCCTCCAACAGGGCCCACAGGTATACCTGACAGTGCCTGAAGGTGGTATTTCAGGTGAAATCATTTCTGATCCCTGAAATAACACTTTGTTCCCTTTTTGGGGGGGGTTTGAGGTGCCCCCCCAAAAAATTGGAGTTTGGGTAGTTCTGGGGGCCTCAGGGAGGCAAGAGCTGCAAGCGATCCCCCAAAAGAATGATTCCTGCTGCATGCCTGCACACATACAACTGCTCAAATTACATAAGCAGGTTGAGATCTTGTAATAAGAAATGTAGCTACAAAAAGGTAGCTATGTCTCATATCCTCAAATATTCCCCCACCAAAAAAGTAGCTTTTAAACTGTGAGGCCCCTACAACACAGATCCATAAGGACTATGTCTTCTATAACTTAACTATAACTTCCTATATTATCCTGCCCAAGCTTTAGGATCTGCAAAGGAGGAACTTCCCTCTGTCCCACCACCTTCAGAGGCACATTTGGTGGGAATGCAGAAGTCAGCCTTCTCTGTGGCTGCTCCCAAACCCTGGAACTCCCTCCCTAGGGAAACTAGGATGACTCCTTCTTTGTTGTCTTTTTGGTGGCAGATTAATGTCTTCCTTTTCCAGCAAGTCTTTGGAAATCAGTTTTTAACAAAAGGATTTCTTATGGTACTTTACTTTTTTTTAATCTTTGTTTTAAAGTAAGATTTTAAATAGTTTTAATTCTGTTGTTATTTAATAGTTTTTTTATCTTAATTTTGTATGTTCTTTAACTATATGGGTTTTTAATTGTATTTCATTTTGTAAGCTGCCTTGAGTCTAATCCTGCGAGAAAGAAGGCAGGGAAAGCAACATATTCATGTGACACTACCTCCTCCATCTTTTCAGAGACTCATGAAAAGCAAGCTAGTTTATCTCTTCTGGCCACAGGCCACAACACCAGTGCATCCTTTCACAGTGCATTCCCACAATACACTTTTAAAGCATTTCCTGGTGCAATTTAGTAACAACTGGTCTAAATTTTATGAAGCAGAAGTTCAAATATCTTTCATTGAAAGGACTTTGTTGTGTGTTAAGCCAATAAAAGGAAGCAGCACAGCATCTTGAGGTCATACCTGCCCCAGGCCCTGGTGAGCTGTACCTGTCCACCCATTTATTAAAAAATGGAAGTACTCAGAAGTTCACTGCCAAGTTTTTGGTTTGGGTTGGGTTGGGTTGGGTTTTTTGAGGAGGGGATGTTATTTTGAGACAAAAGCAGACCTGGGGTACTTGGAATGACCTTTAAATGGCCAGTGCTTCCTTGTCAAATCTTCTAAAGCCAGAACTGGCCATTTTTCAGCAGGTTTTGTTGTTGCTGCTGTTGTTTTGTTGCTGTTGTTGGTTTTTTTACGGGCTCATGATTTTGGGGCCACAAATACAATAAATAATTTTCTCAACTGAAACTTCCAAAATAAAATCATACTTGGCAATGTCATGATAGAATGGTTCAGAAAGTTCCATACAGACTTGCTCCTTTGATATAACAGTTTATTTGTTTTTCAACTATGTCAAGGAATCTATAGAACGAATGGAGAGGTGGACCAGATGTCAGTTCAACATGATCCCATAGTCAGATCCTGTGGCCACTATCTACACTGAGATGGATCAGAGAAAACACGACATAATGTAGCTGCTCATACCATACTATTTCTTTTTAATCAGGTTGAAGTGGCTGAACACATGGAAGACCATGACTCTAAAATACTACTCTGTGGTTTCTGCAGACTTCCTATAAGCATTTTCAAACTTTTATCTCAGATTCATGAGGATTGGTAATGAATTTAATCTGCTCAACTTATAGCAGGATGCACAATGAGCATTTCAGATGTTTAGTGAGAATGTAGGGAATAGAGAGACAAGGAACATGAATGATGTCCCTACCTATTATTTCCACATAGTAATCTAAAGGTCTGAATAGATTTTACTGCAAAAAAAAAAAAGTTGAACATGCATAGATTTCCTCTGTATAAACAAAGAGAGCATTCCTAGTCATATCCACTAGGCCTAAGTGTGTATAACTCAGTGGTAGCCACTAAAGATTTATTCCAGACTTTAATGGAGCTATCCAAGGTTCTGAACTCTTTGTTCACCATCTTGGACAATCCTTTTAAAGTCTGGAGTAAAATCAGAAACAGACTCACTGTATCCCAGACAAAGAAGGCACCAGCACACTGGCAAGTTGCACATGTGTACAGACTTTCTGATGAAGGGATAGTGGACACATTTCTCCGTCTTCTTCTACATCCGTGCCTTGAACTTCAGAAGGCATGTTACATCTGTGCAAGGACAGTGAGAATTTCTTCTGCCATGCATCAAACAAAGCAGATGCCCAGCACTAATGTGGGCTCTGTCCATCCCACATTGTGAGAACATTTGTGCTAGCTGGTATGTTTTGAACTCTTCATCCATCATTCAAGCATAATCCTCTGATCTTTCTATACGTGACCTCTTTTAGCCCCTGACATTGATCCAGAATGTTTTTGTTTGTTTAAAAGGTGATGTTTAGTGAACATTTCTCCTTGTATGTGAGACCTCAGACCAGTAGGAATGACCCAATGTCTCCAGGCAAATGGATTAAGTTTCAGAGCCTAGATTTAAAAATTAATATTTAATAGTGAGCATGTATGTCAGTGGGAGGACTAAGCAATAAGAGTTAAAGGTTGACAGGGGTCCACTTATGATGGGCCCTCTTACAGATCAACTTGGATTTGCCATATATAACCTGGCTTGCATTGGCCTTGCAATCACAGTATTACAGTATTCCGATGTATGCACAGGGACAGCCAAAGGCCTGTAGAAAGTGAACTTGCTGTAGCTGTCAGATTGCAATTCTGTGCTTCCAAAATATTTAGGCAGAATGAATTATATGCCACAGAGAAAGGGAAGCTCCCCTCTAATGCAAATAACCACTTTGAGAAGCAATTTTAATTGAGATCATAGCTTATATTTCCCTTTCTCACTCCCCAGTGCCACGGCTCTCAGCAACTCCATCTGCATCAACTGCATTCCAGGAACTGCATCAAAGATATGCTCCCTCTTCATATGGAGTAGCCTATGGCCATCAAAACTCATATTTGCAGCCTTATCCTACTGAAATTTCATGAATTTGTCTAATCCCTTTATTAGAATACTCCCTCTTGGTATGGGTCTTCAACACTACAGGGAGCATATATGACTGCAACTCCCACTGTTCTTCATCACTGGTGATACTGGCTAGGGCTGCTGTGACTTACACTCCAACAACACCTAGTGGGCCACAAGATCCCCACTCCTGGTTTAAATTAAAAACCTGACATTTAATTCCAATGAGGGGAAAAAAACGATAATTTTGCATATGCTTTTAGGCTCTTTCCCTCTTTAATCACACTGGTGATATTCTGTGCTTCATGTACCACAGTCAATGAGTTTTTGAAAAATCCTGGGCTGTTATATATGTCTTATAGTTTCTCTCCCTCTCCCCTCTGTGTCACACACGCACGCACGCACACACACACACGCGCACACCCATGTCTCTCTCATCCATTAACCTTCTATGCTCCCCTTCTTTTCTTTCAATGAAAAGATGCCAGGTCATCAAAAATGCTCCGTACTGACTCAGTAAAAAGGACAGTGTATTGCTTTCTCCGAGGGAATTATTGCTTTCCCTCCTACAGGCTGTCTCTTGGCTGTGAGGAGTTGCATTCGGTTGCCACTTCACTGCAATACATCTCTTTTCCATTAAAAGTGCAATTTGTACAAACATCCTTTTATTACTTATCAATTGTTTTGCCAGCAAAAACAAAAGCAAAGGAAAACAAAAGAAAAGAAAATGCAGAGCTGGAAAGAAAGGCAAGGCAGTAAGCTGACAGGGGCACTGTTGCCTAACCCAGAAGGGTCCTGTGTTGAATGAAGGGAAAGAAAAAGACAATTTTGTCTGGTAGCTATATTTAGAGGTTTGTTTGATTAGTATGGGCATACCGAGGTAGGCAGGTAAAACAAATTATGTATGTTGCTTTCTTACATGAGTGTCTGTCTAGTTTTTCTGTATGGCCTTCGTTGTTGATTTATTACGTGAATTTAGGGGTTTTAAGGAGCTGTTTGTTGAAAGGATAAGGAGAATTCTTGTGTCTGAGCCATTTCTCAGAACTCGAGCGCACGCAAAACTGGCACAGGATGCCTATGCAGTAGAGAAGTCTGCACTGCAGTTAGGGATTTGACACGTGACTTGGGAAAGCAAATTATGTCTTCATCTTCTCCAATAATTGCAATGCTTCTTCATGTGGGATGCAGGGTACGAGACCTTCTGTTCAGCTTCTTCATGCATAATGGTGGTGGGATTGGGAAAGGTGCAGTGAACAAGACACAGCAAGAATGTATGTTATAATTAACAATGCAACTGGAGATTTTACAGCACTTTAAATATGCCTCCCATATTTACAGTCCCACATTGTGTTTATTATCAAACCACATGCTTTTATAAATTGAGAAATAAGGGGTGCATAGTCTATGGAAAAATGGTGATGTGCTGCTTTTAATTTGCAAAAATGAGAAGCATTTGTTTCTTTTTCACTGTTTGAATTGTAAGTGTTCTGGAGTAGCTATTTATATCAGAAACTAGAGAACTAGAAACAGGCAAGAACTGCTTGGTCTTGAAAGCCATCTTCCTGACTACTATTCTTCATAGTTGCTTACATAGCATTTTTACCTGTGCTTTCTAATCAATTACAAGATGTCCCCACAGTTTCTCTTAAAGGATGAATGGTGTGATTAGTGATATACTTGTGCAGCAGTCTGCAACCTGAATCTCTCCTGATGTTCTGGACTTCAATGCCCACCACCCCACTCAGTGTGGCCAGTGCTCAGGGGACGCTTAGGAACTGTGTGGAAAAACATCAGAAAGGAAAGCAGACTACACTCAAACATGGGTTGCTTCCTATCAGGATTACAAAAGGGTTCCTCTCCTGCATTCAGCACGTACCTGAAGTGTTCTGTTCTGCCAACCTTGTGGGAAAAAACAATGGAATGCAGCACTGGAATCAGTCCTGTCTAAGAGGTGATCAGAAATTGTCAGAAGAAATACCCAGCTTTTATGAAACCCAAAGGTCTCTGGATCACAACCTATGATACAAGTAAATATTTGTTATATTTTTGTACTGACCTTCTTCCAATAACTCTGAGTGGCAAATCTGATTCTCCTTCTCCTACCAACTTGATTCTCACACCAGGACTGTGATAAAGGTTAGGATGTAACCAAGGGAGTGACTAGCCAAGGTTATCCAGTAAGTTTGGCAACCATGAGGGGACCTGAATGTGAGTTTCTCTGATCTTATCCTGAGAAAGGGATGGATATGAAAATTTTGGGCTTATTTTTTTGTGACAAAAACTTTCCAAAACCCACAGGACATTTCCACACTAGACTGTTATAGTGCTATTATTCCACTTTCAACATCCTATAGAATACTGGGGTTTGCAATTTAGTGAGGGGCCTCAAAGGAATAAGTGGAAAGGAGCAGTCTAGTGCAGAAATGGCCTCAGATTTATTCATCTATGTGAGGAAAGTACTTGAAATGTAAGAGGAAAAATAAATACTAAAGAAAGTACTATTGACAGAGTTATCCATCCACGCCAGAAACCTTTGAGTGGCTGGATCTTAAACTACTGGCTGTGAATCCCCATATATTTAACCATGTTTGTGGTTGTGGATTAGGGTTGTCACCTCTTTTTTCCTGATGGCTTCCTGGTAGGTAGGTACAACATGGTCATATCCATGTTGGGAATGGCCGTTCATATTCTTTTTGACTTGCAGATATATTACTAATAGAAACTTATATAAAGTTGCAAATTTATTCATAAAATTAATGGAATGAAACTGTGCTTTTTAAAAAAGAAATCAAATGTGAGAGAAAACGAAAGGAACACCCATCCCTACTCTGATGCTACAGCTACACATGCTGTCTATCTGAATACATGAAACAGTCAAGTTTTCCCCTTATGCTAAATTCAATTTTTCTTTCATCCTGTGATACTCACTTTGCAGTTCATGCAATCTTCAGCATAAAGGAACTTTACTAGATGCCCAGTTTGGTCTCAAAATATGCATCTGCAAAGAGTCATTCTCCCAGAACTAACATGATCATCCAGATTACTTTTTTATATTCAAAAACATACTTAGACTACTTCTAAAAAGAGCTCCAAAGGCATCATTCAGATCCAAAACAAAACATGTGAACAAAAGTACTACTAGATCAAATTAAACACACTAAAAGCCTGGCACAACAAAAACACAATAATCACACATTTAAAGGACAACAGAGAACAGGCCAATCCAACCTCCCTTGGGAAGGAGTTCAACCAGTGGGAAGTTAACACCAAAACAGTTTTGGCTTGCATCCTGCATTTCTACCACATGCATCTCCTTTGGCAGCAGAGCTAGACTATGGGTTACGATTAGAAAATATGAAAGACCTGTAAAGTTCTTGAAATATTTTCAGGTTACTCAGCCAGTTGGTTAGCTTTATCTGTGCAAGTTCCCTCCACTATTCTTCACTGCTCTTTGCAGGAGTGGGGGAAGATAACATCGGGAGGTTTAAATGAACTTCATAGTCTACTTGTGTAGCAGTGTACCTGCCAACAGCATGTACAAGGCAGCAAGGCAGGCTGAAGACTGCAGTAATCTGCTTCAAGTGAGGAATTTGCACCAGATTCTAACACTCAGTTGAGGTTCTTGTATTCCTCTTGGCCTTATTCTGACTCTCTACCACTTTCCACAAGATGAGAAGCCTTAGAGGGACAAGTCTTTGGCCTAAAACCAAGTAGTCCTCTGTCTCTCCATGAGCTCATGCCATCTGTGCTGCAGCCATGGAATCTGGGAATTACAGAGTTCTTGAGATAGACTCAGGGGGCCACAGAAATTTAGGGTCAGAGGTTGCTGGCTCTGCAGTGGTACTTGGGCATAGTGCTTCCTCTGTTGGCACCCACTGGTTATTTGGCCTTTTGAGTCCATATCCAGCTTAATTCTAGACTATTGGGTCCTGACACAGCAGGCTCTCTGTAAGTACTTGGCTGAAAGTAATTTAGGTCAGTGATTATTGACACTTTGTTCTTCGCTCACAAATTTCTTGGGGACTGCCAGTAGGGGAGTCTTTCAACCACATAATGTTTTTGCCTACAATTTTCATTAGTCCCTTCCAGCATCAATAGCAAGGTAAACCAAAGGCTGTAGTGTAAAACATCTGGAGAGGCAAAGGTTGCCATACCTGCAGTAGCTGTTGCTTTCTTCCCTGGTACCAACAGCACCTGTCCATATTCAAGAGGTTCAAGTAGTTTTTTTCTCCACAAGTAGAATTATAGAATCATAGATTTTGGCAAGACCACAAGGGCTGAGTCCAGCCATCTGCTATGCAGGAATACACAATAAAGCACTCCCGAAGATGGCCATCCAGCCTCTGTTTAAAAACTTCCAAAGAAGGGAACTCTACCACACTCCAATGCAGTATATTCACTGTTAAACTGCTCTCACCATTACTTCTTCCTAAAGTTTAGGTGTAATCTCCCTTCCTGTAGTTTGAAGTCATTGCTTCCGTGGCCTAGTCTCTGGAGCAGCAGAAAACAAGATTTCTCCATCCACCATAAGACATCCCTTCAAATCTTTAAATGTGGTTATCATGTCACCTGTTAATATTCTCTTCTCCAGGCTAAACACATCCAGCTCCCTAAGCCACTCCTCATAGGGCATGGTTTCCAGGCTTTTTGCCATTTTGGTCACCTTCCTCTGAACACATTCCAGCTTGCCCAGAACTGAACACAGTATTGCAGGTGAGGTCTGGCCAAAGCGGAATACAATGGCCCCTCCACTGTTGTGAGGGTTCAGAGTACAGAACCCTTGCAAAAGTGGGAAAACAGTGAATAACTCCCCCTCCACGCACCCCCTCCCATTCACTTCCAGGGCTCCCCACCCATTCTCTTGTATTTTACCTCAGCACACATTCTCTGTGCCAGGACAAAATGCATGGGAATGGGAGGGGAGCTCCAGAGAGGAGAACAAAGGCTCACATGAGCCTCTCCCTCCCCGCATTCCTTTTCGTTTTGCCTTGCTGCAAGTTCTCCACACTGGGGGAAAATGCATGGGAAGAGAAATCTTCATGCAAATCTTCCTCCCTATTCCTTTGTGTTTTGCCTTGGTGAGATCTCCCTGCTCTGGGGCAGCATGGAAATGGAATGGAAATGCATGGAAATGGGAAGGGGAGCTCCAGAAGGGAAAAGGAAGGTTTGCACAAACCTCCCCTCCGCCCCATTCCTTTGCATTTTGCCTCGACATGTGTTCTCCTGCTGGAGCAAAATGCATGAGAATGGGAGGGGGAGCTCTAGAGGGGAGAATGCAAACACTTGCCTCCCCTCCCCCCATTCCCTTGCCTTTTTCCTAGTCATACTTATCTCCCTTCTCCATGCCAGGCAAAATGCACGGGAATTGGAGAAGAATAAGGATAGGGGAAGGCACACACACTTGTGAATAATCAAATTTGTGACAGTCAAGCCTGCGTATAAGGAGGAGGACTGTACAGTGGTACTATTACTTCCTTTGACATAAGCAATATGTTCCTATTTATGCAACCTAGAATCACATTGGCTTTTTCAGCTGCCACATCACAGCATTGACTTATGTTTCACTTATGACCTACTAAAACTCCTAGATTTCTTTCAGATGTACTGTGGTCAGGTCAGGTGTCACTCAACCTATATCTGTGCAGTTTATTGTTTCCGCCTAAGTGTAGTACCTTACATTTCTGCCTATTGAAATTCATTTTGTAAATGCAGTCAAGCTTGCGCATACCTGCATACACATATATGTGTTTGTTGCTTGCTTTTTAAAAATTTTGCTCTTCCACCATGGAACCAGGGATAGCATACATTCCCCACCTCCAGCCCCTGCCCTGATAACAGTCTTTTGAATTGGTTATGGACAAGAGATAACACTTGGCCTATAATCATGCCATGACCTTCATGGCTTGGGAGGTAATTGCAAATTCTTACAGCTCACTCTAAATATTTCGCAGAAGCATTACTGATTTGGACTGTAACTCTCAGAGGCCCTCCCCCAGCAAAGAAACTGGCAATGCTGGTTAGAGCATTCTGGGAGTTACAGTCCAGAAAGTAACTTTCTGAGCCCTGGGATGTCATCCAAAGAGCAAAATGGGGATTGGATATTTGGCAACAGATATACTCAAATCAGAACAATAAAGAGATATTAGTAAGACCCATTGTTTTGATGTGAGATGCCTTGGGTATCATGTCAGGAGAAAGGTAAAATAATAAAAAGAAACAAACAAATACATTTTTTAATTGAACGGACCAGAATTCTCTGTCTTCTCCATCTTCTCTCGCCTTTCAAATTGTAAAGCTAGCAGTTTTCTAGAAACACAGTCATCACTGTGATTTTTATCTTCTGGCTTATAAATGAGCCGCATTAAATATTGTAAGAGAAGCACATTCAAAGTTCTTTGTGCATGCTTAAAACAAGCTGCCAAAATTGTGTTCTTTCCTTCCCTCAGAATAGCAATGCAGGGACTGAGTACAATGCCTGCCTGCACTAAGGACCGGCATTACCTTAGCTAAAATAATCTGAGGGGCTTCCAGCTCGGAAGCCAAATGGTGTTAGGTTCCCTGCATATGGCCTCGCTTTCATGTTTCTACTTCACACCAGATTGACAAGAAGAGCTTGAGAAGCCTTTTCTTCATGGCTGCATCTTGACCTTGACCTCAGAGCTTTAGAGAAGGTTGCTGGCATTCGAAGCAGCCATTGTCCACTGTCAACTCCTCTTTTCTTTTGATATTAAGGAGAGTGAAAGGTCATGCAATATGCTCCCTTTTCTAGGTTTAGCATTCGGAGGGAGTGCAGGAACAGAGGCTTCTGTTGTTTCCATTGCAAAACATTTTTGTTTGACTTTTCTGCTTGGGTCAGGTATGCAGCAGCATTCATTTCTTTCACTCATTTCTTCCTTTTCCTCTTCCCCCTCTCTCTCTCTCTCTCACACACACACGCACACAGAAATGGAGGGGAGGGGAAAGAACCAAATCTATATGTGTCAGACATTCAGCAAGGGAAAGACAAAGGCACTGAGTTAATTACCCATCATTTACTGCTGCTGAGAAGAACAGATGGTAGCAAGCGATGTGTGAATGGCATGGGGCAGGGAATTATTCGATCTTTTTTTAGATTAATCGCCAGTGGCAAAGTGGGTGATTACAAGCTGTGACCCTTCTACCAATACAGAAAATGTATATATGGGTTTTCTGTTAAAAAGGTTTCAAGAAAGAAAGAAAGAAAGAAAGAAAGAAAGAAAGAAAGAAAGAAAGAAAGAAAGAAAGAAAGAAATTGGAGGGTATCAAATGCATGAAAACAATTGTTATTATGCTGAGGAATCACATTACTAGATGCTCAAAGAGCAATTCTCCTTTCAGATAAACTTTAGAAAGCCTCCAGTTTGGGCAACTTTGCCTGGGAATGAACAAGATCAAGATGGAGGTGTGTGGGGGGGGGATAACCCATATGTTTTCTGCAATTTCCACAGAGCAGAAGGTTGCTCACTTGAAGAGGCCCTGGAAAGAAAGCTGGTGCAGAAAACAGTGAGTAGGACTGTACTATTTTTAAGTGCTGATACAGGTTGGAAATAGAAAATAAAGATAAAGGTGAGGATTTTGGTCTAGGGCCCAAGCTGGCATAGACAGAGAAGAAAAAAACAGCTAGGTATTTACTATACCACTATTGTTCTATTCTATCTCAGCACCTTTCAAGGTCAGTATAATTTCCTCCCCATCTTGCAAAAATACCCAACCTTTCTTTTTCTATATGGGAGGAAAAAGGGGGGAAGAGAGGTCTACTGCATTTTCAGTTGCATCAATAATTAATTGGTACATGAGAAAAACAGATGTTGTCTTTTGCAGATCATAGAAACTGCTTCATCATCAAAATCTCTCCGATCACCTAATTATTAAACCTATACAGTGTTAATATTATGGGGAGTTGGGTTGGGTGTGGTGAGAGGGGGGGACAGGGGGAGAAAGGAAGGACGGAGGGATGGAAGCAAGCCACAAATGCCACTCCCTGAAAGCACTGACATTGCAACTGCATTTTCTGGCACTTCCAGTCTTGTTGGGGGCACCATTCTTTGCAACATCAAAAGAGAGAGAATGGGCAAGATTTGAAGGGGAGTGGCTCAATTTCTCCTCCTTGCATATTCTTCTTCATCAAGAGCAGTGAAACACCAGCGGTACTATACCGCCTGATGACTTGCCCATGTGTTTTTGATAGTAAAGGCAAGGAGGTGGGAGCGGATGGGAGGAAGCTGGAGGAACAATGTTGGATTGTATTAGTCAGCAGCATTGGGTGGTGCATTTAAAATTGCAATCCATTTAGCCTGAATATAGGATCAGGAAGAAAGTACAGTCTGAGCCAATCTGCCCTGGAGGAAAGAGAAGCATAAACCATTGCAGGAGACTAGAATTTCCAGTGTGTGGTTTCATTAAAAGCCAGGCTCTCAATACAATGTCATCAATTAAAAGGATGGATTTCCTCTCTCTCTCTCTCTCTCTCTCTCTCTCTTGCTCTGTGTCATACACACACGCACATTTTATATGCCACCACATTGAAAAGATGCAAATAAGGCAACAGCACAGTTTCCAGTAAACATAACAGCACAAACAATTATACTGCGTGTGCAGTTACCTTACCTAGATTAACATCACATTGACTCTGCAAGGAGAATGCTTGCATCACTGAAGGGGAAAAAAATTAAAAAGAGGTCTGCATACATTTTTCTTTGCTGTAGGTTTTTATGATCATTTTTTCCTGCATCATGGCTACTGTTTAGCTTGTTTTTTTGGTTTTGTTTTTTACCTTTTTAAAAAGGTAATTTAGCATTTAAGTTGAAATATAAACTGTTATGGATGGGAATAGGCCCTGAGAAAAGAAGATTTAAACAAAGACTGTTTTCTGATTTCTGAAATTATAGAGACAGGAAAATATGTGTCCACCAAGGATAATTCTAGCAAAATTATGAGCAAAATATCCAATTGGGCTTTGATGAGCGTATCTTCTAACCCTGCCTAGCCAAGATAAGGAGGTTCTACGAAAAGGATCCTGCAATGTTTATGTGAACACAAAGGATGGCTGATTTATAGTAAGAGCACATCTGTATCTGTGGACGCATTTTTATAGCATTTCCTGAAATGTCACACAAACCGAAGACATTCTTTTTTTAAAAAAAATGCTTTGGAAAAAAATTAAGAACAATGGAGGAGGGGCGGAGAGTGACTCATTTCTTAGAAAAGACATGGTTGGATTACAATCCGACAATGTCTGGACATCTTTTTATATATGTTGCTATGTGTGTGTCAGGTTCATGAGGGAAAAGAAACTCTTCATGAATTTTTGCAGCTTTTTTGCTGCTCCAGAAATATGTAATTGGAAAGCAGCCATTACTTATACCCCTGTAGATTTTTTTTCCTTTCCTTTCTTTTTTTTTTCTGAAACAAAGATGAAATTGAAATTGATTTTGGGGGTGACATTTATATTGAAAGGAGGATCATTTGATATTTTTCCCAAGGTGAAGTCCTTACTCATTTTGAAATATTAAAAGTGCAGAAAGCCATACGAGGGCTGTGTGTATTTCACAGGAGGCTTGCCTTGCCAGTGGCATTTGTTGTATTGTTCCCTAATATGGTGGCCTGTGTGTTTATCCTCTGTTCTCACTACTGCATGGTACGTATGCAGTATGTTGCTTTTAGCTGAACACTAGTCGAGCATAAAGCATTCTCTATAATATTCACTACCTAGAAATCTGTATATTATGATTTTTTCTCCTCCACTCCTGCATTGTTCATGCATGATGAAATCCACAAGGACATAGTACCAACTGGAAAAGAAAATATGCACATGGATGGCAATCCTACACTTCACAAGTATAATTAAATCCCAATGAAATCAGTGGTATTTAAATATCCTAACTGCATGTAGGAAACAACCACAGGGTGATAGTTAAGGACATAGTCAGCAAACGTATACGGGCTTGCTCTGGAGGAAAATATTCTATTCTGTTTTCTCTCTCTCTCTGTTTCCCTCCCCCACCCCTCTCTCTCTCTCTATATATATAGTTTGCAAGCAGTCAAACTGCTGCATGGAATGGTGCACTGCACTTCTGCATCATCATGCAATTCACATCCTTTCTCCCGAACCATTTTCCTAAGGCTGAGAATATCAGCATGGTAGCATTTACCCATTAGAAGAAAATTGTGTTAGAAATTAGTATGCAGGCAAACGAGTCAGAGGTGGTATTAGAGGCCATATTCAAATAAGAAGCCAAAACTGAAAAGTAGAATATAATTTACTAATACTGTAATCAGTTTTACTGCTTTACACAAGCCATTTTTGCTCACCTTCCCTCTGTAACCATATCCATCTATTTTCTACTTGTTTTGTATTATACTGACCTTCCTAACTGGAGGAAAGAAAGAAACCGTGTTAAGATATAACTAGATATATGACTACAGGTACATGCTTAATTTACAAAGGTATGCACACCCATATTTATATCCATATGGATATGGTGTGCCCATAATCAAAAGTATTTCATCCAGACTATATAAATTATATTTCATGTAAAATTTGTTCTGATATAATCTTCATGCCACCCTGGACCAAAATGGGCACAAAGTAGGAGATTTTTTTAAAAAAATAATCCATGATTAGATCTCTTTTGCCTTGAGGTAGGAGTTCACATTAATTAGCAGTCCATGTGGCTACTATATGCATCAAGAAAATGGTGCTCCAAAAGAAGAAATTTTATCCTTCTTGTCTTCCCCTTTCCCGGATCTAATACATTCCCTATTCAGACATTGCTGAACCCTCTGCTATAGTTCTCAGTAATCCTATCTCCTTGAATTCAGTTCCTAAATTTGTGGAACAAAGGACTAGTAACACTAATGGTCCACTTTTAAGATGCAGATAACAAGTCATGGTAGGAGAACCAATTGGGCAGACATGCAGCATTACCATTTTATACACACCTCTGTCTGAAATACCAGTACGCATGGTCTCAATAGTGGGTACCTTACCCCTATATGGGATGAGACGTACTTCCTTACACACGTTCAGTCCACAAGCAATCAGCTACCTTGAGCACAAGAAAAGAGAACTGCAGATCTGGCCCAGTAATCCAAGTAAGATCCTTCCTGTACATACACAAACACACATGCATACAAGGTGTCCATGCGAATTTCTAGGCACAAAAGGAAGACTAATTGATCTGTTTCTCTTCTTCCCTAGCATGTTTTGGGTTACAACATCCGTTAGCCCTATTACTCTGCTGGCTAGAACTGTTGCCCTGTGAATATCTGTGCTGAACAGTCCTTCTCAGTGTATGAAATCCTAAAGGCCTTTCACACTACACAATTATAACAGTTTGATATCACTTTAAACTGCCATAGCTGCATCCTATGGAAGCCTAGGATTTGAAGTTTAGAGAGGCACTATTGCTGCCTGACTGAGAATTCTAAACATCCCTATCTAAACTGCAAGTGGTATAGTGTTTGAGTGTTGGACTATGACTCCAGCAACCAGGGTTTGAATGCCCACTCAGTCATGGAAACCCAGTGGGTAACCTTGGACAAGTCACACTCTCTCAGCCTCAGAAATAAGGCAAAGGAAAACCTCCTTGGCACAAATCTTGCCAAGAAAACCCTGTGATAGGATAGGATCGCCTTAAGGCCACCATAAGTCAGAAATTACTTGGAGGCATACGACGACAACAAATTGCAAATCCCAGGATTCCATAGTCTGGAATCATGCTGTAAGCATATTGCTATAATTTTGTAGTATGAAAGAGCCCCTGCTGTGCATTAAAGGTGATTCTAAATATAATGTGTCTATTTATTTTAATGTTATTTTTTAAACATTTAAAAATATTCACACAACATTAAGTGAGGATCCAAGCCATAATGTGGAAAGGAGGTTGGGTTGGTTGGGTTGGATTGGGTTGGTTTTAAACAGAGTTTTCAGATATATAGATATATATAGATATATATATGTAGTGGATATTTCTCACACATTTGTTTTGTGTTCCCAACACTGATTGCAAATAAGTGTTGAATCATTGTGATGCATGGCTGCTGAATTTTTTCTCAAATCCCATGCAGAATAACTTAAATGGTATATAAAATGGTGGTCAATGTTCACATCACTATGAATGTGGAGATGAGCTTTCATTCTGGATGGAAAGTTCATGTATGCATGTATGTATATTAAAAAGTCTTTCCTTTCCAGTCATCACTTTGGGCTTTATATCTTGATCTGTTGATTCCATTATACGGTTCAGCAATCCCAGTATGCCAGCCTATACCTGGTTCACACAGCAACCCTTGAGCTATCCTTGTTTTACACTATAAAGAGAAAGGAGGAAAGCACTTCAGCTAATCTGGGAGGCATCATCCTTATAATATTGCTTTTAACAGTTTCTTTCTCACTCACATCCCAGGACAGTCAAATCTACAGATTTACTTTCACAATTAAATCCCAAATAATCTCTGTCCCCTTTCCTTGCAGTTCAAATCAAAGCACTGGAGCCCTCTTTTGGTTGAATGTGAAATTGTCACCACTGCCTAAGTGGCTACAAGGACATAAAGTGTTGCTTTCTCTAAAACTACTTTCATAGAAATCAATCGCAATTCTGCTTCTCACTTCAACAGCGAGTCGTAAAGGGCTTTTTATAGTACCAGGCCCTATTTCCAAAGGGATTTCCCCCCCATTTATAAGACACATCCCTGCACAATAGGCTTTAAAACTGACGTATAACTCCCCTGCAGCTTCCCACTGTTACACACAGTGCTTTCCAGAAACATCAATTTATGCAAGAGCATTTCTGGAAAGGAGGCAAAACAGTTGGCAGAAAGCCTACTATTGCTCCAGTATATGTGCTAATACACAAAGGATCTAGATTCTATGCATATGAAAAAGAAGAAAGGGCTGTGGGGAACACAGGGGCCCACATCCTACTGGTTAGTCCTGCCTTTGAGCATAGTCCTCCCTCCACATTTGCAAGGAGTCAGGGCATAGAACCCTTGCAAAAGTGGAAAAACTGTGAATAATTCCCCCATCTGCTTCTCCTCCCATTCGCAGCCGCCGCCTCCTTCCCACTCCCATGCAAAACTGAAGGGAATGGGATGGTGGGGAAAGCTCTCAAGAGCCTTCCTTTCCTTCTCCAGAGTTCCCCCTCCCCCTTCCCATGCATTTTGCCCCAGCAAATGTAGAAAATGGATAGAAAGGGGAGGGGAACACTCTGGAGGTGGAAAGGAAAGGTCCTTCCCCTCCCCATCCCATTCCCATACGTTTTGCCTCAGCACAAGATCTCCATGCTGGAGCAAAATGCATAGGAAGGGGAGGGGAAAACTCTGGAGGAGGAAGGAATGGCTCACAGGGGCTTCCCCCCCATTCCCTTCCGTTTTGCTTTGGAAGATTTGCCACAAGGGAAAATGCATAGGAATAGAGGAAAGAGAACTGGGGTGGGGGAAGCAGGTATTTTCACAAATAATCAAAGTCACAAAAATTAAACCAATGAATGTAGAGGGGGGACTGTACTCAATGGAACCAGTAGGATTTGCCCTTCACTCGCTACACAATCATTAACTCAGTGGTTTTACCCTAGTCAGGACTAACCATGGAATCACTTGAGCCTAAACCAATATTCCCTGACCTGGGATCTTCCCAATATGTTTGAACTGCATCATCCCCCACTAGCATATCCACTGACATGCTGGCTGAGTATGGCAGTAATTGTGTTTCATCACATCCAAACAGTTACTTCATATTTTAATGTTAATGAAATTAAGAGGTCTTCAAGATCCAGAGACATAGCAAGTTACTCATTTTTTCACAGAAGCACTTTGGTCAGAAACAAGGAATAATTCATTTGCCTGTACATGAAGTCACAGTGTGCAAGCAATGTATCATGGGTGACTAGTGTCTTCCATGTCAGTAGAACAGTGAATCCACTACAGATTTTACTTCAGGCTTCAAAGGAGCTATGCAAGGTGCTGAACATTATCCCCAAAATAGGTTCAGCACTTTGTTTCAGACTAAGGCGCTTTTTGCACCTTACCTTTTCCCAGTGTCAGCATGAGGGGATCATATAAGAAGCCTCTTCTGAGAGGCAATCACATCCCCTCTGCTTCCCCTCCATACCAGCTCCCTGCTAGCCGGAAGGAAACATAAGCACTCCACCCCTTCCTTCCGCAGCACAGCCGGGTACTTTCCCAGGCTGCACTGGGGGAGGAAGCATGATGGCTGTGCATCCAAAGCCTCCGCACACAAGGTAAGTGTGTGTGGGGCCCGGGAAGGACGCACAATCGCACATCATTTTCAGCAACAAGCCGAAAATGATATAACGTGTGATCACCATCTACTGGCCTCGGGAGCGTCGCGCAATTGCAAGGACATCATGTGAAACCGTCCTCACAATTGCACAAAGCTCCCGAGGCCATTTCGCAACATGACTGGCATGCGAAAAAGGCCTAAGCCCCAGAATGAATTCATTGGCCCACTGATAAGGAGGTCACCAAGTTGATATTGTCATGAAATATGCATATCCATGATCAGGCATCCCATTCTTCTCAGTATGCTAGAATTCAGCTGTACTAAGAACATTTGTTGTAATGTTCTTTTGGTATTTTTACATTATGTCCTGCATTGTTCAGCAAGATGCTCAAGAAGGGTGACGTTTTCCTCTCCCATTTTATCCTCACAACAAACCTTGAAGGTGAGATTGAGAGATAGAGTGCATCTACACTGCACAATTATAGAAGTTTGATACCAGTGTCATTGTCAAGGCTCCATACTACAGAATCCTGGGATCTGTAGTTGGATAAGGTACTTAGAATTCTTTTCTAGACAGCTCTAGCACTGTAGTAATTGAAATAAAAAAGGGATTTGATTGTAATTCATGGGAATGGCCTGTAGTCTAGAGTTCTAAGTAGCTCACTGAACTACAAATCCCAGAGTTCTATAGGAGTAAGCTAAGGCAGTTAAAGTGGCATTATACCTAACTGTGTAGATGAGGACTGTTCACCTAATTAGCTTCATGCTGGATTGCTGAGGATTTGAATCTTAGTCTTTATTATTTTAATCCAGCAGTAAAAGAAATATAGGGCTTCAGGATTCATGGGGATTCAGACAGATGTGATGTTAGAGGCCCAGCCATTGCCCCTGACAAAGATTCGTGTATGAGTGTGGGTGAGCAATGGGCAATGTGGCAGTGCTGGGCAAGAGATCAATGCAAGAAATGAGAGCAGGGGGTTTGCTTTCTCAAGGGGAGTGTGGGACAAATTGTCCCCACCGCTGCTCAACAATGCTATCCATCACTCTAACTACTATATCTCAGATGAGAGTCGTGATTAGGTATAGTCCCAAACCCTCTGAAGTGCTTGGCCTTTAAATATATGCTAGATTGGCCTATACACTAGAGAAGCTGGATCATAGTAAGGATGGGAGAAACTCTCCATGATAATCTTAGGCCACATCATGTTACCACCTACTTGCTGCCATAGTTAACTGGAGCTCTTTCTGACTCAGCCTGAAGGCAAAGGTTGCCAAGTGCATTTAAGTACTATTTGCTTGCCTGTGGCATACCTTATAATTGTTCCATACACCCACGCCCTTTCCACAGGGTAGAGCACACATAAATCTTACTTGAGGTTATGCAGGTTCTTTGCAGAGTTGCAAATGAATTTCCAAAAAAATTCCCCTCAACATTCTCTTTGGAGTCTTATAAATGACAAACAATCTTCAGCTAGTGTCTGGATATCTGCAAAAAAAATTGCTACCTGTGCCTGACTTCCTGTGAGAGTTCTTTTGACATCTGATATTTGATAATACTTGACAGTTGGCAAGGAGCCGCATCTAATTTTATCCTTCAGCTCACAGAAGTTTTTTTTTTGCTCTGGTAGAAACTTCTATTAACATAAGGAGAAGGTAAGTGTTTCTTACATATGACCTTTCCTATTGCACCCCTTTTGTGATCTCCTGTGTGTTCCTAAGGGTACCTCAACTTCCTGCTGGATTCGAGAGAGGGTGCAGGAGGAAGGAGGAATAAAACAAAATCTCTTCCTTTTCCATCTTCTCGTTGAAGCCTTTTCCAAATTGAACAGCCCTCCATGGGCAGAAGAACACAACTGAATTCAACCCAATGATGTTTTAGAAGGCAATAACTGAGAAGCATTAGTATATTATAGTGGCTTTAAAATTCTCCCTCCAGATAAAGTCTTTCTATGTCATCTTGTATGCCCACAGAGCCCACTATGAGAGCTAATAGGGATGCAAAAATCTAACAATTCAAATTTTCTAAACCTCGTCCATCCCAAATACAGAGATATTTGTCAATTTTTGATAAATCTTTTTTTAAAAAAAGGAATTTTCTCCCATCCTCACTGGCCAAGTTCAATAAAAAATAGTTATTCCCACAATAAAGAGGAGTTCTGCCCTTAATTCATCACTAACATGGTTTCGGCCTTTTGGCTAAGATCAAGTGTAATACACAATGATTCAAAGCCGTGGGGCTGGAGGGACAAATATGTCAATTTTACTTTCTCTTACATTTATCATTTAAAAAAACTTTTCTGAATTTTGGTAAATTCCCCCCCCCCAAAAAAAATCTCTCCCATCCTAAGTGCTCATCTTCTCTTTGAGAAGTTCAGGTAAGCTTTCAAAGAATCAGGTTTCCTCATAAAGCAGTTTGACAAACGGTTGTGTAATGTATTTGACATGGTATACAACTGCATTCAATATTTGACTTTGTTTGATATTTAATATGTTTAACATATAATGGAATATGATAGTGAACAGTTGACAAGTTTATGAGATTACTTTTTTGGAGCTGCCCAGGATCAAAGTGAACAACTCAATCTTACATTTTCGTATACAGTGAGGGAGGCTAGGTGCTTCATCAGCCTCTTAAGAGACCTTGGAAAGCCTCATATATACATCACTACACATCCCTTGCCAAAAAAAAAGTTGCTACTAGATATTTTTTTAAAATGCCTTCTGGGGGCATGGGATGCATTACATCACTATGCTTCAGGGGGCTGGGTCATTTTAGAGTGCCCAACACACTGTACAGTATTCAAATTTTTGATTTCCAAATGTGTCGCGGAAATTTTTTCTTGGCAAAATGTGTCAAATTTTGAATGTTTATGGAGAGGCTCTGGCCTTATTCATTATTTGTACAACTCTGCTGGGGGGCAAGGGATTTTTGTCTATTTGGAAGAATATTTATATTGTAAGTGTATTTTTTCTTTTAAAAAAACTGATCTGATTTCCAATAGCAAGGAGCAATAAACAACAAGTGACTTTAAAATAACAAGCAATAAATAATATACTACTTTTTAAAAGGTCCAAGCTGTGAGGTTTCTGCCGCAGAAATAGGCAACCTTTCTTTCATCAAGGGCCAAATTGCCACAAAGAGAATCTATTGAGGGCTACCTAGTGGCAGTAGACCAAGTCAAGGCCAAAAATGGTCAAGCCCACTCCCTTTCTCTCTCTTTCTGAGGCCATTTCTGCCCTAGACTGTTATAGCGCCTGGCCCCTCCCTAAACTGCAAACCTAGGATTCCATAGGATGTTGCAAATGGAATAATAGCACTATAACAGTCTAGTTCAGAAATGGCCTGAGTTTTGCATTCCTTTTTCTCTTACTGTCAGGAACGGAAAAGAGGGAAACCAAGCCAGTCCCAGGTCATGCATGGGGTTTCAGTGGAAGCAGAAGCATGATCCAGGCAGTCCAAGGTTCAAATGGGAAAAACAAGGTCTAAAGCTGAGAAGGGAGTTGCCAGAAATAGCAATAGCAGTTACATTTTCTATACCGCTTATCAGTACTAAGCACTCCCTAAGTAGTTTACAGTGTGTGTTAGCTAATTGTCCCCAATGAGCTGAGTACCATTTTACTGACCTACAGAAGGATGGAAGGCTGAGTCAACCTGGAGCCCTGCAGGATCAAACTCACAACATTGTGGCTGCAGTGCTGGCACTGAACCACTGCACCACCAGATTAGTCTGAGATATAAGCCAAAGGTCAGAGATCCACACAATCAGACACATCGGGCTGGGTCACAAGGGAGTCTTAGAACTGGCTTGTTCAGAGTAGCAAAACAGCCTTGGCTAAGCTAATATATAACCAGCAGTAAATCAGTCCAGCTCGTCTTATTGGTCCAGTGTCTTCCTTTTAAGGTAGAGCTAGGCATCTCCTGACCCTTTACAACCTGTGTTTTAATGTACAAAGTTCCACAGTGTGAAGTGCCACATCCTGGGATGGACCAGGTTCTTCTTTTGCCAATGCCATGACAGGACTACCAGCTTCCACTGGCTCTGACGGGGCCTTTTATCTCGACACTCGTCTTCCCCTTCCTCACCTGGTGAAAATTCCTCCAGATAGTTGATGACTTTCTTTCTCCTATCGCCATCTCCCTCTCCCTCCCAACTTACAGTGCCAGGAGCAGGATCATTTGCAGAGAAGTTTTGAAATAGGTCCAGGCCACATGAGGTAAGGACCATATGTTGCATGTTGTGTAATAATCATGATTTCACGAATGCAAATTTTAGGTGGGAAAATATATTCTACAATACAGTGTTACAAAAGTACTTCTAACTTTTGGCATTGGATAAAAATGCCATAAAGATGCTAGTTTTACAGGCTCACTGTGGGGTTTCTTTTCAACTGTTTAAATTACATTGCATTTAGTAGGCTAGGGGTGAGGGGGGAAAAAGAGACAGTGAACTGGAAGAGAAATCAAAAGAAAAGGTCTGCCAGTGAATTTTAGAGACAAAGCATCTTCTTTGAAAAAATATAGTTACAGTGCAATACAGAAGAAATAGTAGGCCTGCCATTTGATCTTTGTTAATGGGTGACCCAAAACAATTTTTTGTGCCTTCATTCATGGAATTATGCAGCTTTGTAGAGTGTTATTTCTTTTACATAAACAGGATAGTGTAAGAGCATGTATATTATGGCTACTGAACCTGGTGTTGTCTGCACTCCACTGGCATCAGTATGAAATTTCCTGTTGATTTTAGTGGCCCTTTTCACATGGCATTTTCTATGTGAAAGGGCCTCTCAGCATCCCACAAATGTGAGGAGCGGTCCATACGACACACTCACATTTGCGCGATGCTCCAGGGCCTGACACGGACCGCACAAGCATTTTTTCATGTTCGTCTTGAAGCCGAAAATGCTGCGCAGTTGCACATTGCTCCAGGGCCCCGCATGCACTTACCTTGCATGTGGAGCCTCGGGAGCCAGGCCAGTCATGCTTCCTGTCCAGTGCAGCCTGGGAAGATCCTAGGCTGCATTGCGAAAGGAAGAGGCGGGGCTCTCATGCGAGCAGGAAGCTCATGTGGAGCCGAAGAAGCAGAGAAGTGAGAGCCTTTGTCTGGAGGCTGCTCGTGCGAGCACTGCACCCAGCACCGAAAATAGGTGAGTTGCAGAAAGGACCAATGTTTCAGAGTGGTGACTTACTGAATTAGGTTTGCTAGAAATGCTGTATCATGCATCTTGTTCTTAAATTACTTCAATTTGTGCCACACTTTGATATGAGGCTACAGAAGTGGCATGCTCACTTGGTTTGTTTACTGCCATGTTAGGACTTCACTTTGCACTCAACACAAAGCAAGCAAGCTTGTGTCATATGTTGGAGTCACACTGGAGTTCAGCTGTGATACATCCAGATGACAGTTTCCCACAAATTGGTTAGCTGGCACAGAGCACAGCAAGGAGTATGGGAAGCACCCCAGAAATAATCTGGAAATGTCCCTGAGCATGTCCAGAGGCATCTGACTAGTACCTGTTGGGAAGAGAAAGCTGGATTAAATATATGTTTGGTCAATTCCAGCAAAGTGGTACTTATATTTTCTTCTTCTGTTGTCAAGACCTTTTATTAATGGAACAGTCTCCCAACCAGTTATGTGGACAACACAACTTCTCTTGGTTTCATGTCAGTCTCTGTAGGGGTATGATGAAGCTTGAAGTTAAGCTAAATCTAAGTGGGAGGAAGCAAGAAATATGCATAAATCTTGTTGGCCTTGGCAAGAACACATCAAGACATGCCATGGAGAAAGCAAAACCAACCACTCTGAGACTTTTCACATTTCAGTAACTTTAAAAAAAAAAATTACACAAAGATCTTTGCTTTCAGAGGAAAACTCCTGACATTTTGTATAGAAATAGTTGGATTTTGCAGAAGCAAATGTTTTACATTTTCGATGTTCTTCCTCACTCTTGCAGTCTTGCCAAGCAGGGAGAGAACTTGTTAAATTATTTGCTCTTTTGTGAAACAGTGAAGTAAAGATTTATGGTACATCCCTCCTAGGGAATTAGTCTGACCACATGAAGGCTAAACATGGAGAAGAATACAGGGACAGATGAGAACATAAGAAGAGCCATGTTAGATAGCAGCAAGCTATCTAACTTCGATATTCTGTTCAGAGTAACTAACCAATAGTAACTCCATCTTCAATGTCCACATATCCCTGTCTGATCTTCTCCTCTTATTTGTGTGTTTAGTATGAATGTCTCCAGGGTGATTTTACACACATGACCTCAGGAGCTTCCACTTGATTGGGAAACCTTAACTAAGGTTCCCACTTTCGTGGAGGCTTCTAAGTAAATAAATCGAAACATGTGAAAGACCATTTCTGCATTACACTGTTAAAGTGCTATTATTCCACTTTCATCATCCTATGGAATCCTGGGGTTTGCAGTTTAGGTAGGAGCATTTAGAATTCTCAGCCAGAATTCCACAGGATGTTGAAAGTGGAATAATAGCAATATAACAGTGTAGTGCAGAAATGGCCAAACAGCTCCCTTCAGAGCTTCAAGTAGCAAAGATGTGGAAGTTCTGGTACTTAGGTCTATATCCTATCTCCACATTTAGCTTTCACATGTCTTCACAAATGGCTGAACAGGGCTAAGATAGTCAGTCTGCTGCAATAGCCAGAGCAAGGAAATAGGACTGGGAGACCCATTTCATGACCTAAATTCCAGTTGGAGCCACAATAGTTGCTTTTTCGAAAAGAGAAAAAGAAAAAGTTCAAACACTAGGAATCCTATACCATATCTAATTTGATCTTTACAGGCTTTACTCAAATAGATATTCCAATAATAGTGTGGTTCCATGTGGAAGTTGAAAAAAAAAATCCCAAAGAGCTGAATTTTGAAGCCCTTGCCTTCTTTGCAAAGTGTCTCTGTTGAGATCTCAGGAACAGAAAAGGAAACAAAGCACCACTCAATTCCTAGGAGACTTGAAGCATTTTTATACTTGCCTGAGGCAGAGTTCGTTCTTAAGGAGTGTACATGTTCCTTAAAGGTCAATGCACATTTTAAAAAAAAATCTGATGCACATTTATGCTCAACCACATGTCTATTTTTTTTCCCCCAGTACCTTGTCCAGAAAAAAGAGGAAGAGGTTATTTTAGCTCTCACAAGTTTCTAGAAGAAAGCTTGTTTGTGCTGTACAGGATTTTCCTTTGGAAAATGTTTGGGGGAAAACTGATCCAAGAATGCAGCGGCCCAATTGTGGAATGGAGCTGGTCGCACAGATCATTTTATTCCTCCTTTTAAAAACTGGAACTTTTTAAGATCTGCTTTCGAGGTCCATTGGGTAAATTACAAGGGACTAGAGAAGCAAGAAGACAAGAACTCTGCCTCCTAGAGGCTTATTCAGGGCAGGATTTTGAGGACAGAATTCCAGGAGCCCTCTCAACAGAAGAGCAGGTAAATGTCCAAATGCAGCAGAGTGGCTTACTGCATTTTGCAGATAAAATAATACACATGGCAGTCTTATCTTTTGTTGTGGGCTCATTGTTTTCAGACAGGGTACAGCTGTGATGATAATTTGACTAAGAGATATTGATATAATTAAAACCTTCACAACCAGCTTTTATTTTAATTGAGGCACTGGGCCCAGTTCATAATGTTGTTGTTTTCCTTTTATAGCCATGCATAGACTGGGACCTGGACATGTGGTCATATTTCCTTCCACTGGTTCCTGCACGTCTGCTTCCTAAATCATAGAATCATAGAGTCGGAAGAGACCCCAGAGGCCATCGAGTCCAATCCCCTGCCATGCAGGAACACACATCAAAGCATTCCCAACAGATGGCCATCCAGCCTCTGCTTAAAAACCTACAAAGAAGGAGACTCCACCACGCTCCAAGGCAGCATATTCCACTGCCGGACAGCTCTGACCATCAGGAAGTTCTTTCTGCAGTTCAAGTGGAATCTCCTTTCCTGCAGCTTGAATCCATTGCTCCTTGTCCTAGTCTCTGGAGCAGCAGAAAACAAGCCCACTCCCTCCTCAACATGACATCCCTTCAAATATTTAAATATGGCTATCATGTCCCCTCTTAACCTTCTCTTCTGCAGAGTAAACATACCCAGCTCCCTTAGCCGTTCCTCATAGGCCATGGCTTCCAGACCTTTCACCATTTTGGTCGCCCTTCTCTGGACACGTTCCAGCTTGTCTATATCCTTCTTGAATTGAGGTGCCCAGAACTGGATACAGTATAAATGGGGCCTAACCAATGCAGAAGAGAGTGGTACCATACTCCTATTGATGCAACCAAGAATCGCGTTGGATTTCTTGGCTGCCGCATCACACTACTGACTCATGTTCAGCTTGTGATCTACCAAGACTCCTAGATCCCTTTCATACGTACTGCTATCCAGCCACATGTCCCCCATCCTATATTTGTACATTCCATTTTTTCTGCCTAAGTGTAGGACCTTACATTTGTCTCTGTTGAAATTCATTTTGTTAGCTTTGGCCCAGCTCTCCAATCTGTCAAGGTCATTTTGAAATTTGCTCCTGTCCTCTGGGGTATTAGCAACCGCTCCCAATTTGGTATCATCTGCAAATTTGATCAGCATGCCCTCTGCTTCTTCATCCAAGTCATTGATGAAGGTGTTGAATAGCTCTAGGTCCGGGACAGAACCCTGTGGACCCCCCAAGTCACTTCTCTCCAGGATGAAAAGCAGCCATTGGTGAGCACACTTTGGGTTCGGTTGGTCAACCAATTACAAATCCACCTAACAGTAGCCCTTTCCAGCCTTCATTTTACTAACTTCTTTACAAGAATGTTATGGGGAACTTTGTCAAAGGTCTTAGTTGGGTGCCCTACAAACCAAGTAAAGGAACCTTTTAGTGATAGGCTACACTCTGTGGAACAGAATGCAGTAAAGGCTTCCCACTAGATCCCCTAGAAATCTGTTTTGTGTTTTTTTAATTGGAATCCCAAGATTCAACAGCTCGAATCTAGTGCGGAAGACATACATTGAGAATCAATGGTAATGGAACTCAGGAATTTCCTTTCAGTACTAGACTGAATGGAGTTTACAGTATTTTCCTCACAAAAATCCCCAGTACTTTGCTTTTGCAATTTCTGTAGTTTAACTGGAGGGTGGGAACAGAGTCATTTTATTAATGCTATTGTTAAGCCCCCTCCTTCCCACCTTGAGGTCACAGATGTTGCTAAACTGCATTTGCTTTGACTATTAGTCATGCTGGATGGAGAAAGATGGAACTTATAGTCCAGGGTTGGGAAAGGTTATGTTTAAAGAGCTGTGTCAAAACCCTTTGCTGATATATTGCAAATCAGTAGTAGATCCTCGTTTACTTTCTTTTCTCCCTTACAGCATTTATGTTCTTTCCTCCCCTGACATTCACTCCTGGTGTATCATTCCCTTTCCACATTTCTTCCAGCATTACTATGGAAAGTTTTTTGAAATTGTCTTTAAAAGAGTATTTGCTGAACAAGAGAAAAGGTTGTAAATTGAGGTAGGCAACTTTGTCCTGGCTGTGGATCAAAGATTTGGTTCAGTACCTACCATCAGGTTCACCATATCTTGAAACAGCAACGTCCCTAACTGCAAAACAATGGAACCAGTCATCTGTCACAACTACTGTTCACCAAGGTCCTCAGAATGAAGTAGATGCCACTCCAAAGCACCAGCTTCCTGAGTTGGAGTAGAACCAAATTCACTCCCTAAGATTAGACCAGAGAAACTGTTTTTTTTTCTCTGATCTTTACACATCAGGAAGTTCTCTTGTTCTAGACGGTGCAGATACTTTCACAGGCAAACAGAGGAAGAGATCACCCCATCTTAATTGACAAAGGAAGACTCTCCCAAACATTGAGGTGAAAAGCATTCTTATATATATCTTCAGTGTGAGCTGATCTTGCATGGCCTGCTAGAGTAGCTGCCATAGTGAAAGCTGCATTATACAGTGAGCTCTCTACTTTCACAGAAGTTAGGGGTAAAGATCCCAGTTAAAGTGGAAAACACACAAATAAAAATAAAAATCATGATAGCTGATTTTTTTTAAACCTGAGAACACTTCTCTAAGAATATCAAGGTTCTCCAGTGCAATGTTATGGTCCACTTCCAGCAGAAGTGGACCACAGAGTCATGCTGGAGTACCTAGCAATGCCTAGAGAAGTGTTCTCTCTTGGGATCTCAAGGTCCTCCCATGATTATATCATCTAATTCTGGTAGAAGTGGACTATAGAGTTGTGCTGGAGGACCTTGATACTCCTAGATAACATAGTTTTTCTGTGGGAGGGGCAAATTGAGTTAGATTTAAAAATAAAATATAAAATAACCCAGAATAATCAAATCCACAAGTGCTGAACCCACAAAGGTGGAGGGCCCACTGTTTTTGTTTTGTTTTGTTTTTGTTTTTGCTGCAGGCCTGCTTGATTAACTGCTAAATGCCCAGCTACAATACTACATGTTTTAAACATATAAACATATATGTTTTAAACATATAAAACATGTACATAGATTGAATTTGTAAAGACTGAACTATTCTCTTCACCAGCTCTTCCAGAAATTCCAAAGCCCTTCATACAATAATGCAAGATTCATTTTCTTATTAACTTTAGAGAAATCTTAGTCCCAAAGATTAAAATGCAAGAGCATTTTGAGTAATTGCAGTGACAGGCTCTGGGTAGTTGAGTTATCTGTCAGATAAATCTCTGATGTGGATAGGATTGGTCTTCAACCTCAAATGATAAACAGCACATGCTGAAATTTTAAAGAAAAAGGATGTACATTTAAATACTGACCCCATTTATTTAAAAAATAGGGTTGCTATGAGAAAGTTTCAGCATTAAAAATCTTATCAAGCTAACAGTGTATGAAATACTATGTTCAGTGGTGCTTTGATGTCCTCTGATAAGAAATATATATTATAATCTAGGGTGCTCTGATGTTTCAGAGTAGAAAACAATTATAAATATGCCTCAGAGTATATCTATTTCAAAATATATACCCTTCCAGCTGAATATGATGAACATAACACAGTTCTGGAATAATTCTAAGCTGCATCAACAGAAGCATAATGTCCAGATCAAAGAAATAATGGTGCCACTCTCTGCATCATCTAGGGCAGTGGCTCTCAACCTGTGGGTCCCCAGATGTTCGTGGACTTCAGCTCCCAGAAGCCCCAGCCACTATGGTCAATGCTCAGGGCTTCTGGGAGCTGAAGTCCACGAACATCTGGGGACCCACAGGTTGAGAACCACTGATCTAGGGTACTGTGTCCAGTTCTGGTTATCACAGTTTAAGATGGATATCATCGAGCTGGAGTGTATCCAGAAGAAGATAACCAAGATGACAAAAGGGTCTGGAAACCAAGTCCTATCAGTAATTACTGAGAAAGTTTGTTATGTTTAGCTTGGAAAAGAGACAGAATGCGAGGTGGTATGAAAATAGTAGGTGACCTTGAGCATGACAAATCAGCCTCAGAAAAGCCTGTGATAAGTTCACCTTAGGATCAGCATAAGTTGGAAATGACTTGAAGGTACATAGTGACAACAACAATAAAAGCAATCTTCAAGTATATGAAGGGATGTTATATGAATTATGGGTGGAGATTTTTTGCTTCTATAGAAGGAGGCCCTGAACCATTGGATTCAAATTATAAGAAAAGCAATTCCAGCTAAACAAAGGAATGACTTTCTGATAGTATGAGCTGTTCAGCAGTGGAACAGACTGCCTTAAAAAGTGGGCTTTACCTTGACAGAGGTTTTTAACAGAGGTTACATGGCCAGTTGCCAGAAACATTTTGGCTGTGGATTCCTGCATTGGCAGGGAGCTGAGCTAGCTAACCCTTGGATATCTTCCCGCTCTAATGTACTATGATTCTAATTTCTGAATTGTCCTGTCAGCATTATACAGAGAACATTAGCTACAATGAGGTTTTTACACTAAAGGAAGAATCCAGCCAAAACAAAGCTTTTTAAAGTTTCATTGTTTTGAAGGAGGTGAGTTAACCACATCTTCAACATATCTTTTGACTCAATCAGACATCAGTGTATTTCACTTTGGCTAGATAGTGTCCTGAATGTCTCTGGATGTAATTGCATACCTAACATTTCAACTGGCTCAACAGTCATAGGAAACACTGTAAGTACTGCTCCACCCCTAGAAAGAAAGTCTGTAAGTGGAACAGCATTTATGTCACCGGAGCCCACCCTTTTCCTATGTGGAAAGCTCTGTGGACATAGATATCCCAATGAGAACACCTCATTGGCAGTGAGTGCCAAATCACAGCATTACATCAGGGGAAGCCAAGGATCCACAGAATCCTAAATCTTCTTGTTCACCAAAACTTCTGGTTCACCAGGAGCAGTTGATGCCCACCTGGAATGATGAGATGGAAGGAGAAGTCACTAAAGGTAAGTCAGGGGGTCATTAGAGGTGGAGCTGGCTACAGTTTGTGACACAGCCTCCTCTCTTGGAAATCTAAGTACCTCTTGTACAGCCCTGTTAATTGGAAAGGTGTTGGAATTAGGTGAGTAGCATAATGCCTCTATGCCAAATGACACTGTGCCCTATGGAAAGGGACTTAAATTATATAAACAGTAATTTCACTGTCTTTGAAATCAGTAAAATGGGGAAAAAATTAAAAATCTTTCCTCCTGCCTCTTATTTGGACACAAAAGGTGTGCAGGATTTTAGAGTTTGTTATTTTCTTTCCATGAACTGACTCTCGAACTCTCTGGCCCTTTTCACACAGCATTTTCCATGCGAAAGAGGGCCTGAAGCATTGCGCAATTGTGAGGAACGATCTGCACAACACATTCACAATCATGCAACGCTCCAGGGGCTGGCAGGCACCAATTATGCACCTTTCCATTTTTGGCTAGAAGCTGAAAATGGTGCACGATCACGCATTGCTCCCAGGCCCTGCGCGCACTTACCTGGCGTGTGGAGCCTCCGGAGCTGCGAAACTCCCAGGCTGCGCTGCGGAAGGAAGAGGCGGGGCTCTTGTGCAAGCAGGGAGCTCGTGCAGAGCCGAAGGACCCTGGACGCAAGAGCCTCTTGCCAGGGGCTGCTCACACGATCCCCGCACCCCAGCACCAGAAAACGGTAAGGTGCAGAAAGGGCCTCTGTCTCTCTCTTACATGTGCACACACACACGTGCACACATGGAGAAAAAGGGGCGAGGGAGAGGGGAGAAAGAATGTAATAGTTCTGCCATAAATAGTATTACTTTTTCTCTAGCTGTGCAAAGAAGTGATTTGAGTACTCAGTAAAAGATGGAGTTAGTTTTGTGGGCTTCTTGCCTCAGTAAACCATTCTAACAAAAGGTGAATTATTTCTGTTCTGATTTTTTACAAAAAAATATTTTAAAGAGAAATTGAAAGTAGCAGCAACATAAACAGCAAGAATATGCCACCTAATAATGTACATGGTTATTTTTCAGTTACCTCCACAGTGAGTATAATATGTGTGGCAATAAATTCATTCACTAAGATGAATGCAATTTTTAAAATGCCCATTGCATAGTATTGTCTGCACTTTTCTTTTAAAAGAAACTGCCATGTGGTCAAAAAATATAATTCAGGCAGCCCAGAAAAAAGTGGCATATGGCAACCTTCGTCTTTTGTTTAGTGAACTTTTGCACTCATTGCTTTTCCCCAGGGTTTGCATGTATTTCCAATAAGAAATAAGGAGTGAGTTAGCATAAGAAAGCCTAATGGTGTATTGGCTAGTTTCTATTTTCTACCATGTGTTTCTGCCAATTACATATACCTTCCCCTTTTACTGATGATTCCTGATGGTCTGACCCTTCCTAAAGGGATTTACTGCTTCTCAGAACCGTACCAATGCAGAGGTCTGGCACAAAAACTTGCTTGCGTTTCTGCACCAATTCCCTTTTGTACACTTTTGTACACTGTTTCTTTAGCGCTTTAGTATTCATTAACGGGAGTCGCTGTGACTGCAGTTTACACAACTGTGTTTCCCGTCTTGTTCAAAATAAACTGAATGTGCTAAATGGGAACATTTCCTTTTTCACTGCTTTGGCGTCATTTATGTGGAAAACAATTTGTTCTCAGACCTTTAACAAAATTACTTTCCCTCAGTGAATGAAAATATCCCTGGTCTCCTGTAGCACTGTTTGGAGGATTCTTTCTAGAGTCAGTGCTAGAGGATTGCTGTGAGGGAAGGCCAGGTTGTGCTGAACCAGCCTTTTCTATGACTGCCCTCATTTCCTGACAGCTCCCATTGGTGACAGAAAAGAAAACATGATGCCATCATGCGTAGAGTTCATAGTGAACTTTTTGAAACTGTTTGGCAACATCTCTTCACTGCTGATAAAAGATTTATGACTGAAGTCTCCAAAGGTTGGCACATATGTTGCTCTGGAAAAGATAGAAAATGCCATCACCCAACCAGAAGTGATGGGCTTTGATGCAAGAGAAAAAAATGTCTTGAAATGCAATGGCCTATATTAGAACAAACCAAATTGTCAAAGTGGACTGTTGTAACACCTATTGAATATGGTCCCACTAGCTACCAAACATTAACAGTTTAACCAGAAGTTTTCACTTCATTTATTTTTTTTTCCAGCAAAGTCTGATTTAAACTCCTCCTACCATAACTTCAACAGTTCTTTCTATTAAAATTCAATATGGTTTCCCCTGTTTCTGTGAAGGAAGAGTTGGCAAACTGTAATCCTCCATATGGTGATGGACTGCAACTCCCATGAGTCCTGGCAGTGCTGCCAATGGTGAACAACACTATGGATTCCAACAACACTTGAATGACCACACTATGCTCACCCCTGCTCTAAAGGGAAGAGCAATCAAGACAGAAGTATCATACATATTTTATCATTGAAGTTGCTTAAAACTAATTAAACTATTCCAATAAAAACAACAGAAGTTGACCCCCAACACACACACACACACACACACACACTACACCACTGGCTATCCCATATTGGCTTTTCTGTCCATAATTATTATAGTGTTTGAGGAGGGCACTTTCCCACAACACATTTGTAGTACTATGTTTCCACTTTAACTGCTGCTGTTTCATCCTGTGGAATTCTAGGATTTGCAATTTACAGTATTTCCAATTTCTATGTATAGTTGTATATAGTTGTGAAAGCCTGACAATGAAAAAA
Organism: Iguana delicatissima; assembly: GCA_948472985.1. Classification (NCBI taxonomy): domain Eukaryota; kingdom Metazoa; phylum Chordata; class Lepidosauria; order Squamata; family Iguanidae; genus Iguana; species Iguana delicatissima. Next base: position 1,747,540 of record CAOKZL010000625.1, read on the forward strand.
ACCGAAAAGAAGAGGATCAACTCAAATTCTACATGACCATGTACTGGGTGTCTGAGAACAGATGAAGCTTGAAATTTCCTACCAGCCAAAATGATCAAAGTGAAGCTGCTGTACTGCACATGTTCCATGAGACAACAGGACTCATTAGAGAAGACATTAATGCCTGTTAACGTGGGGGGCAATAGGAAAAGCAGAAGACTGTAGAGTAGGTAGATTCAGCCAGGGAAGCCACAGCTTTGAGTGAGCAGAGCTGTTGATGACAGAGGCCATTTCCGCACTAGCCTGTTACAGTGCTATGATTCCACTTTCAACATCCTATGGAATCCTGGGGTTTGCAGTTTAAGAAGGGGCCAAGCGGCCCCTTTCTAAAGTGCAAATCCCAGGATTCCATAGGATGTTGAAAGTGGAATCACAGTGCTGTAACAGGCTAGTGTGGAAATGGCCAGAATGTCTTGCAGGAGTCTCATGCATAGGGTTACCAAAAGTCAAAGCTAAACTGATGGCAATTAACTACAGCAATTTACAATTCTCCATTAGTCAATTCTAAACTGAAAATCCCAGGATTCCATAGGATGCAGCCATGGTGGAACAATGGTGCTATAACTGTATAGTGTGAAAGGGCTTTGAGTCATTCAAGCATATGATCAAGAATCATAGAATCATAGAAATGTGGAGTTGGAAGAGACCACACGGGCCATCCAGGTCAACCCCCTGCCATGCAGGAACACCCTCAAAGCACTCCCGACAGATGGCCATCCAGCCTCTGCTTAAAAACCGCCAAAGAAGGAGATTCCACCACACTCCGAGGCAGCATATTCCAAAGCCGGACAGCCCTGACCGTCAGGAAGTTCTTCCTGAGGTGCAGGTGGAATCTCCCTTCCTGCAGCTTGAATCCATTTTTCCTTGTCCTGGTCTCTGGAGCAGCAGTAAACAAGCCCTCTCCCTCCTCTATGTGGCATCCCTTCAGATATTTAAATATGGCTATCATGTCCCCTCTTAACCTTCTCTTCTGCAGACTAAACATACCCAGCTCTCTAAGTCTATCCTCATAGGGCATGGCTTCCAGGCCCCTCACCATTTTGGTTGCCCTCCGCTGGACTTGCTCCAGCTTGACCATGTCCTTCCTGAATTGGGGTGCCCAGAACTGGACACAGTATTCAAGATGAAGTAGAGTGGTACCAGTACCTCCCTTGATCTAAACACCATACTCCTATTGATGCAGCCGAGAATTGCAGAATATACATACCTATACCGCCCCCAAATTACTTGGGTGTTTAACTTCCACTTCTCCCCAGTGATGTTGAATAGGATCATTTGGTGAGACAGAGTTTTCAATTGCATCCCCCATTCCAATGATGCTAGGTAGAATCATTGGGATGTGCTGAGGTTAAACCATACCCCCTCCAACCCCAGTAAACTTGCAGAAGATTGTCAGCATGGGGAAAGGCGCTTTTAACCCCTTTCCCAAAATTGTATGGGATGGTTCTTTTCCTATGTACTGTTTCCCAGGAGGAGCTGGCAGGCTTCTGGGAGCTCAGTTCTGCTCAGAAAGAGATTATGAAGACAGTTGTCCTCAATTATCCTGCACCGTATTTCCAAGCAGAGTGAGGCTCCCATAAGACCAAAAAGCAGCTATTTGGCAGGATGATGGGAACCCATTTTTTCTTGAAAACAGAGAATGTGGGAAACTTTTTGTGACAGTGGCATGAAGCAATGGGGGGCCTGGATACTTGCCGTGAGTCACACAGGCACAAGATCTGTATGAAACTTGTAGGGTAGAAACTGCCAACCCTTAATTTAAAAGAGGGTGTGTGCCGGGATAGTGGCCAGATTTCACTGCTGCACACCCTGGTGAGCCACAGTGTCACGTTCTTCCAGAACTGGAGGTAATTTGGCCCCATTTCCAGTTTTACCTTCAGCTGATTTAGGGACAGTTTGAGAGGCTGGGATGAGACAAGCAAAAGGAGCATATATGGGTGGGGCAATTTTGTGGTATTTGGGACCAAAAAGGTTACCTGATTTTTTTAAAAAAAAATGGTGGGTACTGGGTGTGTTCTGGTGGTTAGTGGCAACAAAATGAGGTTGGGAACCACATGCAGGTGATGGATTCCACTTGTCCCATTCCTGTTTTTAGAAGCAAATCCACAGAGAAAAAGCAAATAAAAGTAGACTCTCAGTTTCCTGAAGTTTAGAGTGTGCCAGCAATATTTCATGGGGGATATTTAGCAGTACTGTTGACTGGTTCAGAGTCTGAAATTCCCTGAGAAATTTAGTAAGCGAATCCTCAGTGATTTGATGCATTCTCTGGAATAGGTCAAATCTGGAACTGCATCTAGTTCAATATATCTCAGTCAGTTTAGAGACCTTCATACCATAAGAAACATTACGAAATGTTTGATTGTGACCTCATGAAATCACCCTTATGAGAGACAACTATGTGACAGATAAAAATAAAATTAAAAAGTCATTGGATGAATTTTTGTCATGGGCAGTATTTTACAGATCATTAGTTCTGTCTTTTTTGGGGTGGGGTGGGGTGGGGATATCTTGCACTATAACATTCTGATGTGTCAGATGGTACAATTAAGAAACAGCTCAATACAGTTGGGCACAGAAGCAAGCAAAACAACCCTGTATTATTCTTGGGCTAACTATAACAACAAAGGAGATTTAAGCAAACCAAAAGAGCTTCCTTCAGATCACCAACGTGAAATGTGCAGCCTCTGGGGCACTTACAGCTCCCTCAGGCCATTGTTGAGGTCCAGGGCTCCTCACCATACTTTCCCCACAATATCCATGGGTGGGTCAACGCAACCCTGATGTCTGACAGTTACCCACCCTGCTCTAGGTCCTCAGAGATATGTCTGGGGGACATTCAGGAAAAGGCTTTCTTGGTGGTTGCTTTCAGGTCTAGAACTCCCTCCCATAGAGAACATAGATCCTCTTCCAGTTGACCTTGTGTCATCAGTCAGACATTTTTTTTCAAGGGGACTTTGCAGCAGCTAGTAAGTGACTAAGGCAAGAGCTTGTCACCAACTAGCTGCTAGGAAATTTTGTTTTATATTTTTTTAATTGCACATTTATTTTAATTCTGTCTCACTCTTTTATACGTTGTTTTGTGTTCGTCAAATAAACAGATAGATTTCCCCACTCTTCTAAGCAGATTTAAACTCCTCATTAACATATGCGTGTTCAAAAACCAAAACAAATGTGGGTTCAAAAAGTTAAACTAGGAAGTTTGATCTCTGGTGATCAGTCAAATTCTCTGCTTTTGAATACTCTCCAAAAGTTTGTTTTTGAATAGCATGTTTCACCTGCCTCATTGTTCTCTCTCCCATTATAATTTTCTCTTTCCCTTTAGTAGTCATACAGACATTCTGACTTCTGCCATAAAGGAATATCATAACCTAACCACACGAAACAAATACAGTCTACTTGTGCTAATGCATGAGTCATAATTTCCTCTCAAAATTGCACTGGTTTACTTCAGAATAAAAGTTCGTGGTAGGGTTTTTTTCTTTTTTGTTACGTTAAAACCAGATTTAGTGTCTAACAGAAATCACACTTAATTAAATGGGCCTGTTCTAAGTGTAACTGAGAAGTTTGGATCTAACAGTGGCTGTTGAGCTGCTACTTCTAAACATTATCATCAAAACCTAGAGAAAACAATCAAGACAATTCCAGACTATCTGAGCCTTATGGAATAGCTCCAGGGTTTTTGTTTGTTTATGCAAATAATATGTACTTGTCCTAATGAGCAGGCCATAATTTCTTTTAAAAATGGCACTAGCTTCTTTTTGTTGTAGGGGGAAGCAAAATCTGGTGGTTGAGTTGTTAAGCTGCATTGAGATTTGGTAGTTAATTTATTTCAAGGGGCCTACTCTACATGTACTTAAAAACTTGGATTCACTTCCTCCTGATGATGATGATGATGATGATGGTGATTGTAATGATCATGAACACAATAATAAACATGATAAGCACTATAAAACACAAGTTAAACAATATGGACAGAAGAAAGTTATGGAATAGTCCAGATTTTTTGCTACTTTTATGTCTCGATTCTAAGCTCATGGAAGAAGTCCCACTGATTTTTCTTGACATGATTAAGGTTGAGCTAGAAAGGAGAGCAGACAAAAGGAAAGGCCCTTGCATCTCTTTCTCCTTCTGTTGACCACAGCATAATGTGCAGAGGGATTAAAAATAATAACCCACCCCTGGCTGTCTTGCTGTGCCCAATTAGTATTCCACCCCTGAGCTGTCCCATCAGAGCAAAACGCTTTCTGTACACATGCGGCCAGGATAGTGCTGATGGAGCTGAGCAGGGCCTCTCCAAATACAGGGACCATCTGCTAGGCAAAACATCAGGCTCTGACGAGCAGGAGCTGTTCAGTCCCATTGTCGGGGCACAATCATTACATATTTGACAAGGGTAATGAGAAGCTGTCATTAACTTTGCATGACAGTTGTTACGACGGCACACGTGAAAGAAAGAACAGAGTGTGGAGCTCAGGTTGTTGGTGTGGGCTTTAAAAAAAACAACCATAAAAAAAGAAAAAAGACAGAAATCAAAAATCCATTTTCTATTTCATTTTTAACCTTGGAAAACTCAGTCATTGTCATTCCTAAATTAAAAGCTGATGGCAAGTAGAAGTGGTCTCATTTCCATTCTTTGTCTCCCAAGCCCCGTGTTCTATTTGAAATGTATTCCCTTGGCAAGCCTTCTACAACCAGGCCCCCTCCAGATGTGTTGGACTACAACTCCCATCATTTCCAGAGAGCATTATGACAGGCTGACACATCTAGAACTCCTCCCCAAAACTTCTTTTGGGGAAGGCTCTCTAATATACCCCTAAGGAAGCAGTATTGTCAAGGCGGTGGGGAAGGCAATGCATTATTTATCATAACACCATAAGATGTAAGAACAGAGAGAAGCTCCTGGAGAAATGAACTTAACAAGACATATTTCAGGAAACCCTCTGATATTGTGAATGGCATCACTTAACTCCAGCACTGATATTTAAGGTTACCGTTGCATAAGTGTGACATTCCACTCATCTGCAGTGCCTTTCCTAACAGACTCTCCAGCCGCCTTCAAGCCATATGACTGTCTGCCTAAACATGACCTTGTTGTACTTGCCACTCTGTGTGATCATAAGGAATGCAACCACAGAAGTGAATCATTCCCTCACCTCATCTTTCAGCTAAATAATACATCCTACTTGAGAAGATGCATCTATGTTTCTTCAGAAGACTGCCTAATGTAAATTTACTGGTCCTAGATTTGTATTTTGTTGCTGTTGTGTTGTGCTACCATTCCTTTTGCAGAACAGCTTGCTATAATCCACAGTCTCCTTCACCTGACTCTACCCATGGCTTCCACAGTCACCTTCCAGCAATACTAACAATCATACAGTTCTGTGAGTTAACATACAATCTCATCACAATGCATCTATTTTTTAGGAACTCATCAAAGGAACAGGAGGGATGGGGAAAAGATTATGTCTCACTACAAGCAATTCGTAGACAGTATTAGAGCAACTTGAGCTCACAAGTTTCAGCAATAGCAAGAACCAATGGAAAAATAGGACATCGAGTGGTGGCTGGCTGTGGTATGAGGATGCAGAGACATGGGGAGGGGGCTCTCTGTGGAGATGCTGTGCATAAACAGCATACTAAAAGCAAACACGTTTCTTTCTGCATGTAAAAAACAAAGAGCAAAAGAATGCTGAATTCTTCAAGGCAGAGGAGAAAGCAAAATCGACACCAGCAGCTGCTGCTTCTTTTGCTGCTGCTGCTGCTGTTCTCATCAGTTTCTATTGATTTATTTTTAACTCATGGCACTTAAGATGACATATCTTAGCAATCCTATTGGCCTTTCAAACAGGCACTAGCCAAATATAGACCTTCATAGCTATCATGAGATAGCTATGTTTGGATCCACAGACTAGATATTAATAGGAATGTGTGCTACTTAAAATCAACTTACTTTCCTCCCCATAATTGGATTTCTGCTGATACACTGCTCAGCAATCAGATTTTCAGATTAAGCCTGTATTTAGTTTTCAATGATAATACAAAAAAAAAGCATGCTAAATGCAAGATACATAGGTGAGAAAAATCACTGTCAAAGCAGACTGCCATCCTTCATCACTGGAGACCGGTATTTCTCGGTAAAAGAAAACAATGTAAATACAGTGGGCCCTCCTTATCCACAGTCTCTGGATGTGCAAGTTTGAGCGTCTATGACTTTGTTCATCCTGTAACTGAAATGGCAACGACATGCACATGGATGCACTAAAGAATCCATGCACACATCACCGCCATTGAATATAATAGGATGCAAGCATTTCCGGATTTCACTATTCACAGGGGTTCCTGGAATGGAATCCCAAAATATATGGAGGGTGCACTGTATATTGTCTAGTTTGACTCTTAGTTGTACACATCTGTTAATAGCCCTTCTACAGTATTTTAGCTAATTTATCTGAACACGCAAGGAGGGCAGAGTGCTCTAGTCTCACCCCACTCTGATGTCACTCTCCTCACATGGCAAGTTACTACAGAGAGACTCCCCTTTGCATGGAGTTTCTCAACATAATTCTGAATGCTGTTATAACAGTGTGCAGAATCATGTGGAGAGAATAAACAAGACTTTCCCATTCACAAAAGTGACACTAGAGCAGGTGTGAGCACAGCAGAATGAAGATGTGGAATTGGAGCACGCTCCCTTTCTCATGTATCTACAGCAACTAGTAACGAGATCTGAATACATCTTACCTGAAACAGTGGAAAAATAGTCGAACCACCTCATTTCACTGATAGCTGAAAAGGAGTGATGGTTTTTACAAAATCTCTCCAAGAGAAGATGCTAAATCTGACAAGTATTCCTAATGTTTGTACTCCATGGCTGTCTCATTTTTGCTTTCCAATTAGATTAGATGACCTTTACTGTCTATGCTAGTTCTACTTCCCCCCAAAGGGAAAGTAGGTTAAAAGACAAAAATGCATTCTGCGTGTATAGTAGTCCACACAGAGCTAATGATATCATTATTATTTATTGCCCTTGTCTTATCTCTGGAACAACTCCATCCCAACGGTGGTGTTTGCTGTCCAAATGCCCTACCTCTGAATCAATAGGCTTTACCAGATAAGAGCTAAGCTCTCCCAAGAGAGCTCCCATAGGAAGATTCTCAGGATGCCATTAATTAAACCTTCCTGGTAAAATGTGGATTTATTAAGGAAAAGCTGTGAAGCAGTTTGCATCACAGAACTGTGCATCCAAGGACCTTTCCCATTTTCCAGGGTTTTCTTTCAAGCCTCTGTCCTGCATATTAGTGACTAGTGACCTTGTACAAAAATCACACTTGCTTAAATGCTCCCTAAACTGTCCATCTGGTACATTTGTGCAAAAAGGCAGAATAAACCAACTAGGTAAGTGTACTGAAAGCATGAGTCTCACCATTCCATGAAGACAGCTTTGCTTTTCCCAATTTCATTGCAATCTTTGATGTTGAGATATAGTGGCAAGTAAAGCGTAGACTCTTTGAGGCGTAGTGTCAGGCAAAGGATACTTGCTAGAGGTTGGTTGTAGCACCTTATACACATGAATAGGAAAGAAGCAGAAACTGGAGATCGTCCAATGGAATCCACAAAAGAAACTAGAGAAACATCTCAAGATGCTCAGAAGATGGTTGTTTTATTATGGGCTTTTTAACCATCTTTTGAGCATTTTTCATCCCATCCAAGCATCTTGAGAAGTTTCTCCAGGTTTTTTTACACCTGAATAGGGCCAAAATCCACTGTGTTGCACAAGCACAATGTCTGATATTGTTATTTGCATAACAAATCTGGTGTACAACTGCAGGAGCCCTCTTAGCCAGGCTGTTGTACAAGAACAATGGCTATGCAATGAGCTTTGCTTTACTTCATGCTATCTCTCCAATTCAAAATGGACACGTAGTCTATGGGATGCTATCTTCTGTTAGTATGTGCCCCATGTTGTTTTATTCATATTTTCCTGTATTGTTTGGTTTGGTTATAGGAAAGAGGAAGGATGCAAATCAGAATGCATATTCTATAAGAAGATTTGGAAAGGTCATTCCTCATATGAGATACGATAAGGAACAGAAAGGAAGCATGTCCTCTAGTTGGAAAAGTGTGGTGGTGGTGGTGGTGATGATTTGAACCATCAATCATTCAGATTCTACCCAAGAATCTAGGGATTATTGAGGTATTACCAAATAATGTATTACCAAATAATGTAGCGCATTCCAGGTAGTGTTGTTTTTTGTAATAGTGCTATTGTGATCATATCTATGGTGATATCATTCAGATGTTACGTCAATCCATCTGAAGTTGTTCCCAGAACATATATTACCACTAGAACCATTGTTGTTTTCCTCTCACATAGCTGCTGAGTCTTGGTTTGTAGGTCTCAGTATTTCATATGCAAGAGAAACTGGAAAAAGGTCTCAAGATGCTCAAAAGGTGGTTCTTTCACCCTGTTTATGTTCTTAAGCCCTTCATCAGGGGCTAAATAAAATCATTAAAGCACAATACATAATCTTATAATGTGGCAATACATAATATTACATATAATCATTATAACATAGCATATTGCTGTGGCCTATACATACCTACTTAGAATCTAACTTCAAAATTTCTAAGGACCAGGGACTCTCAAACCAGTTAGTGGACAAATGAAAACACATGAGTAAAGGCTGAAAGTTTTTTAATGCATTGTACATAGACAACTGAAAAAGTATAAATAAAATTCAAAAACACATGGATGTATCTGAGCTGAAGGGAAAGAAGAGACCATGAAGAAACTCTTGAAGTTTTTATAAGGGTGGGAGAAGGGCAAAATCCTCATTTAAGCCTCTAGATCCCACAAGATATTTATTTCACCATTTGTTACAACTTTTTCAGGCATACGGCTGGAATTCACAATTGCATTAATGAATGTGTAACCTGGAATTATACATTCATAATTAATTGGCATTCACAGTCATTATGTATTCAATAGTGTAGAGATAGGGATCATAAAAGTTCCCCAATCCTGATTTTCTGGGCAGCAGCTACCGCAAGTGATAGGTATCTATTCTCCTGCCAATCAGGATGCCACAGACTGACATTTCCACCCCCTCCTTTGAGCTATTTCCAGTGTGACAGTCAGAAGCAGGATCCCAGTTGCAATTCCTCCTAGCACCAGAGATCACTTGTGGGAGGCAAATGGAAAGGTCAGTTTGCTACATCCAGATCAACAGGAGAACAGACCCCTAATGCTCATAATGGCTGCTACACACAAGTCAGAATGGGAAGTGGGTCAGGCTAGGAGATAATACTTAGCTATGTTAGTAAGGTAGTTATGTCACTAAGTAGCGCATATAGAATTACAGCATTTTTTTTTCAGGCTTATCATCATTGTCATCATCGTTGTTTTCTTGTTAATTTTATCAAGTCCAGGATTCAAAACATGGTAATAGAGTCAATAGGGATGCATATGCTAATTCCGTAAAGCCATTGAGCAAATCCACCATGATGATGAGGGATTAAGTTAATAAGGAGAAATTCACTACATTGGTTGTCATGTGGAATCCCACCATAGACATGCCAGTAAAGTTTGGAGGAGGGGTGGACCTGATATGTTCACCCATTGCTGACATTCCACAATATAATCCACTGGTAAGACATAAGAGTCAGTGCTCAGAACAGTTACCTTTTTGAACTATAACGTCCAGAATTCCCCAGCCAGCAATGCCACTGAATGTGGTAACTTGGTCCACTTCAGTTTTGGGTTTCCTTTATTAGAAGAATTTGGTTTCTTTACACTCTTTTTGTTTTATATTACATTTTCAAAAAAGGTCATATTTGTTATTTTGTTTCAGAAGTGTGTTCATTACATTCTTTCATTCTGGAGACCTGTCCACTATATAGTTCAGCATTCTTTCTGTTTTCTTTGAAAAGCATACTTGCTCTGTAGCCAAAAGATACATGTTGAAGTGTTTCAGTATTCAAATGGAAATATAGCCAACTATGCTATTATAAATTTCAGGTGCATTTTGTAGAGTTCCAGTGGTTAAATTCTTAATGAATATAAAGGAACAGGAAGTATACTTCCAGTGGAAAACTGGACATTCATTCATGTGATTAATCAAATATTTCAAAATTGTTTAAATGTATGAGTTTTCTATGCACATGGTGAGGATGATATGACATAAATCTATCTTCAAAAAAGGGGGTCTCAAATAGGAAACAATTTATCAATGCAAACAGAAGTGTCACACTTTTGGTAATATGCTATAAAGGAATAATAATTTTATATATCTTGATCAACAGGACTTGGCTCATTTTATGAGCTTTGCACATCCTGGCAAGTCACAGGAATAAATGTTCTGACTCTCATTTGCTTCACACACCAGCACAAGTCAGTTTAAATGTTATTTAACGAGATTCCTGTTGAATTATAAATGGACCACCACAGTATTGAATGGCATTCACAGTTCTCTGCAAATATGCAATGACCTGAGAGCCGCTAACGACACTGGGCAATGGTTAATGGCTAAAATACCCGATGAGTCCCAAGCCACATAACTGAATCTATACTAATGTTATTGCTTGGGCATGACACCACTAAATTAATATTTGAGAGACTTTCTTTTTTAAAAAGAGGGTGTCAAAAAGCAGTTCCTCATAAGTGTGGATTTAAAAATCTGTCAGTTTTGTTTGCATTGCATTTCCCGCTAGCATTTTTCATCCCGTCCAACTTTCAAACTGAGTCAAAAGATTTTTCTTCTCCTTTTCCACAAGGAAATGTGTGCATATGTTGCTGTGCACTTTTCCAAATGTACGCATTTTTACACACATTTCTTAACGTATACATTTTTATCCCTATCTTCATGTGGGTTTCCACGCACATCCACATCCTCCAGGGGAGAGATAATCACTGTGCTAAGACATACTCAGTGAGGTTTTACACCTTTCTTCCCTCTCTTCTTCTTCTCTTTCTCCTTCATATATTAACAGCACTCAGACGTCACTTGGGATATTGTGTCAGTTCTGGGCAACATTGCTCAAGGAGCATATTGATAATGAAATGTGTTGTCTGAGCATGTCCAAAGGAAGGTGACCAAGATGGAAAAAGTCTGGAAACTGAGCCCAATAAGGAACTGCGTAGAGAACTAGGTACATTTAACTTGGAGAACAGAAGACTGAGAAATAATATGATAACCATCTTTAAATATTAGAAGAGCCAGAGCAAGCTAGAATTCAAATTATGAGAAAAGAGACTTTGGGCCTTGGAACATATAATGAAAATAAAGGTAAATGCAACCATGGCCATGTGCAGAGTGTGTGTCCTTCCTGCTGAAGATATATATATCAATTCAAAGAGCAGAGAGTGGACTGGCTAGAAGACTCTGTTTTTCCTCTGCCTTCCAATGAAGAAGGAAAAAAGTATAAAATCCATCTATGCCCTGTGGATTTTTCCCCTCACCTGGACTATTTATATGTGTGACAAAGCTCATATGGGGAAGAAGAAAACATCCAGGCAATGTCTTTATTAACAGGATTTTTTAAAAAGGCTTTATTAGAGGGCAAAAATCATGATATTAAGCAATGCTAATGAGCCTCAGAATTCCTCCTTGAAGTATTTGCATCAAATGCATAATAAATATGTAAGAGCAAAGAGCCTCTCTTCTTGTTTCTAGACCACAGATTTGTGCTGAAGACATGCTGTCCCCAAAGATACCAGCGTACTTGTGTGTGTTTGTTTCCCATCTGAGATATTGTCCTTCATGGAAGGCAAGAAAGTGCTGCTGGGAGCCCCACATCAGCCAAGAAAGGATGAAACAGCGACAGAGAGAGGAGGGGGAGATCCCTTTTTTTTCCTCTCTGAACACAGACCTTCTGTGGCTAACAATCTAAAACAAGAGACAGTTTTACAGAAAGCCTTTGGCTACATTTTGGATGTAAACATAAGGCAGAACAAAACATGACTTAAATGGGTCTTTGCATTTAACATGCATACTTTTCAAAATGAAAATAGCATCTCTACTGGAAGTGGTAGAGGGGTAATTGGCATGGGTAGGGAATTTAACCTTTTCCTCTCCACCTCCAATCCTGAAGAAAATCTCACTTCTGAAATTATTTGAATAGTGAGGAATTCTCCATTGGTGTCAATTATCAGTTTGAGTTTATTTAGGTTTAACAGTTGGTACATTAGGTCCAACATTTAGCTACACATCTATTATTCATTATATGCTTGACTCAAAAGGTGGTTGGCTAAATTAGGAACAACCTAAAATGACAATTTTGCTTTCTGTCGTATTCAAATTGTGTGGATTTTATTAATTTTTATGTTATTTTACTTAATTTTATAAAAAGCAGTTTTAACCCATTCAAGGGAATGGGCATTTCTGTCACATTCACTTTCTTCCATGTTTGCATTTTGCAAATTGAGGTAAATTATGTTTAAAAACAAACATTTCAGCTGTCTCTGATAAAACAATCTTTCCTAGATTACTATTCAGCCCATGCAGGAGGGGAGAAACACTTTCTATTTCAAATCTTGCATACTGTGCCAATATACAGCAGCTGTCTATCCAGTTAGATCCTAAACCAGCCACTACCGTATTCTTTGCCCAACAGCAATAACACTGCATAGTTTCAGGCAAGCATTTTTGCCAGCTCTGTTATCTGAGATATATTAAAGTGGAGATGGCATCATGTCCTACCTGGAAAGTAGGCCTCCTCTGATGAGGAATGGGAGATAGAGCCCAAATAACAAGCTCCAGTCAGAAACAGAGAAGGCTGGCAGCCCTGCCCTTGAAACTGAACTTGGACCATTACATGTAGAAGAGAAGAGTTGAAGGCTGAACTACAGTGGCCCCTCCACATCTGTGAGGGTCCAGAGTGGAAAATGCTTGCAAAAGGGGTAAAATCACAAAAAACTAACCTCTCAGTGATCCCTTTCCCACAGCCTTCCAGGGCTCTGACACAGGAGCCTTCTGTTTCAGCACCAGGCAGAGGCAAAACAGTAGGAAGGAAGATCTCTGGAGGGCACAAGTGTGCACATGTGTATCTCCCCCCCCCGATTGCCTTACCTTGTGCCTCTGCATGAGTTCTTGGCACTGGGGCCAGAGCAAGGAGATGGGAAGGGGGGCTCTGGAGGGCAGAAGGAAAGTGCACACTGCCTTCTTCCCCCCACAATCCCCTTATCTTTTGCCTCATGGGAAAGTTCCCAGTGCTGGGCCAGAGCAAGCGGATGGAAAGGGAGATCTTCAGAGGGCAGAAGGAAAGCATGTGCCACCTTCCTGCTATCCCTTTACCTTATGCCTTGGTGTGAGTTTTCAGTACCAGGCAGAGGCAAGGGAATGGGAGGGGGAGCTCTGGAGGGCAGAGGGAAAACCACATGCCCAACTCTCCCCCACCCCATTGCCTTACTTTCTGCCTTAGCACACTTGTCTTCTTTCTTTGTGCTAGGAAAACATAAGGGAATGGGAGGATGAGAAGGGGGGGCACAGGTGCCTCATGAATAATCACATTTGTGACAGTCAAAACCATGCATGTGGAAGGACAACTGTACTCCATCCTTCAGAGTGCTGGAGACTAAAATGACAGTAACAAAAGTACAGGTAAGGGCATGTCCTCCCTTTAAAGAAAATGCTGTGACAGTCAGGCCCCGTGTACTGAGTTACAACTGGCTATAAATTAGCACAACCAAAGCCATTTCTCTACTAGAAAACTACAGCTCTGCTATCTCTGGTGTCATGGCATTCCCTACTTTCTAGCTTCCTGAATTTTGACCTGCTCATTGGACTCTTCCTTTAGTAACTCCCTGACTGGCATTTGACTCTGCTTGGAGCGGTTTTTGTAATTAGACTGCAGATTGCTTCAACTACACCTGCTCTTATGGATCCTCTGTGTATGACTCAGACTGGCTTGGTGTCTACATGGTTTCTTGAATTAGGCATGTACACTCCTGGACACTTGGCACCATGAAAGAAGACAGATGCCAGGTTGAAAGTGGAATTTCCGGCACAGACAACATGTGCTCTGCCATTGAGTTATACCTCCACCAACTTAGCTGGAGTGGTCTAATATGCATGTGCATTTATCAGACCACTGGTATACTCATGTCCAAGGCTGTTACACTGCAGGATGGGAGAACTTTGCCAGACCTCAAGTAGAAATCCCATGTTGTCATATCTTCTTGATATAAGTATATTTCTCCTACCCTCATACATCACACATTTATTGATAAATCACCCTGATCCAGGCTTAGTAAGCGTACTATGAAACTTTGGGCATTAGACATGAGAATTGTGCATCCACTTGGAGGAAAGCCTGAATACTGAAGTGAAGCATACTACTCCTGCAGAACTTGTTCAGAGTGGTTTAAAATGACATAGGTTCCTGATGCTTCAGAACCAGTTTGGAGGAATTACTCATTTGTTCGTTGTTTGTTTTTCTCTTGTCCATAAGTGCAATTGGTTAAATTTTTAAATCTCCCTCTGGCAATCTCTGACTAAAAAGAGAACACTGGAGAGGAAGAAGAAGAAAGTAATTTATAGTCAGCAGCTGACTTTTCCTTGGGTTTTATTTCCAATCATAATGCTTTCAAATAGCTTCTTAGAAGACATTCCAGTCTTCTCACTGCTTTATATGACCCTGTGTCTCACAGCAGAGGCTGCAGCAGCACTGAAGGCTTCTCAGAATAGTCTGAGAAGCACACTTGACAGGGAGATGCTTTGAATCAAATTCTTGCAGAGTTTTCACCTCATTTGCTCATAAAGAGGAAGATAAGATGGCACCTGGCCGATCACTTGTTTCAAATAGGGGGCCACAAGCTCTGGGCAGGGCATACCCAGGCTGAAGCGCAGGTCTTTCTGCGCCCAGTGCCACCTCTTATGTGGCTTAATGTAAAGCTAAAGCAATGAACTGGGCTTCCCGACTGGGAAATGAAAAGCAGGAAGAATCCACACATCTCTTCTCTGCCTGAAAGAGTAAAGTACAGGTACTTTGAGGACCTTCCAAGCTGGTAAGGATTTGTGATTTGCATGAAGAATGGAAATGCATGCATGTCTGGCAGGGGGAATACAACCAAAAATATAGCAGACTGCACACACATTTCTCTCTCCCTCTCCCCTCTCTCTCATTCTTTCATTCTCTGTGTATATGGAAATCCCTCCAACTTTAGAGGCTCCCCTTCACCCACGCTATATAGCAGGGCTTCCCAAATGGTGTGTAGCCTGAAGTATGTAGGTGTGTCACCTACAATCTTGGAAATGTATATTATTATTTATAAATCATATATTTTTAAAAATATATGAAAGGTTTGCATGAGATATGTTGTGTCCCCATAAGTTTTGTTATAACAATTGATATATGCGTCTGGATCTCTTATAAGGTGTTAGTTTAACATCCGATTTGCTAGTAAAACTGAATTACTATGTCACAAAATGTTGCATGTCTAAAAAGTGTGCCACAAACATGAAAAGCTTGGAAAGCTCTGCTATATAGTGTGCCTGAGTGCTGTATTTTCCTCAGAAGAGTGCCATTACTCTTCTCCATCAATAGTAACCTATTTTCTGTGACTTTTTGGTCAATCAAACAGAAAAGACACACTAAAAAAAAAAATCAAACTGGTATTTATTTATAATAGCTCCCTAACCCCTAAATGAGGTGGCAGTGGGGAGAGAGAAGGAGAGAACTTCATATTAAGAAGACAAACAAACTTACAACTAACTTAAGACTAACTGATAAAAGAAGCAAGATAGTGTGGCTACAACCAACAAAGGGGAAATGACATGAATACATGCTATGCCTAGACTCACGGAGAGCTATGCAGACTAGCAGCTACTGAGTATAGTTAAGCTAAGTTTGCTACAGAGACATGCTCCAGCCTGCTCTGTGATATTGTAACAGTTCCTAAAGTATCCTTCATATGCTCACACAGCTTTGTTGGGATCTGAAGAGAATACAAGGCCTTTGCTTTGGTTTCTTGTGCAATCCAGCCAAACAAGAATGCCTTCCACACAGCGAATGTTGAAAGGCCTTGGCCTGGAATGATACTTCAGTGTGGAGAAGTGAGGTACCACATGTAACATAGAAAAGCAAGTTTTCTTTTGTCTCGTCAACAGAAACATTTCTGATGTAAAATCATCAGTGTGCACAAGTGTAATGTTCGAGAGGAACAATGATTAATGGCAGCAGCGGGAGTGAAAGTTGTCCAGCATGACTGGAAAGCTAAGAGAAGGATATAGTCTAACACTCAAAAGTCCAAGAGGGATACAGTCCATTTATAGGTTTCCTCCTCTGCCAGTAAAAGTCAGGAAAGGGACAACACTTGTAAACAGATCATTGGCTTGAGCAACTGAGTTAGTCTGATCAATAGCAACTGTATGTGCAACAAAGAGCTCTTAATGGCTCTTAATCTCCATTAGGCTGTGTTGGAAGGAATTAAGGGACTGAGAAAGGGAGCTCCATCACCTTCTAGTCATTTATAGAAGCATCCTGGTACTTGGCAGCTTTCAGGGAATGCAAGCATTAGTTGTGACGCTGAGGTGCTCTGGGACATCAGCTATTACTGGGACAGGAAACTACTGCATCATTATGATCCAGGAAATGCTCAGGCAATCCCCTGGGGTAAAGTCTCCACCATGCTAGTTTATACATATTTTAGCAAGAATTTAAGCAGGTAGGTCATCCAAAAGAGCTTTAAAATCATATTGTTTACAAAATAGCTGATAATTAAATGTGGACCCTTCTGTCCTGTTGTCCAAAGTTTTCCTTTGGCTCAGCTTGACCACTCATAAAGAAATGATCAGTCAAGAATCACTTAGGAATGTCATTTCCTGTTGCTTGGTTGGGAATGCAGAAGGACTTGGATTTTAATCAGAGATATGAGCAAGTTTCTTTTTTGACTTAGAACAGAGATATAGAAAGCCCATGATTTATCTGGCAAGAAATGGCTTTGTAGTACTGTGTTGCTCTAAGGTACACATTTCCACAGCATGCTATTCCAGCTACTGTGATGAGCAACTGCTTCCATATATTTAAACAAATAGAAATAGCCAATATATCTTTTCACAAAAAAAGAGGGGGGAATAGTTCTGCCATTTCAGTCCTCTTAGCTCCCTCAGACCAGGTCTCATCAAGGTCTAGTCTTTCCTCCAAAACCAGTAAGTGTCCAAACCCTCTTTCACCATTCTTCACGCTAGCCATCCACCAGTGCCACCATGCCCTCTCTCCTTCTCTCCTGCTTGAGCCAAAGAAGGTTGTGTGCAAGAAACAGCAATGCAGGAAGGGAGATAAAGTTCTTTCTTTCTTTCTGGCATTTATTTATCACCACCAAGCCCCCTGGTTATAGATAGATGGAAGGGACAAACCTCCTCTTGATCAATTCATAATAAAATTGAGATTTACTGATTGGAAAAGGTTTTGGATTGTGCACACAGTTTAAACTTAGTTTCAGTTAGTGGTAGGCAACCTTTTTCAGGTAGAGGGTTAAATCCACATAGGTGAGCAGGGTTGGTGACAGCTAGGGTGATGGTGAGTGGAGCAAAACCATGAAGTGACACATACACACATGCAAATTTTGTATGAGAGATTATACAAAAGTGCCTTAAATGGACAAAGATCCATATATGCACTCATTTCTATCTGTCTGTCTGTCTGTCTGTCTCTTTCACACACACACACACACACACACACACACACACACACACACCCTTCTTTTCCCATCAATTAGCTTGACAGACTGGGAGGAGTTATAGCTCTTCACGAATCTACATACTGATGAGGATTGCACATCACACATCATACCAATCAGGATTCTGTAGATTCTGCCAGCATAGATATACTGACAGGGGAGGCAAAGGCAGCAGTGACAGGGGTGGAGACTACATACTGATCAGAGAATGTACAAAATCTTGAATGTACAGAACATGCATATTCTCCCTTGGAGATACAGCACATTAACCAGAGAATTCACAAATTACATTTAAGATACATATATACCATAAAGCCTGTTGAAGACTGTGTGTGTGTGTGTGTGTGTATATATATATACATACAAATATTGTCAAGATATGTATGTCCTCTCAAAGGCTGTGGAGGAATATACCTATTAAATAAGAAATATGCAGAGTTTCTTCTACACAAACAGATTACGTGCACATTCTCCTTGATGTATCGAGAATGTACACAGTGAATGGCTATGCATATTAGCCATTCAACCTGCATTGCTTCCTAAAATATGGTGGCAATTGGAGGATATGATTTTTCTTTTGCCCTATAACTGTTTTTCTTTCCTTTAAAAATATAGTATTTGTAAAATTGATTGGTATTCATCATGCATACTTTCTATCAGCAAGTTAAAACTAGAGCACAGAAGCTGATTTTTAGCATTTTGCAGATCTGCACTTTCCAAATGACACCTGCTTTGTCTGAGACTTAAAAATACAGTAGGAGATTTGTAAAAGAGAATAAAATGATGTCCCAGGGCTTTCTATGAAGGAAGATTTTAAAGGCTGTGTACCTTGAAAATGAGTACAATGCAGGGAAATATTTAATTCAAACCCATTGCTGACACATTTTAAATAACACTGCTGCAAGAGAGCAAATATTTTGAGTTGTTTTCAAATATCGTTTTCAGTTTCTTAAAAACATGTTTATAGAGTGGTTGCATATTCATGCACTAAAAACATGTTTATAGAGTGACTGCATTAATCAAAGCAAAGGTAATGCCATTGACTTGAGAGGAATTTAACAAAACACACACGTACATTTTGTATAAATGAAGTAAATGGGACTAATCCAGTTGCTAGTCCCAATTGGAGTAGAGTCATGGAATCAATGGGGCTTATATAAATTTTGCATTAACGTGTCCCATAGATTCAATGAGTTTACTCTAGTTGGGAGTAATCACTGGAATTAGCCCATAGACCAGGAATGGGCAACTTTGGCAGATCTGGAAGACCACGCCTGGGAATTTCAAGCAGCTGCCTGGGGTGCCGGGATGCCACCCAAAATGGAAAAAGAAACCCTGTGCAAACATGTCAGTGGCCCTAAATTCACTTATCATCCCAGCAGTACCACTGCCAGGAACGGAGCATGACAGGAACACTCTCCCCTCTGTACTGAACTGGCTCTCTGGGGAAGAGAGTGTCAGGGATACATCTCTTCCTTCTGCGGCACAGCCGGGCTCTTTTCCGTGCTGCGCTGGGGCAGGAAGTGCCTCCATTGCACTTCCGGGCCTTCTGTAGGGCAGGTAAGTGTGGATGATGGAGAAAATCTGTCAATGATTTAACCCACTATCTTGCTGGCTGACAACAGGAGAAGGACGGGACCATGATGACATCTTGCAGAAGTGTCATCGTGGTCCTGCTCCTCTTGTGTTACCGTGTTGAGACGCAGTCCTCAAGAGGAAAGGGCCTGAGGCTATTGTGCTTTGTAAATATCATGACACAATATAACTCAGAAAATATGATAATAGTAAAATGGAAGGAAATAGGAGAAAAGGAAAACTGAGCTATTTTGTGCATTGACTCAGTTGAGGAATCCACAGCCCTGAACTTGTAAGATCTGAGCAGAGCTATTAAAAACAGGATCTCTTGAACATCTCTCACTCATAGGATCACCTCAGAACAAAGATGACAGCATGTAATGAGAAGAAAAAGAAGAAGAAGCAGCAATGCTGGAGGAAGGGACTCGTGTCATGAAAATGTTGTGAGATGAATCTCACAATATTGTCTTTGAAAATTAATTTATTCTTAATTTTGTTTTGGAAAATTATAAACCATGGCAGTGCTGGGCTGGAACAAACTTAAACACCCTCTAAAATAGTTGTTCTTAAATTTGGTTACAATGAGGCTCAGTCTTCAAGTTTGCTTGTTATCTGTGAGCTGTGATGTTTTCCTAGATGACGGCATTCAGTAAAAACTTAATCCCATCTTGTGGCTGTGATATGCACTGCAACCAAAAGAATGACTACAAAGGGTAAAGTGAAATGAGAAATGTAATTATCCTGTTTTGATTATCCTGGGTTGCTGGATGAGACTAAAGCTTTCTTTATTTATGAAATATTTATAGGCTGTGTATTAAATTCTATGTCATTATTTTAAACTGTGGCCTGGCTGAATGTATTGGCAGAATAGCAGTATATAAAGATAGTAAACAAATAATGATTCGATAAGCCTTCAGCAGTTTTATTGGTAGACACTTGAAATAAGAAAAGAGAGATGAAATTAGAGCTAGTTTTCAGTGAAGGAATAGAGAACAACTCAGGAGATTTTTTATTTAGTTAGTTAGTTAGTTTTGATAGCTGAGCTTCCTAGACAAATATTGTGTTGCGTTTTACACTTGATAGGACTTTTTAAATGCACATGGTTTGTTTCCTCAAAATAGCAATGATACGTGCATAATGCATAATGAAATGTGCTGTGTCTATAACTAAATGCAATGGAGATGTGATATACTACTATGCTTTTAGCATAATGTAGGAACATTTCTTGTTGATATTTGTCACTGTTGGGGATGGAGAGGAATTTTGTTTGATTTTTATTCTAATGCTCATTTCTCAAATCAGTATGAGAACTAGAAGGCGATTAATTTTCATTATTCAACTTTTCTGAATTTTGTAATGCCCTGAACAAAACAGATACATACAAAAACATGTACACTGGGAGTAAAATATGCACAAAGATGTTACAGTGGTGAAAAGTCACAACAGAACAGCAAAATATATGAAGAAACCATACATAGAAAAATGTGCATACCAAAATGTGTGACATAAAGGAAGCAGCACATTTAAAAGGAAATCATAAACATATACAGAAATGGGATGGAACAAATTTAAGAAAAATGAGAAACTGATGGAAAATGAAACTGACCGATTCATTCATGCTTAGTTACTAGGTTATTTTCATGCTTTGTACTCTGGTTGGCCCTTTTTCTCCTGGAAGCATTCGATTTCAGCAGCATCTCAGATGGGCCGATACTGAGGTGATCGGGGGAAAGATGGGGAAAGGCACCTCATTTTAACATTCTTTTCAAAAGATGAGGGGCAAAAAGCTATAAATCTAAGAGGCAGTGGAATTTTTCACACACCCAACACAAAACTTGGAGCAATGTAATAGAAAAAAAAAGCCAGTGATGAGTTTAATTCAGCTCATTCCATAAAGAGTCTGCTTCAGATTTTTAAGGGGAGTGATAAATAAAGAGAAAAGGATAATTTGTTTATCATTACAATGTAGGGCACAAAACACAGCCACTGTCATGACACATGAAGTGCAAAGGGCTTTTAGCACTCTGCCAGACAGTTAGCTAGATGATCCAGATTCCTGCCTAAACAAGCTCATACATACTATTTCAGCAGACAAACATCACTCATACACAAATACTCAAGCACAAGCATAATTCTTCTGTCAACTTGATCTTAGGGCATTACCATATGAATGGCAAGTCTCAGAAGCATTACAGCAGATAGGCACAAAGTAAATTAGGTTTATAATGTGGAGCACAATGAAATATGAAGGCAGGATTACTATCAGTAATGATAACTACGAGACCAGAGTTTACTCTATCACATATGTACACACACTGCTATCATCAACATACAGGAGATCAATGCAACAACAGCTTAGGGAGAAAACGGCCCCATATTGCTTTGGGAATTGTTCCAAAAGTTTGCACAATATTTTTTTCCCCATGGATTTTAAATTTATCACCATCTATTTACAGCTGCCCCCCACAAACTTAATTAGAAATGACATTATACCACCACCATTAAACAGATGCCAGAACCCAGTTTTTTGTTTGGATGTATCAGTAATGTTCAGACATTAACAGTTTCCCTTCAGTTGGTAAAGCAAGACTGAATGACACTAGGAAATGTTGTCTTCAGATTTCTCCCATGTATATTGATTTAAAGTGTTTGTGTGTGCAACACTGCAGTCTGAATCCATTAAAATTCATGATACATTTCCTGTCACTTGTATCTTGTGATATTTCAATATCACATGATATAGGTGTTTCCTGATAGCCAAGCACATTTAGAAATTTCTAGTCTGTATATAGAAACTTATTGGCTGTTGTCATCATGATCACCATCATCATCATCATGGGAGCATTTTTTAATTATCACCAATACTCTTAAAAATAGCTTCTGAAGAAATCCTCCCTACCATACATCTCCATGGCTCAACCATTTATATCATGCTCAGTCTATTCTTCTGACTGCTAGTTTTGATTGGGATATGCTTTTGGCAGGATCAGAGGCTATATTTAGGAAATGAAATTCTGAAATAAAGAGGCTTTTGGTATGATTCAGCAGGGCTCTTCTTATGCAAATACCTTCAATCCAGACACCATCATGCCTTAAGAAGTAGACACTATGAAATAAATGGGACTTAAATGAGCCATGACTGACTTAAGTCCTGTTGATTTCAGGGGGTCTACTACTCTGTGCTTGACTAAGTTTTAATCCAAGCCATCAACATGTAAGGGCAGCCCTGTTGCTTCACAGCAAAAGCCATTAAGAACATGAGAAGAGCCACGCTGGATCAGACCAAAAAGCTGTCTAGTCTCTTGTTCAATATTCTATTGATATAGCACTTAGTTGCTTCTGGGAAGCTATCCAGCAGAACATGGATGCAATGGTACCCGCTGTCTCTTGGCAATGGATTTATAGAGGCATATGGCCTCTGATACTACAAGTGATAAACTGGAGATCTATCACGTCCAGAGGCAACTATGGACATAATGCACCCAAGATCCATTTTTTGTGGGGCCACAGGCCCCTCAAATTAACTTCCAGATCACATCCTGGAAAAAAAAAACACTTTCTTCTAGGACCCAATATGGCTCAGAGAGGACAAAAAAAAAGTGTCAAAGGGAGTATTGGGCGGTATTTTCCCCCTTTTTTCAACTGGGAGGCTGTATAAAGATGGACCTCTTAGGTCTCTTGGAAGGCCATAACAGCCCCTTGCTGATGATAGTCGTCCATCCCAATGTAGAACAAAGATCATGACTAAATGAAATCTCATTGATTTCCAATGATCTGGATCCAGTCCTAAGTCTGGATCCAGTCCTATGTTAGATGAAAAACTGATAGCAGTTTTGACAACATGTATTCAAAAGGCTTTCTTCTGCTTTTCTCCCAAATGTAATTACATCACTTGGAACATGATTTTCAGTCACTTATCACTGTGTGCAAATTATCTTTTAATCTCTTAGAGAGAGAGAAAATCCTACCATATGAATTATAGTACAAAACCCACTTCTTCATTGTTATGATACATGCTGTGAATAGAAAGTGAGGAACTCTTTTGCTACTCTGGAGACAAGTACAGGGAGAAGGTTAAGTCTCAAAATGCCCATTAACTGAATGAGATGTTCAGTAGTACTGTTGCCTCCTCCAGTTATCATGCATCCTTAAATCAAAAGACTCATTTTTAGATTTCAAGCTGTTTCTGACTTATGGAGACCCTAAGGTAAACCTATCATGAGTTTTTCTTGGCAAGATTTGTTCAAAGGCAGTCTGCCTTTGACTTCTTCTGAGGCAGAGAGAATATGACTTGCCTAAGGTCACCCAGTGGGTTTCCATGACCAAGTGGAGATTCAAACCCTGGTCTCAGTTGACCAACACTCAAACCACTACACCATGTTGTAGTGCTCAAACAAATTGAATTTGTGAAGCTATGGTTTTGTTGTCTCCCCAAAGGAAGTGTGGCCTTTTCTTCTAAGCGAATTTCCCCCTTCCCCACTTTAAAAATAAATGCTTAAGGCTTCAGTTTAATAGTACAGCTAACCAAAGAGCACCACATTGCAAGATAATCTAAAAACAGCAATCAAAGAACAACAAAGAATCCATGTAAGAGGGTAAACCCTAACCCCATGTAACTAGAAACAGAATAGTAATTGCCACTATGAGTTTTACCATTTCTTAGAAATTGCAAGACTTTCTCATTTGATGTGGGTCTTGGTGGCCAAGATTAAAGGAATAGGAGTCTGTTGTTTTGAACCTATGTTACTTTGGCTTGATTTTCACTCCATATATGTTAGTTTAACATTGTTTTCTGTCCTCAGCACTAAAAGTGGAATTTAATGAAATGAATTTAAAAGCTAGGTCTGATTACTTAGCATCAGTGGAAAGGCTCACTATGTATGACCAAGAGCATACTGTTATTCTGACTTTTTATGACTGTGGCATTGAAAACAGATTCCAGCCATGACTGCTAAAGAGCTGTGGATCAGTTTATATCTAAGTGTCTCTGAAGGAGATACATCAATGAGGATGGGGAGAAAAATAAGATTATGGGGATGGTGATGGTAGTGATGCTTTCTTTATATTAGATGAATCACAGCAGTGTAAACCATAACTGAGTATGTTGGGAATGGTTGCAAAAGGTTTTAAATGATCACAGATATCAGAAGGACCTGTTTAATTCCTTACAGAAAGCAAACTTTAATTGAGCTTTGTTTGTTTTCTTTTCATTGCATTTCTACAAATGGAAACCACTAGCTCTCCTTCTGGAGATTTTTTTTTCTTTGTTGCCCTGTATCATGCACTCAGAAGTTAAAGCTTATATGATACCTGTTTCATTAGAGTCAGTTGGTTTTTCATTAGCCAAGGAAAATGAGCCTGTGCTGCATTCAAGGCAACAGCCCAATAAAGATACATTACTGTCACTTTACTCTACTAGAGCAGATGGGTCATAATAGTATGTCAGATACCAATACATTTGTAGACTCATTTTTTCTTATCAGCTAGTTAATGAAATGAATTTCTATCACAGCATCTTTAAAATGTAATACACTCACAACTGTCTTCAAAGACCTATTTTGAACTAAATATGTTATCTATCAAAATACTCATTAAAATTAGGTGCAGGCCTATAGGAAGAGATAGATTAAATCACTGAGGCATCTGGGCCTCTTATTCCTCTAATGTGACCTCATTATATCATAATTCGTTATTGCAGAAATTTAATTTTCAAATGCCATGGCATTATGGAATGATTTTCACAGTCCCAGGATTTTCATTCTCTTAACAGTAAACTTTTCGATCACTTTGTACAAGAGACCTGATTATTTAGAGACTTCACATGAACTTTAAATGAGCAACCCTTAAAAGCTAAAACTATGTCATGTATTACCAATTACACTGAGATAAATATCTCTACCTCCTTAATATCTCGGACAATTATCAAGACAGAAAAGGAAATTGCTTAGCTGCAACAGAGGCAAGATTTATTAAAAGGCATGTGTGCCAAAACCTTGGTCATCAAACGTGCAGAAATAACAGATGTTAGTGAGAAGTGATCCATAGAGAGTGGTCGCAGAAGCACGAGCTTACATTTCTCATATTAAAGGAAGGTGGGGAACCGTGGCCCTGCAGATGTTTTTGGACTGCAACTTGCCTTATTCTTCACCATACTGGCTAACACTGAAAAGAGTCATAGACTAAAAATATCTGAAGAGTCATAGTTGCCCACCTTTGAGATAAAGGAAGTCCACACTTTTCCAGGATTGAAGTATACGAACCTGCATATACCCACCTTTGATCAGTCTGCATCAACCTGGATCACTCCACACATTTTGGATTATAACTTCCATTGTTTGTGTCTACTGGTTATGGCTAATGGGAATTGTAGACCAAGATTAAGGTAGGAAAAGTTGCTTTAGACCTATGGAAACAGCTCAACCCCAGAGCTGAAATGGACACAAAGTGGACACCTCTTGTTTCCTACTATGACAGGGAGCAGTTATTTGGAGAGGATAATTTCCACATCATCAAAATTCTGGAGTGGGCATTTTTAGAGGTATGAATAGGGGATGTTTCATAGCCAATGAACCACTAGCTGACCATCCCTATCTTAAGGTGTAAATTAATATATAGTGATAAAAAAATCATATTATAAATACCTGTCCAGATACATGTTTGTATTTTTATAAATAAATATGTTGTAAATAAAAGGAAATAAACAAGAGGATTTCTTATTTATGTATGCACACAGACAGAAAAATATATGTATGAATTAAAACTAGTGGTCCAAGAATACAACCACATCCTGTATTATGATCTTCTTGTAAATAAATATGTATATACAATGGCCAGAATTCACTTATGTAGTTACAAACGCTTAACCACTAAGCTACTTAGTTTACTTGCATGAGAGGGTGGGACCATGAGTAAACTTTCTCCTGGTCAACAGCAGAACAGACCACTGTTGATCACAGCAGCTGCTGCCCAGTGAATGAGGACTGGAGGACTTTCACAGTCCTTATATAACCCCTAAACTAAGCAGTACGTAGGGATCACAAATGAATAAGAAAGATTCACAAAAGCAGTGATCTGCTTAGCTCTATGTTACACATTTGTAATTACTTAGTGAATTCCAGCCAACATTTCTCAGTCACCTTTTTGCCTATAAAGGTTCTAAAGGAAATTAAAAGTTTAAAAATTTAAAGCTTTAAAATAATTTAGCAACTAAAAACATACTCTTCATAATTCGGCACAGAGGGAAACAATTTTTAAAAACACCAAATGGCAAGGTTTTTTGAACATAGAGAAAAACTTGGGGGCTATATACATATGAACAGCCCATTGAAAATGTAGCAATGAAGAGATCAGTCTGACATCTTTTCTAGCCAATGTATTTTCTGAATTAATGAGCTATTCCTATTATAACATTCTGCAGTTAAAATGTACATAGAGGTGGCCATAAAAGTTTATACCAATAATAATTAAAAAAAAATCTTGAGGATGTCACAAAACTCTTTGCTGTTCTACTACTCCAAGATTGTTTCATAATACAACAAAATAATAATCAAAGTTTGGATTAGCTGAATTTAGTTCAGAACTAAGATGTTTAAAATGAACACTGGAATATCAACATATGGTAAAATGTGTATTTTTATTTTCCTTAAAATGATCATTATAAGATAACGAAGCAATATACTCAGAGAAAAAGCATCCCATAGTCTTGGGAATATGCTCCTTTAGGATACAAAGCAAGGGGGCGGTGCACCCCAAATGCTTCCACACATCCTGAATGTAGAAACTGGCATGTTGAGCCCAAGATTCTTCCTAGATGTTGCTGTTTCATGTTCCAACAGAGATGGACAAATTCAGAGGGTCACAAGTCATTTTCCACACACTCTGGATCTCTAAGGGCCATACCTGCCTCTTTCAGACACTTCCAGTTGAGAGGGAGGACTATGCTGAGCCATTAAATGGTTCCCTCATCCTAAACTAGCCTTTAAATGGCAGATCAACTCCCCACCTAAAGTTCCTGAGGACTATGAAAGTCCATGGGGGAGCTTTTTTGCAGTGGGTGGCTCAGGTGGATCCTAGGGGCTTGGGAGTCACCTGGAAGGCCCTTTGGGCTCATCTGGCCCCCACTCAGCAACTTGCCCAGCCCTGAAACACAAGGTGTTGTTCTCATGAAGTGCCCGTGAACTATAGAATTCTAGTGTTTGAATATTTCATTTATTTATAGTTTAGCTTTGTAATTTGTAGTTCTAGCTTCCAACCATGGAATCACTTAATCTGGTGTTTGTTTCTTACCTCCGTTCACTGTGCTTTTGGAAGGGGTGTAGAAAGGAGCTTATCAGACACTGCTCCTGGGTTTTCAGTTGGAATAGAGATAGCAATAGTACAGCAGAATGCTTACAGCAGAGATGGAAATATCACTCCAAGTCTCTAGAAGCACTAACCAGGTAGCACTTCTGTTTACTGCTGCAGGTTCACCACGTGGATGTTCCTGAGACCAGCTCTCTAAATCAGTTATTGTGCAGAGTCTGACTGAATTGCACTAACCTGAGCCAGGACTTTTTCCTTGGCTGCCCAGTACAATATAGGCTAGCAGTTCTTAACCTGTGGTCTATGGACCCCCAGGTGGTCCACAAAGGCTTGAAAAAAGTTATGAGCTTGTACAGGAAAGAAAGAAAGAAAGAAAGAAAGAAAGAAAGAAAGAAAGAAAGAAAGAAAGAAAGAAAGAAAGAAAGAAAGAAAGAAAGAAAGAAAGATGTTCACGTATTGATCTCAAAGAGCAGGAGTCTTTTGCCAGCGATAGACATCACTTGTACAAACTTTCCTTATAATGCCTCAACCCATTCAAAATTTATGAAAATAACTGTTGACAGAAAAAATGTACTGAACACTTGCTTCTTCTGCACATGGTGAGTACATCCAAGTGAATGATGCTGAGTGGCTTAGGAAAAGCACCTGACATTCCTTGCTATTGCACATACAGCTAGAACCTGCCTTCGTAATAGGAAAGTATGCATTTAATTACTTCTCCCTTCTCTCAAATTTGAAGATCCTGATGACCAACTTTAAACAAATGTTTGATGCACTTTAGAGATTTAAATCAAATTAAGTCTTGGTGGTCCACCTGTGGTTAAAAAAAATGTTAAGAATCACTGATATAGAGTAAAGAATCCCTTCCTGTGAAAGGAGAGACCATTCTGGTCTTTATGTTCTGCCCAGAGCGGGGGAACACCCTAACTGGCCCAATCAGGCTAGTGGGTGGAGAAATCCTATTGTGCTACGGAATGATTTCCTCGGTGACATTAAGCATCTGCCAATGAGAAACATTTCTGGAATCAACTAAAGACCTATTTGTTAGATTTCCATGATTGTTAACATTGTCAACTTCCCTTTAAAAAAAATGTTCTTCACATTTTTATTTTTTTATTTTAGTTCTTGCTTTATTATTTTACTTCTATTGTTTTATTGTTTTTAGCCACTGTTTTTATTGCATTTGTTTTCATTGCTAACTGCTACATAATTTATTTTTTAAAAAAGTGTACAAATGTGCTGAAATAAAAATAAATAAAACAAAAGCTGTGCCCCTGTGTGCAATTTACAACTTGGTAGATAGACAAGTGTTGTTACCTCAAAACATAAGTGACTCAGGGGTCTACCTGTGAAGCCAGTACCTCTGTTCAAAGGTGGGGAATCATTAGGTCAAATCAGAAGATCTACTAATGAGGGTAACCTGTCTACTGGGTCCCCTCAGCAAGAAACCAACCAAAGACTCAAAAGTAAGCTAAAGTAGCAATCACACACAAGAAGTAAGCATTTACAAAATCACACAAGGCTAGCTGAAGGAGAAAAGAAGGAAAATTGTTGATAATGAGGTTTCAAGGCTAATGCAGGCAATATTTACTGATCCAGACAGCAGGGAAGAAAGCTATGATGTGGCTTAGATTCACACCTAAGGACAGTACTCATTTGGGAATCAGAGTGACAATGTGGCTGCCAGCAAGTAAAGTCTTGCCTGTTAGCTGCTCAGAACGGGGGGGGGAGGTATACCCAATTTCTACCTTGAGGGCATGTGTGAGAATGGGTCTCCAGCCAAGTAAATAATGGAGTTCACAGAGTGGACAATGAGGTCCAGATTGAGCTAATGATCTTAGCATTAGGTGACAAAGAAATAATGGACATTGTGATAGCTCTGTAAGGGTTAGACAGGTGTGGGGCAATGGAGAAATGCCCAGGGCGGTAGGAAGAAGGTTTGAAACAATCAGTGATTTGGTGGAAACGTCTCCATTGCTATTGTCTGAAAACAGAGTTGTTACAGCTTAGCTTAAGCCTATTATCTCTGGAGTTACCTGGTGATTTCCTAACTACGGCCCTTTTCGCATGGCATTTTCGATGCGAAAGGGCCCCTTAGCATCGCGCACATGTGAAGAGCAGTCCACACGATGCACTCACATTTGCTCGACGCTCCAGGGCCCAGCAGGGACCACTCACGCATTTTTTCATTTTTGGCTTGAAGCCGAAAATGGTGCACGGTTGCACATTGCTCCGGGGCCCCGCACGCACTTACCTTGCGTGTGGAACCTCGGGAGCTGGTCCAGTTGCACTTCCTGTCCAGTGCAGCCTGGGAAGGTGCCAGGCTGCACTGCGAAAGGAAGAGGTGGGGCTCTCACACGATCAGGAAGCTCGCGCAGAGCCGAAGCAGGGAAGCGAGAGCCTCTCTTCAGAGGCTGCTCGTGCGAACACCGCACCCCAGCGCCAAAAATAGCTGAGTTGTGGAAAGGGCCTATGACCTGGCTACACCTAGAGGGGATTTCTGAGCTACTTTGCAATGCACATGTTTAGCCAATATCTTCATCTTGTCCAACTTGGGCATCCAGTCACATCAGGGCACATTGATATCAATGCCACATAATTTTGTCCTTGTGGAAAGGGCCTAAGATTTTTGTCTCAGTTTTGAAACAGGAAAATGTATTCTCTTCTCTAGATGTGTTTGAATGACAAGCTATGAACTTGTGGCTTCCAGAAATGGAAAGATAATGGAAAGAGAGGAGAGGTGGTGGATTTGTATATGCTCACCACTTCAGAGGCAGGGCTCCAAAGAGAGCCAAATTCCTGACTGAATTTAAAGGGACACGCATATGATTCTGAAGACATATATTCAGGAAAGATGTTTCATTCCACTAAGACAGCAAGTAGTAATTACACTTTGAATTTTCTACCATTAATGTCTGATGTTTAAATTAAAAGTAGTCCGTACATTTAGATCTTCTTTTGGTAATTCTTCCCTCCTCTACCTTTTTTTAAAAAAACATTTTGGTCCAAGAAAAATTAGCACTTCTCATTTTCCCAAATGGAGGCTCTGAAAGTTAGCAAGCAGTAATGGGTGTGGGGGGACTTAGTCTATTATACAATAACATCTCCCTTATTCCATTGTTGCTGTGCCTTTCATTTCTCCCTGGCTCTTCTCGACAGCTGCAAGCCAGGCTGCAATCTGCTGCAAGCAGTTCTCTCTCTCTCTTCTCTCTCTCTCTTTGCCCTTCAGGCTTTCTTCGCCATTGTGATGCATTAATGAAGTAGAGCTGCCCTGTCAGACTTCATCAGCGGTCCCGTGAAGGAAGAATGAAATCACTTCTATTGACCCACTGGCATATTTATAGGCTCCCAGTTTTTTGCTGAGCATGGTAGTTATCACCTTGCCATCCCCATGTTGTGTTTATTCAGCAGCAGGCTAAATCACATCTGTGCACAAGTGGGACATTAATCAGGAAACGTAAGCCACTCATAAAGGCTGCTGAACCTATCTAATTACCAGAGCTGGGAGAGCTTGCA
This sequence comes from Iguana delicatissima, assembly GCA_948472985.1. Taxonomy (NCBI): domain Eukaryota; kingdom Metazoa; phylum Chordata; class Lepidosauria; order Squamata; family Iguanidae; genus Iguana; species Iguana delicatissima. Next base: position 1,778,648 of record CAOKZL010000625.1, read on the forward strand.
CACTCTAACCACGGCATGAAATCTCTTCTTCCCAAAAAACAATTAATATGGCCCTCTGAGCTTATACATTTCACCATTTTCACTTAAGCAGCTTCTTTCTCTTTTAGCTCTGGTTGGTTTGTTAACAACCTTCCCTGTGGGATCAGCAAAACTGAAGTAGAGGATCATGGGAGTTTGGGTCTCCATCCACATGGAAGGGGAGAGTACTGCAGTGTCTAATACAACGATGGGCAACTGTCAGAGGATGGGAGCCCCCAGAGGAACTTTCTTTCTTTCTTTGGAACTTTCTTTCTTTGGGCTCATCTGGATTGAAAATGGCCCAGGAAGGCCAAATATGTTGCAAAAAATGGTCCCAATCCCCCTAACAGGCATTTGAGGAAAGCCTTCTTGATTTTTTTAAAAAATAGCCCTGGGGATCCCTGGGATGTGTACTTGAACCACCTTTGTTCTAATGGAAGGAGTCTTTTAAGAGTTTCAGTTTAACACTGATGTGACCACTACAGTAGAAGACTAAAGTGTCTGGGAAGCAAGAAACTTGTGATATACTATGAATTTACATTATAATATAATAAAAGTGTAAGTACTGTAATATTTTAAGACCACAGTTGCAGCCCTACATAATCATTGAGACAGATGGGTTATATTCCACGCTTATAACTAGAAACTGGAGAGGAAGATGGTGATATATCTGACACTTGGGAAATGGCTCAATGGATAGTCAGGTAGCATAGAAGAAGTAGATCTGAGGATGGTCCTTACACATGGAACTTTAAATAAGAAATGATAAGACAATATTTATTCTTAACAGAAGGTAAAATGTGATAAATGGTTCCAACAATTTGACTGGTTGAGATGAACTTCCCCTCACACAGACTTTTTTGAGGTTTGACTTTGTTAACTGATTTCTTCATTTGTCCTATGTCCTATGTACTTCTTATATATTGTGTTTTTTGAGAAACATGGCAGGTGGGTTAGGTCAAGAAGGATGTCCAGTATGTTCTTTGCCCTAGTAGCAATGTAACACGCTTCTAGTTCTTACTAAAAGTGCAGTTTTCTGCCATATTATAGCTTATATTTGGTGATGAGGTTTGTAATAGCACATGCTCAGTCGAAGATGTATTCTCCGGTAACATCTCAACTGCAAGAGTTGCTCACAGTCCTAATGGCACACAGGAGAACCGAGTGTAAAGAGACAAAGTACATAAATGTATTTGCTGGATGAAAATGGCCCCAGCTTTATTGCAAAGTTCTGGCATGACACTAGACAACAGATCCAGACATCAAACAACACAGGTTCCAACCATTTAAAACAAAAAAACCCAAAAAACCCACCTTCTCCCACAGCAGCCATACTGGACAACACCAATCTCACACTCTGCGCTGTTCTCTTGCCCTCCACGGGGAGGATTCAAAAGATTTGAGATTCATGGATTTGCAGAACCTTCCAGTGATTTGGATCGCTACGGAAAATTCTGGATTCGTCCCATCCCTACGTAGTTTGCTTTTTAAGTAGGGTGCAGGGATCTTGGCACTGTGTAACATATACAACACATGTTATTCAAAATCAGAAGCAGAGTTGTGGCTATTTTTGTTTTTGACAAACTATGCAGCCCCAGAGGGCTGCTCCCAAACAGAAAATTGCCCCCCAAATCTGACCTAGTTGCCTATTCCTCTTCCATCAGCTTAGTTCTGAAAGAGTTAACAACTCCATAGTTCAAAATCATTTCCTGCTGCCCAAAGAGTAAGATAAAGCACTCTAATTCTGCTATGTGTGCTTGGGGAAGTTGGGAATCAGTGGATTGTGTACAGCTTGGCAACTATTATTGACTCAGCTCCACGTCATTCTAATCTAGCTGACAACTTTGTCATTTCATAGCCTTACTTGATAAAAATGCTTTTCTTTTCTCCCAAAGATCAAACTATTCAAGATAGCAGAAACTTGTGATTGGATATGCTATCTCTTTAAATTTTTTGTTTTTGAAAAGAAGAGGCTACAGGCAGGATGCAAACTAAGACCACGCCACAGAAGTGTAGCTATGCGGAAGGCAAAATGAGGACATTGCTGGTCCAAATAAGAATTCCGCTCCCCCACCCCATGAAATTTTCCGCCAGTCCCCAAATTTTTAACATTCTGGAGAGTGAGACTTTTGAAAACTGCTTATACCCAGAACTTCTATATTTGTTACACTCTCATTTCCTTGGTAACTTTCCCTGCTCCTTATCTTTGGATGCCTATATTCTAAAAGCTCAAATGAAGCGTTACATTACTGCAATGCTAGAAATATGAGAACTGAAATTTAATTAGAGGGCCAGAATTCTCCCCCCCCATTACGGGGGAACAATAGTCTCATTTTGTCCCCTTCCCATAGCTATCTTTCTGATCCACAGAAATGAGAGAAGCTTATTTGATTATCCCCACCACCACCACTATCTTATATGTATTTTAAAAATCCATCACTACATCTACTCTATGTAGGCAGGACAGAGGGAGATAAAGATATGTGTAAATCCAGTTAGGCCCACTTCTCTGCTCCCTTTCTAAAATACCTTTTGGTGAGGAATTCAATGATTATTTAATGGACTAATTAAATTAATGATTAATTAATGGATTAATTTCAATAATTAACTAATTGTGTGGAAAGTTCTTTTAATGAGGTGTGATTAATTGTGCAGAAAGATCTTTTAATGGGGAGGTGCTGCACTTATATCCTGATTGTTACTGTTTTGATTTTACACTCCCTTAAATTATTGGTGATTTAATAGAACAGCTAACTCAATTTTTTAATTTTTAACTTCTTTTAGCAACAAGTTTTTGTCCCACACTTGTCCACTCTAGCTTGTTCACCCCAAGTATTCCATGTTTGTACATTCCATTTCTTGGTTTACCACATCTAGCTTCCCCTAATTCATGCCTCTCACATTCCATGTTCTTATATGTGTTGTACAACTCTGGACTTTCCTTTCACCTCTGAGTACATCCACAGATGAACATCCTTTCGGCTTGAGTGCAGTTGCGTCATCAGCCACAATGTTTTCCCTTTCTTGATCTCTGTTGAATCTGTGCCCTGGAAGCAAGCGCTATGTTTTACTGGCGGCAATCATCTTAGCTAATTCCAGACGAATACAAACAGAGTGCAAAGGTAAGGTACATTTCATTTCAGAAAATTCTGGATCACAGGGTTAATTTATATTGTGAAAAACAGAAGGGGTAGAAAAATCTTCTTTCAGCTACATTCTTTCCAATCTGATTAGGAACATGTCTTAAGATTCTTCTTTTTTTTTAACAAAAATTAAAAAGACAATAGAATTTGCCATTTTGTTCTTTCAAGCATAAGCACCAATATCCTATATCAGCTATTTAGCTAGGAATATATAACTAAACATCTCCAACCCACCCACCCCTTAATAGCCAGCAGCCCCTTCAAGCAAAGTGATGCTGTGAGGAGGAATCTTGACAAGGGTCATTTTCTGATCATCGCAGCCTTGCTTGCTGGCAGGAGGGGCTGGAAATATCACCCCCTTGTGCCATAATTGACAGTTGAACAGACCTCCTTCACTCGCTGTGGCTGCTGTTTGTTAAAGTGGGCTGGGTGAGCATTTATGATTATAGCAATAGTGACACAGCCATGACTATCCAGTGTTACTGAGTAAGGAGCAGTTACAAATTCGAAACTCTAGGTAATGTAACTGCAGTACAAAATGCCAGCCAAAAGCTACAACTCACTCTTTTGAGGTAGACTTCTGGCCTTTTTAGCTGGTTGCTTCACCACATTCTCTCTCTTTCTGAGTTCTTTAATCTTGACCAAGCCATTCAGCACTCTTGTAGATTAAGTGTTTATATGCTAATGAGTTTAAATAATGAACAGATTTCCACTTTATATACAACTCTTTGTTCTGTTTATAGAAGCTATGATGCTAGGACTGAAGTAGCAGCTGATTTTCTGTGATGGAATCTTTTGTTCCTTGCAAGGAACAAGATGGAAGCAGTTGGTAAAAAGTACACCCTTGGCTTCCTCAGACCTTAGAAAGGAACTTTCTAAAAGTAATTCATTCCAATTACTCATTACAGTGTTTGGGAACTAGTATCTAACTCATTACAGCGATGAAAAGAGTAACTTGTTACTTCAGGTTTTTTGCTGTTCATTGTGGTTGTTGTGTCCATAGTTGTTTCTGACTTATGGAGATCCTAAGGCAAACCTATCATGGAGTCTTCTGAGGCTGAGAGTGTATGATGCATCCAAAGTCACCCTGTGGGTTTCCATGGCCAAGCAGAGAATCAAACCCTGGCCTCTAGGGTCCTAGGCCAATGCTCAAACCACTACCCTATGCTGGCTCTGCTCTTTATTCTTCTATTATTTCCTGTTACTTTTTCAAATGAAGAAACACTTCAGATGGATAAGAGAATGGCATGAAACTAGAAAAAAGACCTGTCCTAAATACCTGTAAAAATGCCTTTAAAATTAACTTTTTGAAGTACAGGCAAGTCTCACTTTACCTTATACCAATTTACAACATTTCAAAAAAAGAAAGAAAGAAAGAAAGAAAGAAAGAAAGAAAGAAAGAAAGAAAGAAAGAAAGAAAGAAAGAAAGAAAGAAAGAAAGAAAGGCAGGCAGGCAGGCAAACATAGCTCTTTCAGTACACCTCTGTGGTTGAGTGAGGCAGGAGAGGGGAAGACGGAGGATGAACCCAGGTTGAGCCTTTTCTCTGCCTAGGTTGGAGGCCTTAGAAGGGCCAGAAAGCAACTGCAGTCTTGGCATTGTTGGAAGAAAGGAGTTTCCTTTGCCTGCTTAGAAGGGGCCATGAGAGGGTGAGGAAGAAATTGGCGTCTTGGGCTTTGATTTTGGCTAAAGGGAAGAGTTTCCTCCATGCTTAGGTGGAGAAGTTGTGATGGGATACAGCAAATGCGTAACAGTAACAATACTAAAAGTTGTAAACTTCCTAAGTGTGTTGCAGTAAACATGATAAAGAATCTTGTGACATCTTAAAGCCTACCTATCACTGAGGACTGAGTGAGATTAGAGAAATTGGGGGGTATTTTGTGAGTTTTCGTTGTTGTCATATTCTTTTTGTTTCTTTTCTGTTTAGTGTAGTTAGTGACCGTACAGGAGATGTGCTGACTCTCTTCCTGCTGTGCTCTTTGCATCTGCTGCAGAAGACCCTGCAGGAGGTGTGCTACCTCTCTCTCTTTCTCTCCCCTGATGTGCTTTCTCTGCCTGGGAAGCCTGCTGGAGAAGGCACAGCAGAAGAACCCAGTCCTTCAAATTGCTCTCTATGTACTCCTCTGAAGAGCCAGCTCTCTCCTGCCAAGTCCCCTTGGGATCAATAGTTGCTGCCTCTTCTGATCCCTCTGAAGAGCATCTGCACACTTCTCTAGCCTTGAAAATGTGAGCTCTGATGTTTTATGCTTTAAAACTCTTTAAAACTGGTAGTGGATTGAATCAAATTGCTCAATCTGTGACTACGTCAGCTCCATCGTAATGCATCCCCTGGTCAGTGATTCCCATAACCAGCTCCCTACATCTACATCAGTCTCAGTTCACATTGTGAGTCCAGAAACACAACCTTGCTGTAAATTAAGACCCTCCTGGTAGCTAGAAACTTTTACTTCCCTCTTATTTTTTTATGTCAGTTTTGAAATGGCATTTCACTGTTGCCATCCCAAATTACTAGTTGTACATAACTGCAATATTTGTAGCTTATTATTTCCAAACGCTTGAGTTTCCTGTGCCCACACTTTCTCAACAGAAGGATGATGAAAGAATAAAAGACAGAGGGAAGGATGATAAGTGGCAAGGTTTCATTTTTCTCCACCATAATATATCTTTTCAATCAACCTCATTCTAGGACATATCAGCATTGCTTCCTAGGTGAGTCTCCACAGCCTAGAGCATGCGCCAGAAATGGACCTTAACATGGAATGAGTGGATTTCATTGGGAAGCCTGAATTTTCGGCAAGAACAGAAGTGTTCAACTGACACCAAAAATCACAGACTGGCTAACATAGAGATGGGAGACATGTGGCCTTCCTGATGTTCCTGGACTACAACTCCCATCATCCCCCACCAACAGCTGTGATAGAATATGAGCTGCACATTTGTTACGTTAGTTTCTTCAGCAAATGCAAACAACATATAAACAATTTTTTCATCAAATAGCAAGGAGTCCTGAAATACCACTATATTTAAAGCATGAGATTTCAGAAGTGCCTGTGTTATCAGATGGATGCAGTCTGCCACCATGCATCTGAGGAAGTTTACAAAAAGCTTATGTTGCTAGAAATTTGTCTTTAAAGCACTGCCAAAAACTCTTGTTTTCACTTCAATGGACTCACTCTTTTGGAATATGTCTTCCTGAGAGGCACCAGATTTAGCTGGATGAAGTGGAAATTCATGCAGGCACAGGCAGAGAACATCTTATTAGACCTGGACACAAAACACAAGAAGCCTTAAGTGAAGCTTCAGGGAGCTGAAAAGCCCAGTGCAATCCCTGTGCTATGGAGCTGAGTGAAAAGGTGACAGTCTTCAGAGTCACTGCATCATTTTGTGATCAGCATCTCGTAAAAACAAACAGGAACCAGTTAAAGTAAAGCTTTCACAATTCAGTTCTCATAGATATTCAGTGAAGCCCTCTGTATACTCACCCAGAAGAAAACCCTAATGAATACTGTTGGATATCTACCCATTTATAAATGTAAAAGATGGATAAAGGCAAATACTGAAATGCTCAAAAAATACAACTGACAAATAAACAGGACTATGAACACACAGACATCCAACTCAGTTCAGCCTGAGAAATTCATGAGCTCACCGAATTGCTCAAGACTTAACTTTGTATATCATTAATAGGAGAAAGACTACAATTCCTTTTTTTGGGATGGACAAAATTGTTACAAACATTAGAATGAGGACAACTAGTAAACCCTAAACATGCTTATGTAGCATTTATAATGAATACCTTTATTAGTAGCAGTAGTTGCTGGTGCTCATACTAGATGGTGGGCTAGAAGACACCGTAATCTATGGAAGGCAGAGAGAGGAATACAATGGATTCGTATATGCATACAGAGGCAGGCAAAAAAGACATTTACACATACATATATGCTGGGACACACAAGCATTCATTCATTCACGGGTAGTTTGAATGAGAGTAACCTATGCCTGGTGTGGGGTTATCGCCCATTTACCCTAATGGACCAGCTTCACTTGGTTAGTAGCCCACATTAAATGTAAACATAAATTCCTTTCAAACAGACTAAATTTCTTTCTCTCAGTTAGTCTCAAAAGTGCTACAAGATTGCTTTATACTTTTTTATCCCAAAATAGGCTGTGGAACTCTCTTACAAAAGAAATGAGGTTGGCCTCCTTCCTGCTCTCTTTCCACCAGTTGGTGAAGAATTTTTTTTTATCCAGGCAGGCCTTGGAGATCTAAATAATGTAGCAGTAACAAGTCTGAAGTGGTGTGTTTTTAGTGTATGAGTCTGCCTCTGTGCGTATGTTTTATTAGTAATTATATTTTAAATGTATTTTAATAGTTTTTTAAATGATATTATTGTTTTATTCTTTCTAGCTTTTATAAAATACTATTATTAATGTAATCTTGTGTTAAATTACTGTAACTTGCCTTGGATTACATCCTGGGAAAAAGGCAAGGTATAAATTCAATAAATAAATAAATACCATCATACAGGAAAAGGAGCATGTCCATATATTATGTATATCAGAATACAGAGGGCTAGTATAGATATTTATGCATATCCTTATTGAGTGCTATAATGGAGGAAGATGCTGGGAGAGCAGGGTACATATCCCCACTTGGCCATGGAAACCCACTGAGTGACACTGGACAAGTCACACTCTGTCAGCCTCAGAGGAAGACAAGAGCACCCCCCCCCCAAACAAATCCTCCCAAGAAAATCCTGTGGTAGATTCCCCTTAGTTTTGCCATAAAGTCAGAAATGACTTGAAGGGACACAACAACAACAACAACAACAACAACAACAACAGTGGAATCAGGGCTTGCCGGATCAGAACCATAAGATTTTTTTCATGAGCAAGGACTATACATCATCTGGCACCCCCACATGAGTTTAGCTGCAATCCCCAGCATATTTTTCCAGAAATGTGTATTGTTATGTGCTCTGTTGTGTGCCTTCAAGTCATTTCTGACCTAGGGTGACCCTAAAGTGACCCAGTGATAGCAAGATTTGTTCAGAGAGGTTTTCCTTTGTCTTACTTCTGAGGCTGAGAGCATATGACTTGCCCACTATCACCCAGTGGTTTTCCATGGTCAAGCGAGGAATCAAACCCCGGTCTCCAAAGTCATAGTACGACACTCAAACCACTACGCCATACTGGCTCTTAGCTGGAAGTAAATCCCATTGATCTCCATGGAACACACTTCTGAATAACTATGTTTAGGCTTATTCTGTTATCTACCTACAATGCATGCTTTGCTTGCATCTGAAGTTACAGGCTCTAGCCTAGCAGTGGGGATCATGTGGCCTTCCATGAGCTGTTTGATTACAAATCCCAGCATTCCTCATCATTCATTATGCTAGCTAGGGCTGATGGGAACTGAAGTCCAATAACATCTTCATTTCTTTAAAATTTTTAAAGTGATATAAAGGAATCCTGTAGCTCAGGATATGTGTGATGCACCTGATGAAATGGGCTGGAGTTCACGAAGCTTATACTAGAAACCCCTTTTACTCAGTTAGTTTCAAAGGTGCTACAGGGTTGCTTTATATCCTTTTATGCTGAAACAGACTAAGAAAGCTACACCTTTATATACTGTTTTTGCAGTGTGCACAGTGTTCCAAGTATCACTAAAGGGATGATAGATTAGCCAACAGCTCTCTTAGACCTAGGGCTAGTTGTGTCAAAGGGACCTAAAAAATGAGAGGATCCTTAGGAGAACATAGGCCTCGATGTGCTGAAAGTTTTATAGATTTTAGTCATGCACTAATGTTTAGTTCCAAGCCTTTCCTAGCAGCTGCTTTACTGCTTCTACAGTCTGTCTTTGAGGCACAAAGTATTAATGCCCTACAATGTTTGTTTGTTTGTTTGTTTGTTTGTTTGAAAAAGAACAGGAGAATGAGACAGACATCAGAAAGTAATAGGAATTTGACAAATGCTTTTCTCGGCATTATGTCAAACATGTTTACAGAACTGTACAATTAACAGAAAAAGCCACACTAGAGTCCCTAATTACTATTCTACACAGGGTGTAACATTTCTTCATTATCCCCTTTTGAATTGATTGTGTACATCAAACAGTTGAGATATAAGTAAAATATGCCTGCATGCATAATACCCTCACATTAAAGCATGAGGCAATTAACCTATGATTTTTTTTTCATTTAATTAAATTAAAATAGTCCTCAAAAATCTTTTTAAAACAAAAACAGGTTTCATTTGGGGTACTTTTGCCCTCTTGAATAATGAGGACCAAAGATTTGAAAGAAATGTCACCAATCTTCTTAAATTTACCCTGTATCTTCACACAGTATTTTTTTTAAAAAAAAATCAATAATCAGCAATTTTCTCATGAGGCTCTAGGGCTCCAACCAGCTAAATGTTAAACCCAATTACAATATTGGTTTTCCTTGCCCTTCTTTAAAATCATATTTACAAAAGTCTTCCTTGCTCTATACTTGTCTGTTTAAATCTTCTGTCTCTAATTATATTACATATTTTACAAAATTATGCTAGTGTTGAACCTGTATTTAAATTGGCAGCTGAGCTTTACCTTGGCTGGGAGTCCATTTTCAAATAACTACAAAGGTGTATTTATGTTTTAATGTATGTGATATTATTCAATTATTTATTGTCTGATCACTTTTGTCATGTAAATCTTGCCTAACAAATATGTCAGTAAAGCTTGCAACCAACACAAGGCAATATGCAGTTACTTAAAAGGCAATAAATCAATAAAACCAACAGCAATCTATAAACGACTAACAATGCAGTCCTTGCTCAAATATGTGCCAGTTGTTCAGGATTAGGATTACACAGAAATCTCTTTTGCCAGCAGAAATCTTCTACTTCTGGCAGAATACTCTACTGCTGGATGATCTCAGAGACATGCCAAAGGAGCAATCTGTCAGCAAAATTGCCCTGCTGGTTTAGGTCTTCTATCAGACCTTCTATCAAAACAGAGGTGTAGAATGGGTGAGATGGAGGAGAAGTCAAGTAATTGCAGATCCAAACCTCTTCCAGCTTCCACTCAATCACAGTGCTAGCACAATGTGAAGCCAAGGTGATAGATAGTCCAAAAAATTACTTAACAGGTTAATCCCAGTGTCAGCTGGCCTAAAGTTCTCTCAGTTGGCCCTTGGTCATCTCAGCCAGTTAGGATTGCATTCTAAGAGTGTAATTCTAACCCCCAGAATCACTGATCTGAGGGGGATTGGGATGCAGTGCAGGGCCTAACCCATCCACAGAGAACTGCTCTGTAGACTGTGGATCATTTACACCAAAGCCCTAGCTCTACATGTAGAAAGCTCTAAAACACGGCCACTAAGAAAAGAAGTAGACTTCAAACTGGGCTTTCCTAGATGAGGCAGACTCAGCTTTGGACTCTCTGAAATATGCTCTGGAGCCTTTTTCTTCCTCAACCAGGCCTAGGATTTAAATGTATGGAATTACCTATTTAAATAGAGATAATGCACACACATACGCACTCTCTCTCTCTCCCTACATTGGCCATTTATGTGCTAGCAGGCCTTGGCCAGAGATTGGAAAAGGTTTTTTGCTAAACTAAAACTCCTACTTGCGATTATGCTGTCTTGGGGATTCTGAGAGCTGGAGTCCAAACATAGTAGCTTTACCAAGTTCTGGATTTGGCTGACCAAACTGTCTTCATGGTGGACTTCCCATTCAGGTCAAGTGAGGATTTCTCTGTCTGTCTGCACTTCACTTGGGAGAAAGCACCATCAAATGCATTGGGACTTATTTCTGAACAAAATGATATACTAAAGTTTCTGCATATAAGACAAAGGTGCCAATCTATACTCAGCTATAAAACTTGCTGGGCAATCTTGGATCATCCACTTTCTGTTACACTAACCTGGCTCTCTCTGACATAACCTTGCCCTTCTCAAGTTGCAGGAGACAAATAGTTGCATTGCTCCAACCTCTTTGGAGGAAGAGTATGATAAAAATGTAATAAATCATGATGTAAATGTCTTGACTTCAGTATCATATCAGCCTTCTTCTGCTTGACACCTCCCCTCCCACCTTGTCCCAGATGCCTGTTTTTGTGCAAGATATTGCTTAATTATGAGATATTCAGAGCTTGAAAGTTTGCACATTTTGGGTGACCTTGGTTGGCCAAATATATATCTATATAACATAAATATACATTTTAGAGTTTTTATTAGCTATACTCTGCCAGTTTTTCAAGAATGGAAGTTATCTGTATACTGAACCAAATTATATTTAGTTTAGGAGTGAAAAAACAAGACAAATCTAGCCAATGATCCTGGAATATGCAGTGGAACATAGGGATGCGCAGAGAGGTACATAAGGCAGAAGCTTCCCACTTCAGGGCAATTTTATCAAATGCTCCATGCATGCACTTTAGTGTTGCCAGGTTTTGATAATAGCAATAAGAGACTGTCAAAACTCATGATATGTAGGGCTGACAATCAAGAAGTAGCTATTTACAAGTTTACGGTCTACCTAAACACCAAATGAAAGTATTGATTTCAGTTAACTTAGCCATGCATTTCTCTGTAATATTAGCCAATTGTCCACATTCATAAATGACATGGTGCACACATTTCTGTTTCTATGAAGGCCTTCCTATCCCAAAATATAGTCTATTTTTTCCCCTTTCATTCCATCTGTATAAAGGAAAAGGTTTCCAGCCCTCAAATAGGAGACATCTCTTACCATAAGAGACACTTGCCAGTCCTATAAGGGACAAGCTTTCTGACCATTTAAATAAGGAACATCCCATATAATATGGGACACTTGGCAATCCTAATGCCCATTGCAGCCTTGCATAACTTTGAACCACTGTAGTGGCAACTTGAATTTGCATAGCAGACCATGCAAAACAGAGGCAAATCCTTTGGAAAACCTGCTTCATCAGGACTAGCTGTTATTTGTCTAGTTTATTGTACATTATTTTATAACGTTTTGAAAATGATAAGATAAAAGTCAATAAACACATCTGTAAACAACAGATACAGGTACTGGCATGTTTGAAGATACAGCTTTTCGCTTCATCAACTGGACATTTACTTCAAGAAACATTGATACTTTGTGTCAGTCAGATAAAAACATGAAGCGGCTATAACTAATTAACTGTATCACAAACTTCTCTAGACAACAGCTCAGGCTTTCACAGGTGAAAAACATTTCCTATGACTGCCATTTCCAGGCAGTGCATAGTGGCTCACAGGAAAATTTCAAATATTCCCACCTTCCACACTAGGATGAGCAACCTGTGGCCCTCCAGATATAATTGGATTATGGCTTTCAACATCTCTAGGTAGCATGGCTAACTGAAGCCCAACAACATCTGGAGGAATAAAAATAGTCCACCTCCAGTCTAGATCACCACAAGGGGAAGGAGGGATCATTTGGGGGTACATGTGTAGGCTCTGAGCATGGAGGTCAGGAATGGGACCGGTGAGTGTAATCTTGATTCCCCCTTCTTCCACTACCACCACCACATTTTTATTTGAATAATCCCTGAACAGGCAAGGAAGAAGGTGAGGAGTGAGAGAGATAGACAGAGAAACTCTGAGAAAACCAAGTAGTGTTTCAAGTCAAAGACAAATTAATGCTTTGCTGAGCATCTGTGCTATAAAAAAATCCCATTTGAAAAAGCTGAACAGTATTTTCTATTAAAATACAAACAGTGGATCAGTGGTATTTCCTCACAATGTCTGCTTTGCCATGAGGAAAGATGCAAACATGACAGGTGTGAGAGCACATTGGTACAAAGATCCTGAAACACAACATCATGTTGTCCTCGCTTGTCAAAAGAGAAGAAAAGTAGTAAACACTAATTTCCTTTGCTTTCAACTGTCTGAACAAAGAAAGCTAATCTCATACAAAATATGCACTTATAAAGTATGCAAAGGTCACCACACTGTACATCTAAAAATCACAAAGTCTGGAAAGGAAGCAGAGTATTTATAAAATCAATAACTTTGACAAATCTGGAATGTTTTGTTCTTCTGAAAGAACCCATGTAGGGGAATTGATAAAGTATATTCCTAAAGCCTGTGGTTTATTTGGGTGGAAAACTTGATGCTGCTTGCCATCTTGCCTGCTTTTGCATGTTCACTTTGTCCATTTGTAGAGAAACAGATGTGACCAAAAAACACAGCACTACATCTTCACCAGCATCTCAACTAAGCAAAGAGGATCACAGAGAAGCACTGTAGTTAGTCAACCCGTTAAATCAATGTAGGCTACGCCAAAATAACTGGGAGCAGATCATCATCAGAACCAGCAAAAGGTAACCTTTTAGATAATTGGAGTGGCTATGGTAGGACGTGTAGCCCCAAAATGATTTTTTTTAAAAAAAGCTCTAATACTCAGTTTGAAGTGATGTGTTGTTAGAGGGTAGGAAGGAATGAAAGGATCACATCATCTTTTTCCATTCTATTTTAATGCCAAGGGAGTAGCAGTTTGGCTTAGTTGGTAATGGCTTACACTAGAAGACATGGGGAGCTGCCCTCTATGAAACAAAATTACATGATCAGCATAGTCAGCACTGACTGGCAGTAGCTCTCCAGAGTTTCAGGCAGAGATCTTGCCCACCACCTACTTTCTGATCACCTTTTCATGGCAGAGGTGCCAGAGATTGCACTTGGGGTCTTGAATATGGAAAGCATGTGCCCATCCACATAGGTTCTTCTAGTTCCTTGCCACTAGACTGAAAAGCAACTAAGGTTGCTACTTGCCTTTCTTTAAAGAGACCTTTGCTGATGTCCAGGTATGTTCATTATTTTTGTATAGTTCTATCCTACAAAATAATTTCCTTGCATTAGATAATTAGGTAGTTACTTCACATTCTCTTCAAGAAATATTGTAATTAGATTCCACTGCTGCTTGAAACTGAATGTTAAAAGCTGTATGATTAAAATCTCAACTTTGTCATCAGTACCAGGAACCACATGCCTCATGTTCAGCTGTATATCTATGTAGTCTATTATTTTGAGCTTCTGGAAAAAGCACTGATTTTAGTTCTGAAAGTTCGGACATAGCCAACAAATTTTATTAGATGGGTGGATGTTAACAACTAGGTGAAGCTATATTTATGGAACTCGCTATCTAGGAATTTGAATTTGGCCTCATCCTTATTAGCTTTTCAACAGATCTTGGAAAACCTTTCAGTTTTTAACTCAAATGCTGGGCTGAGTTTCAACTTCTTTAAAACACAAGCTCAGTTTTTCATGTTAATCTGAATAACTCTGTTCAATTTTTAGACTGTTTTTTAGAGCTGCGATTTAAACAAGATTGTCTTAGGTTGATTTTAGTGCCTAAATCCAATTTCTGGTCCTATCTGAGCAGGTCCAAGATATCAATTGATTCAGAACTTGTGTAAAGTTTATTGCTTTAACGATTTACTCTAGTTGGGACTACCAATTGGATTTAGACCTGTGTTTTTGTTATATGTATATAAATGGCCTTAGAGGAACTTTTCCCTGAAAGACAGTGAGCAAATAATACAAACACTAATCAAACATGAAGAGATTCTCATCCTCTGTCACTGTATTATAACTCTACATATAAGACAAGGAGTGAGAACCAAGAGGTCAATACATGAGCCTCATAGCTTTCGTTCAGCTACACCTCCCAGAATTCCTCACCATTGGCTATGTTGGCTGTTGGCGGCTGAAGTCGAACACCAGGCCACACATTTCCCACCTCTATTTTAGACATTTGGGCCATTATTGAATGGTGTCATTCCACTGACGCATCTGCTTCCATCAGCAGAACCAGGATCAGAACCATTTCCCTCCTCCCATGCAGACACACAGAGCTTTTGTGCATCTTCTAGACCTTCTCCGGAAGTCAGGGTGAATTAGAGCTTGAATGTAATTAGTTATAAATGAAAAAAAAAATGGCATTAATTCTTTTTTTCCAATAACAATGGTATTATTATTGTAACTTCACAAACATGATAACAGGAGCAAAAAGATGGTTTGCTCAAACCTGGAAATGGACTGAAGCACCAGTGATGGAAGAATGGATTGTTAAGGTTGCTTAGTTATCTCAAATGGCCAAACTAAGACGTGTCTTAAAGGAAGATTGTTTTTGAAAGATTGGAAGCTGTTTATGGATTTTTTCAGCAATAAGAAATGTAACAATGCAATAATCTGTACTTATGGTTTAGTTGGATCTGTAATGGTAAAATAACATTTTTTTTCTTTCTTCTATTTTCTTTTTCATTACAGTTTGGCTTGGGGAGTCAGAGCCCTCTTGTGTTTCATTAAGCTATTTAGTCAGTTAGTGTTTTAGTGAGTTCGTGTTCAGCGTTTTAGTTTTGTGTTTTAGTGTTCTGTTCATTATTGGGCATTTTAACTTTAGTTTTAGTTAAAAATGTCAGTTGGTGTTCATGTTATTCTGTGTTAAAACTAATAAATAAATAAATATATAAAAATAATTGTAATATAGTGAGAGATACACACCACTTTTGTGATGCAACTATAATTTTTTTTTCTACCTCTATAATTATGAGGACATGGCCTCACCAAACGTTAGAGAAGGAATATCACATGGGTCAGTTGATGCTAGTGCTTTACCTCATATTGGTGGCTCATGTTCTCTTTGGGGTGTTGAGGTGATAAATGGAAAATATGTCATTAAATAATACATTATTTAATACATACCTTAAATAACAGAAACATAAGTGTAACTTTCAAAGATACAAGGAAAACCTCTGAAGCAGGTATTCAGAGGATACAGCAGGATGATGGGGAAGGTAAGAAAGTTCAGTTGCTCCAATGGATTGCTGCCAGATCAATGCTGGATTTATTCCAGGATGGACAACTCTTGGCACTAGAGGACATTTCACCCCCTCCTGCAAGGCTCCGGAAAGCAGCATACAACATTTTCATTGGGTGCCCCATTTTTTTAATGCTCAAGAGGCTAAATGAAGCCCCTAAAGCCTCACACCAGTGCTATTCATCACTTCACTGCAATTTTAGAGCCTCTTACATTCCTCCACATCTGATATTTACCCAGACAGGTTTTATTTACAGGCAAGAACTCTCTGTGTGGTCACTTCTTGTTTGGCAAAAGCACAGATCTAAAAGAATGAGGTGACCCCAAAGTTTCCCACCCCAAAATGTAACAAAACATTCAAAATGTATCCTTCCAAAAACTGGGAGGCTACTTGCTACCTGGAAGGTAAAACAAACATCCTCAAGGATAGGGGACATAAGTACACTTGAGGTGCATAAAAAGATCATGGGCGCACTGGAGCCTTATTTTAGATTGTGGTGGCAGTAGTGGCAGCAGCTGGAATTCTATAAACTCACAAACTTCCAGAGTTCTAGAAGGTAAGCATTTTCAGTATAGAAAGTATAAATGAAGACCTTTTGATTGATTGCAACCTTTCTCCATTCCTTCCCATGGTTGTTATTGTTGTTGTTTTGAGTTCATCTTTTCCAACGAATAGTGCCACCAAACTGCCTAACATGAGGTCCTTCTCCATGCTGCCTGCACTACATTCTTTCCACTTACCTGCCATATAGCACTTCAAAAGAGAGAAAGAGGACCACAGAGATGAGAGTCTGCCTGGACCCTGAAAGCCACAGGAAATGCCTTCACACACACGGTTTGTGGGAATGTGCGAGAGGGCCTTCGCAGTGGCTGCCCCTAGACTTTGGAACTCTATCCTTAGGGAGACTAGAATGGCCCCCTCTTTGTTGTTTTTCTGACAGCAGGCAAAGTCTTTTAATTCAGACAGGATTTTAGAATGGAAGACTTTTAAGGAAAGGGCTGTTAAGAGCTGTACTGTTTTAAACTGTATTGTTTAACTGTTTATAACTTTTTTTAAATGTATGTTTTTTTAATATGATTAATGGTACAATTCAGTTTTAATGTTTCTTATATTTTTCATTGTAAGCTTTTTAATGTATAACCTGCCTTGAGTCCCAGTCCTGAGGAAAAGGGAGGATAGAAATAAATTTAATAATAATAGTAAAAATACTGCTGCTATGGTTTCAGTAATACATCTTGCAATTGCTCACCAATTTCAACCCCTATGTTCCTCTGCCAGTGGCACAAATACAGTGTTCATACATCTCATGCAGTGTATCTTTACTAAGCACTTATAACTGTTGTGATACCACTTTAAACTTCCCTGTGGCACTTTACAGAACCCTAGGATTTGTAGTTTGGTGGGGTATTTAGAATTATATGCTACAGAACTTTAATGCACCACTCTAAAGTACAGAATTAGAACTTTCTCTGAAAAATTTAAATATTTCATGAAGACACAGACCTCAGGGTTCCATAAGGTGGATCCAGGGCATTTAAACATAGCTTTAAAATTGAGCTGCATGCTTCCGGGCCCCAAAAGGGCCCGTGAACGGCAGCGCGGTGTGGAAGCTCGCACCTAAGCTGTCACCTTAGGCGAATTTTGCTGAAAGGATCATCGCAGCAAAGACCCCCCCCCCGGGAAAGGGGGTCCAGAGGGGCTCGACAGGGACCGTATGTCTCTTTTTTTTAGACTAGAGAAGAAGGTCTCGTGTGTCGAAGAAGAGTCGGTCGCAGAGCCACCACGTTCACCTAAGAAGTCACCACAATGGCGGCCAGCGGAGTCCAGGACTTTTTTTAATCGATGGGAAAATAAAACAATTTAAAAGAAAATTTTCATCTGGGTTCCGATCGTGATGGAAAATTTCCAACTTTCAAAAGGTGAGCTGACTTGAAGAATAAAAGGAAAAGGTTGGGAAACGGGAAGCGGGGATATCACGCGTAACGAAAAAGATGGAAAAATCTTGGAGAGGAGAGAGGAGAGAGAGGGAGACTCTAAAACACGAAAGACAGTAAAGCCAGAAATTAAAGGAATAAAGATTGAAGTTAACAGTTTAAAGTTAACAGTTCAAAGTTTATAGAAAGGAAAGGACTTTAAGTAAATTTTAAAGCAAATTTTGGGGAAAAAAAAATCTGGCGCGGCTGGAGCTTGGAGGAGGCTTGAGCCCCGCCGGAACCTATTGGACTGGATACAGACACGGTTTGGGACTTGGGAAATTTTTTTAAATCTGCTGTTGTTGGTGAATGTATGGATGATTCGTTTGTTTGGGCTGAGAGAAGTAAGACTTTGCGACAGGACTGGGTGAAGGTGGCTCCCAAGCAAAATGCGAATCTACTCCCCAGTTTGAAGTATGATTAGAGATAAACGGAGAAGGAAGATCGTGAGGGGGTTTGGGAAAGGCAACCACTGAATTGGAATGTACAGAGCGAAGAACTGAATACAATTGAAGTACAAGGGTGATTGAAACATGTCGTTTGTTTGAAGTTGGAGAACAAAGATACGAGATATGGGATACGGCTGATACTGATAAGAGGTTTAAATTTATGGACAGTTTGGGGTGTATGAGTTGGAAATAAGTGGAGGGGATTGGCTATAGTAGGAGATCGTAGGTGGTATAAATTTGTAGTCTTTTTAAATGTGTGTGAAAGAACTGATGGAGAGAAATGAATGTCGGTAAAAGAAGACAAAATTAAATACGTAGGAGTGGAAAAAAAATCAGAGGCTTAGAAGCAACGGTTTTGGGGTGGGCTGCACTGTTAACTTTTAAAAATTCATTGTTAATTGCATGCAGTGAAATTGCAATTGAATATTACATATACTGTGTAATTGTGTGACTGAAGCATTTTGTAAGTCCATTGCATATAGGTTTGCAAACATTTACCAGAACATTTGGTTTAGTTATAGCTTGGTATAGTTACATTGAAAAGAAATATTGAAAAAGAAAGAGTATTAAGGGACATTAAAAATATAGGAGATAGGATTGTATAAAATTTTAGAGATACAGGTGTTGGAAACGAGAGATATATTAGACTAAAAACAAATAAAAGAAATGACCTTGAGATAGAGTTTAGAATATAAACATTGGAGAGACTGGTTGAGATAAGAGACACTTTGAGATAAAAAAGGAAAAAAGAAAACATTTTTAATTAACTCTTGAAGAGAAGGCAAAAATAGGACAGGATAACAGCACCATCTAGTGTCAGGAAAGGAAAGACATAGGAATTAAAAAAATTTTTAAAGAATGGCATCAGGAACAAGAAAGGGCACAAGAACTCAAACACAAAACAATTAATTTGATAGATACCTCGAAAAGGGGGATCAATGGAAACGGGAAGTCATATAGTAGAATTAGTGAATGAAATTAGAAGTTTGAGGATGGAAGTGAGAAAAGAATTAAAAGACACAAGAATGGAAGTAAAAGCAGATATAAGAAAGGAGCTTGATGATTTTAAAAGAAGAGTATGGAGAACATGAACAAGGACATTACTGTTAGGGAAAAGAGATTTACATGAGGTACAAAAAAAAAAACAAATCTACTGGGAAGAGAGAAGGAATCAATGAAGAGGATGCAGAAGCAGGAAGAAAGGGAGACTAATGCAACATGAAATGAGGTATAGAGACAAATGTATAAAAATGAGAGGGATTCCAGAGGCCCCAGGAGAATTACTAGCAGAGAAGATTATTACAATAATAGCAAATTATTTAGGAGTTAAAGAAGAAGATTTGGAACGAGACATAGACAGAATCTTCAGAGCAAACTCACGTGTTGCAAAGGAAAGAGATTGGCTCAGAGATGTAGTGGTTTGTTTCAGTAGGACAAGAATTAAGGAGAAAATATTGCAAGTAAATTACGAGAAGCAAACTAGTGTATGAAGGAAAACTTTTAAGATATTCAAAGACATACCTTATGAAGTTTTAAAAAGAGAAGACATGAATATAAATTTCTAACACAACCGTTACAGAGGTATGGAATTGTGTACAAGTGGGAGAGACTGGAAGGGCTATCATACTCATATAAACAGAGAAGATACAAAATTACGGATATAGCACGAGCGAGGGAAGCATATACAAAAATGAAAAAAGAATTAGAAAGTTCAAATAAGACGGAGTACGAGAAAAGACAAGAGAAAGGACATAGCAGTCAAGAAGAGTCAGAGGAAAGAAAGATGGAACAAGGAGATGATTATCAGAGAAGAGACGAGCAAGTTGAAAAAACAGCTATTTGAAATCGGAAGTGGAACAAGAAGAAGGTAAAAGATTTACAAAAACAAGATCTGGAAATAGACGATTTATACGCAGAAGAAGAAGCTATCTAGAGGAAAAAGGGGGAAAGGGGAAAAAAAAAGAAAAAAATAATAATAAGAGAGAGTGAAAAGGGGGGGAAAAAAATAGAAGGAAGAGACGATTATGAAAATTATAATTTGGGAAAATGAAAGGATAAAGTCAAATTATAAAAGACGACAGGTATTTCATAATTTGGAAAAGATGAAAGCAGATGTGATCTGCCTACAAGAAACTAGAAATAAGAGAGAAAGATAAAAAGATTTTAAAAGGAACCTAAATTAGGGAAAAGTCATATAGCTGCGTCAGAAAAAAAGAAAAAAAAGGAGTAGTACTATATATAAATCAAAAATATACCTCAGAGATAAAATTTAAAGAAAAAAAGGTAATTATTTGGGGGGGGAACTACAACTTTTGGAATATAAGATATTGTTGATTGCAATATATTCGCCACTAGAAAAAAAAAGGGTAAATTTTATGAGAAAGTAAAAGAAGAGATTTTGAAATATTCTGAAGAAAATGACCATGGGAGCTTCTTAATTTTGGGGAAATATGAATGGTGTGATGGATCCAAAATTAGACAGATTGTCACATTTGAAAAAAAATAAACAACATGGAAAGCTTCCAGGTTCATTCTTTAAATTATGCGAGTTACTAGATTTACATGATGTTTGGAGACTTACAAATAAAGAGGCTGGAGGATACACATTTTATTCGGATGTGTATAACTCCATGTCAAGGATTGATATGTTTCTGATTTCAAGAAATTTGTTAAAACTAGTAAAAGACATGGAAATAATACCAAAAAAAATTTCAGATCATAACCCTATACAAATAGAATTGCGAGATATAAAGAAGAATACAAAGTGGAGAATGAATGATACTCTTTTACAAAATGATCAAAATATAGAAAAGATAAAGGAGGTAATAAAATTCTTTTTTTTAGAAAATAAGACAGATGAATTAAAGATGAGAACGGTATGGGACGCAAGTAAGGCGGTAGTACGAAGTCATTTAATAAAAATGGGGGCTGAAAATAAAAAAAAAAAGACAACAAAAATATCAAGATATATTGGGGGAAATTTAAAAAAAAGGAAGAGTATTTGAGAGAAAATCCGAAAATAAGAAGGTGCAATTAAAGTTAAAAACTCTTCAAACTCAGATAAATATAGAAAATCAAATGGAAATCAATAGAAAGTTAAAATGGATAAAACAAAGATATTTTGAACAGGCAAATAAACCTGGAAGGTGGTTATCATATAAATTAAAGAAAGAGAGAGAGAAAAGGCAAATTTTGGAAAAAAAGGGAAAAGGGGAAAAAAAAAAACAAAAAACAGAAAAAAATAAAAGAAAAATTTATAATTATTTTAAGACATTATATGGCATGGGAGAACAAAATAATAGGGCTATGAAAATAGAAAAAAAATTAAAAAACCGGACAATACAGAAAATAAAAAAGGAACAAAAAGAGAGGTTGGGGGGATGATAACAACTAAGGAAATAAAGGACGTGATAAAAAGATTGGATACATCGAAAACGCCAGGACCAGACAGTTTCTCAGCACTCTATTACAAGAAGATGCAAGATCAGTTAATAGAGCCATTGATGGAATTGTTTAATGACATAAAAGAGAATGGGAAGCCAGATACATGGGGGGGAAACGTATATTACATTAATTTCAAAAGAGGGAAAAAATTTAAAAGAACTGGAAAAATTAATTTGTCCAATATCACTCCTAAACATAGATTACAAATTATTTGCAGGTATTTTGGCGGAAAGGTTAAAAAGAATATTACAGGAAATGATACATAGAGATCAAAATGGTTTTTACCAATAGAAAAAATTAATAATAATATAAGAATTGTATTAAATATTATCGAATATTATGAGAAAAATGATGAAAAAAAAATAGCACTGATTTTTGTGGATGCAGAAAAAGCAATTATAAAAAGACATGGAAAGAGATTAAAAAAATATTAGAGAACTGGAGTTCATTAAGATTGTCTTTATTAGGTAGAATTTCTGCTATTAAGATGAATGCGCTGCCTAGACTAATTTTTCTATTTATAAACTCCCTATTATAAACAATGAAAAAATATTTAAAGAATGGCAAAGGGATTTGACAAAGTTTATATGGGAAAAAAAAAAGACCAAGAATAAGGTGGAAATTATTAATAAAAGTAAAGATAGAGGAGGATTTAGTTTACCAGATATTAAAAAGTACTACAATGCATGTGGTCTTACATGGATCAGGGAGTGGATAATGTTACAAGATGAGGAAATATTAAATCTGGAAGGAGTAGGAAATCGGATGGGATGGCACGCTTACATGTGGTATGAGAAATATAAAATCGATAAAGATTTCTTAAATCATTATATAAGGAGAGCATTATTAAAGATATGGTTGGATTTTAAGAGAAATTATTACATTAGAAAACCTCAATGGTTATCACCACATGAAGCGTTGTACGGGAGGTGGAAGGACCCCCAAGAAAATGGATACGATAAAAGATATAATAATAGAGGAATTAAAAAATGTCAGTTAAAAACAAGGATAGAAATTGAATCAGAGGGTTTTAAATGCCATTGGTTTTTATATAGGCAATTGAGGGAAAGATTTAGATTGGATAAGAAGGCAGAGGGGATAGATTTGAAAAAAAAAAAGATCCGTTCTTGAAAATAATAACAGACTCAAAAAAGAAAATGATATCTAAGAAAAATAAATTGTTGTTGGAACGGGAATTGGAAACGGAAATTATAAAGGAGACAATGTTAAAATGGAGTAAAAATATTGGACGGGAAATAGATTTGGAACAATGGGGGAAAATAGTTGGAGGGATACAAATAAATTTACGGCAGCGCAAAACTTAAAGGAGAATTATTTGAAAATGTTTTACAGATGATATTTAGATCCGGCAAAATTGAATAAGATACAGAAAACAATAGAGAATAGATGTTGGAAGTGTGGTAAGGAAAATGGCACTTCTTCCCTATGTGGTGGACGTGTGATGTAGCAAAGAATTATTGGAGAGAAATTCATGAAAGGATGATGGTAATGTTACAAATTAAGATACCGTTAATACCGGAGTTTATTTTTGCTGAAAAATATGCAGAAGATAGAGACAACAGTAAAAAAGAAGTACTGGAGAATAATTTTATATTTAGTGACAGCTGCAAGAATATTATATGCAAAAATGGAAAAAAAAGATTACACCACAAATGGAAGAATGGCTGGTGAAAGTGACAGAAATGCAAAAGATGGATAGATTAACTGGTATGGTTCAGGGAAAAAAGGTAAAGACAAGAGGAGGAGAGTTGGGATATGGTGAGTAAATATATAGTAAGTGTATAAAATTTATAATGGAATCCCCAAAAATAGAATGAGGAGTAGGAGAGGAAGAAAATGAAAAAAAAAAAAAAGGGGGCCCCTGGAGAGAAGGGGAAAGAGATAAAAAAAAGGATGTAAGATCGTAAAAGAATCAAGAAAAAAGACGCGGAAATTGTTAATAAAATATAAAACACGGATAAAGAGGTCGTGTCCCAGAATGGGGAAAGGGTTAAAAGGGGGAAAAACGCAAATAATGAGGGGTTTTTTTTGTTTTTTTTTGGAGTTGGAACACAGATGAAATAGGAGGAAGGAAGAATCTGGATGTAATGTATGGTAGGAGAATGTTGGGGGAGGGGGGGGAGAGGGTTAAAAATGAGATTTTTAAATGGAGAGAATGAAGGATGTAAAGGGGGGTTTTTTGGATGTTTACGAATGATTTGTATTATATCGTGAAAAAGGAATAAAAATTATAAAAAAAAAATTGAGTTGCATGGATTAACTCATGGTGTTGCAGTACATGATGATGTGGCTAAATGCTGCAATAATAGACAACAGTGTCCATCAATCAGCTGTTATCTCATTAACCCACTGATGAGACTGGACATTATTCCTCATGGTAAACATTGATAATGGTTGATTGATGTCAAGCTGACAGCCCTGAGATGTCCTTGTTATGGTCTCAGATTCAAATTTGCAATGAAAGGACAGTGGACCTGGACTCCTGCTCTGATTTTTTTTTGCATATAGCAGTCTCAAACTTTACACATGTGGTTAGATTTAACCCTAGGTAATGGTTGCCATCATCTGTTCAAGACAGCTGGTAGGGGATGTTTTCAATTCCTGTCCTTGCTGCAACATGACTCTGCAAATCTTATGATAGGGGGGATTCTGCAAAAATAGCTTCCATTTTATTTATTGGGGCAAAAACCCAAATACCCCTTTTATCTTTTGAATACAATTGATTATGAATGTTAGGTTGCTACTGTTCAAGTCAATATGTCAAATGAAAATACAGTAATTAGCTAAGACACTTTGATGACATTATATCCTATCTGAACAGCAGGTACACCAACCGATTATAGTTCTGGACAAAATCCATAAGCTGTAGCTGTGTACTATCCCCAGATCTGTATCCAGATCTGTAAAAAAAAAGGTGGAGCCAAGGTCATGGAAATGCAAGCTCATTTAATTCAAAACTGCAACATTGTTCCTTAACACAATAGTGGAGGACTTAAATAAAATACATACTTAATGGGGCAACATATCTTAACAGGGATATTGATGGAGTGGTGAACATAAATGGAATACACATCATCTGACTGGATGGTTTGTGATGACAGGGAATAAGCTGCTATGGACAAAATAAAATGAATATTTATTATTCTTTCCAGAGAATCACCGGCAGAGAAGGCTGACAGATATCATATTTCTGAAGTCATGAGGATCACTGTGAAATACTAGAAAAGTGGGATGATTTATTTTATTTAAATTCTGCAGGTCTGCAATGAAGGCCTACGCAAAATAAAATTACTATTCAATATTTACCACATGCAGGTCTATTCAGTGTAGTTCAATTTAGGAGATGCTATATTGTATTTTTTATGGCATTATTTTAGGTTCTTGCACCAAATAATATCTTGATGTTTCTAACACACATCTCTTCTCTCATTCCTTCATTTTCCTTTCACCCATTTCAGCAGGTAGGACATAAAATATAAAGGCCCAAATAATATTTCCACAGCATGTTTCTTCCTGTGAAGGATACATGCTACAGAAGGTGTAATGTATGAGTATGCTGAGTTGTATATAAAAGCACAGAGAGGGCTGCTTCAGGAAGCTCCCAGATAGACTGTGTTCTCCAGACCCCCTCTTGTGTCTATCTGTGGATAATGCAGTTAGATTCCAAATACTGTGCGTGTTTGTACCTTCAAGCTGCCTGTTAACTTATGGTGACCCATTGAATTTTGTACGGTTTTCTCAGGCAAGGAATAGTCAGAAGTGGTTTTGCCAGTTCCTTCCTTTGAACTATAGTCTACAGCACCTGCTATTGGCTGGCGTTCTCCCATCCACTTATTAACCTGGGCTGACCCTGCTCAGCTTCCAAGATCAGACAGGATCTGATGCCTTTAGGGTATTTAGGCTGCTCCATATTTTATGCTCGTTGCCTAACAAGTAAGTGTGCAAATGCTTAGCTGTTTCCTCCATCAAGGGGATAGCAGAAAGAGTGCTGCTATTTTGTTTTTGAAAAATTCTCAATGGTTCATAGAATATTTCTCTAAGCACTGGCTCTGAAAAAAATTATTACAGGAGACTCTGGCCATTTCTGCACTAGACTGTTATAGCGCTATTATTCCACTTGGAATATTCTATGGAATCCTGGCGTTTGCAGTTGATATGAAAATGGGTGAACATCTGGATTTTCATCAGATGCTCATCAAGGCTTTTTTGAACTAGCTGGATCTTTTAACATTGATAGACACCTCTATCTCTAGCTTGCCTTGAGGATAGGCAAGGCAATTCTAACCCTTATCTTGGAGATGGACACAGAAACTTGGAGATATCCAAAGTCTTTCCTGACTCCAGCCAGCTGGGTGGAAGTCAGAGAGGAGAAGCATTTTCGCTGTCGTTGGACATTTTTTCCAAGCTGTTAAACAACCTCCCATTAATCCCAATGGAAGAGGAGTAACTAATGTCAGTTTGAGAGCTGGAATAGATTACCCACCAGTTTGGGCATGTGTCTAAAAGTCAATGTGTCTGTGAGCCTCTTGGATCTACTCTACCACCTCTTCCAGACGATTACCCAAGCATCCCTTTTCATGCTTCTTTTTACCCATTCCAATGTGTTTTCACTACATAGTTAATAGCAGTTTGGTATCATATTAACTGCCATGATTCAGTCCTTTAAAAATCCTGGGATTTGTAGTTTGCTGAGACACTTGGAAGTCGCTGCTAGTGCTGTAGTTCGGGGAATGAACAAGTTTTTTGGAAGTCTCAGTCCCTCATCAAATTACAAAACTCCTGAAGATGAAATCATGTTGGCTCAATTACATCAAAATTCTGTAACTGAGGTGGGGATATAGTTTGAGTTCTGATGCTGGAGCAGTAAGGTCTATGGATATTTCCATAGTGGTAAGAAGGCAGGCTTGCTAGAGTCAGATCTTTCCCTTTCTCTAGGCTCTCAGAGAAGATCCAGTATATCCTGTTCAGGGGATTTACCTCCATGTTGACTCACCATTCAACAGTCAAGTCTATGGGTTTACTCAGTCTGAGACAAATCAATAAGATTCAGTCCAATATCTCTTTGTATACATGAGTGTGTACTCATGTTCTGCCCTATAGCCAAAGATCTGAGGGCAGTGTACAGTAAAATCTATTTGGAACCATTTAGAACAACAACAACAATTTTAAAAGTGAGGAATGAACATATCACACTGATATTAAAATCATTCCACTGGCTGCTGATTAGTTTCCAGGCAAAGTACAAAGCGTTGGTTATTACCTTTAAAGCTCTACATGGTTCCATCTCATACCAGTAGCTATGGACTTGACTAGCGAAGCTGAAGCCTTAAACAATGCCTGATAACTATTTGGCTGTAAGAAGCACCAGTGGCAATTAGAAAAAAAGTAATTTGGGATCTATAAATGAAGACTTGAGGCTTTGCCTTATAGTCTACATTAAATACTCCTTTCAGAATGAGAAGTCCTTGGAATACTAATGTCTTCATGTGTTCTGACTGATAGGATGTACTTTACCGACCAGACTAAATGTTTCATCTACCCTTCCATATGCCTTTGCCAAGTACTTGTTCAGCACAGGGCCTTGCATTCCATTGGCTTTAATTGAGTCATCTCTTCACATTACTATTTTGTCAACCCTGAAGTATCTGGTTTCTGCTGATGTAGATGTTGATATGCCAAGCAGCAGGGTTATTAGCCACTGCTCTTAAACCACACAGAAAAAGTGCAATAAGCCTATAGATTTCCAATAATTAATGTTCCATAGTAACCATCAAGCTAGCTACATTAATGAAAATGCATGTATAAGGCATTACATATTAAAGCATTATCTACATTAAACAGCATTTGTTGCAGGGTAGTAGAAGGGAGTATGTATTTAATGAAAGAAAATTTAAAGGCATGTTCTACCCTGGGTAATACCAGTGTGAGCTGTCTTGTTGGCATCCATGAGAGTACTGGAACTCTCCAGCAAAGGAATAAAATTGGCAAAACAGAAGCTGAGCAAAAACCAATCCCATGCCCACCAACAAAAGCAAGGTCTAGAAGAGAACATGAATAAGTTTAGCATTCTTTGTAAAACATATAAAAGTAGCTTTACTTGCAATACTTGTTTGTAATCAAATGTATGGGCTAATGGAAGAAAGGGGGGAAAAGACAATGGCCACACCTTAAAGTAATGCAAGAAGAGAATGGGTGTGCAAAAGAAAAAAAAAGCAGGTAGCTGCCAAAAATATATGCTATTCCTAAACTCATGAAGGCCTGCATGGTGTAATGGTTTAAGTTTGGATTAGGACTCTGGAAGACCAGGGTTCAAACCTCCACTCAACTACTGGGTGATCTTGGGGAAGGCATATTCATTCAGCCTAAGAAGAAAGCAATGGCAAACTGCCCCTGAATAAATTCTAACATAAAACATTGTGATAGGGTCACCTTAGTGTTGCCATAAGTCAGAAATGACTTGAAGACACAAAACAACAGCTAAATTCTTATAAAATTAATGTGCTAATTAGCAATTGGAAAATATAAGCATACAAAAGTTGCTAATAAAGTCTCAACCATGCATGCACTGCTGAACTCTCATCTTGACTTGCAAGTTCTAAGAGCAGTCTCTTGGTAAAGGTTTGCCAGCTATCATTTCAGTAATTGAACAGTAGCTAATCTTCACAGAATCATAGAGTTGGAAGAGACCACAGGGGCCATCCAGTCCAACTCCCTGCTATGCAGGAACACACATCAGAGCACTCCCAACAGATGACCATCCAGCCTCTGCTTAAAAACCTACAATGAAGGAGACTCCACCACACTCTGAGGCAGCATATTCCACTGCCGGACAGCTTTGACCGTCAGGAAGTTCTTCCTGAGGTTCAGATGACTGATTATACCTTTATCAGTCAGCTTGCATACCTTGTATTTTGTTGTAACGTGGTTGCTTTGTGGCATCAGCTTCTCTGTTCAAGAACACAACCCTGGTTGTCTTTCACAAATTGAATTGCTTTCTGTTTACTGGGCAATAGCAACCTTGTGAGGAAGGACAAGCATGGAGCTGGTACACCTTTGTTCAGTCACAGTGAGTATCTGTGAAGCTATTCTGGGATGTTGCGTGTCTTCGTAGCATAGTCTTGCCCAGTAATTAGGTCATCTTCATCTGCATCCCCTTCTCTTCATGTACTGCTCCCAGTCTTTGCCTTGCTTTCCACATTGTGCACCTCACTCCTTTGTTCAGGAACTGAATCAGGCTGCACAACCAATTGCAGTGTCCTGCATATGGGCATCATTTGCACTTCTGTAAGAGATATGACATTTCATTTTTGTTCTTCCATGGATTCTACCATAGTTTTGTCATCTTGTGGGAAATCTAATACAATTTCATGTTCATCTGGGAAATGTACCATCTTTCTCTCTTATCAGCTCCATGTCAGGCTGAACCACATATCTAATAGTAACTTCACCAGTTTTTAATTTCATCATTCTGTATCTTTTGCTTCCAGATGCATAGCCAATTAGAATAGTCTGGCATCTAGTTTGTCTTGCTTTTGTTTTGGCATATAGACATCTGCAATGCTGCCAAAAGTTCTAATGTGCTTCATGTCTGGCACACAAATGAAATGGTGTTTGGGTCGTACCTTTGCTGGCAATCTATTATGGAGACATCTTTCAGTCACTATGGCATCACCCCAGATTACATAGGGAAGATAACCATCCTCATGCATGCACTTTGTCATTTCCAGGAGAAATCTGTTTCCTTTCTGAAATTCCATTCTGCACTTCCTCTGTGCAAAATGCCATGATGTTCCAGGAAAGCTTACATGAGATATGTGAGATATCATCTCCACAGTCTCTCCGAGATGTTTTTGGTTTTTTCTCAGACTTGAGGCTGATCATGGTAGTGTACTTCTGCAGCATCTCTTGACCTTGACCTTTCACACAAATACTTTGGAAAACTATCCACAAAAATTAAAGCATATCTGTTTCTGCCAAGTGAGGGCATGTTAAATGGATCATATAAATCACTGTGCATGAAATTTAGCACTTTAGTGTTCTTCCTTTCAGTTCTTGGCCAAAATGAGAGCCTAAAAGCCATTTCTTCAACACACCAGCTAATGTTATTATCATGTAAATGCACCTTGACACCTGTGGTCAAATTCTGGTTCTGTAGTTGAAAAATAGCTCTTGGATCACAATAGATGAACACTATTCTCATTCTTCAGTACTCGAACCCCCTTTTGCTTATTGAGCCGAAAGACCTAACTTGTAGGCACCATCGTTTTCAAATGCATGAGCAATGAAAACATTCTTTTTAGTAACTGTGCTTTCCTTTTTTGAAAAATATTTCAAATCCTTTTTCAACTAGAACAGACATACTATAATGAATGTCAGGAAAAAACAAGACATTGTGCACTACATTTTGCACAGGGAGTTTGCAATACAGGGTACATCCGGATCCTTGAATCTGCATAAAATTTCTGTTTTTCCTTCGTTACTCCTACCAATGGTATCAAAGAAAGTATCAAAGATTGTATTTTGACTGGTACAGCCAGGATCTATAATCCAGGAAGCTGATTTCTGACTACATTCATTAGTTGCTAGTACCATTTCCTTTGAAAGAAAATGGCTTCATCATGTTTGCATCTTGTGAGATTTGTTGTGAAATCTTTTAGGAGAGGGTGTAGTCTTTGGCAAATTGTCCTTTTCTATCACAGTTACTGCAATGGAGTTCTGGTTGGCTCTTGGGTAGAGATTTTTATCCATCCTTCCCACTAAGTAATTTATCCATCTGAATTTTGAATAAGAAGAGGCTGAAACCCTTTGTTCAATGCTTCTCTTTGGCGCCATGACGCAGCATAATAAAATTTCAAATAATTTATTCTATCCAGCACAGACACAAAAGAAGATTTTCTCAAAATTTCAGTAGAAAACACTTTCTGTTCTCCAATAAGATTAAATCCATTTAAGCTCAGTGTTTAAAGACTGTGACCAGACTAGTTATATATGCCTCACAATTCTTCTTGGTTTCAAGCTTCAGTTTCACCAACTTTCTAATCCAAATTCTCTGTGATTTAGAACATGTGTAGCCAAATAATTTCAAAGATCATTCAACATTTCTTTGGCTGTGTTACACTCTGTCACAAAGATTTATTGATTATTCTCAAAAGAATTATGCATTATATCATGTGCTATAGAATTCTTTCTCCCCCTGCTAGCAACAGCATCCTCTACTTCTGGTTTCTGTTTCAAGGCACTCAAATATTTTGGGTTTTCAATGCAACTTCAATCTTGTCTCTCTGTTGCTGGTAATTATAACATATGGTCAAATGGAAGAGAAAGAGTGAGAAATAGCTGTAGGTTAGAGTGAGGTAGGAAGAGAGTGGAGGTGGAAAAGCAAGCAAACAAACAAATCAGGATGTCATCATAAACCTATGGGGTATCTAAGCTCCTGTAAAAATAACATACAAAATAGCAATTAGTGAGTCTAGGCATGCAGAGATTGCTAATTTTACCAAGTCCTTCCCTTCAGCTGATACAAAGCTTTAGTCAATCAGCATATAAATCCAGGAATCAATCCAGATGGGTAAAACTGGTGTTAGCTGGACCCTGGGCCACAAAATGAGCTTTGTGCTCCATATTTGATTGTAGTGTCTGCAATGAGCTAAGGCAAAAGAAAGACAGACAACACATATATAAATCTGTAAACATCTTCAGCACTTTTTCAAAGTAGTATAGGTACTAACTAAAAAATTGAAGTTGCAAAATGAACTTTCACTAATTAGCTTTAAAGTATGTTTCCTTTCTAATATCTACTTGATGCCATATCCCTAAATGAGAATATAGAGTATTGCTAAAGCTTCCCATTCAAAGTAATCACCTGGCTTTGTAGTCACAAACTTTGTTATTTAACTACATAATCCTTCCACTTGGAAAGCACTTCTCTGTCAAACAGCAAGTGGTCAAAGATAGAACTGTGAAGCCATTCCCCCCCCCCCAAAAAAAAGCAAAACAAAACACATATATAAGAGCTCTGTCTTTTGGCTTCCTGTCCTGGTACAGTATGTGTTTGCATCACACATTGCAGAACAAGGCAACCTTTCATGTATTTTTCCCTTGCTTGTAAGAAGGACGAAATGAAGGGTCCTGTAACTCAGTAGCAGGGTACAAGACTGAAGATCCCAGATTCATGCCCTTTTCACATGGCATTTCCGATGCGAAAGGGCCCCTTGAGCTTCACGCACATGAGGAGCAGTCCACACGATGCATTCACATTTGCACGATGCTCAAGGGCCTGACGCAGACCGCATACACATTTTTTCATTTTCAGCTTGAAGCTGAAAATGATGCACAGTCATGCATCGCTCCAGGGCCCCGCACGCACTTACCTGGCGTGCAGCGCAGGAGCCGGGCCGGTCACGCTTCCTGTCTCAGTGCAGCCTGGGAAGGTCCCAGGCTGCACTGCAAAAGGAGGAGACAGGGCTCTCACACGAGCAGGAAGCTCATGCAGAGCCAAAGGACCCCGGACACGAGAGCCTCTCTCTGGACCCCACACCCCAGCACCGCAAAAAGGTAAGGTGCAAAAAGGGTCTCAGTCTCTTGCTTATCTAATTAGAAGGATCCAGTAGTATGTAACATGGAAGACATCTCTCAGAATCCCAAGAGTTGCTGTCAGTTTGAGTGGACGATATTAGGTTTTATGGAAAAACTGGACGGTAGGCAGCCCATCCATGTTTCTTCAGGTACTTGAATTCTCTTGGTATGTTTCCCACTTCTGCACCATAACCTGATAAATTTGAGTGCATGTGGATTGGCTTTAGATGTGACAAGAAGTGGTTTGTTCCACTTGCCTGTGTTATTAGGACACGAGCAAGATTCTTCACAGTTCTTCTGCCCTGGGAATATCAAACAATTTCTTACCTTTGTTGTGTGAAGACATCAACACTGAAATCATTATCTGTCAAACCTAGATGACAATGTGCTTAATTAAAACAATGTTAAAGGCTGTAAATAGCATCACTGAAAGGGGTTTGGAATATTTTGGCTCAATGTTTCAACTGCTTCATGACAGTTCTGTAAATATTGTACTAGGATAGTAGCAACAGCATATTTCTAAAGAAAAGTTAAGATGTAGGAAACAAAAGTGTTTTCAATTATTTATTTCATTGCACTTTTAGACCAACTGATAACCAGACCTTTAAGCTACGGTATAACTGAAGTATATATAAAATATAAAAAATAACTGAGAGTACCTCATAAAAACCAGTATAAAAGCTAGTTTATAGATTCTGCTCATTGCCAGTACTCCACACCCCAACTCTACTGATGATACAACCTGAGGCCATGTAATTTTAGTCTTGTTAACAGAGCCACATATGTCTCCTAGGATTGCCTGATATTCACAAAAGATTCACCAGAGTCTTTTTAATAGATTCAATGTTAGGCTTCAAATGCAAAAGTTGAACTCACATGGGCCCTTTAAAGGCTGGGATGGCTAATCAGCCTAGAAGACTTGTCATTCTTTCTGACTGTTAGTGATAAAGCCCTTTCCATTGCAACACATACACATTGAAATTGCTGATGAATCATTGTGTGCCGATATGTCTTGAATTTCACTGTACATCACTCACACACACACATCCAATCTTTTCTTACACAAATCAGTTGAGGAATGAGTGAGTACAGAGCCAATCCAAGACTTTTTGCTTCTTGTGGCAGAGTAGCAAGCGCCTCCCCGCATTCTCAAGGTCTATAGTGTATCTCATGTCAGACAAATTATATTAGCATTTTAGACAGAAAATTCCACAAGCCCCTCAATCTCTTGCCCACCAGTAAAAATGCAACCACCATCAGTGGAACAAATAACAATACACTAGCTTTTCATCTGCTGCCTGAGATGGCTGCCTCTGACTAATTACAGGGCTAGGGAAGACTACCATGAATCTGTCAATTACATATCAATAGTCACCAGAAATTAGAGATGAATGAAACAAGTAGCTTAAAACCTAACATATGCAGCCACAAGCTGCTACATGCTGTGGGAAGATGCATGCTGTGTATTTCCTCAACTGAAGCAAACTCAGGAAGAAGGGGTCCTGCCGGCTAAAATGTGGCCAGAACACAGAGAGACCGCTACAAAAATCTGTAGCTCCAGATTCCTCACTTTGCCATCCAGAAGGGAGTCCTGTAGGAGACAGACACCTCTTTTCCCCTTTGTTTGCTGCTAACACCTGTTTGTTTCCCTTACCAAGGCTTATTAAGCCACAGTAGCTAAGTCTGAGGAATCATCTGCCATTTTGACTTCCTTCAACACTCCAAAACAGTACTACACTGGACATACCAGTATATGAAGAAATTCAAAATGGTAGATAGCTTTCCAGCTGCTGCTATTGCCACCAGACAGGCCCAGAGCTACCTAGAATATAGGTAAGTCAGGTATCAGCACAAGTGGACCCTAGTTGGATGGCTTGGGCTTTGGTAACTTCTTGAAGACATCAGGCACTCTTGCAACTCCAGCAGTATTGACAAAATGCCATGAAGTTACTGGCAGTTTAGCTAACTTGTAAGGCCCCACTTTGGGGGTCCCCAATATCAGTATGGTTTGGATGGGCACCATATCTAATTGGCATCATATTTAATTAGCAACACACTTTAATTGGCACTAATATCAAATTCAAGCCTGAGAGGTGACTGAGAGGTCAAACCAAGTGAGAGAGGAAATCTGACTGTAAATGTGAGAAAGAGAGGTTAGTCAACCTAAACACCCTCTAGGTGAGATTAGGTCATTTGCCAGGCAGTAGCTGTTGTTCCTATGGATGATTGGCTTAAGTTAGAAGCTGAATGTCTTCCCAGGGAACACAACTGGGAAAAGCCCACCAGGACACTGATTGACAGATACCCATCCCCTGTGCATCTGGACTCCTTCCTCTTGCCTCATAGCACCCACAATAAAGAGCTATTACAACAGTCACCAAACACTACAAACATTAGTGAGTTGATAGTCCATTGTCTGTGTTGCAACTCCCATTGTTCCACACCTGAAACTGCACATATTTTTTTGGTACAAATACCCCTGATTTCAAGATACCCAGTGCAGTCTCTCGAAGGTCTACCCATCACTCTGTCTGTCTGACTCCTGAACGAAAACTGTCCTTAGGTTCTACCTAAGTATGCCACATTTCAATTTCTTCACGCTCTTCTGGACTGGTAATTATAACCGCCCTCCCAAACCCTCAGCCTCTCTATCCATAATTTTTTTTGCTTCCCTTTCTCCTTCAGCTAGTTCTTGTGTGAGTTGACTGTGTGTATCTTGTGTGCATACATGAGTGAATTCCCCTCAATAAAAACACATGTTTAGCTTATTTTTGAATCTTTGGCTAGTTCTTTTCCTGTGTGAGCCTGTAAACATTGGTAGAAAAGGTCTTATTAAGTTACCCCTCTCCTGCAAGCCTCCTCTTTGAGCTAATTCATTCCCCACTTTTGCATAGAGGTACTGGCATCACAGGGTGGCCCTTGTGGCACCTACGTTTTGGGGTAACAAACTGATAAAGGTGAGTGCAAGCAGAGTATGAGAGAACTTTCAGTCTCAGGGGATGGTGGTTCATAGTACCTCTAATTTCTTTTTCTTGGGATGTGACAGGGAATTAAAGGAAGAATTTGCTAGTGTTACAGGCAATTATCACAGTGCAAAGGCAGATTTACAGTGAGCTAGCCCAGTCTTATAACATTTTCTACTGAATGGCAGCAGTCTGATACCGCCTTACAATGCTTCCTAACACATATTAATGAACTAGGCTTTTGTATACTCTCAGGGGGAAAAAAATACCCAGGAATATGGTTGCCAGTTATATCCAGGGCTTGATTACAGGGAATTTTAAAAACTCAAAAGGTACCTCACAAGATATCTCAGGGAGACACAGATGAAACCCCTGGTGTCTTGTTCCTGAGACCATTCAATAATAATCGACTTAAGAAGGAACTCATTCTCCAAATGCCAGTCTTTACATGCAACCAAGGCAGGGCTACCAAGATACAAGAAGGAGGCATCCTTGGGAGTGCCTCAAGCTTGTCAGAAGAAAACCTAAGTAGCCAAAAACTAAAAACTGGGGGGGGGGAGTGAAGACTGGGGATATTCACTGGACTCAGAAGGTTGTGTCTGGAAAGGGTGTGAAAAACACAGGTTGATGCAAAACAACTTCATCTATTCTTTTTAAAGCTTTATTAACTGAGTTTTAAAACACTGATAACGAACAATATAAAATAATGTTTAGATAGTTGAAAATAAGTATTTTTCCAGCAGACGAAGTTGGTAATTAAACATATGCCTTTAAGGAAGATGATGGGTGTTACAGTATAACCAAGAGAACATGCTTTGAACAGCAGAAGGAACTATCTTGTTAACAGAATGTGAAAAAAGATAGAGAGACACCAGAGTGAAAAAAAAAAAACGTTACCAACTGGCCTGTTCTGCAAGCATAGGTGGATCTAGGCTTGGCCTGCGTGCCAATGTCAAGGGGGACGCCCCCCCACCGCTCACCCCACCCACCTCTGCGCACCATTTGCCTTGCCCCCACTGCCACTCACCCTGCCAACTTCTGCTGTCACTCACCCTGTCTATCTCCACTCGTCCCTCTCCTGCCCACTGCCACTTGCCCCGCCCACCTCCACTCACTCCTCTCCTGCCCACCGCCAATCACCCTGCCCACTTCCACTGCTCGCACCGCCCACTTCCATCCCCACCCCACCCACCTCCACTTGCCCCCTCCCAGCCCGCCACCACTCACCATGCCCACTCCTGCCACTCACCCTGCTCACCTCCACTCGCCTCTCCCCTGCCCCCCACCACTCACCTCACCTCCAGTGCCGCCCACCCCACCCACTTCTGCCTGCCTGCCCACCTCCACTTGCCCCTCTCTACCTGCCACTACTCACCATGCCCACTCCCGCCCACGGCTCACCCCGCCCACCTCCCCTTGCCCCTCCCCTGCCCACTGCCGCTCACCTCGCCCACCTCCATTCATCTCTCCCCACCTGCTGCCGCTCACCCCACCCACTTCTGCCACGCACCAAGCCCACTTCTCCCCGCCATTCACTCCGCCCACCTCTTCTCACCCCACCTTCTTGCCGTGGGCACTGTTAAGAGTCAGTATGCCACTGGTAGGAAGATAAACATTTTACCTCTCTGAGAAGGGAGGATAGCTGTAATGCAGCCCTGAAGATTACGAGCATTTTGCATGTGTCTGCATGTATCTTTGAAGGGACAAGGAGAGTATAAATTTCAAATAGAGAATGTGTTCACTACTGACTTTTTCTGGGGGACACAAACTTAAAAATCAGTCTGGTTGTACAATCATTTTAATTAAATAAGCCTTCTTACCTTACTTAACCTCTCAGAGTTGTTTTTTCAATGGCTTCAAAAACTAAGGGACAGGCAGATTTGCGGAAACAACATGACATCAACTGAAAAGAATTATAACCCCCTTCCCATTGACTCTCATCCCCACACTCAAAAATTAGTACAACACAGAAAAGAAAAAGAAAAAGAAAAAGAATGTGATGGTATGGAACACATTCTTATTGTCATTATCTTTTATTATGCACTTTATTAGGATAATGTTATAACTTATATGAAAATAGGTCTGAATTAAATCATGTGCCCTAGAAGAAGGCATGTGGCCTGGCTGGCTGGAATACTGAGCCAGAATCCTCCCTGCTGCAACTTTCTGCTGCAGCTTCCACTTGTTATTCTATACTTCCAAATAATCAACAAACCGCCCCATTGTTGTTTACAGAGCTGGGTGACCAGTTCTCAAGATTATCTGGCAAAACATCATAACCTCCTTTCATCCTTGTCTTTTCAGAATCTTCTCAGTCAAGTCAAATCTCAGTGGTCACTCTGATGGGTGTTGCCCTTCAGGCAAACCATTCCAGAATGTATAGATATATATGTTTTCCCCCAGCTTTACAAAAAGCCTTAGCTGAGGATTTTCAGCCTGAACACCAGGGATAAGCAATTCTTCAAATTAAGCAACACGAAATGTCAGAAAGTATTACATCTGTATAAAGAGGAAATATTACCCATTGGGAGTTCTCAGAACAATAGCACCAAGGGAACTCAGCACATAAGCCATCTGACTTCTTTTCTTTCTTTCCCAAAGGGAAATAAGGGATTTTTTTTTCCCCTTTAAAGGGTGATGATTGCACAGACAGTAGAGCTGCATAATGAGGCTGGAAACAGCTTGCTTGGTTGAAGCCACTCCTCTGTATGGTTGATGCCAGTAAAGATTTGCTACAAAGCAGACGGAGAGCTGCAATGCAGCATTTTCCTCTGGAACTTTGCTATGCAGCTGTACTCATTTTGAGGCTTCCTGCAAAGTCTCTGTTTACATAGTGTAGCCCAGTTCAATGGCAGCTGTTTCCAGGAGTCTGCCAGTCTTTTTGTGCCCATTCATCTTGCAAGCAAATGTACATCCCTAGATTATGACAAACAATGGTATGCATCACTTGTACTATTTATATTCCTTCATGATTTTTGATACCACTGCCTATAATACAAATTAGGAAGAAGTTAATACAAATTAGAAGTAGTAAGAAGAAACATAATTGTCAGAAACTCATTTGGAATATTGGAAAAACAGGCTCCTAAGGAGAAATCAGGGAAATAGTAACAGGTTGAAAAATAATGGAGACCTCTGACATTTTAAAAGCAGCCTTTTGCTGTGACTTTCATATAATCCTAAGTGATCTCAAGGTAACAACCAGGAATGAGAAAAAGATCAGTCACTTCAATACACCAACATAGGACCCAGCCATCTACTCAGGCTCCAGCTCAAGCTGTCCCAAACTGGTCATCTCTGCTGTATTAGACTACAATTTCTATCATCCCAAGCCAGCTTTGGAATGACCACCTAGGTCAAGCTAGACAGTTCAGTGACACACCAGGGCTACAGTCAGAAAGTGGGGAAACTGCAGAGCAAGGCAACTCCAGACAAGAAAATAAATCACTCATTTCAATGACCATAGTGACATGTCTTTTTCCTGAGCTGGAAGCTGCAACATCCCTCCTAGTATCGATAGACTGAAAGAAGCAGTTAAATGACCCCTAACTTCCACCCACATACATATATATTCAAGGAAATCACAAGGGAGGGGCTGAGTCATAACTTAACACTATAATATAACATCATAACATTTAATAGCAGTAAACGACCCTCAACACATCCACAGCCTCTGACCATAAAAGAAAGAAGTTTACATCCACCTGTGTTAAGAATAATCCTATGGTCTGGCTATACCAGTACAACAGAGCCTTATGGTAATACTCAGCCAAAAGGAGAGTTACAGACAACAACAGAAGACAGAAATCCTTAAGCATTGATGTCTTCGGATACATGCCTCCAATCAGGATATTGTACAAAAGCCCTCTATTAGTCTTCCATGAAGGAAAACAATCAACGCACATCTTACGGTCCCACAATGTTATCTTTATGTAACAATCGAATGTACAAGAAGACAGTCAGGAAGACCATAGCACTTGTCTAATAAAGACTACCATGCCACATTCACCAAGGAGGCTGCAGCTTATACCTGTAGCCACAGACCACAAAACTCCTAGCAGTTGGAAGTTCAGATTGCCTGTGATGGCAAGCAGATGGCATTCAAACAGCATGCATTTTCAGTTGAACACAGGGTGAGGAAAGTAAGGAATGGGTACCATTCCTGTCAAAATATCTATCCAGCTACATACCCAGCATACCTGGACATCCATTCGAACACTCCACCCAAAATGCAGGGAGACTATCAGAGGCCCTCATGAAGTGCCCTGATATAAGAAAGTGGAGACTAGAAATGTTTCATAAATAAACTGAAGCCCATCAACACCACCAATATGTAGCATAGAGAAGCCCTAACCGTTTCCAAGGTCTCCGGTTCAAAACCACTGAGAAGAAACAAATGTCTTAGATGTGTAACTATTTGAGGGACAAAAATGAGGGTTCTCCCCTAATTATAATTCTGACATCCCCTGTGAAATTTTCCTTCTGTCTCCAAATTTCTAGCGTTGCATAGGATGAAACATTTAAAACTGTTCCCAGATAGTCTGCATTTTTTTCTAGATGCCTGAACTGTATTTCTAAATGCTCAACTTGTTTCAAGTTACTGCAATGCAAGAAATTTAGGGAGTGAAAGATAATTTTATGAGGGTGGCAGAGTTCTTCTTTGGGGAGGCAATTTCTCATTTTGTCCTCCCTGTAGCTATACCTCTGATATGCCTCCAGGGCTGTGCTGTGATCTAGCCCATAAAAGTGTTGTGTAGAACTACAAAGGTGATCCTACAACCTATTGTCAGATTCCAGGATATCTTCACCTATCATCTAGCCATTGAAGTAGCTCGCCAAGAATTGAGACCACCAGATTAGAAAGCAAAAAATATAAAAG